>CM030889.1:3437936-4637936 GCA_018136845.1 Heterotis niloticus
TATTATTATTATTAAGATAGATAGATAGATAGATAGATAGATAGATAGATAGATAGATAGATAGATAATGTAACCTACTGTTCTTTTTCCACGTATTGTCTCAACTGGGTTGAGAAGAATTTTGAGGTCATTTCAATATATTTTTATTAACATAATTTAATTATATGCAGCATATGTAAAATATAATTGAATTTAATTTAATATTAATATTTTGATTTTCAACAAGGTAAAATGTAGTAGGATCTGTCATGTTTTTTTTTTTTTTTTTTTTTTAACTGTTTGTTGGGCTTCAAGGGAAGATGCATCTTAATAAACAGGCAACTGTGAACACATTAAGTTAATTCTTCCGGGCCAGATGAAATCCAGATGGCAATTTTGTTGAATTCTTGCCAAACCGATTAAGCAATGTGGATGCAATGTGGATGCATGTGTGAGTGTGCGTTTTAATTACCATTTTTACATTGGATTTTGCAGCTGCTTTGTGCCTTGATTATTTTATTCAGCCAGATTATCATTATTACCTTCGCCAAATATCTAACATATGACATTAAACCAGCAACTTCTAGCTCACGGTCAATAGTGTTTGCCATGCAAGAAGTTGTGGAAGAATAATAACACAAGGGAAACTGTGTAAGCGCAAATGAAAGGTGAAAACGTGTGTTCTGAGCGCAGTCTTCAACTGAGGCTGTAACTGCGGTAACCCCTCTGCAAAGATCTGCTTTGGAGATTCTGCTGCCGTGTAGGAGGTTGTCAGCGCTGAAGAAGGTTCCCTTTCACCGCTGACCTCCCAGTATATTGCACCTGCTTGACTGATATGAATAAAGGCTTTGTTTGGAAGGCTGTCAAACACAGAGAGTTACCTGTTGGGTACGCTATTCGATACCTCCACTGTTGTGGTTCTCCTCAACCTTGACAATGGCATTCAAAAGCACAACGTGCAGTACTTTAGCAGCTTATATTTTCATTCATTACGTAGATGCACGCAAATTCTTTAACAATTGAAAGGCAGCTGCTTAAAAATTATTTATTAATCCTGAGAAAGGCATTTCAATGGAATTTGCATTGAGGTGCAATAGGCTGTGCTGCTGCCTTATGCTACCTGGGCCGCTCAGCTGGACATTTATGCATGTCGCCCCAATGCCTGCACATTTCTTCTGGATGTCCAGTCTCATCCTGCAGTCCAAAGATCTGTGTTTCAGGTTCACTGGCAACTCTAAATAGCCCATAGTGTGCAGGTTTGAGTACATTTATCTGTGGCTACCCTGTGTTAGACAGGCTTGCTGTCCAAGGGTGTCACCTTCTATTGTAGTGCCTGGCGATTCTAGAATGTGCTATGGACCGCCCTGGCGTTGAGAAGGACGAGCCGTTAGGAGAAGTCAGTGATTGTGAGTGGAGAATTAAGACCTTCTTGTCTCAGGGACATTTTTTGGGCATGTTATACATACGTGCATGTACACGATATGGACGAAAGTGTGTGGACACTTGGCCATCACCCCCATCTGCGCTTGTTGATCATCCCATTCCAAACCCATGGTCATTCATATGAAGTTGCCCTCCTTTGGTGCTATAAAAACCATCACTCTTCTGGGAAGGCTTTGCTCCAAATTTTGGGAATTTGTACCCATTCAGCCACAAGAGCATCAGTGAGGTTGGACGAGAGAGTCTGACTCGTGGTTGGAATTCCAGTTTATCCCAAAAGTGTTTGTTGGGGATGAGGTCAAGGATGTATGCTAGACATTAAAGTTGTTACACACCAGTCACTTTGTGTACAGGGGCACAGTCATGCTGGAGCAGGAAAGGAGCTTATTCTTTCCCAAACTGTGGCTACAAAATTGGAAGCACACAGTTGTCAGGAATGTGTTTTTGAATGCTGTTTGGGTGTGGCTGAAACTGCTCAGTTCAGTCATTAGAAGGAGGTCCACATACTGTTGGCCATAGAGTGTTTGTAAATTTATTTTGTTTTCACTGAATTTATCTATCGGCCTGAAAAGTCCAACAACAACATCAATAATTAAATAAAAAATTGAGAAGCAGTGCAAAAATTGTGTCAGAGAGAAACAAATTGAAATGTTATTGCTTCCAATACATTTACAACTTGGTACAGCAATAACTGAATTTTTAATTCTGTCTAGACAGTTAATGAAGTAACCTTTAATTTATATTTAAATATAGGAACTGAATTGCATTTTGTGCTTTTCACTTCTGCATGAATGTAATGACTGTTGTCGTGCACTTTCTACAATTGTAATTGGTGAGTCATTTTAATATATTATAAATACATTTTGAATCTTAAAATCTAATTGGTCCAAGCTGCATAAATACGGCATTTTTTGTGCCTTTTTCCATGATACATTAAGGGTCAGCAGGTGGCACAGTGTTTACAGCTTAACACTCAAAGGATCCAAAGGAGAAACTTGTAACCTGCAAAACAAAATGATAAATAAGTGTGAAGGCTAAAAGAATTAATAACAACAGCATAAATAGGTTGATACCGCAATTAGTATTATATATATAAATCACGTGCATATATATTTTTTAACCATCTTTTTTTTAATTTTTATTTTTCTTTCATTTTTTGTGACCTTTGGGGACCCATCTTCTATTTTGCAGCAGCTTTTATGGTGTGACGTACTGGGTTAACCAGCATTCCTCAGTTGATTCTACTGTTGCTGTAACACTGGCGTATAAGATTTCCAGCATTGCTTCCTCTTGTTATTAGGGAATTAATATGCCATCATCTTAGATGAAATCTTGATAAACCGGTGAAAGGAGGTTCCCACGCCAAGTATTCCTAAACAGTTCCATTATTTTTATTCAATCTTTGTCTGTTTGCTGTGAGATTATTAAAACGTGTGGCCTTAATGCTTATGTTTCAGAGATGAACACTTGCTGTCAGCATAGCACTCGTAAATAAATGCCATTATCCTCTGCGGGGATTTTAAACGTACGGATAGTATGTTGTTGTCCATTCAGGTTGGATGCAATTCTTGCTAATTCACCCGACTGAAGTTTTTGTATCTTTCATTACAGGTAAATGGCCTTTCCTGAACCCCATTTAGACTCACATTTATACTTTTTTTAGACATCCCTAGCAGGGGCATGCGTGTTTTCCTTATCTGTTATGTTATTAAATATTTACACAATTGTATGGGCTAATATGTGCAATGGGAGTTGCCGATCCTATCGCCGGATGACTTATTAACCACAACATTAATTTTATCATTTAGTTTTCATGTGTGTTTCTATTGTCCTTCCTTTGCCTTTGTTCTATTTTGCGTTGACCCCAGTATTTTGTCTTGTTTAATTTCGCTTTCGAAACTTTGAACTGAAATTGCAGTGTATACGACAACATTGCTCCTTGTCTAATAAGAAAAGGAGTCACTATTATCAGAAATGTCAGCGCCATAATAACAAAGTTGAGGGTGAATCATATAAGATAATGGAGTTTTGCAAGAGGACAGGTGGTCCATCCCGAAAATAATTGCAATGAGTGCAGGGCTGCAGAGAAAGCCTTTGAAGCACTCAGAGAAAGGAAACAAACAACTGTATCTGAGTTCACTGAGAGGCTCTAAGATTTAAAAAAATCCTCAGCAACATGAATACATTAAGGATAAAATATATCGATGTTTTAATCTAGTCCTGTTCCACTTTCATTTCTTCACCTTTTTTTCATTTGTCTCTGTTGTCTATTAAAAGATCACTTTTCGTAGATATATGTGACAGCTACGATATTTATAAATCTTGGAAACTACAGTGCTCTAACCCCAACTTAGTAGAGACACGAGGTGTCCACCTATGTTCACTGGGTAATGCACAAACTGCAGGGGTCCAAGAAACTGTTAAAAAGGTAACAGAGAAGTTATGTGTTGTGTAGCAGTGGGTGTGTTCAGTTTTATACGCACAACTAAAACCTTTGTCTGTATCTTTTAATTTAATAATAGTTGGTTTATTTACACAATATGTAGGATGTTACAAGGAATGTGTCAGAAGAATACATGAGAGCTCTGCTTTTCCCCACAAATGCCGGATCCAAAACTTTTGTGCTTTTATGCCGCTTCGCAAACATGCAGCCATCACTGCAGTGCACATAAATAAGTAAATAAGGGAATAAATAAACAACACGCGAGGTCTTTTCAGTACAAGCATTTTACCTTCCTGAAGTGCTCTGTTAAAAGCAGAAAAAAGGACTTCCGATATTGCTGTTGTTCATATATAAATAAATATATAAGAAAAAAATAAGAGAAAACACATGGCTGGAAAGAAGTGCTTGAGAGAGCTTGAGTGTGGACAGCAGTTTACACAGCTGTCATACTTTGTGCAGCTAAAAACAGAGCGGTGCTTTAGTCAGTGACCTTGATCTAAAACATATTTTGTTTTTATGGTTCCTTCAACAACACACATGTAGTAACCTGCTTAAACATATTGATTTTTAAAATAATAATAATAATACTAGTGATAATAAAACGCTACAACAAGTGAATCAGAACTGGACTTTGCATCAGGCAGTGACAGCAGAGAAGTGTGAAACACGAGGATCAGAATCACGACCACAACTGCTTGAAATGAGACTCAATAGTATAGGTAATCGAAAGAGAATCAACCGAGTAAAAAATGTCACAAAAGTCGAGTAACTGGCAAAGAAGGCCTTTTTCGCAATGGCATGAGGTAACAACCCAAACTTCGCTGAAATCAATGAACTGTCGCAAGCAGCTTCTTTTGTGAAAGCAAATAAGGTAAGGGAAAGCACAATTCCAAGAGCTGTTACAGGAGAACCAGCATGGAAGAGAAGAATACAGAAGACAATAGAACCCTACAGGAGACATCTAATCATACCTGGTGAACTGAAGAAAGGAGTTACCAACAAAAAATTAACATCAAAGCCAAGAAGAAATTCAAGGGAGCCCAGATGGAACAACCAAGACTAAAAAGTATCAAACTGCCATCCGATTTCTTGTCCTCTCTCAATGTAAAAGATACTCAGCGCTGCAGTAGCAAACATGACGTTTACCTGTTGGTGAAAAAATTGGTGGTGTAAAAGACAAAGAAACTTCTAACAAATTTAACTTGGAGCCTCAGAAATCTATCAAATATACCCCAAAATAACTCATTTTGTAAAAGGAACAGTGAAACAGTGAAAGACAGGAAAGTGGCTGTACTTTAGTGGAGGTCACCACAGGAAAGATTGCCATTGAACTAGAGTATTTCATGGGGACTACGTTTTCCCTCTTACTGGGCGCCCCAGTGGAGAGAGTGAACAGCTTCAGGTTCCTCGGAGTTAATGTCACTGAGGACCTGTCCTGGTCACGGCACACCAGCGTCGTCATCAAGGCGGCAACACAACGCCTCTTCTTCCTCTGTCGGCTGAGGAGGTTTGGCATGGACAACAGGATACTTGTCAACTTCTACAAATCTACGATCGAAAGTATCCTGACTGGCTGTTTCACGGCCTGGTACGGCAGCTGTAGTGTGTCAGACCATAAAGCTCTGCAAAGAGTGGTCAAGACAGCACAGAGCATTACCGGGACTGATCTGCCAGCCCTGTAGGACCTCTACACCCAGCGGTGCAAGAAGAAGGCACATAACATCCTGAGGGACCACAATCACCCCAGCCACAAACCATTCCCCTTACTCCCATCCGGAAAACGCTTTAGAAGCATTCGAACGAGGACAAGCAGGTTTCGGGACAGTTTTTTCCCCCACACCGTAAGACTGTTAAACCACTGATCCCTCCCTTGGACAGTGGAAAAAGTCGATCAGAGTCTGTTTGCCTGTGTGTGTTTTTTGCATTGTATGCCTTTATCAGTTGTGTGGTTGTTGTTTTGGCTGCTGTTTGTTTTCCGTTTTTGTCTGTTTTTTGTCTGCTACTACCTCTTTTGTCTGATATCTCTGTTTACTAACTTCTAACTTCTATGTATCCTGCTTACTAACTCCTAACTCTGACCTTTATGTATATTTTTATATCTTATTCCTTATTTATTATTTAATTTTCCTATACTCTACGTATTTACATATTTATTTGCTGAGGATGCCTGGAAACAAAACTTTTCATGGTGACAACACTGCTATGCTGTGTTAGTACATTCATGACGAATAAACCTTGAACCTTGAACCTACTCTTCTGCTCAGCGCTTTTGATTTTCACAAACATGCTCAAAAGACACAATATAGGATATGAAAATGATGGGGAGAAAAAGAACACTGACCTCTTCTACAGGGAAGATGAAGTTATTTGTGAAGAATGAATATGAGTTAGAACAATGACTTGCTGCAATCGGAGTGTTTGGTGATAACTTCAAAATGGAGTTTGGCTTAGAAAAATGTGCTGTGGCAGTGTTCAAGCATGGGAAACTGAGTCGAAAGCCAAAGTGTCTGTCTGATGGGGTGAAATCAGTGTTCAAGGCATCAATCTTGAAGAGACGTACAAGTACATTGTTAAGGAAGAAAGAGATGGGATAGAAGATACAAGATCACGGAAGAATTATATCATCAAGTCAGACAGATTCTCAACACAGATCTCAGTTCTATGAACAAGAAAATATCTATAAATAGCTTTGCAGTGCCAGTCTTTGCTTATAACTTCAGAATAGTGGATTGACTAAGGACTAAGATGCAAAAGATGGATCAGAAGACAAGAAAACTTTTTTTATTATAGGAGGAAATCATCATCTGAAGATGTTTAAAATAACACAGCATATATTAGGGTACAGACTGGTGGATACGGACTGACTGAGCTAGAAACTGCTTATAACACAGCAATTTTCGATTATACCAAATACATCTAGCTAGGCAGACACAAGTTCTTTACGGTTGTCAGATGTATGATGCAGAAAAAGCTGAGTGAGATCTACAGAAAGAAGCTCAAATAGAAATAGTTGTGCCAAGAAGCATTTGCTGTGAACAGCAAAGCACAGCTTAGGAGCAGGACTGAGCAAGAGAAAATATGTTTGCTGAAGAGTAACCCATAGACATAGACACATTTAGAAATCTTGGTATGGCAGAAGTTTACAAAGAAGCAACCATCCATGGTATGGTTATGCAGTACTGGGCTTAAAGGCATTGCATTACTTGCAAGCTACAGTGCTGTAACCCCAACTTAGTAGAGACACGAGGTGTCCACCTATGTTCACAGGGTAATGCACAAACTGCAGGGGTCCAAGAAACTGTTAAAAAGGTAACAGAGAAGGTTACTGATACTGGACACAGCACCGTAACTTAGTTACATCCCACACATTAATAGCAAATCATCTCAAAGTTAAATTATGCAACAAAAAAATGAAGATCTGCCCATGCATCGATATAGTAGCTAATTGAGAAGATGCAGACATCATATTGAAGAACTCTGCAGGTACAAAAACTTGGAAATTGAGATCAATGGGAATGTGAAATGAGACCAGTAGAGGTGGAAGTGTTGGAAAGGCTTAAGAAAGGCTTAAGGAACAACACACCAACCAAAAGCAACCAGAGTTTAGAAGATCACACTAATGGGAACCACAAAAATTGCTTGGATGAATTTTCTTGATCTTTTGTTGAGATCTGAATCCATCTTGAACCAGCTGAAACATCAGACTGATAGACATGATGATGACAACAACAACAGCAACAACAGCAACAGCAGCAGCAACAACAACAACAATAATAATGATGATGATGATGATGTTTGGATAAAGATGTCTTTGGCAGAGGAATTTCTGCAGGTGGAAGAGCTGTCGTTCCAGCAGCAAAGTTTCTCTTTCTAGCTAAAGAAAGAGCACAAGTGCTCATGAAGGCCGAAGGCAGGCAAGCATGTCATTTAGCTACATTTTTCAACTACATTTCCACTTATTTAATCCTGTCCCCAACAATGCTGGACTGTCAGGAATAGCTGCATAGAGAAGAACATCACTAGGCCAAGGGAAACGTGAGACTTTGAGCCATTTTCTCATTAAAACAAGAAATTTGTATTTAACTGGCTTTTTCATTATATTGACTGTGATAACTGAACTGGTTTGTAGGAGTGTCATGTGGTTGATGATCATAACTGGACCTGCATTAGGGCTGACATGGTGTTCAGGTGTGGGTTGTGTCATTGTGGGTGGCAGCTCCTGTACTTGTGATCATTCATCGACTGTGAAGTCCCTGTGTGTATAATTCTGAATTAATGTCCACTTGCGTGTTCTGTCTGGTCCCTCCCACATGCCACACTGAAGCATTTGTCCATAAAATGTCATGCTTGAAATGGACAATCATTATTAGGTAAAATATTTTAACACCTTTCCTACACACACACAAAAAAAAAACCTAGTGAGCAGGATTTGAACCAAGAACTTTGAAAATGCTAAACCATGACCAATACACAATTGTATATTCTTTTTACTTTCTGAAACAATTCTAAATATCTGGATATCTTCTTAAAGTGTCCTGAAAAGGATGATTCTGCAAAGATGAATTAAGTGGAACTGTTGAGTCAAGTAGAGTAAACTGGGTTCAAGATGAAGAAGGGGTCACTGCTGAGGAGGAAGTAGTAAAACATTACATTTCAAAATAGTTTATATAATTACAATAGTTTTCAGTAGAAAACATGAGCTTTTCAAGTAACAAATTGAATCACTTTTACTACAGTTATACAGTTATATCCATGAAAAATCTTTCAATCATACAGATTATGATTTTTTTTAGGAAAAAACAAAGTAAGAATATGCATGTCCCCATCTACTGTATTTCCTTGTTTTTCTTTGTCAAAAGATTCACGTGACCTTGCCATTCTTCTCATGTTTTTTGCCGCCTTTTTACACTTAAAGTGCCCATTTATGATGAAGCTCTCCTTGGCTGGCGATTGCCTTGATGGCCTGACATCCAGCATTCATGGCTTCTAATAGAGTTCTGTGGACAAAGCTTGCTGTCATGCACCATTTTTACATTCCATCACCAAGCAAAAAATACACCTTTATGGATTTCCAACCCACTTACCACAAAGGATGGAGCATTGTGAGCTCTCCATTGTCCTGGATAACAATAAAAGCCACTATGATAGACCAACAGTCCTCATTGAAGCTGAAATACAAGCTTGTGGTAATGTGTATCCCAAAGTATTGCTAGGTTTTTTTTTTTTTTTTTGTGTAGGAAAGGTGTTAAAATATTTTACCTAATAATGATTCTGTCATTGTTGTTAATTTCTTTAGCGCTCCTTGTTCCTTTTATAGATTAATTACTGGGATTTTGCCATTTAGGATCTATCTATCTATCTATCTATCTATCTATCTATCTATCTATCTATCTATCTATCTATCTTTTACGTTTCTATGTCTGCCTGTTAAAAGGCATTTCATCTGTTGTACCAAAAACCCACCTTCATAGGCTGATGTTACCTGGCTAAAAGAATTACTTTCCCATTTAGGATTTTAAATAAAAGATTTTTTTTTTTTCCCCCCCAAGGAGAACTGACAAAAGTGAAAATGAACCTAAAGGGAAAATGAAAAACTTGCAATTACAAATATAACAAACTGAAACATGTCAGATGCCTGATTCTCAACCTGTATTGGTTTTTGGAGATTTTTTTTTTTTTGGAAAACTTTCATTGCGCTTAAGAGGTTTAATTCTTGCATGCGTGCCATCTTTTATTGTTTTTGCATCTGCATTTCTGAACATTGTTGTCATTTTGTTGACTTCTTTATGTGCTCATCTTTTGATTGCTTTTTTGTGAATTTGTTTAATGCTGCTTTTGTCGGTGGTCATTTTGTTTGGTTAAACAGCCAGACAAGTTGGCATGGGCAGTAAATAGCAAATCCCCTGGAACCGACTGCTCATTGCATAAATATATAATATGAAGGTCTTTAGCAAAACCCATCTGGGATTTATTCTCCTACTTTTGTTTAAAACAAAAAATAAGCACTTAGAAATGCCTCTAATTCGTGAGACGGTGATACTTTTGGAATCAAAACTACAGTATATAGTTGAATGCGTTTATTTTTTTGTTTTCAGAACTGCCTGTTGTAAGCCAGCTGCCTGTTTTAGGAAAACGTGTTAACATGTTAAACAAAAATGACCAGTTTGCCCGTGCTTCTCTATTAGTGAACACATTGATCAGAAGCCATATTTTGTGGACACATTAACAGCCACAATAATGAATCATTTCAATGCTGCCTTGACTCAGCAATTGAATTTGAATCCCGTTTTGCACTGCACAGTTGGTTGTCTTGTCTATTAAATCACGCTGCGCTGTTTAGAGTGCGGATCAATAGCATGTAATGCACTGCACATTCGGGCGGGATTTATTTCTTCTGTGCCTCACATTTCTAACAGGTAAAATGTGCGACATGACAGGGACCAACGCTCGGGCTGCGAGAGGGAATCTATCGCAGGTTGATCGCCGTGTTTTCTCATCTCACCTGGCTCCACAGGGATTATTCGCAGCTCAGACCTGATTAATAAAAGGTGGTTTGAGGAGCTGAAGGCCTTCCCGTGAAGTTCTGCGCACACAGAACAACTGACTCTGCCACACACAAAACGGTATTGATGGCTTAAACCACTACGAATAAATGTAAAAAAGATATAACTGCAGGTGGCTTTTGAAGGGTAAGAAGTTTATAGCACATTTTTGATATCTCAAAGTATCTTCAGAGGTCATGTTGAGGAGTAGAGTATGGAGTGAGGAATGAAATTTGGCTTCATCATTGATTCCTCCAACAATCGTTGCCTGTTGGCAGAGGATTTACAAGCATGGGAAACCCACCTGTGAGCTGTCAATTTCTCCACCTGTGGAGAAACTTCAGCTGCCCCCATGGTCTACTGCCCATTGAGTGAGCGCGGAACCTCTGCTTGCCTGAGCGTTCCCTCACCTGTGACGGAATACTTCTTCATGCTCACTGAGGCTCGATGTTAAATACGAGCACGGCTCCCGACCTCCACGATGTACCACTTTCCCTCCCGCCTCACACGGCATCCACCACTGACTTGTTCAACCTGCAGTCATTTTGCTTGTCAAGCAGTTCCACCACTTTAAATCACTGTGGCCTTAAAAGTACATTATGATTTCCATCTTGAAAAAAGTGTTGTACTGGAATGTGCTTCTTTAAAAGTGAGAAGAAGGCTTACGATGCCGGTGGGGGATACGGGAAAAGGTAGCCCGGGCTGCAGGAAGGTTGGGGAGTAGATGCTGCTGCTGTGTTGGAATCCCCTGGATATGAATGGGGGCCACAATTCTAAAAATGATGAGTTGGAGATTAGAAGGTCCATACTATCTCCACTTATGCTAAAGGTAATAGGATTTAATGCCTCTTAAAGATATTACAGTGTCCAACCGGGCCAACGCTTACCACTTCAACCCTCAGAGATAGTATCACTTCTCTGAATAAAAGAGCTTAGGCATATGAAGGGGAAAAATGAAACAAAATTATATCACTGTATTCACAAATATTTGTTTATTCATTCATTCATTAAATCCATTTCAGATGAAAACATTTTATCTTTGTGGGATTTATCTTATCTTCCTGACTGTGCAGAAAGGTTTGACTAATAGGAGCAAAATACAAACGTCTGGAAACCTGTAAGGAGCAGAAAGACCCTTTACCTGCAGAACAGCTTCAGTTCAGCTTGGAATGCTGTCATTCTAGGGATGAAGGCAGTGGAAATCTCTGCATACATCTCATAGAAGTTCTATGATATTTAAATGTGTTGATTCTCAAGGGCATTGAACCCACTTGACTTTTTGTTGGTGTTTAAAAAAAAAGAAGAAAAAAAACACAGTGGAATGCATTTAGTAATGTGTGTGTGTGTGTGTGTGGGGGGGGGGTATTATGATTGTGGAAAGCAGGAAGAAACAACATAAGGCAAACACAGAAGTCTACAGTTTAAGCAGTTCAATATTTATCAGCCCTGCAACAAACCCCGGTTGTCTAGGGATACAGGAATGTAACATTTAACCCATTTGGGACTCTAGAAACATTTGAACAGGGGATGAAAACATTTGGAAATAATTACAGTTGAGGGCATACATGATATACTGTACTATTTACAAGTGAATTGGTGGGAATTACTGTTAGTCAAGTATTTATATTCCATATGCTTGAGTTTTTCATGAGGGAGTCATTTTATCCTATAATAAAAATAATAATAATAATAATAATAATAATAATAATAATAATAATAATAATAATAATAATAATAATAATAATAATAATAATAATAATAATAATAATGGTGGATGGCAGCCAAACGGGCATTCGCGAAATGAAGAATAGCATGGTAGTACAGCGTAGAGAAACAACTATGAATTTTGAGGCATTGTGAGGTCACACACCTTAAGGTGGAACTCATACTGCTGCTGCTTTCGGGCACTTCAGAATGAAGAAGACCAAAGCCTCTTCTCACAGCTTCTACAGCTTGACTCTTGAGCAGGGACTCCAGCTGCCGATTATGATCATGGAGTTTCTCAATTATGGTGATGGACTCGGACAGACCAACACTGCCGGAAAACAACCCATGGCACACTAAGGGTCCAGCTCACCAAGTGCTCAAAAAACTGGACTGTAATAACAGCAGATAGCTACAGTTTCCGGCTCAGCCGGCCTGCTAAATCCAATTAAATAAATTCTGGGACACCCACAGTATCCCATTCGGGTCAGAATGCCCAAGCTATGGGCAGGAAAAAGAAAACAACAAAAATCACTGCACTTGAGAGAGAGAAATTGACAAGTCGTATGAGTGGGCCTTTATCAAACATTTAGCATTAATAAGAAAGTTCACAGCACAGCTGAGGAATGAAAGGCTCCGAACGGTATATCATATTTCTATATAATCCAATTATGCAATTTTTACATGCAGCTGTTTGGTATGTTTGAATTTGAAATTAATTTCTAGTCATGCCGCAGCACTCCAAGGAGATCCATTTGGTATTCTCACTCCTTGCCTCTTAAGAGTTAACACATTTTTCATATCACACACAAGCATTCAACGCCATCTCTGTTCACCATGGAAAAGTGTAAAGCTTGCATATTACTTGTGTGTTATTTACCCGTCAGCTTGGGATGCATGGAGGCATGACAAAAGACCAAAAAACTTTCAGCTGACCTCATGCATTGCCCACTTTCTCCAGTATGGATACCCATATAAACCCATTGTGAGGGGACTTCATATTAAATTGGGTTGGATTGATCCATGGAATTTTTGTCAATGGAGGATTATAATCTATAGAATATTTTTTTGGTTTTAGCATTGATATCTACATCTGTACTTTATCATATGTTCACATCAGTATTCATTGATCTGAGTTTTTCTGTTATGGAGATGCCCCTTGTGGGTAAAACAATTCAGTCTTTCCTAAAAGCTGGAGGGTCTATAGAGAGCCAGCAAAGGATTTGAATCCCATCCAGGAATACATTGTAGTTTCATAGCCTGCTTGGTGATTCTGGGGTAGGCTGAGGACCACAGCAGTTCTACTAGGTGGTCAGTGGTTAATGAGGGTGGATGGATGGATGGATGAATCTTGCAAATATTTACAGAAATGTGCAGTTTATAGGCGCAACGGTTTCCTTACTTTAAGAAAAACAAAGCTGAGGGTCTAGTGGCAAAAGATGAACTTACGGGACTTGTAGCTGTTTAAATACTAATGGGAGACGCCATCTGGATGGTAGACATGGATGCATTGCTCAATTATAGTCAGCTAAAAAACTGAGAAATGCTGTGTTTGTAAAATGTTTTAAATGAGCATTTGTGCTGCGATTTAAATGAATGGTGGAAGTTTCTTAGTTTAAATGGCAAATGGAATGGCTTGGGCTGTTGTGTGAAGCTGCTCATCATTTTAGAGAGAAACTGGGACGTGAGTGGATTGGTGGAAAAAGGAAGGAAGGCAGAAAAGTAAAGGAAGTGAATTAATGTTAAAACTCTTGTTTCTAGCAGAAGTCTGGATTTATAAAAAGTTATTGCTGGGGTCTTCCAGCTGTAAATAAAGCACTGGCACATTTCTGAAGAAAAATAAACCTGAAATAAACCTGAGTCACAGTGCCTCATTTAATTTTAATATTTTATACTATTCAGGTCCTCATAGAATGGCTCCCATTGAATGAGGCCCCACTACAATGGCTTGTGAAAATTTATGCCTGTTTCTCATATATTGAGCACATGAATCAGTATAGAAACATTTACATGGAATTGTGACCCGGGTGGCAAAGTAAGGAGGTGAACGTGAGGTCGCTGTGGATCCATAAGAGTTTTATTTTCCTTTAGCAACATACCAGTGCTCTATTTACAGATGCAACAGTTGAAAGGATAGCTGTTAATGAACAATGGACTTCTGCTAGGGAGACAGCAGTGGAAGAAAAAATAAAGTAACAGTTTGGGTGTAGAGAGAGTTACACTTTATTTTCTATAGAAATACACACCGGGGCGGGATAGCCCCTTCGGAAAGAGAGTCTCCTCGAACAAAGGATGCAGGGATCATTTATACAACAGCTCGCAAAGTATACACCCCTCTCACACGTCTGCTCTTTGTCAGTGTGACTTTAAGCGTTGTTGTTATAGGGAATCATTGTCCCATCCTAAGTGTGGTGGAGTAACTCCTGATTTAGGTGCCTCAGTTGAGGGAGTTTTGGTTTTATTACTCCTTTACATACCACCAGGGTCTGGTCTGGGTCTAAATTGACCATTCCCTTGACCCTTTTACCTTTGCCTTATCTGTAGTCTAAGTTTCCCTTCCTTAAGCACCCTCTGAGGAAATTATTAATAGAAATTAACAGCAATATTTACTGTGACAATGCACATCTTTCATATGACAACACATTTACATAGCTTAGATTGCTATGTGATACATTTAAAAAATTTTCCATGGGTGGAGAAACTGCTCCATCTCATCTCCTACCACCTCTGGCCATTTAAACATGAAAGAAAGTCTGCTGCCACATTCTGTGGTCCTGTATTGAACTGTAAACTTGAAGGGTTGCATTGAGGGATACCACCCGGTGATGCAGATATTAGCATCCTTCATCTTACTCAGCCACTACAAGGCTCGGTGGTCTGCCGGTGGTCTGTCTCCAACACAGAATTCCCTTTCCAACATGTGGGATTTCAGTGACTCAAGGGCCCACTTGATTGCCACACATTTTTTTCCATGCTGGAGTAATGTGTTTCCCTTGGGAACAATTTCCTGCTAATATAAGCAATGGGATGGTATGGACCAGGTTCTCCCTGCAGCAGCGCAGACCCAGTCCCACTTACGAAGCATCAGTTTGCACTGTAAAAGGTTGATCAAGTCTGGACTCTTCAACAGTGCCACAGTACACAATGCCTCTTTAAGGTGTTGACAAGCATTTTCCCATGCGGGCATTTTGTTCACTTTGTTGCTCCTTGACCTCTAAGTGGGCTTAATAAGTGGTGGTGCCAGGGTTGCAAAGTCTGGAATGAATCTGTGATACTAACCAAACCAAACCAAACCAAACCAAACCAAGGAAATCTCTCACCTGTCTTTTTGTTGTTGGTGCTGGATAAGCTATGATGGAATCCACCTTCCCCACTTGAAGTCATACCTGGCCATTGCCTAGAACATAACCCAGATGCTTAACTTCTTGCTTTGCCAGGTTGCAATTCTATCGATTTTCTTCTTTTGGCTGTATAGCACCTGATGGAGATATGACAGGTGCTCTTCCCATGAACAGATAAACACAACAGGAATCAAAAAAGCAGTAAGGTGAGCCTGTGAGAATGTTACATAACACAACACATGTTGTACTGAAACTTAATTATGCTTTGCTCATGGATAGTCCAGCAGCAGGTTGGAGTTTAACTTGAATTCTCATAGTACAGAAATTCCTTGATATCGGAACATTCTGTATCCAAATTTTTGCCATACTGGCTCTTAAAAATTAATGCATAAATGTGTATGTTGATATATGTCCTGGTGTCTTATCAGCTGTTTCCGCTAGTGTTACTTTCTCTGAACATGTTTATACTGCCACATTTCATTTTTAAAATAAACCCATGTATTTAAATCCTAGTTGTTTCAAAGACACAGATGCTGCAGGTTACTTTGACACACACCTTCCTTTTATTCAACAACTCATAACCCTGAATTCCTGCTTCCAGCACCCCCCATTGCCCTCTCTCATCTCCAGTGTGTAATGCAGTACAACCATGGGCGGCATTTTCATGCAAAATGTCTTGTACTGTACATGCTGTACAATGCGGTATAAACATGCAAATTAATGACAGTATTAAATATTTTCCAACTGGGTAATCATGTTTAGAGTGTTTTATCAGGCTGAATTTATGGGTTGATAGATGTTTCTGAATGGGATAGGTTTGCATTATAAATTTATTTGCTTTGTCTGTTTAAAATAAAAGGAAATAGGATTTGGTATATGGAAAAATATAGCATCAGACACATTTTCAGGGACCAGTTACTGAGGATACTGAGGAATTACTGCGTAAAGTGGCGGCTCTAACCAGTATTCCACCTGTTGTTGATCTTGTGGACGTCTTTATACCATAAACATCTCTGACACAAATTCACATCCTATGCTGGCAGGGTTGACTCCACACAAGCATGACCCTGCGCCAGAAAAACTGTTGCTCGAGTGTAATCTTTCTCAATGGGAATTCACCTAATGGGATGATTTGCCAGAATGAATTAAAATGGTGCAGAACTGCACATTACCCACTGAGAGTAAGAACAGTTTTCAGCTAAAATCCATTTCTGACCCACTAATGAAAAAGAGTACAAATGACATTTTGTTCAAATAATGAGTCCTGCTAACCTAGGGAAAAGCTGTAACATCACAAGTTTTGAAAATATGAGTTTAATACTATATATTTCAGGTTCAAATCCAGTATTTGCACATAACAAATACAGACATTTTAGATTTTCTTGGCTTTTTAAGGGCTTAAAGTTCCTGATGCTTGACAATAACCTGAATTCATGGTAATCTCTGACACAGCAGGTTTTTCATAGCTCTGTAAAAACAGAACATCATTGCTTCAGGCAAGGTGACAGAGGCAATCATCCACTATAATTCATATTTAATGTCACGGAGGGGCTAAGTTGAGCGGAGGGTGTGTTTGCGGGAGGTAGGGACGTTAGGTGGGTAGGTGTCCTTGCTACAAAGCATCCTCAGGCCTTTACATTCCCTGTCTGCTCCCTGAGCAGAAATGAAGATCAGCTCCACCCTGCATTGTCACTTCTAATAAGAGTTAAACCCAACTTAGAAAACAGAGAAAGCAAATTAAAGTGACTGCATCTGAGGAACTGTTCTGATGTGCTTATGTCTGTGACCTGCTGGTGCTGATGCTGTAAATAAAGTGTTATGTCGCTCATGTCACTCGTCTTTTGAATGGAATTAAATATTGCTGGGAATATACTGGGAAATGTATGTACACAGTATAGTGGCGCTACACCTTACTGTTTTAATTTCAAGTATCATTAAAAAAGACCATGTCTGCACTATTATTATTATTATTATTATTATTATTATTATTATTATTATTATTATTATTATTGCAGTTGTTCTTGTCATCACTAGGAATTGAATACTTACATTGTGAATTTTCCTATATTATCTTTATGATATATTTATTATTGCACCAAATATTTATATACTCATTGGCATTTCCACACTGCATGCTTACATTAGTTTTATTTATTTATTTATTCATTTATTTATTTTATTTTTTTTTTGTGGTGTACATCATAGTGTAAAATAACAGATGGATTCTCATCAACCTAGAGCAGAAAAAGTGATGGTAAACTGAACAATTAAAATGTAAAATCTTATTTTGGCCTTATTGCATTTTGAAATTAAGCAGGATTTTATGTTTGGTCACACACCAGAGCATATGTGTCGGTTATGAATATCGTCTTGATTTATGTGCCTCACTATCATCCCTGTTTGACGTTGCCCATGCTGAATGGCACCGAAGCCTCTTGTGGCATGTCATTTTTGGTATTAGTGGAAGCAAGGGCTTTTGTACAAATTATTTTTCAGAATGCAAGTTGTTCTGATTGTTTTACATATGTTAATGGTCAATATGTTCAAACAGTACAGACTGAAGTGTAACAGCATTTTTAATACAGTTTTATTTATTTACAGTAATTATTCCATTTCTTAGTGAGTGTTGTAGTGGGAGCAAATTAAGAAGTTGGACCCAGACCTTCCTCTTACTGACGGTGGTCTCCAGCTCCACCTGGGGAATTCCTGGGCATTCCCAGGCCAGCTGAGGAATACAGTCCCTCTAACATACCCTGGGTTTACATCAGGGTTTCCTCCGAGTAGAAAGTGCCTGGTATGACACCCGAGGGATTCAAACTTGGAAGCATACTTACAACAAACCCAAACCTCCTCAACTGGATGTTCTCTACTTTGAGGTTCTTCTGGACCACTGATCTTCTCACCATCTCACTGACAATGAGCCCAGAGATCCTGCATAGAAACCTCATTTCAGCAGCTTGAATCCGCAATCTAGTTCTTTCAGTCACTGCCCAAAGCTCGTGACCCTAAGTGGAGGTTTAAGCTGAATGGTAAACTGAGTGCTTTTTCCTAAAGCTCAGCCCCTGCTGAACCACCACAGATCAGCACAGCAGCACCCTATCGATGCTGCACCAACCCGCCTTTCAGTCTCCCACTCTCTCCATCACTCATGAACAAGACCCTGAGATGCTAGAACTGCTCCACTAAGGGTAGCTGTTCCCCTCTCATCTGGAGAGAGCAACCCACTCTTTTCTGGGCAAGGGCCATGACCTCAGACATGAAAGTGCTGATTTTCATACCTCCTACTTTGCAATCAGCAGTGAATCGTTCAAATGCATGTTGAAGGTCACAGTCAGATGAGGCCAAAAGGGCAACATCATCTATAAAAAATAGAAATGTCACTGCTAGTCCCTCCAACCAAACATCCTCCAAACCTCAGCTGTGCCTTGATATCTTGTCCATGAAAATTACAAATAGGAGTGGAGACAAAATACAGCCTTGCTGGTGTCTGACATCTACACACTCTCAACTAAATACCAAGAACACGGACGCAACTCAAATTGTGCTCATACAGGGAACGGATGGATCCATCAGTGGTGCCAGTACCCAGTATTCCAGCAGTACCTCCTAAAGCACATGCTGAGGGACATGGTCATATATCCACAAAACACATGTAGACTGGTTTAACACATTCCCATGACCCCTGACCTGTGCAAGGGAGAAGACCTGGTCCACTATTACACAGCCAGGATGAAACCTACATTACTCCTCCTGAATCCATCAGGCAGAATTTCTTTTCCAGTTCCCTGGTATAGGCTTTACCAAGGAGGCTGAGGAGTGTGAGTCCCCTATAGTTAAAGTATACATTTTGGTTCTGGTTCCCTTTTTTAGATGCATAGGGGCCACCACCCCAGTTTGCCAATCCAGAGGTACCTTACCTGCTTTCCGCATAGAAGAGTTGTGTGAGCCATGCAACCTCCACCCTGTTTATTGCTGTTAACATCTCCAGCTGAACTCCACCTACGCCTACAGCAATACCACCATGAAGGCCACGCACCGCCATAACAACCTCAGGAACAGTGACTGAGTCTAACTCACCAGAATTGTAAAACACTGGGGGTATGTTCACTGGCTTACACAGTTCATCATAATGTTCCTTAATTGTCAAAGAAGTTGTCAGCACTTCTCTGCCCTTGCGTGGCACTCTGTTGACCACGGTAATGCCTTCCTCTACTAATAAAATGGGTGGTTTGATAGAAAATCCTAGATGTCACCCAGCATACCTTATCCATTTCTACAGTAACTGTTTAAAAAAGGGCAATTGGTCTGGAAAATTTCAAGCATTTCTAGCAAATTAGGGTGTTCACACTAACTTGTACAATCATAAAATACAGTTTGAAAAAAAAATGACTGTATACTAAAGTTTTAGAATTGCCTACTGTGAAAAATTGAGTTCAGAGTTTCTATACAATGCACTAATGTACTACATGATATGAATGGAGATATTTTTCCCCTTTAAGACATGCCTGATGTTACATAACAGCATAGGTTTTTTTTGAGTCTCCCTGTGTTTATCAAAAAATAACTGCATTTCACATTATGATCTTCAAAATCAAATCCAACTTATTATGAGCACTTAACACTGCTGACTTCCTTTCCAATAATGCACTTTTAGGACCATTCACATCCAAACAGCATCAGATTGTGGCCACTTGTCACGAAACTTGTAAGCTGGCTGTGAACCATCCGTTATCTTTTCAAACATTTCAGACATTAAAATTTATTATTATAATTAATTATTGTTGCTGCTCTTATCCTCATGTATTTAGCTGACACTTTTATCAGAAGCAGTTGAGAATGTTCTTACGTTTATACAGCTGGGAAAACCTTACTGAAGAGGAGGAGATGACTTTGAGTCCACATTACAGTAATCCCTCTGTATTCAAATGGAATTCATCCCCAAAAGTGCTTCAGACACTGCAGCACAGGCTTTGAATGAATTGAAAACAGCATAAATTCATAACAACACACAATTCAGTTTCTTACAGCACATATTTACGGCATTTTCCATTACAGTTGCCCATATGGTGCTGTAAGGTATTTATGCAGTTGTTAATTTTAAAATTTTATTTTTAGTTTATTTGCATTTCAATACAATTTTTTCTATGGATAAGCTTTAAGTAAATATTTCCGTTTGGAGGCAAATACGTAGGTATTAAACTGGGGGAGCTGTTATAGCAAAAAGTTGGACAGAAAAAGTTATGGAGGTATTCCTGTGTATTTGGTGAGTCACAATTTAAGAAGATTTTTTTATGTGTGTGTGTGTGTGTGTGTGTGTGTGTGTTTGGATGTCCCACAGAAAACAAGATTACTTCTGAAATCGTTACATGTCAGGCCACAAGTAGACAGTCTTATATTGATTTGTTTTCTATTGACACTGACAAGTAATTTACTGAAATGGATACAAGCAGCAGTAGGAGAAAATCCTGAATATGTCACAAAAGAAAGTAAAGTAAACTTTTAATTACTCTCTGTAGAGCTACAGTCATCCAGGGAGGCATTTTGTAATACAAAGTAACTTTGAAAGTAAAAGTGAATTATTCAAAATATGTTCAAAAACCTTTATATATGTAATATACATGTGTACTTTTGCATTTATTCCACCCCTTGAACAAAATTTTTTCGAATGTACAAGGAATATCACATGTACGAGACAAACGCATACAAGGCAGAAAAATGTGTTTTAAAGCCCAGAGCTCAAGTTAATATCCAAAGCCAACAAAGTCATCATTTATTGTGAGCTAATCCAGATGCATTGGGTTCATAACTGCAGGTTTCATAGGGTCTTCTGCTTTCTCCAGAAAAAGGTGTTCTGGTTAGATCCTAGGGACTCTCAGTTGCACATTAAATCACTGCCGGCACTGATAAAAGCAAGCATTAAATTCCTCACTTGCAGATGAGCCAAACACAGCAGATCTGCACCTAAAATTTTTAGTGAATTATCACGTGTGCACAACTGCAAGCTTGACAAGAACAAAAAAATGCAGTTCTGTTTTCCTCACTCTGTGACTATTTGGATTCCACTTCACTGTGCTTCTTTGGGAGGTAGTTCTGAAGATGGAATTACTGGGTTTGCTCCTGCACACTTATTTTTTCTGCTTGCTATCGGGGCATCAGCAAAGACTGACAAACTCAAGAACAGAAAAATACTCTGCATACAGTGGGTTCAGCATTTTAAAATATAAAGCTGGTGTAACCTTTCAGGAGCCACTAGAATGGCAAATGGGTTTACACAGGTCGCAGGCACGCTTTAACCTTTACATAACCTCGGAATATGTTTTCAGTCAATAGGAAGTCGCTCATCTGTTCAGACTGCAAACTTGGAACCGGTTGCATTATTACAGTTATGGGATTGTGTACACATTTTGAGAATGCATGCAATTATTGTTGATCAACTAAATAAGGTGAATACACCAAACAGCCACCACATTAAAACCAGTTGCCTAATATTGTGTAATTCCTCCTCGTGCCATCAAAACCGCTTGTACCCGTCAAGGCATGGACTCCAACAGACCTCTGAAGGTGTCCTGTGGTTTCTGGCACCAAGACGTTAGCAGCAGATCCTTAAAGTCCTATAAGTTGCAAGGTGGGACCTCCATGGTTCGGACTTGTTTTTATCAGCACATCCCACAGATTCTCCGTCGGACTGAGATCTGGGGTATTTAGAGACCAAGACAACACCTTGAACCCTTTGTCATGTTCCTCAAACCATTCATGAACAATTTTTGCAGTGTGGTAAGGTCACCGCAATCAGGAAATGAATACCGTTGCCATGAAGGGGTATACGTGGTCTGCAACAATGTTTAGGTAGGTGGTACGGGAAACATCCACACGAACGCAAGGATTCAAGGTTTCTCAGCAGAACACTGTCTAGAGCATCACGCTGCCTCTGCCAGCTTGATTTCTTCCCGTAGTGCATTATGCTGCCATCGCTTCCCCAAGTGAACAATGCACATGCACCCAGCCATCCACATGGTCTGAAAAACCAGGCCACCTTCTTCCATTGCTCCATTCTAGAGCCACAAAACTGATGCTCACATACCCATTGTAGGTGCTTTCGTTAGCAGACTGGAGTCAGCATGGACACTCTGACCGGTCTACACAGCAAGCTTTGATGTGCTTTGTGTTCTGACACCTTTCTATCATGGCCAGCATTAAGGTTTCCAGCAATCTGTGCTACAGTAGCTCTTTTGTGGTATCGGACCAGATGGGCATCGATGAGCCTTAGGTGCCCACGGCCCTGTCGCTGGTTCACCAGTTGTCCTTCTTTGGACCACTTTCGGTACTGTAGGTACTAACCACTGCATACCAGGAACACCCCATAAGACCTGCCATTTTGCAGATGCTCTGACCCGATTGTCTAGCCATCACAATTTGGCCCTTGTCAAACTGACTCAGATCCTTACGCTTGCCCATTTTTCCTGCTTCCAACATCTCAACTTCAACAACTGACTATTCTCTTGCTGCCTAATGTATCCCCCCCACCCCTTGACAGGTGCCGTTGTAATAAGATAATCAATGTTATTCACTTCACCTGTCAGTGGTTTTAATGTTGCAGCTGATCGGCATATCTTTTCTCAGTTACTGACCACAGTCAAAAACTGCAATTGTTTTAAAATTTGATTTAGAATATACTTTTCTTTTTAGAAACAGTATGCATATAAAAAATTAGACTCTTTATAAGAATATGCAAACGTGAAGAGAATGTTATAGAATCTAGTAGACATGTGTTTGCAATGCTATTATGCAACAGGAAATGTTTATTGTAAGCGTGAAGATGTCTATAGAATTGTGTGTTATAATAAAAAATAATATTATACGTTGGGCAAAATAGAAGCCAATCATTGATAGCAGAAGAGGAAATGTGATGATTTGAGCTCTTTCTATATGACAGGAAGAGTCGTCCATTTGAAAACTGTTGTTGGAAGAAAATACAGCTGTACCAAACTGACCACAGTCGTGCTTAAACACTGAATTGTCGTCTATGACTGGCAGGTGCCAGAGGTGTGCGCTTCCCATGGGTGACAATAAAGTTGATTCAAAAACATTCCCTCTGTTTGGTAGCATGAAGACAGGAACTGCAGGAGGAACAAATGCAGTGCAGCAAGGAAACCCAACTGTAAGTACCGCAGTCCAACAGACAAACAAATTTACAGAAATAGGAATTTACAAACAGATGATAGCCATGGGCTAAAAGGGTGCGTGTGCAGCCCCAAATGCAGCGTTGTGAAGCTGTGTTGAATGGGTGTGAGCAGGTGTTACGGGTTGCTGTGCTGGGAAGGTTTAAGTTGTCACAGTTTATAAGATATTATGTTGCTGAAATGTTATTATGCTGGATTACGAATGAAAGATTTATAATTGTTAATAATGCATTGGAACATTTACTCAAGAAAAAACCCTTCTGGGAATCCACACTAACCTTGTGTTCACCTCTTTGCTTGGCTGGTACTTATAAGTCTGAGTAGTTGGTTTAAAAACTAAAATCTTCATGTGTATAGAATCGAGAACATTTAGTACACAAGTGGCCAAAATAAACTCAAGGCGTAGCAGGAGAGTGTAGAGGAGGAAGTAGAGGTTGACAGCAGAATAAGGAAGTAATAACAGGCAAAAAGCTATATTATGATTGTCCTTGTGAGACGCTACGAAGCATGCGGGTTGTCAAGACTGCTACAGAGCTGCTGGTAAGAAGGAGCTAGTGCACGGGGTTCTGCCAAGTTCCTAGAACAGTCGTATTGCCAGTGCCAGAAACAGTTGTCCCCCTTTACCCGCAGTTTCAGTTACCCATAGTCAACCGCAATCTCAAAATATTAAATAGAAAATTCCAGAAATAACCAATTCATATGGTTTTAAATTGTGCATCATTTTGAGTAGCTTGATGAAATCTGATGCTGTCCTGCCTGGGATGTGAATCATCCCTTTGTGCAGCATATTCACACTTTATATGGTACCCACCCATTGGTCACTGTCTTGGTTATAATTATATTTATATACAAATACATATAGAATATATAATTATATTTATTTTATTGTATTATCAGTTATTAGTTTTAATCTCATGCTGTGCCTAACTAATTAAATTAAACTTTATCATTGTTATGTACTGTATGTAAAGGAAAAACAGTATATATAGGGTTCAGTACTATCTGCGGTTTAAGGCATCCACTGCATCGGTCTGGGCCTGGATGGAGAAAATGAGGTCACTGCGCAGGTCTCCATAACACAATCCTTATTAACGCCAGGCAGTAGCAGAAGGTAACAGCCAGGATGGGCAAATGGAAGAGCTGATCTTTCAGCCCCTACCCTAAAGCCGGTTAACTCCCCCAGCCCCTCTACTAACACCTTGGAACTGCTCGAACCCCGACAGTAGAACACACCGTCCAGTCTATGACTGGACACAATTGTTGCACATGCAACACCAACATCCAATGCAGCATCCGATGCTATGATGTCATCAATATGGCATACAGTCTCGAAATTATGTCATCAAAAGCTTCCAGTTTTGTGGCTTTAAAGTGCTGGTTTCATAAATTCAACTCATTGTATCCTGTAATATCATATATGCTGATGACAAAAAGAGATTTTTCAGTAACCAGAGTTGATTCTCCTCAACATGTCCAACATCCAACATGTGTGGTCCATTTTGTAACTGCTGTCTGAAAAGCTGGCGATGATGCATGGCAGCTGATGTGGAAGAAATGGCACAGAATTGGGCCAAAGGGGCGTTCGGATGTCATAACAGTGCAAATGCCAGTGGTGCATAATGGCATAGACAAAAAAAAAAGAGGAGTCAGTACTGTACAGATCAATTCGTCTGGGTTTGTAAGGACAGTTTACAAATGTAGCCTTAAGTGTTCAAATCCATCCAAAAGTGCAATTAGGTTGTGCGTCTATCAGATCCAATAAAACCCAATTGCTGGGGCCCACACATAAATACTTTCATTTTAAATATGTACAATTAATGGTGACTCAGTCAGGATAACAGAAGCACTTCTCACTCATGGTTCTCCGCTGTTAGCTTTGGGTCCCGCTGCTACTGTAGATGTGGGCAGGCTGAGCGGATGTCGATAGCGAGCCGCCGGAATAACTGTTATCATTGTGCTTCACATGGCGCACCTTTGTCGAGAGAGCGTGGAGCGAGCCCTGTCAGACGCAGCCGATTTAGCCGGGGAAGGACTCCAATAAAGGACGATGCATCCACATCAATTCTGATTCTGACAGAGAAGCGACGTGGGCACGGTGCAGCTGATAAATTTTTAAAAGCTGCTTTACCCAAAGGGTTCCTCAAAGTTGCTGTGTGACAACATCAAGGACTCAGAAGATGAACTGCGCTGCTTCCGCAGTTCAGGCATATGGTGAAATGTTCCAGCTCGTGGGCTTGTTTCCTTCACTGCCTCACACTTCTCACTTCCTTGTTGCGAGCATATGGTGCCATTTTGCAACCTCAGTTTTGTAGTGTTAAATACAGCCGCTTCCGGTTTCTTGCCAAATACCCAGCGCATGTATTCACCATGAGCGTCGAAATAGGCATAATTATTTGACTGGTTTGGAAATGATTGTTGTTAAGTTGGAAGAAGAACCGATGGGTGTGGGGGTAGGGACTCCTTTCAAGGTTACATCTATACATTTTTAAAAATGGCTCTTTTTTTTGAGGACACAAATCAAATCCACTAGAATTTAGAGAAGCGTTTACATGAAAGACATGGTATGGCCCCAGGTAGCGCAGGAGCTTTACTGCTCCTAGGCTGTGGGTTCAAACCCAGCTCAGCCTGTGTGGAGCTTGTTTGTGCTCCGCATAGGTTTCCTTCAGGTAGTCTTTCCTTCCGTTCACATGACAAAGGGCATGTGAGGGCCCTCCATACAGTTATACAGAATACTTCAGATATATTTTATTACATCAAGGCTCTCTTTAAGACTTAAACCAGCAACCTTCAAGGTGCCACTTAGATTTGTAACTACTGCATGTCTTCCTCACTCATGCACTAAATTCCAGTTAACCAACCGGACAGTTTTGAGATGGTTAAAACCAAAAGCATGTCTCATCTGACCTTTTGTTGGAACACCAGCAAGGGCCTTCTTATTCCAAAAGGAATTAAAATGTATGTAAACTACACATAAACACACCTACACACCTAAGGGACATTAGGGAATAGAAATTATCTAATGTTTATAGACATAGACAATTTTAAAATTCCCCCTAGGCCTCTCTAGCTTCATAAGAGACCAAGGGGTTCCAGATGAAAAGTTGGATTTTCTTCAGTCAGTTTACTCACCACATGCAGAATCAGAGACATAGCTTTGGTACAAATGAAGGCGCTACAGCATCACTACATCAAGAAAGAGATGATGCAGTACAGTGCAGCTCATGTAATTCCCTTGTGAGTCTTCTGGAAGGAAAAGGCAAGTTGCACGAAACACGTTGGCAAGGGGCTTCATTTGATTCGTTCGCTGAGGATAGACTCTTCACCGAAAGGCCTTGTAATATTATTAGCTTAATGTTAATATAATAATATCATCACTTTTCAGCTCCCATTATAATTATATTTACCTTTCAGGAAATGAAGCATCGTTGCACTCAACTTTACTTTGTACCACTTCATGACTTTAACTACTAAAATACTGACTTTGCATCAAAACATACTCTGTAATTGTTTCACCTGATATTTACCACACCCATTTCCCACACCTCAACTTACAATTGTTCCAAGAAATAAGGTATTTACGCGACTTTATTAGGTGAAGTCTTATTGTGAGGGAGTCACATTACCATTATTTCTTATGCAGAAAAAATAAATAATGGGTTACTGGACAAGAAAGTTGCCTAAGATTGAAATACCCAGACAAGAAGGATTTTTATGCTTGCCAGTGATGACGCCAAAAAATTTTTTAAAATATTCATAGCAAAAATTATTTCTAGCTTGTCTTTTAATGTTAAACCTTCATTCATTTTTTAAAATGAAAAATCACTGCTTCCCCTTTGTCTTGTTAGAGTTGTGGGGGTTCTTTTACTCTGCATTGATGGATTCTAATTTGTGAGGTTACTAACCAGTGCGTGAGGCTAGAGGGCCTTCATTTGACTGCAACATTAAAGTTTATTTATGATATTACAGTTAACTTCCTTCAAGGTTTTGGGTTTTAATTCCACTCCTCCCCATTAATAAACCCTGAAGTCCTCTGCTTAAAAAAAAATAAAATAAAAATAAAATAAAATAAAAAAAAAAACCTACTGTAAAAATAGGTAAACCATTTGAAGTAGTTTAACATTGTATGTCACGTTGGGAAAAAGATACAGCTAAATAATAATAATAATGGTGAAAAATGCTGAGCAGCTTATGGAAAGCAGGATAGGGACAGCAGGTCTCTCTGATAAACTGTCTTCTGCTCATACTTGCATTTCTGGAGGGAGCCTGGAGCTTGGTGTTTAAAAACTTAAGGTAGTTTTTTTTTTACATTTGCAATTGTTATCTGTTAGCAAACCAAGTAATAACTTGGTACACAATTTGAATTGTATGTTTGTGCTGTTTTTGGAACAAAGAAGTGCTAAATATTTCTCAAAAAGTTCGTAACAGAAAAAAAGTGTGTTGTTCGTAGGAAGGCTTACTGTACCTAGTGATATCTTCTTGATTTGTTTTTTCCTCCGAGTCTCTAAAAGCATGCAAAAAAAAGTACTTCCCTCTTTTCAACATTTCTGAATTTATTTACATGAGTACCGGTACATTCAGCATGCAAACTACATAACTATAGTCATCTTGTTGGAACCGTTGTAGTGTATTCTGTGTTGTCTTGTACCGGTGTGAAATAATTGCCAACAAAAAGCTGAATTGAAAAAAGAATTATGTTTGTTTTAGTGTCACAACACATATAGCTTCAACACAACAACCTGTTTTTGGTTAAATATTCCAATAATGGAGGTGCCGATTCCCATTGCTTTTGTATGTTACCATTTTTAATGTTTCATCCTGCGTTTCAACCAACTTTGTGGTTTTGGATTGCTGTTGTACTGATTCATTGCAGTGTTTTCTCCCTGGAGGGGATTTCCTGGCTCAAAACTAGACCGTGCCGTTTTGTATTTACAAAGGCGGAGGGGGGGGTTAATATCAGAGCTGTTGGATGAACTTCCACAAAGCCAATAATCCGAGAAGAAATTGAGGAGAGCAGGTTTTATATGGCTGTGGGCCTGAGAATGAAATAAAATGGTCTGAACTTATAGAACTGGGGACATTTGTATTCCCAATTTTGTGTTCATCTGGCCCTCGAGAGATGACGCGTTTTAGGCGAAGGACCACTAATGAGTATTAAAGGACCGTTGCTGCATTCTTGCACATTGTTTTGCTGTGCAAGAGAAAGAAAAGACTGCAGAACAGTTATGTGTTAAAGGCCTGGGGAATCATAACAATGCATTTACACCCTAAGAGCTTCTCTGCATACACATACTGCATATCTTATACTTCAAAACGTACAGAGTGTCATCAAGATACATACAGTACTATTTTCAACATGCTATTTGCTAGAACTGTACATACATTTGTGTCGAAATTAACTGCCATTTTATGTCATGTCATCTTCTGCTGAAGAGGAATTCTGTGGAAATAGAATTCATCTGCATCTTAAGGCTCCAAATGAGGTTAATAGTAGAAAACCCATATGGGATAAATGTTTGTTTTACTCCATTATAAATTCTCATAAAGGCAATTGAAGGTCAATATTTCTCTTCATAATGGAGATTTCCCGAATTAGAAATATGGGCAATGTGTGAAGCGAAAGGGCACCTCATTAATCTCGCCGTATCGAGAGACCAGACTGCGTAGGGAAGAAAGAGCCAATTATTAGCGCAGACCAAGCCCCTCCGAATACGAATCTTGTCTAATATCTATGCAGAAGAAAAGGTGCTGGACACCTCTAGACCAATTTTAGCACTATTTGTTGCTTCGAGGATGATTCACACCATTAACTTTTCAGTCCAGAAGCACAAACCAAGGATGTCCTCACTAGCCTCATGTTCAGTAGCTTCATGTCTGTAGCCTCAAATTCAGAGAAATGGGGGTCGCCAGCATCCCTGATACAGTCTGACTCTTCACCTTGGTTGTTTTTGCTCTTTATGTAACATAGCCTGCACTGGAATCTTTTTGCACTTTGTATGTATTGCTCCAGTCCTCACTTTAAGGTAGCTGGGTTTCCCTTTGGATAAATGGGCTACTGCACACATCAAGGCTTTTGCAGACAGTGGCAATAACTTTCTTAAATCGCACTTACACATTATGTTTTATTTTACTGCACCCGATTCTCTCAAGTACTTTAGTTTCAGCTCTTGTTCTGTTGTTCAGCAGAGCACCTCATACAAATGGATACTAAATAATGTAATAAATAATAAAAGTTTGAAAACTTGTTTTTAATTGCAGTGTTATTATTACACTGAGAGAACTATATGGCTATTAAACCAGGATTATAATAGCCAGCTAGAATTTTTTCTGGATTGGTGTAACAAATGGGTGAAGATAAATGTCCACAATATTCCTCTTTTGTATGTGTATACACACACACACACACACACACACACACACACACACACACACACACATAAAGTGAGGGACTGGGGTGGATGTGTGCTAGAGGAAAGACCAGAACTGATGGGGGAGGGCTGACCGGGGGGCAGGAGAGATGCTACCACTTTATTGGTAGTAAAGTTTGGTTGTACGTAATGTGTTATTACTTTTTATCTATCCACCGCCGCACTTTTTGACCCATGCATCTCTGGATAACTCAGCTAGTAATAACATATACAGTAAAAGAATTTATATATACAGTACACACACACATAAAATAACAATAATTCAGTTTTATCACTGACTCTACTAAACAGTGCCTGCATTTTATACAACTTAACTGTTTATTTTTCTCATGATAAATAAAGCCTGAAATCTGTGTGCTTCATGGCACTGCATGATTATGATCATTATAATAACCTGAAAATGGGGAGAATAATAATTTCCCCCTGGACAAACGGACTCTATACAATGCACTTTAGTAAGCACACAACGTACTTCATTATTTGTTAATAATAGCATGGCGTGTGTTTTTCTTTCGTCGTGCCTCTGCAGTGCTGTTGGGTCTACTGTGTTTTCTTTCTGGAGGTGACCAGTAACTGAATATTCAGCTGGCTGTACCAGTTAACTCTGCCCTGTACACAGAGTGCTCAATTCTGACTTCCATTTTGGATCTCGGAATGCCGCCTGGTTATGACCAGTATAGGACCAAGTCATCAGTGTGGTTCATCTCATGTTCACCTGCAACACCAACTGGATGTGCTTCATAAAGAGTGCTGATTCGTAAAGTTGATGGCATTTCCAGCTGGTTTTACTAACTGGTTATGAACTTTATAGAATGTTGACCCTTAAACTTCATAAACTATTGAATTTGGTATACTTGCACATATTGGCAGAGCTGGCCAATAAGGTGGATCCTTTCTCAAACTTATTTTACCGTCTAGGCTATGTCTTATACAGAGTTAGCTATGCTTCTTGCAGACACCTAAACAATAGGTGGATGGTATGTTCAGGTGGTGGTATCAGTTAGCTGTGGTCTACAAAGGAAGCCTGACAGTAAAATTCATGCAATATCTAACCACCTATTCCAGTTGGGTATTCCCTATGATATGAGGTAAAGGTGATAAAGATAAAGGTGACGGTAATGTCGAGTTGGCAATCCTGCTGGGCTTTATAGCCCTACAGAGAGACACAACCAATAACCTGAATGCCATGTTCAGAACTGAATTCCACTAGGCTGTTTTGTATGACCATTAACGTGGACAGTGTGTTCAATTGCTAGGCTTTGCCTGGAGATGTTACTGATATGATGATAATATATATGGTACAAAGACAATCCAGCTGGATTCACCCACAGCCTTAGAGTGAACTGAACAGTGAGAACATTGACTCACTTCCTATCATAAACTAAATATGTACAGCATTACTCTAAACTTATGTATTGCATCTCTGAGAAGTCTCTACCTCAGAAAGAAGCTTCTAAGCTCTGATTTCGAGACAACAGAGCTGGAGTAATTTTTCCAGAAGATAGAGAATGCAATTTCTGGCTGACTAAATCTACAATCCACTTTTTTATTTAAATGTTCATTCATTCATTCAAGGAATGTGATTTACTTTACGTCCAACTTTCAATGCCTTTAAGTCACCATTATCAGGACTAAACTTTGGTCACAGTTCTACATGAGCTATGTTTTTGCCCCACATCGATGCTTTCACACCTGAAGTACAAAAGATGCCTCCACGCATCAGTTATTTTTCCCCACATTATATTTAATTGTGAGAAAGTCAAAATTCTTGGAGTAGCAATGAATGCATGTGACTGTTGACCTGAGACATGATGCTGGTATGGATTTTTTCACCTTGAAGATGCCTTTCTGTTCCCCATCTATTTTAAAAAAGGGTAAAGGAGTCAGACATCAGCTATACAAGGGGTGACCAAAACATAGTATTTTACTCCCTTCTTGGAAGTGGAAAAAAAGGGGGGGGAAAAAAACAAATTTTTATTTATTTATTTTATTTATTTATTTTTTTTGGACCACTGCTTATACATATATGGTCCTGTACAGTGAATTTAAAACTGGAAGGCAGTTGTAATCATTAAGACAAATGGCTGGATGAGTCAGGAAAATGAAAGCTGTACTCTCTGCTCCACTTGGGTTCCCACTGTCAGCATGAAAATCTTAGCATCAATCCATTACCCAGTGCACTGCCAAAGCAAGATCTGTAAAAGTGGCCCCATCCCTCCATTTGACACAGCAGAGGGTCAAGGCCATGCAGCCTGTTACATTTTGGTCAGGTTATGAGTGTGGTAATAAAACCCACTCTGTAGATATGGTTTGTCAGCATAATCTACAGAAAAGCCTTTATCAGTTACAGCCTCACTTTAGAGCCACTGGTTACAGATCTAAATATTTTTCTGGTGGGTGTAAGTGACTGAGCTTGCAAAGGCAGGTATTTGAGGAAAACTTCTTCATAAAAAGCACTCAAAAATTACTGTGAACTAGAAGTATCAATTAGAGATTCAAATGATACAGTAATTATTATTTTTATTAATGCTCTGTGTGCTGTTATTTCATTTTTTGAGTCACATAACATTTGCAAGCACTTTTAGTACAGGAATCCCCCAGTACTCAAATGTAATTTGTCCCTGAAAATACGTTGGATGCCGAATACCCATTTCTCATTATTTTAAATGATGGGGAAAAAACAATAGTAACAATGCACTCCCAGCTCAACTGAAAACTTATATGACAAATCATGGCACTGACTTTTATTTGTGATTTGACTTTTTTTTTATATATGTTGGAAAAGATTTGGATAAAAACATCCTTTAGCAGAGAACGGTTGCAGCCGGACTTCCGAAATAGAGTTTGAATCCTGAAGGACTGCTGTACAAAATAGCTATACAGCTAATTCAGTAAATTTATCATTAAGGCTCCAGCATAAACTTACTGTATCTCCTGACCGACCAAGTAACATATTACTGCTTTAATGGTGGTATAATTATTAGAATGCCACTAATATTAGCAAAATTTGGTCACGTGACAGGATTGACCTTGATGAATTCCTACATTACATGCAGTCAATTATTAGTGGACACCATCGTATAAACAAAATTATATTTTTACATTTATGTGTAACTTATTATACGCGAATTACTGGAGCATCTCAGATTGAAAACTGAGATGAGATAATTTGTAATGGTTTTTGGTTCAGTAACTTCAACATTGGGCCACACTTTATTCTTGTCACTAATTTTACTACGCAGTAAGGCACCCGGTTGTCTGTTTATGTGCCAGTGGGGAAAACGTGGCACATTTGCTGATGGTTGCTGCTTTCCCTGGTGGTCGTGGACATCTTAAGATGATTGCTCACTCAGGGAATAAACGTAGTGACTCCTGAGATCGGAAGCGATGTCCTGTTGTCCTGCCTGAAACGTAAATGCAGACTTTGAATGTGGACTTTACTACAGTCCCTTCCATTTAGGCTTAATTGGTGCTTGACTTCTTCTCATGTCTTCCTCTCCCAGAGTGAAACAAGAAGCTGTCTTGAGCTTTTCAGACTTCAGCTTTGGGAGAGAATTGTTGTGATGCCAGTAGTTCTTCTTGCTCCGTGCTGTGTGCTTTCCTTGCAATTTCTTTTAACCTTGTATATTGTCTGTCTCGGACCTTATTCTGTTCTGGATTTTCACATAAATACACAGTTACACATTTTATTCTCAGCATCGTTACCTTCATATTTTTGTACATAAGTGGCTGGATTTTTAATCTGTCAATTTTTTTTTTTTCATTCAGCAAATATTCTGCCCTGTGATGGACTGACATTCCATCTAAGGTGTACTCCCTCCTTACTTAGCGCCCATTGAGTCCATGATAGGCATCAGACTGCCATGACTCTGAGGAGCACTTGGATGGATGAATGGGTTTAATTTTGTTACAAACACCCACAATGGGGTAATGATAATTTTTTAAAGAATAAATATATATAATATATTTTTTTTTAATTTAAGTGCATCACCATGGCACATTATAGCATCCAATCCATATGTTAAGTTTTCCTTAAAGCTTTGAGAATCCCAGATGTATCCTTCTTCCCTACCAAAAACAGCACCTTGTTTCATAATGCTGTTTAAGCAAGGCTTGGCCACAACAAAAATGGAAATTCATTTACAGTTTTAATCTTAATGTCTTAAACACAGAACATCAAATGGCCACATGCCAGTGTGGGATACTATATGCTACCATGTGGTAGCAGGGAGTCATGCATGCCTCAACTACTATAATTTCTCTCATGAAAATGGATAATAAATACAGATGGGGCTGAAATTATTGGTACCTTTGCATTTTATTCAAATAATCCACCATTCTTCCTGAAAACTGTGGAAATTAAGAGGTCTTTTGTCATCCATACATGCATTTCTTTAGTTTGCAGAGGAACAAAAGAGAGAAGCCGTGAAAAGAACTGAATTCTAGCTTATTGTGCAAAGACAGTCTTAAATGGTCTCGGACAATATTATTGATACCCTTTAGAAGTTAAATGATGTAATTGTACTGCATCTATGCTTCAAGCTGGCTGTTCTCCTTTAGCTATGTAGCACCAAAGAAAAGTGCTCACTCCGCTGTTTGTGTCACTGTGTGTCTCACACTAAATATGGGCAGCGGAAGGAAAAAGGAGGTGGTTGACCGAAGAGGTTAGAAATAAGGTTATAGGCAAGCATGGTCAATGTAAAGGCTGCAAGACCATCTCCAAAAAAGACTGATTTTCCTGTGATCACTGTTGCCAGTGTCATCAGGAAGTTTAAAGTTCATGAGACTGCATCCAGAGGAAAGAGTAAAACTAATCCATAGTTGAAGAGAAAGATTGTTTGAATGGTGGAGAAAGAACCAAGGAGAACATAAAAGTAGATCCAAACTGACCTTCAAGCTCAAGGGGGTACAGCTTTAAATCATACCATCTGTCACTGTCTGAATGAAAATAGGCTCCATTGTAGAAGACCCAGAAGATCACACTCCTAAGAGAGACACAAAAAATCCTGACTGGAGTTTTGGTAAACCACACCAAGTCTACATTCACATAAAACAAAATGTAGCTTTCAAAGAAAAGAACACCATCCATACTGTGAAACATAGAGAAGGATCCGTGATGTTTTGGGATTACTTTCCTGTGAAATGTACAGCCCAGTATCAGAAAGCTGTGTTTTAGTTGCAGTTCATGGGTTCTCCAGTGGGATAAAGACCCAAAACAAACCTCAGAAAGCAGCCATAAATAGATGAGAAGAAAACATTGGATTGAAACTTGTAGTTGAGTCAAAGAACTCATCAAACCAATGCACTATATTGTAGCGTTGGACGGTACAACTAAGCACTCCTCGGTATTGGTATCGTGTCTGTGAATAGTTTGTTAGTTTAAAAGGCTGCAATGTTCTCATTCCCTCCATCCGAGCCCAGACCTCCGCTCAATACAATATGCTCCAAACATGCAAATTGTCAAGATTTTAAGTTTTTTCTAATGTTGTTTGGAGTGGTTCATCAGCCTGAAATCATAGTTTGACAGTTATGTACTGTAGGTGTTTTGAAAAACTCAAAAAATTGGCATTTGGCATGCAAAAAATTTGGTATCTGGCACAGGGATGAATTAGATTTGGATACCAAGGGGTTACTGTATATATCTGAAAAGAAATGATTTGCTTTTTATATTTTTATTTTGTTAATATAGACTAAAAATGCACCAACTACATGTTTTCAGTCTTGTTTACTACAATAAAATGTTCCTGGACAAAAGCTAAGCAATGATATTTCAAGTGCAATCTGCTCTGTCCCATTATGGGTACAGAAAGAATAATTTTTAACAAGAAAAAAAAAGGAGCTCTGTCCTTTGAAAAGGACACAAAATCAGACTGTTAATTATGAAGATTTTTATGGTGTAATAACCCGTGGTTCTCACACCATGAAGGTGATACTAAAAGAACACTAGGAACTGTTTAGAATTTCACACTTAATCATATGACATTTTTAGGGAGGGTACTTTTTTAATTGTTTCATGCACCATTGAGCATAAAAACAATAATAAAGACGTAGACAAGGAGTATGGCTTTCTAAACTTGATAGCAGTTTAAATGTGTGTGGTGAGAGACTACAAGCATCATGTCGCTGTATTCTGAAGAGTTTTCCAGACATGTATTAATCAAAATATTACAAATATTAAGAAATATTAACTGATAGTATACCCTAATATTTACTGTACATGTTTATGCATTAAGCATGTTGCAAAATACCCATTACTACAGCTAGAGAATTTGCTCAGAGTTTCCAGTTTAAGTACACTTCTTCCTTCACCCAAACTGGACATTATAAGTCATGTGTCATTTGACTGTGTTGTGTGATATAAATTGGGCAGACCAGTGTTTCTAGCATCACTTAATGTTCATTTGAGTTTTTGAATGAGCAAAATGAGCAACCTTAGGAACTTTGAAAATGGCATGATAGTTGGCGCTAGGTCTGCTGGTTGCAAAAGGCTAGAATCCTGAGCTCTTCACATTCAAGTCATTCCATGGGTTTCCCCAACCATAGGACAAAAGTACTAGTGATCTGCAATCCTGTGGACAAAAATTACTTTTGTGGATCGGTGGGGTCAAAGGAAAATGGCAAGAACCATACAAACAAATAGAACACTGCCCGGTAAATTCCATTCACATTCGAGACTGGAGTGCAGAATGCCATCTCAGAATGCTCTGCTTATCAGCCTTTGTCTTGAATGGGCTACAACAGCTGAAGACCATGTAGGGTGCTGATGCTGTCAGTGAAAGACAAGGAAGTATTCAGTGAGAACAGAAGCACCAGAAGTGGAGCATTGGAGAATGGAAAAAAGTTGCCTGTTCACATAAATCTGATTTTTCTTTTGCATCATGCTAATATCAGGATCAGTATTTGGCATAAGCAGTGTAAATCCATGGAGCCGTCCTGTTTGGTAGTGGCAGTGTAATGGTGTAGGGAATGTTTTCTTGGCACACATTAGGGTCCCAGGTATCCTCTGAAAAATGTATGAATGCCCCAGCATTTTTGAACATCATTGCTTCCAGAGTTCATTGCTTCATGACTACAGTTTATCCCACTCACATTGACACTTCCAGCATGACAGTTCACCATGCCAGAAGGTGCATATCATCACCGAATGGTTCCAAGAACACAACAGTAAATTTGGCTTCAGTGACCTGCACAGTCCCCAGAGCTTCGTGCTATCACGCATCTTTGGGATGAGATGGAATGGACAACACATGCACAACACATTCGGGACTCAGCTAACTTTTATGAGTGGAAAAACATAAACTCTAACCAGTTAGTTACCCAGCAATCCTAACCAAACATTGGGCAAATTTAAAAGTACAAGATGGTGGCAGCAGTTTGGATGACAAATACTAACAAATTGGGCCCAATGGAAGAGAAAATCAGAAGGAAGTAAAATTCCCTTCCACAGAACTTTGGAAGAATATTTCAGCATTGACTAATATTGTCATTTTCTCGAAGGAATAAATTCGCTAATAGCAACACAGAGATTTTATAATCTTTGAAATGTATTGTAACGTCGGGTGCTACAGCTAAGCACCATTTATCTCTTCGTTGTATAAGCGTTGCTGCAGAAGTGCACCCTGGGAAATGGGGCGCAGGGTGCGCCATGGCGGGAAACTGGGGAGCGTGGGAATTGAGAGTTGGGGTGTGAGAGAGAAGGAGGCTGGGGTTGTTGGTCAGCTGCAGTGTGGGTGCAGAGGGACAGCCTTTCCTTCATCTTGCCTGGTTGTTATCTTCCCTTGAGATGCCAGTGTTCAATAAAAGGCCATGTGTTATAGAGACCGGCATGGTGTCCTCATTCCCTCCATCCGAGCCCAGACCGGCGCTTGTTACAGTATGCTTTCCTGAACGTTCGGTGATGCCCATGTTCTCCATAGTTCTGCATCAGGAACTTCATCAACTTCTTGCCTTCTTACAGTTTTCTTTCACATTATTTTGATTTTTTTTTTTTTTACACATTTGGTTCTCAACAATGTACAGAATAGTTCCTCTTTCTCCCTTTTCCTCCGCATATCTTCCAGTGTAAAAGTGGACGTATTGAACATAATCGGAAATAGTTCCGCCTCCACCCTTTCTAAAAGCCTCCAAGGGTGGAGGTGGAACTGTTTCCGATTACCTCATTGTGTGTTGTCGAGTAAAAAAAAAAAAAAAAAAACTATAGAATGACTGTACTTACAAATCTGTGGAGAACATCCAAGAAGCTGGAAATGATGAGATGACATAGTTCAGAGTGAGATCATGTTAGCGTAAGAGTGATGATGATGATTTCGAGAACATAATCTAATACTTTTAATTTGCCAGTGGCACTTTTTTCTCTTTCCCCAGAGACATTAACAGCTGAGGGAAAATCTTTGTCTCCCGTTTTCAAAGTTATACCTTGTGTGTCGACAGGAGAATAATAAATAATTTAATTCTTGAAAGACCGTTTCTAATGAACCCTCCTTCCTAGGATATTTGAGACGGTTTCCTTAACTGTGTGTTATTTATCAGTTTCACAGAGTGTTTGAAAACTAACTAAAGGGTTAGATGTGATGAAGCTTTTGCCATTTACGTTCCTAAATGTTCCATATTAAGTGGTATACTTTGAAAATAAACAATGTAACAAAGCAGTGCCTGGCCAAAAAAAAAAATCACCCACTCTGATATTTCTTTGGACCACCTTTAGCTTCGATTACGGCACGCATTCGCCGTGGCACCATTTCGATAAATGTTGTGACATTGCAAAAGCTTATTTCCTTCCAGAGTTGCATTAATTTTTTGCCAAGATCTTGTATCAAGGATGGGAGAGTTGGATCGCTGAGTAAAGTCTTCTCCAGCACATTCCAAAGATTCTCAATGGGGTTAAGGTCTGGACTCTGTGGTGGCCAATCCATGTGTGAAAATGATGTCTCATGCTCCCTGAACCACTCTTTCACAATTTGAGCCCAATGAATCCTGGCATTGTCATCTTGAAATATGTCCATGCTATCAGGGAAGAAAAAAATCCATTGAGGGAAAAACCTGGTCATTCAGTATATTCAGATAGTCATCTGAGCTCATTTTTTGGGCACATAATGTTGCTGAATCTAGACCTGACCAAATGAAGCAACCCCACATCATAACACCAAGTTAAATCCGGGTGGAGACTTTTTTTTTTTTTTTTTATTTTTTTTTTTTTTGGTCGGACAGTCTACTTTTGCAGTTTGAGTGAACAATATGTAGATAATGTTTTAGAGTCAACTTTTTTGCAGCAGGAGGCTTCCGTCATTTTGATCTCCATGTTCAAGTATTCAGATGTATGCATACCAACCGAAAAGGTCACTTAGCAGCAGTAGCGATGACTCTTGTCTTCATTGTGAATGCAGATTTTCACATCCATTTTTACTGTTTCTTTTTATTTTTCTTTTGCAGTAGAAACAATATATTCTTCTAGTTTTTCAAGACAAATATAGTTATCACATCCCTGTAATCTGTAGACTAACTGAGAACCCATATTAGCTGATTGCTGAATGGTCCAGAAATGCAGAAACAGAAATGAATAAATTTAACTGCTTCCAAAAATCTCTAAATAGCATCCTTTATTTGCTTGCTTACGATTAAATCAGAAACATAGTTTTGTCAAAAAAGTACCCACTGAAAATTAAATTGCACAGTTTGTTAATCAATAAAGCAAATATTTGCACAGTGATTTAGTTTCTTTATTCTATATTAAATTTTACATCATAAAAAGAGGGAATTTCTTAAAGCCCTTAAGAGCTTTTATGAGTTAGAATTTAAGAGGTGCCAATATTTCTGAATAATGCCTTCAATATAGCAGGTATTTGGACAGGTGGATAAAAAGAATGACAAGGCTATTTCAGTTCAGTTCCATTTATTTTTATGCACCGCTGTTCTCACATGGCGGCGCTGGTAGTGCTGAACAAGAGATCAATAGACAAGGCAGAAATAAATGTAACAAATGTAAGGTAAGCCTATGGATACATGGTTTTCCATACAGTTACATTATAATTATTATATTGTTTTATAAAAAGGGTCAAACATTTGTTTGAGATAGAAGTCAGGGAAATTTCAAAAATTACCAAACAAAATTACCCATCATGTTGTGCTGCAACAATTTAAGTAAATTTAAGTGTTTTTTTTTTTTTTTGTTTAAGATCATTTACGCATAATTTCGGCAGTGGTTATTCCTACATGTATTATATTGTGGATATATTACAGTTGGGTACATTATCTCTCCATGCCCCACTAATGAAGGAGACTTGGCTCCTTTTCTTAAAATGGCGCCCTCGCTTTAATTAGTTACAGAAGCATCAAATCTCCTTAGTAACAGCCCCCCCCCCCCCAACACACACAAACACATACAGTTTGTTATTCAACACTGACCAAAACCAAAGGTGGAACACAGTAACATTTCCGGAGTTTCATAATTGTGGAAGGAGTGTGAGCAAAATGTGAGCAAAGGAAATGGACCTTTAACCCTGAAGATTAGGAGATGTGCATGGAGCAGATGGCCTCCTTTGTACAATCATCAGATTAGAGAGCTAAAGGATTTTGCAGCCCAGTTCAGAAGGCAGGGAGAATACAAACAAAGCAAACTTTGCTGTTTTTTATAATTTATCTTTATTTACTGAAATGGCAATGACATAGGAGCACGGGGCAGTGAATTTGTGGACCGCAGTGGCCGCTGACAGAGTGCAGAGCTTGCAAAGGCTTTATTTTGCAGCAGTTTCAACCAGGCGACATCAAGTAACTTGGCACAATTGGTAAGAGTCCCAGACACCGTTTCTACTGATATTTTTATTCACTGCATTAACAAGTAACGTGACAATATTATTACCTATTAAAATGAATATAGGAGACAATGATAACGCTTTGAATGATGTTGCTTGTATTGTGATTAATGAATATAATGCAATGTGTAATGTATTTTTTCAAGCGATGGTTATATGTAGCTGTACGAGCAGATAGAAACAGGTTTAGAAAACTTTTACCTTTGTAGGCACCTGTTAAAGTTCCTCTGGTAGGTAGCATAGATGCTTCCATGAGTTTTCCGCTCATGCCGAACATCCGGCTATGATGGTCATTTTGAGGATTTCCCATCTGGCAGCTTTGTTGGCTGTAAATCGTGCATCCATCTCGACAATAAGATGTCATAACGCCATATCTATCTAACTGTGAGGGCACCGGGGGTCCAGATTTGCAATGAGACATTGAGACATGTACATTTATACCTTTAGCGGACATGTTCTCCAAGGCAGTGTAAAATGGCTGCTATGTTTTGTTAACAATCATCTTTATCCAAGGTGACTCACAGTGCTAGACATGCTAAATATACTACACTTACTTGCTTTTACTAAAAATCCTCAAGACACACTTAGCAAATTCCCGAAAGTAGACATTTCATGACAGGTGTGAGGGGACAGTGATTTAATTATTGGCCACAGTAAGCACTCCATTTATTTGAGATGCTGATAAGCCTTTGATCCTTGAGAAGGCATTTTTCAATCTCCAGCCCCAGTGATACTTGCAAAAATCTTTTGAACCAATTTTAAATAAAGGGTTTTATAAGGAGCATAAAATATTATTTCTGACTTACGCATGCATAGAGCCATTTCATTTTTTGTTAGAAAAATCCCTTTTTTTCTCAGAAAAATGCATGTCCTTGATGGAGGTAAAAGCCATGCAAGCTACATATATATTGAATTTTATATCTACTATAGATGTATCTTAGATTTCATTAGGTTAGCTATTCAATACTGACTGCTCATAATAAAATTCTGATTGATTATAAAATTGAACTCGGGCTTGAATAACGGAAATATGCTGGGCTGGAGAGCATGCATGTGAACATCTTCCTTCCATAAAATAGTTAATGTAGATTTAAATCTGTGCAGGATACAGCTGCTTCAACTTTTTAGTTTCCCTTTTGATTATGCTTATTATTTATTGCAAAAGTATTGGTCATATTGAGCTATAAATTATGAACCACTGGAGAAAAGCAAATAATAAATCTTGGCTTTTTGGAGAGTTAAGAAATAATTAGGAGGATTTATAAGCAGTCAAGTAATTGGATTGATCTGGAAATCAATAGTGAGATTATATTAATAGCTATTAACACCTTATTCATCATGTTTCTTTTTGCTCTTTATTAACCTCCTTCATTTTTCCCCAATATTTTTTCTCTCCATTTTGATTATGGAATTAATTTTTAGCACACTTAGTAATCAAGGTGACTTTTATTGCTAAGCCTGTCTTTTGGACACATGACAAACACCATGATCGGGATATTGACTGATGGCTTTGTTCGTAATTCTTTTTTTCTTTTTAATTTAGTTTGCAGATGCAATTCTACAGGGAACCGCACTTGAGATCCCACTCATTTGATTTGCTGGCTATATAAAATAGATTATGAATAAAAATGTTCCAGGTGGAACATCTGTTAAGGAAGTATTTTCGGGAAGAACATCTGTCTAGGAAGTATGTCCGGCTCTTTTTTTTTTTTTTTGCAATGGTTTAATTAAGGTAAAATACAGATAAGATTTCATAAGCAAAAGATTATTTTTCCTTGGTCGTTTGTCTTCAGTTAATAGACCGATCGCAGAATAAAACGCATGACTTTGGAAATATTCACATTAGCACAGCTGTGTAGTGAGCCTGCTTTCAATATGTAGACAGCGTTTTAAACTTTCAACAGAAAATTGTACTGTTTTCTACATTTGACAGCTTTCTGATCTTTATTCATAGTTTTTGTTCCATTCTGTCAGGCATTTTTAAGCACTTTGAGGAACTTGCGAGTTAAGGGAGCAGTTTATGGTCAATAACTTTCACTGTATTGTTATTTCCTAAGGCAGCAGTTTTAATACCGTGGCACTGTTTAATAAGAAACTCCTGTAAAAATGTGGATTCCTCTTGTTTGATGTGTACTTGCCACTCTTGCTCGGTGCTTTTACTTTTTCCTGTCTTCTGGTTAGCTGCCATTGTCATCCTTCCTTTTGTATTTTAGATAAGTGTATTTTAGGATTTGTCTGAACAGTACTGAGCTGATTGCTGCTGCCTTCTTGAAAGCACTTGAGTTTCCTAACTTTCCCAGAAACAATACCCACTTTTGTTCAGAATGCAGATTAATAATTTAAGAGCCGGAGGAGGATGCGGTTTCCTCGGCACTGCTTTTTCAGATCGTTCACCAGGGTAAATAACTATGCAGCTTTAAACCTGTAGTGATGGAGATGCAGTTTAAAGTAAAATTTTGCACTTTCATCTATGTTCAAGGCTTAAGTTAGGCCCGAAAGAGGAAAATTGGCTTTCAACACCTTTAATTGGATAAAATAGGTGAACAGATTCCGGGGTCACGGCAGCTGCTGCATTTCACTGTTTTATCTATATAAACATATGTAAAATATTGTTATGATGCCAAGGATGTCCAGGGATATGGTTGGATGTATCAATAAACTAAAACAAGTTAGTTGTGAATGAACTGCCAAAGGAGCGTACAACAGATATTCCTCTACTTATGACCAGATCATAAATCGGTCATAAGTTGGCTGGTACTCCTGAGATAGTGATCATTTCCACTGTACAGTAACTTATTTTCTAACATTTGCCAGTGTTTTTGATCTACAGTATTTTGTTTTATTTCTGGATGTTATACAGTCCATACCATAATTATTCAGTACTGTATTTTTTAATCAAAATTTATTTTAAAAACTTCGCCATGTTCATTTCATTTAAAGTTGTTTTATTTATCTATTTTTAAATACATCAGTATTTTCATCCATATGACAGTAAGACAGCAAGCAACAATCTCTTGTGACTGTTAAGTCAATGAGTCTAAGCAGGGCATGGGGTTTGTATGGGGTTTTTCGTGTTACTAAATGTGAGCTAACAGTCCCGCTAAAGTGTTCTTTTAACTGTGCTATTTTCTTTCTTGAAGTAGTTCTGGAAGTATCTGCCTCTCTCCTAGTTATGCCTAAAGTCTGTCTGTTAGAATGAGGGTGGTAACCAGAGATTTAGGCTTACAGATACACCTAAAGGAGAACAAAAGGCCTTCCCAAACCCTCAAAGCAAGCTGAGATCCTTTACCTAAAACAGTGTCTGTCCTCCAGTAATATCAGAAACCATAATGAAACAGAGCTTCTACCATCTCCATAGCAGTGGGCAAACCCTTAAGACAATCAGCTAATATGGCTTTGATCAAAAACCAGAAGAACTGTAGTGTTGCCTTCTGATTTTGGACAGCCAGTTATAAAATCCAAGAATATATGGGACCAAGGTGAACTCAGACATGAGCTGCAAAGTCCTACTCACCTAGTTGTGACCGGAGTTAGGAGAGAGGTTGTGACTGCAAAGAAAGAGGAACATATTCCTGGTCCTGATGCCAGTGTCTTGGTCTCGGGTCATTGGTCTGCATCTGAAGCCATTCATGAGGGCCTACCAGAGTAAAGCAGTAATAAAGGGGATCGGTAAGATGGTGTCCTGTGTGGAATCACTGAGGATGTTTCAGAAAGCCTGTAGAGAGCATGGGTTTTGTTATTTTATAGCTAAGCCTATAGGTGACTAAAATGAAACCCGGTGCCGATCGTTTCTGTCTTGAGTTAAGACTTTTTGCTCATTGTAGGTATTCTGGATTTTGATAGTCAGTGAGAACTACAAATGGGTGAGTGGCCCCTTCTGCCAGTGCCTCCATTCCTCAAGTGCTTATTTTATTGCTAGTAGTTCTCTTGCCTGCTTGGTGGGAGACAGCTGGCGTGACAAGAAGGCACAAGGGAGAAGCATGGGAAAAGTACCATGGCATACCAAGAGTACTGAGCCCAACTAAAGGGGTCGTAACAATAGCAAACACAGGAACACACTGACTAGGCTTTGTACAAAGAACTAGACAGGCACTTGGAAAACAGGACATTCAGAACTCTTATTTGTTACATAGGCATTACTCTCTACTTAACAGGATTCCGCAGTGCTGGCTGCCAAGCTGTTTCTATTTAAATCCACTCCTGATTGTACATTTGAGACGTACCAGGTTTACCAGGTTGCTCAAATTGTTACCCCTTACTGGCCATTTGCCGTGTTGCTACCAGGAATTGTGACAAGAACTTTAAAAAAAAAAAAAAAAAAAAGAAAGAATTTCTACAGCACAAATGAATGATTCTGTGAAATCGGAGGAATGGAAATTGGCCACAGCAGTGCATGATAAAATGCAGTGACAATGGCTATAAACATTGCAGTCTGGGTTTGCTTTTTATTTTTCCCTCCTTTATTTTGTTCCATTTAATTTCCTGCTGTTCAGCAAGGGCCAAAACCTGAGAACTTGCCTTCTTATTAATAATGAAATATATAAATAACTACTGAAATGCATGTCCACACATCATGAATGTGCTTTACAACAGAAGGTTAAAGTACACATTACTCTCAAGGTCTGAAGTGAAATGAAGATATTACGTTTGAATTGACATCGACATACTGAATTAATCAGCCTAATACCTTTTGATGGATAACTTGGGGCCGGAGACTTCTTCATTTTAATATTTTAAACTCCTCCCATGGAGGCTAAATATCAGTCCTCTTGCAATTACCTTCAGGATGAAGGAAGTTCCGATCTGATCTCTTAAGGAGACTGAGTCCTCATCCACAAAGGCCTCTGGTGTTGATTTTCCAGGGATTTTCTTACGCTAAGTGGAAAAAAGCAGAAATAAAGCCATTCTGATGTTGTTAAATGTAAAACGCATGTAATTGTCATGTGCAAAAGGTGAATTACATCTGCCCGCATTACCAAATCTTCCTCTCAGGTCTGTCTTTGTGAGGAGAGGGGATCACTGTGCCTTTAAGAAAGTGATTTATTGCCACATGTAAGAAACAGGCACTCAGTGCTAAACATGTTGGCCTTATGTTTGTGCTTTTAACAGCCACAAAGGTGTTTGGAAAGACTGAATTGGAAGGAGCACCTTGGATTTTCCTGTTTTGATTTGAAATGATTTGTTTTTTTATGTTGTCCTCAGCGAGTCCAAACATTGTACTTCATAATGAGCAATATTCATTCCATTGCTTTCAACAATCTCAGTGTACTCTGTCTACCTTGCTTGTAACTCTGTCAGTATAATAATAATAATAATAATAATAATAATAATAATATGATTGGAAAGTCTTTCCTTATGTCCAAAGGAAAAACTTCAGGCAGAGTAAATTTACTTGATCATATCTGCTAAGCTTTCATGTTCAGGAATATCAGCCTATTCTAGCTGTAATAGGTTTTTTTTAGAGAATAGCATGCAAACGTAAAATTTTTCCTGTTTTTCTAGCTGAATGCACAAAAAGTTTCTTCTTTCATTAAGGGAGCTAACTGAGATGTCATGCTGGCAATACAGCCTTCAGGGAGGTGAAATGCATTTGTTTGCTTTCTTCAGTACGAGCCAACGTGTGCTTGTGTTCCTGTGTGTGTGTGTGTGTGTGTGTGTGTGCGCGCGCGCGCCCGAGTGTGAGTGCAAGCCCTGCTATTAGAGGTGACACTGCGCTGCATTGCCTAGTGTTTCCTACTGTGTCACTGTTGCAGGCTCTCCTTAGAGAATCCACAGATACTCTCTGCTTCTTGTTAGTTGTCTCCCTGGCTTTTCGCCCTTGCTTCGTCATGTTGTTATTTGTTCCTTTCCCAGGCAAACTATTGTTCTTTCTCCATAACAATAAAAAAGTCTTGCTTTGTTTGCGACATGGGAGGAATTATCAGTATTCAGGAAAAAAAGAGCTTTGACTCTCTGTCCCTTCATCATTCCAGGTGACATTTTTATACCTTATACTGTACATGCTTAAAAGGAATGGATTGCTACTGATGCCCTATGCAGTAATACAACAGATCATTGTGTTTGGAAAACATTGCCTGTGCAGTGTAAGCATGACTTGGGGTCCAGCTGGGTAATTTTACCCCAAGTGAAGAGTTTAAAGTACCACTCTTGATGATATTCCTCCAATCCAGTGGGACCTTACTTTTCCAACCTTGTACATCAGCTTGCAGGTCTATCTTTACTCATATGGATTCCAGCAGTCCTGTAGTCTTTGGGACCAACATGGCATTCTTTTGTAGTAGCGTAATAGAAATCCGGTTTTGGGTAGTAAAAGGAGATCCAGGTATTATGCATGGGCTTAATTGGCCTAGTTGGATTTGGTTTCGAAGGAGGAGAAATCTTCTCTAGGACAACGCCTCACATATCTTCAGCCCCACAAGCCAGCATTTGTGGAGGAGAGGAAGGCTCTGGGGGAATCAAGTACGGGTACTCCCCTGGGCCATAGGGTGGTCCAATTTCTGCCCATCCGCCACCAGAGATTTGCTAGTATTTCGTCTCCTGGATTCCTGTGGGAGGCAGGTCCTCGGTTCTGAGTGGCGGAGAAGCTAAAATGGGTTATCGATGACATGTGTTTGTGTGTAATGTGCTGGAGGAGGAGGATAGAGGCTCATGCCCTGTGCACCTTGTGTTCTGTGTATCGTGGCCCAGCAGGCAAGGTGCTCCAGAAGCAAAAATCTTAAGAACCGATCCGTAATCATTTCCCAGTTTGTGAAGTCTGTGCTGTCCCCTGCACTGACCATTTTGTGATGCAAGAAAACTATTTGAAAAGGACTGCTTAGCCTTGCTGGTTTATGATTTAGAAATGTAAGTGCTTAATTTTAGTAAGATTTTGAGATTTTGCATCTCATTGGCTTTTATCATTAAAGGGCAAAGCATTTGCCTGCCTCCCATATTTTTGCATTGAATTGTCTCTGCCTGTAGCCCTTATTAATAATAAAGTCTTGGATTTAAGCACCTGTCTGTGAGATCCACACTCTTTTAGACAATGATGACATTATAGCTTCCATGCTGCTTTTCATTCTTTCCACACTACTTGCAATTGACAGATTATTCTTGCTTCACTAACATTAACCTTTTCACATTTACAGCACCCATTTTAACAGCAAAACAATAACAAAACATATTTTGTTGACAAACACTTATTTGTAGGTACTTGCCTGTAGTGTGATGGCTTAGGAGTAATAATTTCTATGTCCATAACAGCATTGGGGATGCAAAGGTATTAGTACACTTGTATTTATCTTTGATTCTTTTATGGTGTTATGGCCCCAACTTATCGAGGATTGCAGGGCTGTCTGGGATACTGGGGATTTGGATGGGGAGCGAACTAAAGGAAAAACAAAAGTAATTCACTGTATACACGTGGATGTGTGAAATATATAAAGTAAATAAAAATACTATATCTGGGGAAAAGAAAAAATTCAAAAGCAAAAAAACATAGCTTATGTAGTGCAAAATAATGTCATTAAATCAAATAAAACATGGCCATAAAAGAGAAATAATGACTTTCCGCATTCACAGACACCCTAGCTAAACTACACGAACTAGCCAAGTCAAAATATACAGGTGGAGCTCACTCCTTACTTTGTGGGTTCATGTATTCAAAAATAGAGCTACTGTACATGTGTAAGGTGTGTGATGACATGTTTTTACCTGTCCACTGTCCCCAAGTCACAGTGAACAACAAACACACGCAAATAATAGCACAGGTGATGGAAATCGAGGTGGAACAGGGATCACGCGGATCTGCGAACTAAAAGCTACAGAGCGACTAAGCAATACGCACAAATGTAGGGATGTAACAACTTGAGCTTCGGTTCCTAAATAGAAATTATTTTTATGCAGATTTTATTATTTTATTAATAGTGAACATGCAGTACGTTGTTGTTGTCTGTTCTTACAGCAGGATGCTTTATTGAAGTAGAGCCATGTATTTATTCCTTGTTTACTCTATTGATGAAACATGGAGGTGCTCAATAAACAATATCAGTTCATTAAAATTTTGTTTCAATGTTGCTGTAGCACTAAGAAAATTGTTTAACATACGTTTTTATTGCTTGTTCTGATTTTAACAAAGCTTTTGTTTTGTACAAGATGTACTGAAGTAGGGCTGCCACTTCATAGTGACTCATCTGTTCAGGGGTTTAGCTCTGGGTGGGAATGTGTGGGGTTTGCATGTTGCCCCCAGTCTGCATGGGTTTCCTCATACAGTCTATGTGTGGACTGTGATGGACTGTCATCCTATCAATGGGTTGCTCCATAGCCCTGGGCCCTGTAATTCTGAGATAGGTTCTGAACAACGGTAACGCTAACCAGGACAGAGCAGTTAATGATAATGGATGGATGTAAGATTGTAAATATGAAAATGGTGAAATGGACAGAAATTAATGACTGCAGGATTTTTAGCTTCAAGACATAAAACCTATGGTCATCATAATGTGCTGAGCATATCTCTGGGCAGTTGATGAAGTGGTGTTTAAAAATGCAGCATAGCTGTAACACAGCATTCCAATTGCCCCGAATGATCAAATATGCTACATTTAATTCTCTGCATTGTTTTAAATATATAATCCAGTTACTATGGCTTTAACAAGGTACTTTAAAAGTATAATATGAAATTAAATCAAATTATTTATTTAATGTATTGGTTTTTTAGATCAAGCCAGTTGATCATTTTTAGAAACCTTACAATTTTATAGGGATTTTAAATCTGGCCATTCTAGTCAAAAGAATACCAGAAATTTAATTTTATTCTATCTAATACCATGTCAGATTTTTAAGAATAACTGTAAGACCGGGGTTTTGCGGTGTTTCATTGTGATGCTTTTGTCACTTCGCTCCTCCTGCACATGATGCACAGATCGCATGCCTGCCCTTCATGGGGGGTGATTCTGTGTGTCTCAGTATACCCCTCCTACCTAAATTTACACCCATTTCTGGCCTGCTTCTGTGTCCGTCCTCCACTACAGGTAATTGTGGTGTTATCGCACTTGAGGTTGTGTAGGAGGCAAACAGTCTCTCCAAATCCTCAGTAATACCCACTTCAGAAGTTACAATATGTTGGAATTCATTGCCCTGTTCCACAATTTATAATGCAATATTAGGTTGCCTAATCCACAGGGAAAAGATTATTTTATTTTCTCATCACAAAAAAATATCTGGATAAGGAATAAAAAATCTGGAGAAAATAAGGAAGTTATGTGTTTAATACATGACAGCACTTCAGAGGAGCAGGAAAAATACAGGCTTCTGAACAACTCAACCTACTGGAAACTCTCAACTCCGTTGTGTAACTATGACCTAATCTATAAGCCTTTAACTACACTTAATTCTTCAATCATTATTTATTCAGTCATTCTAGAAGCACAAGGTGAGAGGCAAGGGGACACTGTGGACAGGACATCAACCCATTGTAAGGAAGTCAGACCAACTATGGGCCATTTTAGGATAAACAACCCACCTGAAACACATACCCTTTGGACTGTGTGAGGAAACGTGATCACATGAAGACTTGGGCACTCCTGCAGGGGAGGGGGGCTCAAAGGCTTCCAAGGGTTCCAGTGCATTTCCACCATAATGCCCATCATATTTTATTAGCATGAAAACCAGTGAAGCCATATTATTGATCATCTTAAATAATCTCATTTTCGGATTTCATTTAAAGTAAGTATTATAATACTTTTTTCTTTTTACAGAGCACATGGTACATATTTTTCCTGTAACCCGCTAGACCTATTTACATGTTCATTTTTATCATCAACCAGCACAGTGGATTTTAGCCTTTCTAAATGTTCATATAGCACCAGTTAGTCACATGACTTGGACGCTGTACTGTGAAAGACTATTATAATAAAGGTTATTACAGAATTTTCACAGATGACTACAAGGTAGGATTTTTCATTTGGGGTTGGATGAAATCGCATGATAATGTTTTCAAAAATCTCTGCGAGATCATAGAGCAATAATGGTGCGGAAAAGAGAAATGACAGTTCTACTTGTACAGTTACGCAGAAGGCTCCGAGGTGGTATTATGGAAAAAAGCAGATATTAAAGAGAGGCAAGGGCTCTTGCATGTGAAATGTATTCTAGCACGCTGTTCTTTTCACTCATGTGTCCATTTTTAATAACATTGCTTGTGCTCACCGGAGATCACCGTCTACCACTTGAGTTCAAGAAGACATCATCTCAGCGTATCAGAAGCAGTCACATCCATATTAGCATGGCTACTCTGACTAATGGTAAAATCAACATAACTGAGCAAAATTTCATAGCTATTTCTTTTTTATCCATTTAGTTATCATTTTTGCTGTAATATCTGCATTGAAAATAAGGCACAGATTTAAAAAAAAAAAAAAAAAGGCTTTGAAAAAAATGTCTGTAGGCATCCGGTGAAATGGCCCTCAGCAGCCTTTTTTAAATTGAATATTTTATATTTTATATTCTGCCAGGCGTTTGCAGAAATGCATTATTTTCATTGTAACTCACGACTAAATTATGTCTGTGCCAATATGATTAACTTTCAAAAGTTTGATTAATGCATTAAGGGTTAGTAGTTAAAATTTTGTCCCCTATTTTTGCAATAGCAATTGATGCATGTAATTGTACTTGTGAAGATCTATGCTACAGTTTAAGAAGACAAATGGCAAAACATGAAACAAGGCCTTCTACAGGGTGGTTATAAAGAAGCCCCCCCCCCCCTTCTGTGGAAGAACAGTCACCAAGTGGTCTTCCCCAGTAATGTTGCTGGGGTGCAGAATGCAGCAGGGGCAGAGCAGCTAAACCCTTGCAGTGAAAGATAGCGGAAGAAAGGATTTCATGCTGACCGATATGATTCTGCAATGTTCTCTATAGACCATAAAGGACACTCAAAACTGCAAGCAAGAAATCTTTCCATTCCTTTAACCTGATTTTTTTTTTTTTTTTTTTTTATTGCATCTGTGACAGCTGAGAAGAGGGCCAGGCAGCCACTCGGTCAGATCCGGATTTGAATGAAGCAACTGTAAACTTTAACTTAAAACTTTACTGTGCTGCAAACACAGCCACGGTTTCTCCATCATGCATTCCGAAGCAATGGAGCGGAGGTCAGCGAGTTCTCTACGCTTGCGTTTGCTTATGACAAATGTGTCTGGACAAGCTGGAAAAAAACGGCATACGATTAACAAATTGGGAAATCGGTCTAGAAGCAACCGATGACCTAGGGAGCGAACGGTACCTTAATGGAGGGATGCGGTTACAGTACAGTAATGCTGAAGGGCTTTCAGCTGTGTGGCAGAGATATTGCGTGACCTTAGCAACTGCTTCTTGCTGGTGGTTTTGAAATGGAAAATTAAGAAAAGCAACTTTGTAGAAACCCAAAATCTCAACACTTAACTCTAAATGCAGTATATGCACTCCATTTGTCAACTACAGAGGGTGTTGGCACACAGTTAGTGGACATATTAGTCAACCATTTCTGTTTATTCATTTCTGTTGTTGTCTACATAAAGTTCTAGGTCCGCAAGTCATTTGGGTCACAGAGGATCTGTGCCAGAACGGTCCACACAGTCATAATATCAGCACCCATCTTAACACTGTGCCACACCTGGCTGGGGCTTGTGCTCTCTTTTTCCCCATATTATTTATTACTTATCATGCTGCTGTTATTCATATATCATTTCGACCCGGCGATAGCAAGACATTTATCTCTGTGCGTCGTTCTTTTATCTCCAGTGCACGAGCTAGAACAGGACCCAAGGGAGAGAGGCAATGCCGTCTGCTTTTCTTCATCCAAATGTCTGACACCGTGGGACCGGGCCTTGAAGAGGTGAGCTCAAGCCTGCAAGGCGTGGAACTGAGGAGAACCTGGCGGAAGCAGCGGTTGCTCAGTCCATGTGTAATGAAGCCATACTGAATAAAATTGGAAATATGTCAAAAAAAAATAATACATAGTTCATGGTTCTGAAGGGTAACTCTTTTGAACAGAATGTTCGTACAGGAAGAACAGGTAATGAGATAAAGGAAGGATAAAGGCTTTTGTTGGTTAGTTTATGTTATTAAAGCTTAAATTTATTTTTGAAAGGTATTGCTCATTCTGGTTTGACAAATAAGGTTTTTGAATATCAAAGAAGCTGGCTATTTTTTATTATTGTCTTCATACAGTTCCTTGATTTTTTTATTATGAACAGGTTTCATAGAGCTTGACCACTTACACACTTTGATGCATATTTCATTATGTTGTTTGACATCAAAACCACAGATTATTAGCTCACGAACAGCTCATCGGTGTACATAAAAAAACTTAAATTACCAAGATTTAAATATCAAGCCTATTCCTCAATAATATGCTGCACGTAATAATTTTATATTTAATATTTTTATGTTGCAGTTTATAATTTTTTTTGTTGTTGTTCTATGTGTTTCAAATGTTTGAAAAGAATGGAAACATTCGTAACCGTTTCAGAATTTGCATAGAACATTTGAATCTGTTTTTTTTTTTGTTTCCAGGTTAAGATTTGTCCATTACATTTCTGAAGAATGCCACAGCTTTCCAAACAAATATTTTTTTTCTTCCAAATCCAGTTAATGAAAATAACCAAATAATTTACAGAAAATAAAATAATTGAAGAAAATGAAGGAAAAGGCTACGAAATCAAGGTGCAGCGATGCCCTATTCCGCAGTGTACCGTTCCTCATATTCAGCTGTTTAGTGACGTTTGGAACCTGCACGCAGGCATCCTGCAATAGACAGACCCCTAGAGAGTGGCACCTTGAGCCACAGAATGTCCAGATGAGATGGACGCTCAGAGAAAGTGCGTACTGTGGCCCTGAGAAGTGTTGGGTCACCCCAGAGCTGGTGGAGAACTTCCTGCAGATATGTCCCTTGCTGCTTCAATTTGGGGATAAACTGCTTGTATCTTCAGATGAAGCCCTGGAATCATATGGGATCAACCTTTTGAATGTTTCCCAGGAGGATTTTGAAAGCTGTTCTACCCCAAACGATCCTCAGGACCAACTTCTTTTCACAAAAAACCTGAACGGGAGCAGAGTGGTAGATCTGAAATGGCTGTTCCCGGGTGTACATTATTTCACAGCCTTTCACGAAGGCAGCTCTCAGCTGTGCAAGATGGGCCTGAGGCTCAATGTCACCGTAAAGGACCATTTCTGTCGAGGAGACCCATTCATGAAGCTTTGCTCCGGCAACGGAATTTGTCAGACCCAGAACTGGGACCACGTGTACAGATGTGAATGCCATGAGCATTACTTTGGGAATTTCTGTCAAAGTTTTGATAGCTGTTCTAGCAGCCCATGCGCAAATGGAACAGTTTGCGTCACCTATGGGTTCGCGTCCCCCTATCGGCCAGACTACGAGTGCTTTTGCCCTTCACAGTTTACAGGTAAGAAACAAGTAAACAAATGAGCAAAAGTTGTTCTTCGCAGGTTTAATCCTCACAGTTTGCCACACTTTTGGGTCTACGTACGCAGTGCTTTTTGGAATTTCAATTACAACGAGCAGGAAAATAAGCTGTGCTCACTGAGCTAAACCCCCATTCCTGAACCGACTATCGTGGCCATCCTGTTCTTCTTCTTCACTGTTTATTTATTGTAAATTGCTAAGTTTCCTGATTTAGTTTACTGTAATTATTTCGAGAAGATGTTGAAATGCCCATGGGCTATTTATCCCAGCAATTTCAGGGAGGCTTTCTTATCTATTTATTGCAATCATTTCAAAAAGGTTTCTTTCTACCAGCTGAAATGTTATTTCCCGCTCACATTAGCTTAGTTAATTTTGTAAAAATACTTTATGCATAAAATTTTAATAATTTGCATAAAAACGAGATTCATACAGTTACAAATGATGGAAGAACTGTGGTAAAAAGATAAGGTAGAAACTGTGTAACCATGTTCAGTTTTACCTCTTTCTTTCTATTCTTAATGTTATTTTTCGTCTTTTTTTTTTTTTTTTTTTTTTTGGTTTGTTTCAGATATTAACTACTCGGAAATATTTGGGAACTGTGTGCAAGGATGCCTCAATGGAAGATGTCAGTACATCGCACCAAATTCCTTCAAGTGTGTCTGTGGTCCTGGATACAAAGGTAAAAAACAAAACAAAAAAAAAAACTTTCATTGTTTTAGCAACATTATGCTTTTAGGAAATACAAAGATTTGATAATATATCCAGTGTGTTGTGTTGTGGTTAAAGTTGTCATCGCTGCTCCACCTGTTGTTCAGTTTTAAGAGTGACTTCATCCAATAAAAACTGGAAAATAATTTTAAGAATCTTAGAAAGACATCTTAACATTTAAATTGCCATGGATATAAATACAAATTTGAATACATATAAATGCATGAATGCACTCTTTTCCATTTATGTTACAATTTGTTGATCCAGTTAGTCAGACTTAATACAAACAGATTCAAATACAGATCAAGAACAGGCATAAATAAATATATAAATGGTCTGGAAATTACTGACTTGAAGGCAGGCTTGTGCTGATAAAATGTGGGAAGTTTTTATTACAAAAACTAAAATTTCTCTGAGGAATTTATATGTCTGGTGTTGAAAGTCCCAAGCTTAATGATGATTAAGTACTTTGCAGCTCCATGTAAACATCAGTAGCCAGTCAGTAGCCCAGAATTACCATAATATGTTATTTTTTTTTATTTATTAAATGAGAAGATTCACGCAGAAAGTAATCTCTCAGCTATTTTTTCCCTCAAAAATACTGTCATATGCAAGCTGGAAGCAATGCAGTTTCAACAAAATTCAACTTTTAATTGATATTAATGGCTTGTTGCTTGGCTTCTGGTGTATCAATAATGTAAGTGCTTATACAGTACAGTCTGTTCTTCTTTGGATTTGGGTAAGATGTCAGAGGGAGAGCAGTGCTCTTCTGCATCTTCAAAATTAACCATCACTTACTGATTTAATTTTGGAACAGTTTGTCAGTACACATATGGCACTGATGTAATAATTCTGGAAATTTTTCTCTTCCAGGTACACATTAGAAAGTGAAATAAACTAAAGGCATTGCATAAAAACTCATACAAAATGAGGAATTTGCTTTGCCAGAATGAATGGGTTCTTTTCTTTCTCGGCCCCTCGTTCATCACTGGGAGGTTTACGGACTGTCCCCCTTGTTCCAACACCTCCACCCATCCATAAATCAAAAAAGATTTTTAAAAAAATCAGAAAAATCCCCAGGGATGTTTGAAATGAGATTCAGCGTTTCTGTTTTTGTGCAATAACTTATTTTTCACCGATTCATACGTTTTGCTTCATCCGGGAGTGTTTATTGTAAACGGTTGCCTTTGTAATAGGCCCGCATCTCTTCTGGACTTTCACTTAATTGTTTCCCAGTTTTCTTGTGTCCTCATGGGGTGGGCATTCATTTTGTAAACATGAAGTCACATTTATGTGTGCACTGGCATTGTATGTGTTATGCTGTTCTGCTAAAATTCTTCTGTTTAACAGATCTCAAAAATTAAAAAATAGCTTTAATGTGAAATCATTCCACAACTGCAACTCTTGGTCTGCAAAAATAACACACATTATATATCAGTAATATTTATACTCGGTCTTACTTTACTTTTACACTGTATGGCCAGAAAGTATATGGACCCCCTTCTAATGACTGAGCTAAGTTGTTTCAGCTGCTCCCTAGCAGCATACAAACACATTCTAGACAACTGTGTACTTCCAGCTTTGTGGCCGCAGTTTGGGGAAGAAACTCCCTTCCTGCTCCAGCATGGCTGTGCCCCCCCCCCCACACACACAAAGTGAGCTCCATAAACACATGGTTTGCCCAGGTTCTGGAAGAAGTCGAGTGGCTGCGTAGAGCCCTGAACTCAACCCCACTCAACACCTGGGATGAACTATTATTCTGACCATGAGCCAGGCCTTCTCGCCCAACCTCGCTGATGACTGAATGGACACAAATTCCCAAAATCTGGTGGAAAACCTTCCCAGAACAGTGGGGGCTGTTATAGTTGCAAGGGGGGGGGGGGTGACTCCTTATGAATTCCCAAGGGTTTGGAATGGCAAGTTCAACAAGTGAAAATGGGTGTGATGCTCAGATGTCCGCACACTTTTGGCCATGCAATGTATTGTCAAATATTATATGAATTTATGTGACTTGTTTTCTGTTAATTCACCTTTGATTTTTAAATTGATCTCTTCCAGAAACCACTCATTATGTGTTGCACTGCACAGCAGGAAAAGGCACAGGATGCATTGTTTTCTCAACAACAGGAATAAGTGTATTAAGCACTTCTCTGAGTCAGCACCTTGGCGTAGCTCTCTGTGCTCTCTCAGGTCAAATAACACAGCATCCAGATGCTACAAATTATCATATGTGCCGATTACCACATGCAAGGTGCAGCGAAATTGCCGTCGCCCCCAGCCAGCTGTAAATGTGATAGGATTGGCTGGATGACAAAGGCTATAAATGAATGTAGTTTAAAAAATATATCTAAATAATGCAGTATTTTGCTAAATATGAATAAAAAGTATATCACTATCACATGTATTAATCTGATTCCAGCAGTGAAAAAATATACATTCATTGTTTTTAATATTTTATGTGCAGCCGTCAATTGAACGCAGAGCCAAGCAACATAGCGCGCTGGGAAAGATTGATGGCCACTTATGTGTACCTGGAGACAAAGAGGTCTCTTTGGGACCCAAGAACTTGTATTTCCAAGGGGATTAGGCGATGTACAAGAATATGCCAACAAAGGAGTCATGGGAAAGATAAATGAGTGGGAGCTGGATTAAGAGCATAAAAAAGAAAAAGGCTCACTAGGGGAATGAAATCAAACAGATTTCACCTTGAACCTAATGTACGTTCAGGCTAAATTTAACCTGTGATGAGACAACCTCAAGGTAGCATGATGGGTTGGGATCGCACCTACCATTTTATATAGCATTATTTGTTCTTTTATTTTGCTCTTGAATACAATTGTTAACCTCTTGTACGTACGATGAGGTCAGCTGACACTTGGCCAAAATTTAAAGCTTCTCATGCTGGTCAGGAAGATTGTTTTCAAGTTGGGTTTCAGGAAGGCGTGAAGGTGAAGATGTCGGATTGTTGGTCTTTAGAGTTGTACAGTTGCTGTGAAAATATTTGGAAGCTTGCTGCAAATGTGTTTCTTAAAGACCCACGCGGTTTGCGAGTTTAAACAGGAAATTAGCTGTTTGTCTTCCGAGTTCTTCTAAAACAACTTCCTAAGATGTGGGGCTCTTGTGGGCCGCTTTGCTTTTGCTCTTCTGTCCAGTTCTTTGTTTGAAAAGCGTCGCCCAGGTGTATTCAAACTTTTCACCGTAGGCCCAAGTTACCGGAAGGTCAAGGCTGCCGTACTCTTGAGTAAGTAAAATTTTATTAGCATTTTTATTCTCGAAGCTTCTCGCCCCAAACAAGAACATCTGGAGGTGTTATTGGCAAGATGTTTCTGCAGCTGTGTTTTCATTCAGAAAAATACACGCACATGCACTTTAGCTACTGAATATTCATTTTGGGGAGGCTGACAGGCAATAAAAACGTTTTAATTCATCAAGGTATTCCTGATTTGAAATATGAGGTTTTTTCATAGTTCAGAGGAAAAATTGCTTCAAGAGGCAAGTGTGCTTGTTTTAATCCCTCATTTGAGTCCTTGAACAGCATTGCGATGCACAAGATGCCGCTCCAGTTTAAAAGTTTAATCGTTTTCATTTTCCTTCACCACCTCCAGATCCATTATGATATTGGAGATGCATTGGCAGTCTGCCATTAGATCCTGTTTAATGTTAGCTAAATAATTTATTAAATAATCTGTCGTGTTTGCTTAGAGTGCTCCTGCGACAGGAAATTTAGATACATCAGGCCAGAAAAAGAACAGAGAGAGTGCAAATTATATATGCATTAGTCTAAAATTAAAATACAACAATACAATTGAGACGATCAAACCGCAGGAATTAAGGGCATGGAAACTACAGCTAGCTGGGAAAGATTAACCGTTAGCTCTGGGGAGACGGTTTTTGATCCGCCTACTGTTCCTCTCTGATATTCCGGACTTCTGATGCCTGTGTTGGAGTGACATAAATGTGACGGGTACTTTGAGAATTGTAACACAGTACAGCTACTTTAAAACTTCATTTTTTCCCCCTTATTTCAGAAAATGAAGTTGTGAACATGGCACTCAGTTGTGGAAGAAAAAAATATACAACATTGAAACAGTGTTCTTTTTTAATCATTTTAAAGGCATCCCCAGAATCAATGCTAAAAATTCAAAGTATGTTAAAATCCAGTTAGCAGGTCATTCAGGAACTGCTGTTTGAGAAACACAAACGCACACGAAATCTTATTTTTGATGGGTCTTAAAAACATCGTTCTCCCGTATTACCGAAGCAAGGCCGGCAGAAGGTCTATCGTAAGGAACATAATTGTTGACATGAGTAAACTATTGTGGAAGAAAAAATGAAGTAACAGTTTGGGTGTAGAGAGAGTTACACTTTATTTTGTATAGAAATACACACCGGTGTGGGAGAGCCCCTTCGGAAAGAGAGTCTCCCCGAATGAAGCATTACACAGTTATTTATATGGCAGTAGTAAGTAAAACATGCACGCCTTCCTGTACCCTTCCTCTTGCTGGGTGCTGTTTATTCTCACTTCAATCTCGCTACCTTGAGCGTTGTAACCTGGGTCGTGGTTCATGACCTGGGTGTTGGCGTCATTTCATAATCTTGGGTGCGAGTTCGGCAACTTTTGGACAGGGCACGGAATGTACGCGGCCTTGTAGTCTGGACATATAACCACAACAAAGCATTGGTTGTACCGATTTGATCAGCATACAGAACAACATGCAATTTTAATGCCAAGAGCAAGCAGCCTAAATTAATGCTTTTTGGTGTTATGATTGGTTACATGAGTTATAAAATATAAGATTTCTCGATTTCGCAAATATTTCTTGATTTCGCAAATTTCATTCACACAGTCGAGGGTTGTTATACGTGCGTCTGCTGCGAATGAAGCAAATGTATGGTTGAGTGGGTTGCTTGCAAGAAATTAAAGCAAACGCAGAATTGGGGATCGACACGTTGCATGGCTCATTCAGCCTCATTGGCCGTCATCCAGACGTAAAAGGAATCCTTGTCGGTTTGGGCCGAATGCTGGGGGTAGAAAGCCGATAACTCGAAAGAACGTCATTTTGAAATTATTATGGGAAAACCTGGGAATATCTGTAAACACTTTATAGCATTTATGCAAGATGCATGTACTGCAGTGCCTGTGGAAGTGCTGTGACGAAAAACCAACAGGGATTTTAGTCCCGGCCTGCGTATTAGTAGTGCCGCATCGGGGATCTTTTTTTTCAGGTCCTTCCTGCGATGAAGAAGAGGAGGAGGAGGAGGAGGAGGAGGAGACCCCCTGCAACTCTGCCTCGTGCCAAAACGGCAGCACATGTGGCGCAGGTTCCTCGGGAGGTGCTTGCGCATGTCCAGAAGGTTTCACTGGCCCTACCTGTGACACCAGGCTCGACAGCATCTGCGCATCCCATGGATGTAGACGTGAGCAAGAGTGTGTAAGTGACAATAATATGAGAACCCTCCCCGTGTTTCTAATTTTGCCTCGGAGGAACCAATTAATATGAAATGTCACTTAAGAATTAATATGCTGCATTTGAAGCACATCAAGTGGCGTCTATTTGAAGGTTGCAATAACAATTAATACCTGTTCATTGGAGAAGAAAAAATGCCCTTCAACAAGCCTGGTAGGAAGAGTGTGAACTATTGCATTTTTATCTCCACCATGAAACGCCTGCTCTTAAAGGCTTTTGTACCAGCTTATGCAATTTGTCTTCTTCTTGCCAAAATGTGTAAATGGAGGCAGATATTTCCGTCATTTCTTATGGGTAAAATTACAGTGCGTTCCAGTCCACACTAAAAACAATATTTCCAGATTTTACTAGAATATTGAATGAAGATTTAAGTAAGAAATAACTCTTTGTGTTTGCGGTAATGTTAAAAAAGATTTGTCACTATGACATAACTGAGTCAAATAGAACGCTTTTTATTAATCACCAGGTGTACATTCGGGTTTCTTGCACAAATGAGACCCCAAGAACTCTATTCTCAGTCAGTGATAGCTTACGCCCTTACTTTATTCACCTGTGCAAAAGAGCACTGCATATTTCCATGTTCTCTGACTCTCACAATACTAAATGGATTTTACCACATACTTGAGCATGGAGTTTATTTTTTATTTTTTGTCCAGTTTTTTTTTTTTTTTTGCCCTTCCCTGTGAAAGTGCATGGTGCACATAAATTAAAAAATAAGTGAAGATGCACACACGCACACACACACACACACACACACACACACACACACACACACACACACAGGGTGAACTCTACAACAAATGCCGATTTGCTCTAACCAAAACATTTTGCATTAGGCCTCTTATCTCCAGTGCATAATGCAGTGAAACTGACAGTAAAGCTAACACACAAAATGTACTGTACATACTATACCATGTGTTATATACATGCAAATTAATGAGAACATAAAGTGCTTTCGGTAACTGGGGTTTAGAACTGTTTGGAGGAGAATACGCAAGAATATAATATATTTGAGAACAAGTGAGGGAAAGAAATGCTGCCTTGAAATGTCTCTGAAACACCTTTCTCAGCCGAAGAATACGACATTTGGCTTTAAACTAGGATTTATGTACAGGTGTCTGCAAATTTCTCATTGTGTGATTTTATTGGCATGTAGGCAGCACTTTGATTCAGGTACGTTCAAGTCTTTCATCGCTCATTCCATATAAGTTTGAGAAGTCCCTGCTGTTATTGACAACAGTTTATGAACAGTGCACATTCTGCAGCAGCAAAGATGGCTGCCATGGGATGTATATAGTTTTATGTGTTAGTTTACTTCTGACACATTATACAGAGCTCACACCAAGAAATGCTCTATACTGGTAGGCTGACTGGTCCAAGAGGCCATTACTAATGATATGAATACAGACCATTTATATTTCATTTATATTTCAGTGTGGCAACCAAGAGGTTTAAAAAAATTAAGGCTTTTCCTTGGCTGAGTTACCATGTTTGAATTTGTATAACACTGGCTAAATGAATAAATTACATATACATACATATGTACAGTATGTGGGTATGTGTGTGTTACATTTGAAAGTCTTAAAAATAATTATACACACACACAGATACAGTTATGTGAAAAAGATATTATACCCTCTTTCATTTCTATGGTTTTACGTATCAGGACAATAAAAGAATCATCTGGTCCTTACCAGGTTCTAAAATTATTTAAATCTTTCCTCAGGCGTAAAACAGCATACAATAGATTCCACTGTGGCATTATTTATTTAACAAACACAAAGCCAAAATGGAGAAGCCATGTGTGAAAAACAAAGTACATCCCATGATTCAGTAGCTTGTAGAACCACCTTTAGAAGCAATAACTAGAAGTTGTCATCTTCTGTATGACTGTATCAGTCTCTCACATGGTTGTGTAGAAATTTTGGCCCAGTTTTTACAACGTTGCTTCAGTTCTCTGAGGTTCACGGACATTCATTTATGCGCAGCTCTTTTAAGTTTCCACCACAGCATTTCAATCAGGTTGAGGTCTGGACTTTGGGCCATTGCAACACCTTGATTCTTTTCTTTTGCGGCCATTCTGCTGGTGTGCTTGGGATCACTGTCCTGTTGCATGACTCAGTTTCGGCCAAGCTTTAGCTGGCGGACTGATGACCTCACATTTGACTCTAGAATACTTTGGTATATAGAGGAGTTCATGGTCAACTCAATGACTGCAAGGTGCCCAGGTCATGGGGCTGCAAAACAAGCACAAATCATCACCCCTCCACCACTGTGCTTGACAGCTGGTATGAGGTGTTTGTGCTGATATGCAGTGTTTGGTTTTTCCCAAACGTGGCACTGTGCATTATGGCCAAACATCTTCACTTTGGTCTCATCTGTCCAAAAGACATTGTTCCAGAAGTCTTGTGGTTTGTTCAGATGCAACTTTCCAAACCTAAGCTGTTTCCATGTTCTTTTTCCTGGCAACTCTTCCAAACAAACCATACTTGTTCAGTCTTTTTCTAATTGTAGTGTCATGAACTTTAACATTTAACATGCTAACTGAGACCTGTAGAGTCTGAGATGTAGCTCTTGGATTTTTTGCAATTTCTTTGAGCATTGCACAATCTGACCTTGGGGTGAATTTGCTGGGACATCCACTCCTGGGAAGATTGGCAACTGTCTTGAATGTTTTCCACTTGTGAATAATCTTTCTCACTGTAGTATGATGGACTTAAAATTGTTTAGAAATGGCCTTATAACCCTTCCCAGATTGATGGGCAGCAGCAATTGCTTCTCTAAGATCATTGCTGATGTCTTTCTTCCTTGGCATTGTGTTAACATACACTTGAATTCTCCAGACCAGCAAACTGACAAAACTTTTTTTTTTTTTTTTTTTTTTTTTATATGATGTCCTGATATCTAAAACCTTAGAACTGAAAATTGAAATTCCCAAAAGCAAGGGAAAAAAAAATCAGGAATGCACACACATTTTTGTGTACTTTGGCAACAAAGTGCTCCTGTAGTCAGGAATTAAACATTCATTATTTTCATGTTCCTGGAAGCTACTGACTTTAAACTTGAAATATATGTCCATCTACATAGAACAAATAAATTTGCATTAAAAAAAGTTTTTGCTTTTTTATACAATGCCATACCTCAAAGAAGAGTTAAGATTAAAAAAAAAAAAAAAAAGTTAAAAGCAGGACATCTTAAACTGTTATTTCAATTTTTTGCACACATTTCAAGTTATACAAATTAGTTATGTTCTGTGATTTAAAAGGTCAAATGCTGAAATAATACATGTAACCTAAATATAAACAGCAATAACATTTATTACGGTTAATACATACATTCAATACATTCAAAGAGTGTTAAAAGATACACACACGTGCATTTGCAGACAGACATTCATTTTTATCGATCTATTTATTTATTTGTATTTATATATTTTTCACACTTAACATATACACATAATATATGCTGTGTGTGTGTGTGTGTGTGTGTGTTGTATGTATATATATATATATTTTTTTTGGCTTTTTGAAATAACTCACACAATTAAAAAAAAAAAAAAAAAAAAAAAAAAAAAAAACAAATATAACAAGTGACTTTCACCACAGTGTTTCTCAAATGTTCTGATATAACATAATGGAATGAAAGTATAGAAAATATGCAAGATATAAGAACAGTAAATGTTCAGATTAAATAAAAAATCCAACTGCATGATCTTATAAATAATTTTTTATTTAATCTGACTTTTTCACATTGATTGAAAGAGGTAAAAACAAATCAACATGGGAAAATAAAATCTTTATCTGGATTAATGTGTACAAATCTGCCATGACATGAAAAAAAATAAGTATTTATTTATTTTTTTTTTATTCTGGAACTCCTTTAATGATTTGTCTGCATTGTTCTGTGGTTGCAAGAGCTGCTATTGTAATGAGGAGATGGATTTTGAGCTCATGTAAGACATTCCTCCAACTACCGATGCAATTGCTTCATGATTTTTGGATTACTCGATGCAATGTGATGTTTAATATGTTATGGACTGTCTCCATTTGGGACGATGGCTGCATTTTATCTTCTCAAAACCCTCTGTTTTCTTGCATTTTTCCCAGCTTTCTCTGAGCTCCTTTTGCGGTGGTCAGTTTAACCCGACCTGCCGTTTCTGCATTGATATTTTCACAAGCTGATGTTTCTTCTCCATTCTGGTGACCTCATCATGCAGAGCCTGGCCTGTGCCTGTGCAGATGACGAAGATGGGGTTCAATGCGGGGAGCACAGCGGGCCGTGCACATCGGCCCCGTGCCTTAACAACGGCAGCTGCACAGCGGTGGGGGAAGTCTACTACTGCAGGTGACCTTAGGGGCACTTCTAGAAAGTTCTGTGCACATTTGAAGTTCCTGGGTCTTTCTTGGTGTCACTTAATCTTTCCCGTTTCCTTTGCAAGCCCCGTTTTCTTTAATATTTATGAATTGCGTAAAGATGACGGAAATAAGACATCGCCAAGTTCTCCACGAAATGCCAGCGTGCTACCGCTGCCAAATCCTGGGACATTTACATTAAGCGTTATCAAAAGTTACAAATACTGTTATACGTCCACAGAATCTGTGGTATAATTTCTTCAGTCTTTTCCAGCAAAAGTCAAATAATAGAATTAAAGGGAAAACATTAATCTATGTGAAATCCTAATGCTTTATGAGCTTTTACTTCATCCACATCAAAAGTATTTCCCAAGGTACTTCTACTCCGGGAAACCTCAATTTCAGCAGAGAGACAGGCAGTTAAAATTTCAAAATTAATAAAATTGCATAAAGGAAAAGATAAAACTATGCCAAAAGGACACTGCAGATTCCTAAGCAGCTAAGAAAGCTGTGTAGCTGCTGGATATGCTATTAGTAAAGTATGAGCTGTTGAAAGGGCATGAAGAATAAAAAAGGAGGGGAAAAAAGATAAAGGAAATTGCTCCTAGTCGTATAAGTCCCAGTGTTAATAATGGAGGGATCACTCTTCAGCCTGACCCGATAACATCAGCCGTCTCTCAGTCCATCATGCAGGGTGTGCTGCTATGGGAGCGCTGTTGTCACACAGTTTTCAAATTGCGGAGAAGTTGTCTTTCGGCACAGCGCAGCACAAACACGGTGCCTGTGGATTTCATTTTTTTTCCCTTTATTATTAGTATTTTTTTTCCCCCCTCTGTGTGTGTCTTTAAGCTCGGGGTCTAGTCAAAAACATCAATCTCGGAAAATCATTTTTTAACACGTTCAGTCAAAACAATGAAAAAACACGACGGCGGCGATGGACTCGGCCGTTTTATTAACGCGGGCGCGAGCGGAAAAAGGTGCGCCGTCGGCTATCGTACGTAAAAGGTTGGATTGCAACGAGTGCTGGCTTTTCTCTTTCAGATGCCTTGGAGGTTTTTCGGGCAAAAACTGCGAGGAAATAATCGACTACTGCAGGCTGCTCAGTATCAACTGTCTGAATGAGGGATTGTGCCTCAGCGTAATTGGCGGATATAATGTAAGTAACTCAATATGCTGAAAGCTAATGAAATGCTTGCAAACAAACAAAGACAGATAAGAGGCTCACACTGCCTCCATATGGGTGCCACCTAATGAGAGAATTGAGTCCCATTCACCGAAAAAAAAAAGAAAACAGTTTTTTGTTACGTGATATGCAAGGCGTTCATAATTTGAAAATAAGAATGGCGTTTTTCTTCAGAAACAAAAAGCATTTGTGTTGCCTTTGAAAGACCCTCAACAAAGACCTCCCACTTGCTTTTCAGCTGATGCTGGAAACGCGTTCCTTATTTAAGGGGGCCCTCGCTCTTGCGTGAGACTTAATTTATGCTATGTTTTTAATCTTCGTGCACACTAGTCAGGATCAGCCGGTTTCACATCCCGGCAACAGTGTATGCGGAGGCACTGGACCCTCTCACCTGTGATCACGTTCAAGTTGGGCTTCCTGACTTTTAAACATTTCCCTTTACTCAGACAGTGGTGTTTTATTCACAAAAGAAGAGATCCGATGTTTGGCATAATGGCCTGATAGCACGGGCTAACCTCTGGAAAGTGTTTGAACGAGGATTAAGTAACAGTCCTGAATCAGTGGCTTCAGAAATGTAATTGGTCTCTGTGTTAGTGCTCATTTTGTGTAAGTAAAAGACTTTTGCTACTAACAATAATGATGTAACTTGGAGTATTTTGCAGCAGCCCTAAATATTTCAAACTTCATTATTTTGGTTGATTTCTTAGCCCCGTGCTGTTACCCTGCCCGGCTAGCTCAGTCGGTAGAGCATGTGACTCGTAATCTCAGGGGTGTGGGTTTGAGCCCTACATTGGGCGTTGATGCAAATCCAGCCACAAGAGGGTGCACCTCTGTGCCGGTCCCAAGCCCGGACAAAATGGAGGGTTGTGTCAGGAAGGGCATCCAGCGTAAAAATCTGCCAAACCAAATATGCAGACGAGCCGATCCACTGTGGCGACCCCTAACGGGAGCAGCCGAAAGTCGTTTTTTTCTTAGCCATGTGCTGTTGAAATATTAATGTCAAATCACCTATGTGTGCTAGTAAATATCAAATGTTTTTACAATCTGTTATGTACACCATGCTCAGTCTGTGCGTACATTGTATGGTCTCCCTGCTCAGGTTTCCTCCCACAATTCCAAATGCATGCATTTTAGGTGAAATGTCCACTCTAAATATTCCTGTGTATGTGTGACAGATATTTCTGTCCTATCCAGTGTGTATCCCGCCTTGCTTCTGGTCTACTGTGACCCTGTACGGGACAAAAAGTTACCGATGAGCGAATGAACAAACAAACAAATGAATGAACATGTATGCATGAAAGAACGCTATATGTTTGATTGTAATGTCTGTTTATCCTTCATAATATGACTTGAATGCGCACTGAGATAGATTGTAAATTTGAACCCTTGACTATGTGATTTCTTTTAAAGTCACAGTTGTGGGTCTAGGGTTTCCATGGCAATGAAAAAAGGCTCCACTTTAATCTAGCTCTATAAAAAGGTTTTCCTTTTAATGTAACTGTATTTCAGTGTGGAAATTGTTTCCTTCTCTAAGGAAAATGAATGCATATTTTACATATTTTAGCTTGAGGGCTGCATACATTTAGGCAATTTAGTCGCGTCTACTACCTGTTTGTTACTGCGATACATTGTTGTTGCAGTTCCTCGCTAGCCAAGTGTTGTGTAGTAAATTTCCAAAGACAGCTTTATTTGCATTTTAAATTTTATTTTGACCATATAGATTTACCAATGCACTCATTTGGCATTTGTACTTCTACCGTGGGACTTAATAACCTAATACCTTTGGCTTCATACTGTGCTGGTTTATACCCGCGTGATTCCTCAACGTACGAGCCTACGTTTTAATCCTCACTTTCTTCTCCATCGTCTCCTACACAGAGACAGCATCATGCCTGCTATTTGAGAGCCATCAAAGAAACACAAATGGTTTGTTTACAGGAAAAAAAAAAAACATATTTGTCATGAATCAGATTACTCTGTTTGTTTGCTCATTCATTAGGATTTATTCGGCTTATTTGCGGAACATCCAGGATTAGCACTGGAATTGCCTTTGCATGATATTCGCAAAGTGTAATATGCAGTTCAAACAAATAGAAGCTGTTTAGTTTATTGCACACAGGTGTAATATTTATTTTAGCTGGGTAGAATATGCTTTTATTCAGTGCAATATGTGCTGATCGAAGTTTATCCATTTTACACCTTGGTTCACATGATAAAATTCCCTGTTAACTGATGCGGTAGCATGGAAAGAGATCTAAAGAAAAGTCCCGGTCTTTGACCATTACTTTCATTTCTACCTGATTATAGAAATAATACTCATGAAACTGTGGAACGCTGTTCACATTTCACAAAGACTGACTTGGGTAAAAACCTGCACAGGTACTATGCCAGTATTTGCTTCTGTTTAATACCAGTGTCAAAAATGAGCCGCTGTCTGGCTAGATAACTTCCAGTTCAACTGGACCGACCAAGTAAAGCAAGTTCAGAGGATGCAACTGAGCCAATATGGTTTAACCTTTCCTTGGATTTTGATCATTTCAGACAAGTTAATTTACTTTAATTTGAGTAATTATTTTATTAGTGCTTTTATTAGTGCTTATAATTTTTATAAGTGCTTTTATTTGAGTACTGTGTTTGGCTATTCTACACAGCTTTGTCTTTAACATAAAATCCTTAAGTTTAAATAAATAACAAAACAAACAAACAAATAAATAAATAAAGTTATTTGTCTACATAAACATCTAAAGAATCCTAAGTAGGTTTATGCTGTAAACTGCTATGGAGAAGAATGTCAGATAATTGTGCAAATTGTAATACTTGAAAATTTCACCTTTAAATAAAGGATGCGGCCTTTGCTTTCGTTAAATACTGCGGTAGCTACATCAGTTGTTTTCTCAGCCATTTGTATTTATTAGAAACTTTTGCTTCTGAACGTTTATTTTTGAACGTTTTTCTGATTCAAATCTTTTATTACCAGCTTTATTCAGATTAATTGTGATGTATTAGTTAATTCACATTTGTTCCAAATCTTTAGACAGTTTATACATGTCTGCAGTCAAATGCTGCTATTGTATAGTTTGCCTGGAAAATATCCATCAGGATCCATTCCATAATCACATCTTCATTAAGACATGGAGAATATCTACAGGGCAAATTTACTGCATGTCTCTGTGTGCTGTTTATTAGTAAGGTAAATCAGTTAGGTTAAGTTTTTGAAAGATGAGCACAGTAGTACATCAAATAACACTTTAGAAGAATTCAAGAGAAACTGAGCCCTTATCAAAATGGCATTTTAAGAGGTCATTAGTACAAAATGTTGCATAAGTGGAGCATGAAAACTGCACAAATCAAAATAAATTTGCACAAAGTAGATTAGTTAAACCTTTAATATTATGGGATAAATGCCGAAAACAGTCTATTTTGTCTATTTCAAATATGAACTGACAATAAATTTGAGGTATCCAGGTTATTTCACTACTACTGTGTGGTCCTGTCAGCGTCCAGTTGCTTTTAAATTGCCTGATGATATAACTGGCATTCGATAAAAACATTCCCCTGCTGTCACCAATGAAGGTGATCTTCTCTAAACCACATTTTATTTACTAAACTCAGCTGACTAATCGGAAACGATTCATAATCAGAAACAATGGCCAGATATCTATTCCTATCAATGCCCAGTGTATTACAAAAAAGGGATGGATACCAGGCCATTATACCATATGCTGATGTGGTTGAGGTTGGGGGTTGGTGGAGGCAGTGATATCATTGAAGGAAATGAACTGATGAAAGATTCACTTTGCTTTTTCTCATCTAGTGTCTCTGTGCACCTGGGTGGACGGGTGAGTTCTGCCAACATGTGGAGAATGCCTGCCTCATATTCCCGGACAGATGCATGAATGGAGCGACATGCATCGAGACGACCCAGCTGGGGGCACCCCCCCAGTATACCTGCAAATGTCCCCAAGGCTACACAGGTACTCATTGCTGCCAGCAATGCTCAGAGGTATTACCTTAACCCCGTGTCCTCTGGTTTTCCAGCTGGGGGTGGAGGCTATCAAACCAAGTCAGCCATAGCAGCAGTCCAGCTGAGGTTCTGCAGGGGAGGATAGCAGGAGAAAAGTGTCAGTGGTGAACTTATGAACTTTTCATGCCTACTCTGGCTGGGGATGGATCTCTGTGTAGTCAGGCACAAGAAAAAGAAAAGCCTTTTTTTTTTTACAGAGAAGCACAAGTCCAGCACCTGCTTGGGGACTGTGGCTGGACATCCAGAGAGACAGATTGTGGTTACTATTGAATTGAAAGTCTTCCTGCATTTTAAATGGTGAGCTGGTGGGTGGTACACGTGTGGAAGGGGTGGTGTTGGATCTGATGGACAGCTCCCTGTTGCTTTCCCCCATTTCGGGATTAATGAAGAGCAGCCGCTACCGTTTCTGAGAAAATAAGTCAGACTATTTAAGGTGGCTGGTCTGAGAAATTTGAAGACCTCTGGGGAGGATTGGCGGGGAGCTGGAGGAACCAATATGTGTGGCCTAGACCATTTCTGCTGTTTCTTTGTGTTTCATTCACTACCTTCTTTGTAACTGCAGTTTTAAATGCCCCTTTTTGAGGGTGAACCCTACTATTCTGCATGCCTGTCCCTGGGTCAGAATAGACTGTACCTTTCGAAAGTTGAAAGATGGTGCATTACGTTATCTTTTCTTTGCATTATCCCACATTCCATTGTGGAAGAAAGTAAATGAATCACGTGGTGGAGAACATCTCAGTAGTGTTGTTCTGTCTCCAACAAACACATTTCTCATATAAAGACCCACCTGATGCGTAGGCCCAATTTTCGCTGTACGTCTTTAACGCAAACGGTGCATTACAACCAAATGATAAAAATAGCTATCTATTAAATGTTACCTAGAGTTAGCAAGATGAAATGGTTTTGAATCTTAGTCAACGTGACATATTTTGACAAAGCCTTCATCTGAGTGCATTAACTAATGAGGACAATTTGAAAGTGTCAGACTGGTTGAAGAAAGAAATGAATTAGCAGGGTTAAACGTGTTCCATTTGCTTCCTTGTTGGCTGACTCATTGTGTTTGCTCGTGCACTTTCTCTTGTCGGTGGCTGCCTTTCTGTGTGTAAACCCTGGAGTGTTTTGCAAGGACATGTAGGTGATATAGGAGGACGGTGGACATTTTTCACAAAATTTTTATGTCGTATTGTTCAAACCTTATACAAAGTGACCATGTAAACTGCATAAAGAGACAAGATAATCTGTTTATTTTTTCATACCACTTTTATAATAATATTTTCCCTTTCACTTTCCATTTAGAGGTTAAACAGACAAATATATTCATTAATCCATCAAAATTGTATCAGTACATTAACTGTAATGACCATATAGCTGTATGCTAATCCAGTGTTATTACCACTGTATATATACCTGTATAGTAGTCACACTATACTAGTATGCCAGTATTTAATTACTCTTTACAATGTTCAGAATTTATTTGTAATCACAGTGAATGCCAGCAGAAAGACAAATGCCACTTGTTAGATGTACTGTATTTACCAAAATATACTAATTTCTTGGTAACTTAACTGTCACATGTAAACCTTCAAAGAGGTGAACAGGTTCTTCTTGCGGAGAGGAAATATTCTTTCCTTCCACACCCCATCACCCATCTCCTGACAGTCAACCCTGGGCCCAGTCATCTGTCAATTGTGTCTAAGCCCTGACACAGAACAGCACAGATTTGCAGGGTTTTATGTGTTGGGTGCTTCTGTGCTATACTTATGTTGCCTCTCCAGTGACTGATACACTCTTCCTAGAAGTGAGTGATGGAATTTATCATTTAGTGGCTTTGTGGGATTTCCTCAGAGGGGAGTGTGGGCAGGAAAAAGCCATCAGACTTGCAAGCCTTCCCTAGTCTTCCCTGCGTCTCCGTCCTTTATCCGGCTCATCAATGGAAGCCTTGGCATTCTCGATAAAACCCTGATGCGACACATTTCTGGAAACAATAAGATGGTTGTCACCCCCCTATGAATCCGCGTTCCTCTTTTGTGTCGCTCACTTTTAGTATTTTCCGGGGAGGAGGCGCCATCCCAAAGGGCAGTGCAAAATGTCAAGTACTGGATCGTTATCTTGGAAAATGGGCAGATGACATGCTTAGAAGAAACACTCTGCATCCTCCCGAAGACAAGTTAAGACTCCAGAAGGGCAGATCTGCCACAGATATATATATTTTTTTTTGTTTCTTTATCTGTCCCCTGCCTTCCCCACTCCGTATCTCCCATCTGTGGTTTAATTGAATTGCATGCAGCCGATGAAAATCCAACAACTCCCAGCACAGTATTCATTCAGCCACAATTCAAAGAAGTTAATCTGCAGCCCTGCATCCTTTACTTTTATTCAACCCCCGCGCTTCCCTTCATTAACATGTGTCAGTCTTCAAATTGCACAGAACTATAATAGCAGACGGACAGATCAAACTTCAGGGGCGTCCAGCCCCCAACTTTTTATTGCTCTTAATACTTTAGTTTCTGGAACTGTAACCCTTATCTGACTCATTTAATATGTAGCAAAAAATTAACTTAAATTTTTTCCTTCTGGCAAACAGGGGAGCTTATCTGTTTGTTAGTTTAATAGGTGCTCATACAGTATGTCAATTTATTCGCCGGAATAACTGCAAGTTTTTGTTTCCATTTGCGTTTCACATACAAGCACGGAAAAATTAAAGAGTTGTTTTCATCTGTGTTCGAGATAAATTGCAGCTACAGGGGTCACTGTTTTCCCCAAGTTTCAAAAAGAAATCTGGCATTTTGTTTATTTCGGTCTGCTTTTTTTTTATACGGCAATGCCTCGATTAGTACAGAACTGGGATGCAGGAGTTGCTCCACCCGTGGATAAATCGTACGATTTTAGTATCTGTGCTCTGGAAATTTAATGAAAGTTGTGCATTGTCAAAGTGAATGTTGACTAGAGCAACAATTTCCTGATCGGCAGTAAAATGGGAGGAATGATGGGAAATGTAGTGCATAAATTCCCTGAGGAAGATAGTATTAGATATTGGGTGGATAAACTTAAATTATGTGAGGTGTGTGTTAAATGAATCGATGGTGTGTATTTGAAATAAATGATGGTTATTACATTGCATTTTCAAAAGGTAAGAATATTTTTTCATGTAAACAACAAATGGAATACCATAAGGCATAGTTGCTCATTGAGGAAAAAAGTTTGTGTGCGTGTGATGAATGAAGGAGGCACATGAGTATTGCTCTAAAGATTGTGCATGTGCAACAGTATTTCAAAACTGATCAGTTATACCTTTAATAACAGCAAAATAGAAAACTAATTCACGAATTTCAAAAATTTTGTTTCTGAATATTTTTTGAGATTTGAAAAAATCAGGTAAATTATTATGAGAAATTGCCCAAAAGACCAAAATAAAAGAGCACTACCAAGAAACAGCACAACAGGAGGTAGTGCCCATTGAGGTAGTATTGTATTGTTTTCAGTAGCGAGCCATGTACCATTGAGCTAACTTGGTTCTGTGATTTCAGATTATATATTTCTGTAGATACTGTTACATGTTAAATTCTTCACATGTGTATAAATTGGAACAATGCAGGGAAGTATAGCCAAAACAAGACACAAAACATATATTTTCTATTCATTTACAGTGTTACAATAAATGTTAAATAAATGTTTTGTGAATGAATGTTTAAAACACTGCCAGTTGAAACCCTTTATTAATTCTCTCCTGATGCTGAGCACGTCTACTTAAAGCCCCCCCCTTCCAGGGTCAGGACTGAGATTTCTTGGAATATCTATAGAATCGGCTACAGCATACAGAAATGGGATTAAAGCAATGCTGGCAGTGAGATAATGGCAAGTTAGGCAAATCTCCACCAGCTTTAGTTTGGACACAGTTTGTACTGCACTAAAAGAACTGGCCAAATTTGTTCATGGGCAATCTTTTTGGGAAATATTTAAAACACAAGATAATGCAATTGATTGCAAAAAGTTATCCTCGGGATCGCCTGTTTCAGTGCTTTGGTCCTTGTAATAGAAATGCAGTCCTTACACAGGAGCCTGTTCTTCCTTTGTTAGAGCTGTGTGTACAGAAATGCACAACCTTGGTGCAAAATATCGAGAATTCAGTTCCAGAGCTCAGCAATGTAATGGTACCATTGTGAAACAAGCTTTTTGTATTAAAAAGATTTCAGCGGTTCCTTATTATAAAATGGAAAGAAAAAACCCATCCACTACAGTTGTTTCAAGTTTCTTATTCAAGTTCCCTGCCTTGTAATTCTTATAAAGTGAATAGAATACATATGTACAAATAATGCTTACATTCATCATTTGCTACTGGTATTCATAGAAATTTATTTTTATATTTGTTTAAGTTAAATTGCAGATTATATTTTTCAGCTTGAATTAATCAGGTTTGTCTGTCTGCTACACAAAGTTAGATGTCAGTGTTCTTTATTTTGTAGATTAGCTAAAATAATATCGGAGTTGATCCACATTACAAAGGAAGCTAGTTATAGTCAAAAAAGAGCAGTTATGGATAGCTGATTTTATTTGATTTAGAGGTGTGTGTGTTAAGAGCCTGTGGACTCAAAATTCTCTTTTCTGTGGAACCAAACTAAAGTGTGAATGTTTTTTCTCATGATGTAATGACTGTAGGAAGACGGCTGCATCAATGTGATAGACTTCATATGCATATAAACTTTATGCTAAAAGCCCAAAATTACATTTGTGCCTTAAAATTTCCATTCAGATTTTGTTCCGAGGCTACATTTTTGCAAGTTCAAAATTAGGGATAACCTCAAGTCAAAAAGCCTTCTGTTTCCAGTTATTGTAAGGCTAAGAGAAACTCGGGCTGTGATGTAAAACTTAAACTTAATAAATGCTGCCCCTCAAAAAAGCAGAAAACCTTATTAAATGGCAGTGTGGTCCAGAACAAATCTAAAGGCAACAATAGCTCGGTGACCTCTGACCTTTACAGTCGGCATCCCATTAACTGCATCGAGGGACAATTTTTTTGCATCCTTGCTCTAAAACTCAGTGCAGTATTTCCAGCAGTTTTAATTTCTTCCCCTTGTATGATCTGTCCAGTCCTTTATACTTCTCATTTAATTTCCTTCTGACATTTGGAATGGTCTGCTTTTCTTGCTGGGGCGGCATAAACCGAATGTAACCATGAGCACTAAAATATTTCCTTTGGGTTGACCATCTGCTTTTTTGACAAAATTAGCATAGCTTTTTAAAGATGTTAGAACACAGTTCCAAGGACACATCCTGCGACCATATTTACTTGCTACAGATAGTGCAAAATTGAACATTTGTGATTTGGCCATGCCTGGGGGGGGGGGGATATATATATATTTATATCTAAGCTGTGTCATTTGCAATAAACAAATGCTGCTTTGGTTGATACGCGAGGCCTCCTCCCACAGTATATCCACCACGTTACGCAGCCCTAGCATAAATAAAGACGGTTTGGTGTGAAAGTCTCTGCTGTTTATAGCATTAATTTTACTGTCATCTTTACACACCATCGTCCCTCCATTTTTTACGCTGATGAATTTGTGTCATTTCCGGTTGCTCGACGTGTCATATTCATGTGTGTAATGACCTGTAGAGCAAACTGTGCCGATGATATTACTCACTAGTGTCAGTGACACGCACTGCTTCCGCTATACCTGCAAACTTGCTCCAGGTTTTAAAATGTTTTCTTTTGATAAATGATCAGGAAATTACTTATGGAAAGAAACCATCAGCTAATTTTCATGAATATTAGTTACTGCAACTGATAAGTTATTGAAAAAGCTGCGTAAAGTTAAGAACAATATTCAGATAAAAGTACTGTTACTTAGTGAAATGTTCAAGAAAAAGCTTTCATGTAGAAGTTTACTTGAGGAAAAGAGAAATCAGGTTTTAAAAAATAATCCAGAATCAAGTTATTTTGACTGATATTGGGCTTTTTTAGTGTTTGGAACAGCTTCCAGGGTTACCAGTTTCTACAGTCATGGAAACTCAGGAATATGTTCATGTGGAAAAATTCTGTTCTGTCTTTAAAATGAGATATTAATGATACAATTTAAATGAAAAACAGAAGACAACATTCTGCTTGCTATTATTATTCGTATTCAATTCAATTTTATTTTTATGTAGCGCTCTTCTCACTGCAGTGACACAGAGCCTATACCTGAAACCATTGTCAAAGATTTCCCACAATGCAATATTTGTACACTAAGCTACTTATGTGGTGTTGCCTGAGTCAGAAAAGGGAAAGGCAAATGTTAATACATTTTATAAGCATACACCTGGTTAGATTTACTACATGTACTTTGTTAGTGCTGTCGAACACCACAGAGAGTGACACGTTCACCGGTCATAGCGCAAGGGATATACAGTATATCACCTAACTGTATTGCCCTGACCTTAGTAATGGTCATTTGGGTGTCATGTATAATATTTTACCCCTGCCTGCTGTTGGTTCAAGTTGTTCCTCTAGCTGTACAACAGAAAATAAACAGAGGCTGAGCTTTATGTATAGAGGGATTTTTGCAGCTGGACAGTTTTTACCGAAGCAATTTACAGTAAGTATGGTGATCAAGGGTACTACAGCAGGAGCAAGGATTCAGACTCGTGTCCTTTCATTGCAAGGTGACAATTCTAACCACTACGTGAGTGTCTGCCAAAAATGAGTGATTGCATAATTCATTTTAGTGACACCTCTGTACCAAGTGATTTACAGCTGTTTACTCATTTATACCGGAGGGTATTTATCCTGGAGCAATTTAGGGCAAATGTATTGTTCAAAGGCAACATGGCAGTCATGGGAGCAAGATTCAAATCAACAACCTGTAGATTACCAGTTATTATTGGTAATTGTTTCATTACTATCCTTCCTATAATAATAGCTCTGACACAGAATAAAATTCTGAACCATTATTGTGCTCTTAGCTCAGCTGCTAAAAGTCTAAAGAAAACTGTAGCTGGTTTACGGAAAATTAAACACATAGCCGGGAAGCTATGCAACCTAAGCCAAGACTCTTCGAGTGGAATTACACGTGCATTGGCAGACAAACATGACAACGCACATTTAAATGGATAAAACTGTATTGTAATTTGGAGAAAAGTGTCAAATAAATGAATAAACATAGAAGAACTTAATGTATACATTGCTGTGGAGGGAAGTGTTTGCAAAATGTGTCCAAGCATATGTGTATATTTACAGAAAAATTATCCAGTAATGAATTGTGTTCAGGGTATTCAGAACTAAGTTGCAACATTATATAACCATAAATGTGAAATAAGCCCAGAAAATTAGCAATCACATATCAATTATAACATTATCATTGGCTAACATTTGTCATATTATTACCCTGGGAGCAGCCTCTTGAGTTGAAGGAAATGTGTGTGTGTGTGTGTGTGTGTGGGTATATATATATATATATATATATATATATATATATGGAATTAGCATATTAATTGACATATTTATTTGAAGGTAAGTCAAAAAAATATCCAGTACCACTGTTGCATCCAACACTATAAAAAGTTTATAATGCGTTTGGCCTTACCCTTATGTATGTTAGTTGGTATGTCTGCATGAACTTTCTCAAAATAGATGTTTAATTACTCTACTGCATAGCTGTACAGTAGCAGTTCTAAACAAATCAAAATACTTCTGACAAATAATAATGTCGGTGTTCACATAATGAGTTTCAGTGTTTTAAAGTTGCTCTTTGTTAGTGAAGTACAAAATGATATTTCTGTTAATGTGTGCCAGTGCTGTTTCTGCACAGTAAAAAACTATATAATTAAATAAAAAAGTTTACATAAGAACTTCTGTTCTTGTAAGTAAATTACGGACTGCGTACATAATATAACCGCATCTGTCATTCATCGCAACGTCTTCCAGGAGTCCACTGCGAGCTGGAGGTTGACGAATGCGACTCCAACCCATGTCAGCATGACGGAATCTGCAGTGACTTTGTGGGACGCTACAAATGCGCATGCCCCACAGGTAAGCTGGTGGCACTTGGCACCTGGGTCCCTTATACAGCATGGCGCTGGAGCACAGTGCTAAACGGGTACAATGGTAAACAGGCAGTGACTGATAGCTGAGCAAACGGCCGAGTTCATTTTCTGGAGCTCACTGCATCACTGAATTGTGTCAATATTTTGCTATGATGTGCTCTCCATTTTTACACAGGCATTTGTTTTAATGAGATTTGCTGTAATTGTTGATTCTACCTCGCCGGTTTAATTTGCATTCGCCGACTCAACCTCCGCTTCTCTGGCCTCCCGCCTTCCTGCCCCCACTCCCCCTGAGATCTCTATGTTGGTGGCACGGCCAAGATTCGACTGTTATGCCAGCTGCCCCTGTCCACCTAGCGAGAGCTGGGCCTTTTCTGAAGGGCAGACCGGCACCGGGCCCAAACTTTGGCATCCGCCAGCAAGCAAGAGTTCAGGATATGGAGTCGCACCGCACCTCTACCTGCTCTCTTCAAAGACAGGGGAGACGTCCTTGGGCCAACGGGGCTTTGGTGTGTTTAAAATGGATCGATCCTGGCGTAGCACACAAATTAGGAACGCTCTGCCACCATCCGCAATTTCAAAAGAGTAAAATTGTAATATTAAGGTTTGCTCAAAAGCAATCTTCTTGGCGCATGACCGTGTTTGTCATTGAATCCATAGTCAGTCAATCTCACCCACATAAGAGGAATGATTTATTACAATATGATATAGTTTTAAACAGCATTCATTAACATCATATGTTATCATAATTATAATACATGACCGACCCATCCATCTATCCGTACATCCATTCATCTTGTATCTTTAATAGCTCTGTCCTGCTCAGGGTTGCGGTGGTCCACAGCCTATCCTTTGGCACCAAGCTGGATGTAACCCCACACCCTGGATGAAATGCCAATCCATCTAATGGTGATTTAATCTTTGATGACAGAGATTTTTTTGGAGATTTTAGCCTTTGGATTAATTGGCGCTCATTCGCTGTAGTAGCACTAAACTTAATCCACTGAATTGTGTGGCAGTGTCGTAAGCAGTAAAGCATCACACAGGCTAAGGCGTTCACTCCATTTGCTTTGCAGAGATGTGCTAAATGTTCTGTATTGAGTCTGAATTGCTGGAATTCCTCGTCACTAAAAGCCATACAGATCTTTGCGCATGTCCAACTTAATGTGTCATGAGATAATGCATCTGCCTTCTTGTGCAATGCATGACAAAACCCAGTAGAGCAGCACTGATCGGTGAAATATGCGGTACTGTCTACTCTGCTGGCCCACGTGCAGTCATTAATCTCTATTTATGCATTTGTGCTCAGGATTTACTTTAAAATTTCTGGATTGCTTAACAAATATGGATTTCTCGTCTGCTCAGGAAAAATAGCAGTCAGTTCATATCCTCTTCCTCACACCCCCTGCAATATTTTCAAACCCCAAGCCAATATTTGATTTACTTTTTAATTCAGATTCAAGCCTATACTGTTCAGTATGATTTAATAAATGTTTGTTGCTGTTGTTTTTATAATCATGTGCACTTTTATTATTGCCTCGTAGGATTCTCTGGGAGAAACTGTGACGTGGACATAGATGCCTGCAAATTTGCTAATGGCACCTGTACCCCTGGCACAGTGTGTGTTGACCTATCGGACGGAATGGAGTACACCTGTCGCTCACCCTGCCCTCACCATATAGAGGTGTGCAATACATGTGAAACAGCTTTTAATCTCATATCTTGCCATAATGAATATTGCTTTAGAGCCATTTACATCTACTCCATATACAGAAACATTAACAGTTTTATATTTATGTACAATATTCATATAGGTTAAATCTTAGTATATTTATGCAAATTATAATGAAATATAACAATGTAAATACATTTCTAGAATTATATACACATATATGAACATGCGCACACATACAGATGAGAGCTAATGAAAAACTTTTTGTTAACTATAATATTTTTGAACAACTGCCATCTTTGCGTGCGTGCGTGCGTGCGTGTGTGTGTGCGCGCGCGCATTTCTTCCTCAACCCCTGCCCTATGGCTGGTATCTTTCTTCCTACTCTGTGTTACCAGAGGCCTGGGATATGGAGGGTGCAGCACAGTATTTGCGATGCTCTTAGGATTGTGCTCTTCTGGACTGGGACCGATGTTGTCATTCCTGGGGTCTGATGGAGCCGCTCTTCCAGCTTAGGGGTCACGACCCAAAGTGCTCCTATCACCAGTGGGACTACCTTGGTTTTCACCTTCCACATAAATATTTGTTTTTTATTTTTTTATTTTTTTTTTCTAGTTATAGAATAACATTTTATAAGGATTGAATTTCTTATACCTCTGTTGTTTCAATACGTTTTAAAATAAGAAAAAAATTATGAGAAGTGTTGCTGATCTTGGTGATGGACTGTAACTTTTTACAGAGAAGCAGTGTGCTAAAGCTTGTTGTTAGTCACCAAGTATGGTTTGTGTACTGGATAACTGCAGAAAAACACCCTAGTGTTACCTAATCCTCATCTGGCTGTTCTTGGCACTTAGCTCATAAAAAAGTTAGCTAACTGCTGCTTTGACCTTTATATGGCAAAGGTTTATTGTTATTGTTTATCATGCACATTTTTTCTATCTCATTTTATTTATTTATTTAGCTGCTTTAGTAGTCATACATAGTTTAAAGTGTTATATTTTACCAATGTACTGAGCTTTTTTTGTCTCTAAAATATTTAACTGAAATAGATTTGACGGCCGACTGTTTGGCTTCCATAAAAAAATTAAACTGTGAGGGAACAATATGTCATTGTTTCTTTAAACAGTCGAGAAGCTCACGGTTTCTTCAGTCTCCAGCAGAGTGCATTGGAAACTGCATTTCTGTCCCTGATGTATATTCCATTTTCATTAATAATTTAAATGAGTAACAGACATACACTTTTTTGTTCAGTTGACTTGAATCAAATTAAAGCCTGAAAAACGTCTTAAACACAGCTCCTAGCTTAAAAAAAAAAAAAAAAAAAAAGCTTAGGAGACATTTTGACGTTAAGGAGAAAGGGAGGAAAATGTGGCTTAGAAGTCTTGTGGCTTTGTGTTCCAGGGAAGATAACATTTATATTATTATTAATTATCTTATTGTTTTGGATTATCTTGTGAATCGTTCTTGGATTTTATTTGCTTAGTGAGGAACCAAGTACTTTAGTTACCTGCAGGTAAATATAAACAGCAGCAGCCTCCCTGCACTGTGGTTCACCTTTGCCTTTAGTGCTGCCAACCACAGTACTGCCAGTCAGAAGTTTCCAAGAAGAAAGGATTACTTTTCCAACAAAAAAAGACCAGTGTGCATTTAGTCATCTTATATGTCCATATGGCATAAAAAAGCGTAATCTTCCAGTGCTGATTTAGCTGCTATCTTTCTTTTTTCCCCCCCATGACAGTCATGTGCCAACGGAGGCCGTTGTTTCCTGAGCGATGATGGAAGCGCTTACGGCTGTGTCTGCTCTCCCGGATGGACTGGGCCAAACTGCCTTGAAAATATTGATGACTGTGAGAGCCACTGGTGTCAGAATGAGGCTACTTGTGTGGACCAGATCAGCGGTTACAAGTGGGTGTGTCTTCAGACAAACAAATCCCCCATAGCCACCATCACATTGGCCCAAATATAAGATTTTTTTTTTTTTTTTTTTTACGGGAGGTGTCAAACAACCCTGAAGCAGCCGACAAATATAAAATTACAGAATGTCGTGTTCGAAGGTGCTGAGCCCAAAAAGACTTAAAAACACAAATATAGTACATATGAATAAATGTGATTTTTCTTTCCCAAGATAAGCTATAATTTTCCAAATTATTCTTCAAAATATGAGTGTTGAAAAAGAGGAGGGGTCAATCAGGAGTGTCTTTTATTTGGGCCAACGCAGTAATTCTATAGCACATCAGTAGTTGTAAAACCCTGACCTCCTTCACATCCAGCTTTCAGTTTTCTCTGCTTCTTAGTAGATCTGGCTGGTTTGTCTTCCTTTGTATGGGATGGGGCTTTCAGCTTCACACCCAGCTAGTTCACATGAAATGCTTTTAGAGGAAACCACAGTAGCAGGAGAAATTACATGTATTACATGCAAAGCCATTTTCATTATTTCTGATAGCACCTGACCTCCGTGGTCCTTTTAAGTACCTACCCTTGGCATGTCATTTTTGCTTAAAATTTAAACGAAATAGGTCCTAGAGATCATTTTTAATAACATTTTACCAGGTGTCTTTGTCGTCATGGCTACACCGGGGCTTTCTGCGAGCAGGACGTTGACAACTGCATTGGAAATCTCTGTTCCAAACACGGCACATGCCTGAACCACCGCTACAACTACACCTGCCGGTGCATGCTGGGATACGAGGGAAGATACTGCGAATTGGAAGCAGATGAATGCAGTAGCTCCCCATGCTCCAACGGTGCCATGTGTGTGGATTTTGTTGGAGGCTACGCTTGCCACTGCCCTGCAGGGTTTCAAGGTAAGGTGCCCCTCTTCTTCCCTGTGTCTTTAACCAAAAAAGATCAGTGACTCAACCAACATAAATATCTAGAGTAGCTGTTAATCTCTACTATACATTCTTTTTCTTTTTTCTGAGAACTAAATAAATTATACTGGGATTTAGTGGCCAGCAGTGGTCCTTAGTGATAGCTTGTCATATAATTTTATGCATTCTCACTCAAGATGCTGAAATGGTCTCCCATTCATCACACAGTACCCATTTTTGGACTTGGTTGACTCTCAGGTTGCTGATGTCTATTCCTATGGACCTGAGCACATCCCACTTCGATTTAATGGATTGGAGACTGAAGCCATAAGCTGGCTAAGGGACACTGGGCATGTTATTGTCACGCTTCCATTGATTTACAATGGCTGCAGCTTGCAGGTGCATGTTGCCGTGACAATAATAGGACATGGCAGTACCATAAAGCATCATCAAGGCAGCATGAATTTTGCCATAAACGTGGATATTTTGTACTATAAATATTTCTTTTTTCTGTGGTAGCTTACAAGATGGACACGGTTTCACAATTTTTATGTAAATTTTATTGAAATAGAAATTAGGCTTAGTTTAATACTTTCTTTTGTAAATGAAATAATAATATGAATTAATTAATGATAGCTAGTTTTTCCATTTTTACTGTAATGTTTTGATACCCACCTGGTTAGTAATATCTGACATTATTTACCGTACGTGCTGTAGTAGTACGGTGTGTTTGTAATATGTTGCATATAATAACAAATGACACACAATTCCTTCAGAAATGATTCACCACCTTTTGATGGCCTCTCATTCTGCTGTATTGCTTGCTCAGACTAAAGCGTATTTAAATGGGACGTTTTTTCACTCTGGTAGAAGCATTTAAACTTAAAATTAAATAAAGTATTTAGATTCCTTCAGAATTATATAGAGAATAAACGTTTGAAAATTACTTTTGATGTTACATTTAGTGTGAAGCATTTGCCTCCTTTGCTTTAACAACCTAAATCGGGCAAGGTATTCTCAATTTATCCTGAAAAACCACACTAAGTGCATTAAAAAGGTGCACCCATGATAATTTTGAGCTCACCTGAGTTCATTTGTGAGGTCTAACAACCAAACCTGCATTAGATCACTCCTGCTGCTGTGGGGACCAAGGAGTTGCTAGTGATGAAGATGTTAAAAAAGACTGATAAAGCTTTATAAAATCCATTGGGGAAAAAAGTGGGGGCACTATCAAGATCAGGCCATCCTGCCAAATCTGACAAATGGAACAAGAAGAGCAAGCATCTGAGGAGTGACTAAGACGCCATCTACAACACTGATGGAGGTACACAGCTCTGGCTGAAATGGGAGAAACTGTCCAGTCAACAAACATCTCTCTAGCCTTTCACAAGTTTGGTCTCTTTGAGCAACGGGCTAGAAGGAACCCACTTATGAGAAAGGCTGGCATTACATGATGCCTGGACTTTGCTAGAAGCTAAGTGACAAAACTGAACCTTTTTCCAAAAGATGCAAATACAGAGCAGCAACCAGCCAATATTATCTGTAGCGTCACACAATAGCCATACACACTAAGGACAAGAAGTCCAGTGAACCGTGCGGAAACTCCACACAAACTGAGCTGCATCGAGAGCCGTGCCAAAACAGCCAAGTCGCTGAGAGACCACATCTTCACGGTGCTACATGGATATGAGGGTTGATCAAAAAATGACTTTTATTCCCTTCTCAGAAGTAAAAAAAAAAAAAAAAAAAAAAAAGATACTTTTGGATAAATCCTTAGTTTAAGCTGAATTTAATAAAATCATGGAATGGCACAATACAGTTCAGTGGTGGCGGTGGTATTGCCTTAAATTAAAAATGTGAAAAAACCTTCTTTAAACATGGCTGCAACTTTCTGTGGAGAATTTTTTTTCTTTCTTCAAAACAGTTTGATGCTCATGTGGAAGTAAAATGGTGTTTGGAAACCTTTTTGTCGTGTCAAGCATTTTTCTTTTTTATCATTGAGGTTTTTTTCCATTGTCCACTAGAAATGATTAACAATATACGCCTCATTTTATTGGTTTAAGTGAAATGAATCTAAACCATTTTGCTGTTTGTATTATTTCTTCAACAATATTTTATGTTTATTTCAGGAATTTCTATTTGAACTGCATTTTAAAGGTCTCTTATTTTTACTCATTTTAATCTTACCCTGGTTGTGTTTGAAATGGATAAAAGTGGCTGACAAAAAGCGCGACACTTCACATCATCAGGATGTTTATTTTTATACAACGCAAAAAAGATGATAAATCTTTTTTCTTAATTTGTTGAATGGATCCTGTTTTCTGTCCGCTTGAGGAAATTTTATGCATAAAGGGAAATGTGGTTGTTTGTAGTGCTGCGCAAACAGCGCAGAGGGCAGGTTTGTGGAGAAGTCTGGGCTAAAGATGTGCCTGTGTTGTATCTTTAAAAGTGTAATGAATATTTCAAATGTCCATTTGTGTTGATCCATAAATCATGTCTCTCAGGCTGGACGTGTTCAGAGGAGACAGATGCTTGCCGGTCCAATCCCTGTTTCAACAGAAGAATCTGTGCAGGCTTGATCAATAACTACACGTGTCGCTGTCTTCCTGGTAAGTTCATGCCGGAAAGAGGTTGCAGTGTTTGTGGAAAGTGTACACTTGTGAAGCTGGAGCAAATGCTCTCCACAATAAAACTGAATAATTTAAGTGCTGAGAAGAAAGAAAATGACTTACTGGCTCCACAGACGTCCGGGGTCCAACCAGGCTAATTTTGAACCTCCATCAAAACTCTGTGAATTCCCCAAGATGGGAGGGGGTGGGTTAAAATATGAGATGGAGGTATCTGTGGTTTTCTGTCTGAAGCATGGCATATGTACAGTATAGCCCTGCAAACATTTGGTTGTTTTCTTCCCTTGAGTTGTGTCCCATTGAAGACTTTTCAAAGCAGACTTTGGGCTGAGGTTGAAAAGTGTTATGCACACACTGACAGCCCTCTTTACAGATGAATGAATTACAGTACTCAGGGTAAGAACCACAGTCTTGAAGTACTTGATGAAAATGGAGAATTTTGTTTTAGTGAAGCACCAGCACACAATGTAAGGTTTATGTACATTTTGGAAAGTTTGTGTATTCCGGGCTCATTTTTGCATGGAGAAAGCATTTGAGTAATTTACATTAAAGTACATAGCAATAAATAAAATTCTCCAGCACAACGTGTGACCTATTTCTAGTTACTCTAAACACTCAAGTCCTTGCCGGAAGAAACAGTTGGTTAGCCTGTGTTGGGTTTTCCTTTTCCGTGTCACTTTTAACAGTTTGTGGGAAATAAAGTTTAATTTTCATAAATATATCAGTATTGATTATAGTTACATTTCACTGAAGTACTGTGAACTCAACAGACCTGGAGGCCTTTTTAGGACAAACCTGACAACCCGTAAAGTACAGAGCTGACTTCAGTCATTTGCACGGTGCTGTTTTCAGACTGGAAATGCAGCTTAAATTGTACACATCTTGTCAAACATTTTCCCCGCAAAGTCTCCACATCATTATTTTCAGTCTTCAGCTCTGAGAATCTAATATTTACAAGTTAAATGTCAAAGAACTGTGACACTTTCCTGGATTATTTGTTCTTGTTTTCTTCTGTGTTGGAATACTTTTTTTTCCCAGCCAACATCAGAACAAAGTCAGTCCTGCACCTTTTTGTATACATTAATATATGGACCTTTTCTCATTCTCCTCCAAGTAGTTCCTGTCAACTGACGAGTCTGATGCGTTTGACACATCTGACATTTCTGTGTCACTCTAAAGGAGAATTGTAAATTTGTTCTGCTTGAAGGCTCTGGATGCACTGTAATTCTGAAAGACTAGGCTCTGGTTCTGCTGCGATACATTATCGAATGGGTTGCAATGTACAGGCTGAGTAGATCAGCATTTTAAACCACAGCTCTTTTTAAATAAATGTCAATTACAGGCACTGCAGTCTCTGATCGCGCCATCCATCGATGCATCATTGATGGTTTTATTAAGGCTTCACCTTTTCCCAAATACATGGCGTAACCGCTGAGGGAGGCGGTGCTGTGATGGAGACCGTGGTTTGCCATTATTTGCAAAAATGGCTTCACGTGGCTGGGAATGAATTTTATTAAATACAGTTTGACTAGCATCTCTTAATTACCCTTGTGCGTACCGTATGTCTGAGTGATGGTGGGAGGTGGTGTCGTTTTGGATGAATTGCAGTTCATGGTAAACCAGCTAGGATACAAGTTTGAGAAAGTGTAATAAAACATATTAAAATACAGTGTACAGTATGTGATGCTACTCTATGCTGTAGGAACAGCTAAGTCCATGCAGCAGGAAGTGGTGCTAGATTTAAACATGGCTGTGAAAGAGGGGTTTCGTTTATACATCATGCATTTTCTAAGCCGATAATCAATATTCACAGAATGGGCATTTATATTTGTAATGTATATTCAATAGTATGCATTCAAGTCTGAGTAGTGGGGGAAAAGCACTTGATATTAAGATATAACCCGAAAATACCTGGTTAGCCGAGCACTCATTACGGAAATGATTTTGGTGCTAAACTTTATGTGGTTGGTGTGTATAATCCATTTAGCTCCTCGGAAATGTAATTAGAAAAGTGGTTTGCAGTGTTTACTTGACAGATGGAAGTGAGCAGCACAAAAGGATGATGCCCTAATCCACTTTTTAAATTTATCTGTCACCATACTTCACTGTTCCTGGGAGGCACAGCAGCACGCATTCATACTTATACCTGCTGTGGTCGTTCAAAGAATATAGTGAGAAATAATGTTCAGATCAGAATTTGTTTTATTGCTTTGTTTGCTTATGTGGGATGGGGTGGCGAGCATTAATCTGAACGTAAATTTAAACCCTGCCATGAACTGGCGTCCCATCCAGGGGAGTCTCCTAGCCTTGCACTCAGCTACTCTGAGAAAGGCTCCACACTGCTGCAACCCTAACCCAAAGAAGCGGTTAAGGATAACGGTCAGATAAACCTAAGGCCAATGAACCATACACCTGCCAGTTAAAAATAGTGACAGCTAAATCAGAACTTAAAATGTGGTATCTTGGCATTTTCTAATCATTTTCCGATATACTGTATCTGCACCATAAAGTTTAAAAATATGAAATTATTAAAAGCATTTGTGTGAAGCCATTGTGCCTCTTTGTATACCCAGTGTCCCATAAACCAAGATGAAAGGACACTTGCATCACACTGATAGACTTTTGATGTGGATTATAGCATCAATATTTTGGTATTTGATTTTTTTTTTTCTTTCTTTTTTTCTGTTGCTGTCCTTTTGATCGATGTTGGCCATTGAATACCGCGTGGCACCCTGCTACTTTGCATGCATCTTGAAGCATGAACACAATGCAAATTGGAACCAATGTAATTTAATTGTTTGGAGGGCGTACAGTGTATTTATTCCCTGACTGTGGGTCAGAAATATTCCATCCTATTATATATTATAATATGTACGTTTTTTCCCCCAAATGAAAGACATCGGTCCTAATTAAAGAATTGCACATGGTTAATCACAGTATGAAATTGCTTTCCATCCACCCTTGTTTGCAAGACTAACAAATAGACACATTTATTGTGACAGACCCTCCACCGCTGTACGTATATGAATACATGCATTTCATTATTTCTCCAAATGAGTTTGGCGATAGTAGACACGGTATTCAGTGTTGCTTGAAATGATGTCCTCTCCGATGCCGCCTCCGTGGATGATTTGCTGGCTGATGTTGCTTGCAGTCCCACCATTTTCACAACGTTTGCATAGGATTTGTGGTGGTTGCCTGGTCTGTTTTGCTCCACTCAAACATTTTCATCATCTAAGCATAGTTTTTGTGACTCAGATCTGCTGTTTGGTGTAATTGGTTTAATACTGGCTACAATTGTGCCATCATTCATTGTATTAATGCGTGTACTTATCAGATTGCGGGAGACATTTAGCTAAAACTTAAAAAAGAATATGGAAAAACAAGCTGGAGTACAATTTCCCAGTCGCTGTAAATTAAACATCATTGGCCTGTCTATAGTCTGCATTATAGATTAAAAACTATAGCAGAACTCTCTGTAAGCCCGAGGAAGTACAGGATGAGTGTTTACTAGTGTGCATCCTACAAAGTACAGGCTTAATTTATCTTATTTTCCATTTACTGAGCCAGAAGTTCAAAGCCTTTTGTGTACACTTTTTGCCGTTGACAAGGAACTTTTTACTTTTAAACAACTGGAATTTTTGTCCCCACATACTGATTTCCTCTATTTTAGTTTAACTTAGAACAAGCAGTTCAGGATTATGCACTATCCTGTGTGCATTTTACATTTTCAAGCATGATAGCATCTTATAAAAATTGATTTGAGGGTATTCCACTGTATATTTGTTTAGTTTGTTTATGTATGATTTTGGAACTTTGCACAAAAAAACAGAAAGTACAAAAAAACTGTTTCAAAAATTCAAACTTTTTTCCATACAGAATTTGTATTGCTCTGAGTACTTTAAATACTAATGTATTGCCATTTTGAACCATTCTGTTTTTATTCTGATTGCAAATTTGTGCATTTATTAAAAAAAGATTGAATAATCATAAACTCGTAATTTTTAGAAAATGGCTCAAATAATTGATTCACATTGGAAGAATTTTGTGATAATAATGATCCTTAAATATCATAGCACACCCTTAAAACCAGGTCCTGGCTAAATATTGAAGCTTTTTTTTTTTTTTTAATCAGGTCCATTTTGTCTTTTTTTTTTTTTTTTTTTTTTTTTTTTTTTTGCTGTTTAAATTTGAAATCTACACCAAACTATTTATGTCAAACAATATGAATATTGGGACAAAAACATTTTTACTTAATTCTGAAATGTGCGGCAGGTGCTGTAACAGCAGTCAGCTGGGCTTTAGTCACAGCAGACTGCGAATGATGCTCAGAGATATTCATTAAGGTGGTAATTTGTTCCATTATTAAGCAACATACATCAGCCGACCTTATTTACTATAGGTATCGACCAGCTATCGGTTACAGAGCACGACCATGTTTTATTTATAACAAAAGCTATTGATGCAGGCGTTTATCAATGGCCTGCGAAATGCAGCCCCTGCTTTGGCTGACAAATGTGATATAGATCAGGGCGCCAGGATGAGCCTTTATGTCCGCGATTCACTCAATTAGCATAGTGGGCCAGAGGTAAAATCAATGCCTTCATAAATCTGTTAGAAAAAGGGTGTTTTTACCTAATAAAATATAAATGCCACATGAAAGGGTTTACGTAGTTGAAACATACGCTTCACAGTCAGCTTGCAACTTGGCTGCATTTAAAAAAAACAAACAAATAAATAAATAAATAAAGAAAGAAAGAAACTGTCGTGCTCTGAAAAATGACAACTGTCCAGCCATCCATTTTATTCATCTTCCTTAAACATCTGGGTGCCAAATATCTCGCGAAGAATGCTTATGACGTGAACAAGCGTAACAATCGTGGTCCATGTTTTAATAATCAGTCAGTTTTTTCCGCCGTAGCTATACGGTCGCAGCCGTACTTTAGCTACATTTACTTAAATGTTCACGATAAGAGATAAGCGTGAACAGGGAAAAAATGGGAGTAAAAATGTTTGAATTTTCCCTATAATTGGGTGTTAAGGCTGAGGGATAGCAGCTTTGCAAAAAAAAAAAAAAAAAAAAAAAAGATGTGTTGGGTTCTTAAAATAGTTTCTGAATGTTTTGGCAGTCTTTTCGACTTTAGATTATTCTATGAACCTTGCAACTGCCCAGAGAATAATAAAATAAGCGTTAATGAATATATGAGAAGCCAAAAACTGTCAGGCACTGCTTTATCTCCCAAAATTTTTCTAAGGATCGAAGAAGAGAGGATGACATTCGGCAAGGTATTCAGATGACATGACCCAACTTCCAGGAAGCTTTGAATGATGCAAAATAGTTGTAAAGTATTGCAATCGCACAATGCTCATCTCTTCAGGAACAAAGGGCGCTTGCATACTTGCAGTGTTTTTGTTTGCTTCTGAGAGGATTAACATGGAATCCTCTGGAGTGTTATTCAGGGAAAGAAGCAATGAATTGTTTTGGCATTGAACCAACTACCTGGTGATTTCCTTCTACAAAGCAAACTGCATTGTAAAGGGCTTTCATTGTGCAGTTTCGGCATGAGCACATCTGTCAGTTGTAAGTGCACTACAGGACAATCTTCCATTTGCGCAACTTTTAGCATAAAATCAGTATGGATGGTGAGTTGAAAGCCTGGAACCACCAAAATATATATAAATATAAAGCATGCGCACTAAAATTATGCATCTTGTGGGATTTTATGTAATTTTAAATTCATTTTTATCTACTGAATTTAAAGTCACACTTTGCTGCTTCTCACTCATCACCACATGGATGTGTTCTTCCCGTTTAAAGGAGAGTTTTGTGATCACTTTCAAATCTCTGCCCTTTTTCATTAGGGTTGAAGTCATTTCTGAGTTTGCAGTCAGGTTCATGATGGTGCCCTTGTCTGCACTGATCAGCATGAAAATGAACCACAGCAGAAAGGTGTGACATTCGGGTTCATTTCACAAACTGCAGGCATTACAGGCTTTCATTTGAAACCCTTGTATTTCATTTCCATATGAGTCTTATTTAAAAAAAAAAAAATGAGTTATCACATTACAGTAGAGTTGTTGCTGCCAAATGGACAGGTGCTGCAGTACGGTTTTCAAAATACAGCAGTATTCTTAAGTCCATATTCACTATTACAGCAGGTACCATGACTAGCTGTTTTCTTTCAAAGGACCCGGGTTTGAATCCTGCCTCGTGCCGTGATACTCTTGAGCAACATACTCCAACTTCACCCAACAAAAATGACCCATTAACAAATGGATAAATTATTGTAATTTGCTTGCAAATTTAACATTCCAAGTCACCTTTGACAAAGATGTCAACTTCATATATACATGGTATATAATGGTAAATGTGTATAACTGTTGAAGTTTACTATTTAAATACGATAATCATGTTTGTTTTTTATGTTTATATGAGTACTTTCCCTAGTTTGGTTGACACGTGAGTGCAAACTGTAGTTGGTATAAAACCCAGCCTTGGATATGTTTAATCCAAGTGTATTCTTAATTTGTCAGAACCCTCTCTGCAGTATAAATACACCAAGCTGATATTTGCATACCAAATAAAAAAATCTAGCAGTGCTCTGAGATGAGCATGTAGCTTCCTTAGTACAGGGCTTAAAGCTAACAGGATGGTAACTTGTATCCATTTATTATTTTAAAGTTAAGAATTGGTCTGTATGCTCATTACAAGAAATTCCCTTTTATTTATATACACCGGTGCTCCTTGACTTCCAAAGGGTTTTCATTACAGTCTTGTTACATGTGGCAAATCTCCTTTTATTGCATTATATGCACCATAGATAATATACAGTATATTAACAGTATGGATGGTGAGTTGAAAGCCTGGAACCACCAAAATATTTGTAAGATGTTAAATGCAGTTAATCTAACCAATACCATTTTGCATCAGACCAGTGGGTGTAGCTGCGAGTTTTGTGTAAACACCAGATCTGCCATCTCGAAGGTGGCTATCCTAAATTCAGCTGAAATGGAATGGGGATCCTGTGATGACTCCAATATTTACAGTTTTCAAAAGACGTTTAGTCGTGAATCTGTTTTTTGACATCCTTATTAGTTATAATGATTTATTAAATGTTTAATCTGTCACAGTGTCCATTTTGAGGAAGGCACAGCTGCATTCGCTGTTCCCTGTCAGTTTTCACACTTTGAAGAACTTCTAGTTTGATGCCTGCATAAGCCACAAAGATGCATGCCTTAAAATGTTTAAAAAGTTCTTCTAGTTTTTAGTTCACAATTCATTCCGAATGTTAGCAGCTCGGTACATTTGAGGTTTGGTCAGGGCATGATGGTATTGACAGTCATGTTCTCTACATGGTAGGATTGACAAGTTGAGAACTCACTGTTGAGAAAGGAAACTGTTTAAGTGCGGTGAAGTTTAGCTCCCAGTTACCAGAAGCGCCTGCCAGAGGGAAGCGTTTTGGAGTAGTGTCTGGGATAGGAAGCACTGTGTATATAAAGTCACAGAATCCTTCAATGTACACATTTTTCAGGCTGAAATGGATTTCTGCAATGAGCACCATGTCTGCAGGGAATGAGTCCTACGCCGGACTCTTTGTATTTAGGAAAAGACGGCTAATTTACGGCCGGAATTCAAGTTCAAAAGGTGGTGTCCTCTGGAGAAGTTCCAACTTTGATGTTTGGTGCCTACATACAGAACCACATTTGCGTTCTTGCTTGGGGCAGAAAGGTTAACACAGTTTGGGGTCATACTCCCACTTCCCAATTTCAAGAGGTGAAATTTGTCCTCCACACTCTTGCAGAAAAGTCCGGAGATCCACAGGATCCGTGTGCCCCCAATCATGACATTAGGAAAGGAACTCTTGAGAATTATACTGAAGATTTGTGAGAAGAAAATATCAGAGCTGCTGTCCTGCAGTAAAAGGTCAAGATTTGAATCGTACGACTTGCTGCAGTGCCAAAAATTGCTCGATTAATTAAAAAGCGGCTCAGTTATAAGAATGGGTAAAAAGAAATTAAAGTATACGTAAATCATGCTTAACACTTTTTAGTTTTTTAAAGGGTGAGCTATAAATAAACAAGCAAACAAACAAACAAATAAATGTCTTGGGTGCTCTTCATGTTCTTTTTCAACCGGACTCCACAAAATGTGAGTTTCATTTTCAAGCAAATGATTAATTTGTAGTGCATTTTTAGAGTTCGTGTAACCATTAATATCACAAATTCATTACCACAGTTGCACTTAAATCTGACGGGATGAAAGATTTTCAGTGGTTTCATATGCAAATGAAACCCCCTGTGGGGGAGTCCTCTTCTCCTGCCCCCGTTTCAAGGGTACTTTGGGAACCACAGCCAGACGTTGACACATCCCTGACTCACACCCAGCTGTTTACATGCTATTGTCTGTCCTTTACATGATTTTACACGAATTTGTGTCAGTGCCATTTTGAACGTCAGTGCCTGAAAAGCCAGTACAGCCACTCAAGCAGTCAATTCATGCACTTTATATTTTGCTCACTAAAAGCATCATTTCGGCAGCAATGAAGAGGTCTGCTCAAAGTGCTTGGCTGACCATGACACTGTATTCTCTGCATGACTGGCCTCAGAACGGTGATCTTGAAGGGTCAGAAAGCCACAAGGATGCAAATCATGTGTTCCTTTGTTGCATTTCACTGATGGTTACAAATATTGTCAGTTGACCATAAATTGTTTTACTTAACATGGTGTAGCGTTGGGTCAGCATACCTTGATTTCTCATAAAGATTGTCTTGTTTTTCCACACATTGTATCTGTATTCATTATTCCATTTGTAAGAAGGTCACCGTATGAATGGAGTCAATTGACCAAGTAGGAGTGTGGCGCACAAGTAGTCAGGTTCCCAAGCATATACTATATTTTTCTTGCAGTCTTTACGCCACTGCGTCTAGCATTGTTAAAATGAAGGTTGTTTATCCATTTATCCATTTAGTGAATGCTGTGAGGTCACATAAACAAGAGCATTCAGATACCTCCTCAATGAAAAATGACTTAAGTGAGAGTTAGTTTGTGTGCTAAATGGCATAACTGCTATTGATTCATTGTTCTTGAGGATGCGCTCATTTAAAGCCTTGTGCTGAGCTAAGTGGTGAGATACCGTAAAACAGTCAAACGACGATGCTAAACAGCTTAAAAACTGAAAAAGAAACAAAGGAACTCCAACTCTTCCCTCCTTGGGTTTTTCTTTCATGACAGACATCTAAGTGAACTTTTACCTGAACAATAGCTTTCTAACGTGTATTTCCTCTTTATTAAAGAAATATAAACTGGGAGCATCCAGTATTTTTAAAGATTATAAATTTAATGGTTTTTAGATGTCAATACGTGCGACAACAGGCCAGAAAGGACAGTTTTTTTTTTGTTGTTTTTTTTTTCCTCACTCTGATGTGGACTGACAGCAATAAAAGTTGTTCAGGATAACTGTTTAAATATTCTTAATTAAAATAAAATTAATATATGTCGTCTCTCTCCCTCTCATAAAATTTGACATGGAAGGTCATTCACACACCCAAAGAAAACAAATATATATTAATTTGTACTGAAGTAATAGCCACACAGTGAACAGCTAGCGGAGTTACCCAGCGCTGTCCAAGTCAAAAAGTAGCACATTATAATATCACTTTAAAATGGTTGCATGTGCTGTTAGTTTGGGCACCACAGAGCCATAATGGAAAGGGTGTGTGTGTGTGTGTGTGTGTGTGTGTGTGTGTGTGTGTGTGTGTGTAGCATGCATGGTAGCCATGCTCTTTTGTGTAGAGAAGTGCATAAAAGTGTGTGAATGTTCATAATACGTATGCTGTGTGTAGACTGACATGCAGACAGTATCACAAATTTCCAGTTTCTATGTGCTTTAGTGAGAAAGCATGATGGCTCAAATCTATCAGCGTTTGTGCATTTTCTCTGCGTGAGACATCCCTACTCCTGCTTCACCAAGGCTTGTCTGAGATGGAACCTGAAATTTTTCAAAAATAGTTAAGTAGCCTTTCTGGAATTCAGTGCACTTTACTAAGCCATAACCTCAGATAGGGAGACAGGTACCTGTGTGACAAATTTCAAGTCTATAGGTTGAAAAACAAAGGCATGCATAAGGAGCAAAGAGAAACTGAGCTTTGTAGATATTAGCAATTCACTCGGTGCGGCTTATTAGATTCAGAAGAGTACAGGAGCATTAGAAATCTTCTGCTGCTCTTCATCTGTGATATTTCAGGAACAGCATCTCATATACGGAAACTTAAAAGTTATCTTTTCTTAACTGTTTCAGCAACTTGGTGTCTGTTAATTCCCCTGGCTACCATTCGAGAGCCAAGTTTTCCTGAAGGCTCTAAAGCGGGTATTCTATAGCCAAACATATGGAATAATGAGCGTCCTCCTGGAGCGACACCAAAGCATAAGGCTTAAAAAAATGCTTTGAATCATGTTTAACCACCAGCTTGGGGGGCACAGTTCCCTTTTCCAATAGGCCTCTTCAGCTGCAGCTTTTATTCCAGTGTGATGTGCCCAATTCATCACTGTCAGCCTGATTATCAACCCGTAGCATCCCTGCAGGCCTCAGCGGAGCCTCCCGCAGTTGTCATACTGGGCCTTGCTGCTGTCAGAGTTGCGTATACACCTAGGGGTCCGGGGCTATTACATTGCTGCCATTGAACCGTACGTTACACATTCCCTCAAATAACTGGAAATGGGCAAAGTCCACTTATGACTCAGAACAAACAAGCTTCTCTTCCATGTGGGAAGCAGGCTCAGCCATTCCTGAAGCCGTGTGTACATGAAAAGGACGTCTGTTTGGTAGCGCGTCAAAGCACCAAAAGGACACGAATCTGTCCTTCCAAGCAGTCCCGCAGGGCAGCCGTATTTCTGAAAACAGCGTGCCAGTTTACCGTAGGATATCCTGTCATTTTTAGCCGTCCTCATGGAATGTGTCTGTAAAATGGGGACCAAACACAGGATGGTGCAGAATGTTCTGAGCGCTTACATACAACTTAAACAAGCACATTAAAGGCAACTGAAAGTTTGTCGTAAGTGATATAAATAAGAAGTATGCAAAAAAGTGAAGCTGAAACAAGATGCTTTAAGTGAGTTGCAGTTAAGACCGTTTTTCAGCTCCTTATTAGTACCGTCTTTTATCTTGGCAGGGTGTAACAGCACACGCTGGTTCAATGGAATAAACGGACTAGTCGTGATAAAATAATCCACTGGGTTAAACCTGTATTTATTCCGGAAGCTGTCTGAATCAATAAGAGCTTTGTACAACAGCTTTTGAATGTGAAAACAAAGTCATACAAATCCTAATTTGCTGAAGGATTAGACCCACCAAGTCAGCTTCCATAATGATTCTTCTCCCTCCTACAGGCTTCCGCAGGTCAGTCTGCGAAGTAGACTTTGAAAGTAGCAAGTGAAGACCCTGTCAGAATTGTCTGTTTTGATGGAATGGAGCAGCCCCAGTGGTTTTGCCTTCATATTGCATTATTTCTATACCTATTAAGCTCAGTTTTTGTCTGCTTGCCAGTTTGTTTATTCTTAATCCAGAACTTTATGAACTGAAATTTAGCACATACGTACTTTTCACCCTAAATGAGATTTTTTGCTGAAGAAACATACACTCGTACATACCTCTACACACATTAGTGACTTGTGCCTCTAGGCAGTTCCCAGCTAATTTGTGAAGACAAAAACAAACAGGCCACTTCAAATACACATGCATACACAAATACACGTTGACACATTTTCTCACACATATAGGAGCATGGCTGCCTCACATGCTCTGAAAACATGCTTTTTGTACTTTCTCATTCAAACATACACAAATTGAAAATTTGCAAAGTTTGGTGTTACTTAATCTGTACGCAATATACACACGTGCTGATACATAGTCTCTCACGCACTTAGACAAATATACTAAATCAACAAATTATAATACCTTTTAAAGTATTTAAAGTCTGGAGAGATTATACATATTAAAAAAAAAAAAAAAAATCTCCCTCTCACCTTCACCTAATTTGGGGGGGGTGGTATGTGTGTATGCCTTCCTCAACCTCGGGCCCTCTACCAGAGGCCTGGGAGTTTGAGGGTTCTGTGCAGTATCTTAGCTGTTCCTAGAACTGCACTTTTCAGGACAGAGACCTCAGTTGTTGTAACTGGAAACTGTTGGAGCCACTCTCCAAGTTTGGGAGTCATAGCCCCCAGCGTTCCTATTACCACGGGAATCACTTTGGCATTCACCTTCCACATTTGTTCCAGTTGTTCCTTCAGGCCTTGATACTTCTCAGTCTTCTCATGCTCCTTCTTCCTGATGTTACTGTCAGCTGGGATGCCACATCTATCACTACTGCTGTTTTCTGCTCCTTCTCAACCACCACTATGTCTGGTTGATTGGCCAGCAGCTGCCTGTCTGTCTGGAACTTGAAGTCTTACAGGATCTTAGCTCTGTTGTTCTCAACCACTTTCAGTGGTGCCTCCCATTGGGACTTCTAGCTCACACTTGGCACAGATGTTTCTGTATACTATCCCTGCCACTTGATTATGTCTTTCAGTATATGCTGTACCAGCTTGTATTCTGCATCCAGCTACTATATGTTGGACAGTCTCAGGGGCGTCTTTGCACAACCTGCACCTTGGGTCCTGTCTAGTGTGGTAGACCTCCGCCTCTACAGATCTGGTGTTTAGGGCCTGTTCTTGTGCTGCCATGATCAGAGCCTCTGTGCTATCCTTCAAGCCTGCTTTTTCTAACCATCTGTAGGATTTCTTGATGTCAGCCACTTCCTCTATCTGCTGGTGATACATTTTGTGGAGGGGCTTAATCTTCCACGATCCCTTCTCTTTCTCCTCACCATCCACTGTTTTCTGCTGCCTGAGGCACTTATTCATCAGTTTATCCTTGGGGGGACATCTTCTTGATGTATTCATGGATGTTCCTCGTTTTATTCTGGATAGTGGCTCTGACACTCACTAATCCTCATCCTCCTCAGGCTGCTGGACGTCGGGTGGAACTCTCCATGCAACGTAATGAGTTGTGTCTTGACATCAGTGGCATCTATTTCCTCCTGTGGCCAGCTCATTACTCCTGCTGGGTACCTGATGGTTGGTAGGGCATACATGTTTATGGCTTGGATCTTGTTTTTACCATTGAGCTGACTTCTGACCCTCTTGAGATATTTGGCTGTGACTGATCTCCTTGTAATCTCATCCTGATTCTCATTAGCCTCTAGGATACCAAGGTACTTGTAGCTGTCCTGTACGTCTGCTATTCTGCCCTCTAGTAACTCCACTCCCTCAGTTCTGATCATCTTCCCTCTCTTGGCCACCATGCGTCCAAATTTATCTAGTCCGAATGTCATCCCAATGTCCTCGCTGTAGATTCTGGTGAGGTGGATCAGTGAGTCGATGTCTCGCTCACTCTTAGCATACAGCTTGATGTCATCTGTGGAAGAAAAAAATACCACTTTGGGTGTAGAGAGAGTTACACTTTATTTTTCTATAGAAATACACACCGGTGTGGGAGAGCCCCTTCGAAAAGAGAGTCTTCCCGAACAAAAGATACAGGGGTTATTTATACAGTGTTTGTGAGGTATTCCCGCTTTTCAATAGATTTCTGCTTCAGTTCTTTTATCTCAGCTTACCTACATACCCCGAAGGTCTGATCTGGACTGAAACTGGCCATTTGTTTGACCATTTGGCTTTGTCTCAATGGTTTACAACACCCCACAAGGTTTGACCATTTCCATGACAATTCAACATCCCCCCAGTAGTTCACGGTTACATTTCTGCCTAGGTTTGATCACTTCCGTTCTTTAAGATACCCCCGTAAAGACCTTAAGGTCACAATACTTTGTAATAGAAAAAAAACATTAATTATACTACTTATGAGTATCTTTAACATAGTGCAATGTTTCATTTAAAGCTTAACTTAAAGATTTCTCTCACACATCCATATACAGGAGGTGGCTGATGGTTACTCCACTTCTGAACTTATATCCGTATCCACTCTTTGTAATGATGTGGCTGAGGGGATTCAGTCCTATGCAGAACAGCAGCAGGGACAGTGCATCACCTTGGTATATACTGCACTTTATGGTGACTTGTGCAATGGCCTTGGAATTGGCTTCCAGTGTTGTCCTCCACAGCTGCATGGAGTTCTTGATGAAGCTTATCAGTGCCTTATTAGCCTTGTACAGTGCCAGGCATTACAGTATCTATGTGTGGGGCATCGAGTCGTAGGCCTTCGTGTAGTCGATCCAGGCTGTGCTCAGATTAGTCTGTCTAGTTTTAGAGTTTTGGGTGATTGTTCTATCAACCAGTAGCTGGTGCTTCGACCCTCTGGTGTTGGTTCCAATTCCTTTCTGAGCTTTGCTCAGGTACTGACTCTTATGGCTACCTAGCTTGTGTGCTATGATGCCTGAGAGGAGCTTCCATGTCGTGGAGAGGCAGGTTATTTGCCTGTAGTTGGAGGGCAGTGTGCCCTTCTGGGGGTCTTTCATGATCAGGATTATCCTGCCTTGTGTTAACCACTGGGGGTGGGTGCCTGTTGTTATCAGCTCAGTCATTTGTGCTGCCAGGCCGTCATGGAGTGCTGTTAGCTTCTTCAGCCAGTAAGTGTGTACTATGTCAAGTCCAGGTGCTGTCGAGTTCTTAATGCCTGAGACACGTTGTTGGCTATCTACCCTGGTGATGGTGACTGGTTCTTGTTCTGGGAGATTGTTGTGGTCTGTTCTTGGGTCTTCCAGCCACTTGGCATTGGTGTTGTGTGATGCCTCTTTCTCCCATATATCCTTCCAGTACTTCTCAGTCTCAGCTCTGGGTGGATCTAATCTTTTGCTGCTGGTGTTCCCTTGCAGCTGTGAATACACTGTAGATGATTCTTTGGAGAACAGGCTATTTATTGTTTTGGCTTCTGCTTCCCTGGTGTATCTCTTCAGTCTCGTTTCCAGAGCTGTGAGTCTTTGTTTGGCAATCTCCAGAGCCTCGCTTATAGGCATCTTACTATATTTTCTTAGCATCCAGGACCTGTCTCTCATGACTCCCTTCTGCACCTCTGTGAGCTAGCTGATGTCCCTTCGGGCTTCCCTGATCTTCGCTTCCAATCTTATTGTCCATGGGGGGGCACTCTACACTGGTGCTCTTGATCTTGTACCCAAGCATCTCCAGGATTACTGTTGCTGTACCATATACAAGCTCATTGGTTTTAGTGATGGTGGTGGTGGGGATATTGAGCAGAGCACTGTTAACTCCCGTGAGCATCTCTTCCAAAGGCATTCTGGCAGTTAGCTGAGGGAGTTGTACCCGAGAGTTGACTGGGTGTAGTAGTTGGGCCTCGGTCTTCATCCTCAGCTCATTGGATGCTGCTGTCATGACTGGTGGTGAAGTAGCAGGTGGTTTCTCTGTATTTGCAGGTGCTGGGGGATGCTCATTGGTTTCATCAGCTGTAGTGTTCCCACTCTGTGGTTGGAGTCTTTCAAGTTCCAGCTGTGAGAGTAACTTCCTTCTATTGATGTTAGAACATTAGGCCAAGAGCTGCTTCTTAGTTAGCGTGGAGATTGGTCTTCTGGTCATCCGTCATTCCCACATTCGGTGCATGTAGCCTCTCTCCTTGGGCTTGTTGTTATAGCAGCATTCCATCACTTCCAAGTTATCAGTCCTAGTCCAGATGTGTCTTGTTCCAGTAGCCCACTTTCCATCAGTGTGTCCTGGTCCCTCAACAACTGATGTGGGCCTTGTTAACCCAGGCGACGTCCGAGCCAGTATGGCTTTATGTAAAAGTCTGTCGCTCATTTTTCCAAGGCAGGCTTGCTTCAGCGTTAGGGATCTAAGCCTAATTCCCTTGCTGTATTGTGTGTGTGTGTGTGTGTGTGTATATATATATATATATATATATATATATATATATATATATATATATATATGAATAGTAAATTATAAATAACCTGCATGCATCACTGCACACTTAAGTGATACAAGTGTGAAAGTTTGGTGATGTTTTTTTTTTTTTTTCTCCCCTTTCCACTTTATGTCCAGTGCTGCACTAACAGTAAAGAAAGCCACATAGATTTGGCAAGGATATGGAAATTCTACCGCGACTGTGGAAAATCCTCAGATTCTTTTGTCATTTCATTCATTATTATATTGTTTATTCCAGAGGATGGTAGCAAAATAGTAGTTAGCAGTCTTGCCTTTAGACTCGGAGGTGGAAAGCTTGAGCAGCAGCTCCTGTTAGAGCATCCTTGAGGAAGCTAATTGCCATAAAAAATTATCCAACTAATGTGTAAATGGTTAAATGGTTAAATCACTGGAAGTAGCCTAATGTTCTAAGTCACTTAGAAGAAAAGCATTAGCTCAATGAACAAATGGAAATGTGAAATTTCACGAAGGAAAAATAAATTTGAGCTTTTCTAGTGGAAGTAACTTAGTTGTTGATTAAGCTATTTTCTCAGGAACTTTCTGGTTAAATGTAAATGTATTTATTTTGCCTTTTGGTGGTGCAGCAAGCAGTACTGCCGATACTCATTGCTTGGACCATTTTGGGTGAGGGTTCAAATCCATCCCAGGTTGCATGGCATTTGGTTCCTGTATTTCTGTGGGTTTCCTCCTATACTCCAAAGATGTGTGTTTCCTGTAAACTGACTTTTAAAATTCTCTGCAGTGCATGTGTGTGTGTGGACCCCAGCCTGGGAAAATGTTGAAGCGTGGTACCTTGACGTCAAGAGGACGTCCAGTTATAAAAATTAATTTATCAATTACGACTCCACAAATGCCGCACAGCTAACTTGGGCGCTCCCAGACAAAAAGCCATAAAACTGATGATGTCAATGGATTTTTATGTCACCTTTTTTTTTTTTTTTTTGACAGATTAATAACTGCAACCACTATGAGATCTAACAAGTTTCTGGAATTAAGAGGCATTCAAAATGTGTCTCAATACATGTAAATGTATCAGTCATCGCTGTATAAAAAATGCATTTCTGCATTGGAGAGGTACGTTGTGCCCAAGCTGTAGTGTAGGTACGATGCCTATTTACCAAGTGTTGTCTTTCTCGCAGAACCACTTTTGCTGCCCCGTTTAAAGCCGTCCACATATTTACACGGATAACTAATGCCGGAATTTTCGCTGCATCATTTATGTCATTACATTGGGGGGATAAATCTCTACAATTTTGCCAATAATTTCTTGGCTCAGTCGATTCCCTGCTTGTGAGACATACCTCTGATTAAACCCTGACTGCGGACAAGAGCTGTTATGCATTATTAATGAAGTCAGGATGACTGTCAAATTTTACGACATGGGGAGCGATGGAAATTGGTTCCATGGTCAGTTTGAGGAATGATGAGAATTTGCCCTGCACCGATGAGGCTGATAGTCTAGCATTAGTCATGGGCCTCCCACAGTTGTGGCCTGTGACAGGGCTAATGATAGTCATTTTGGAGCGTGACCATGCGGTGGAACACATTTAAAGGGGCATAAAATGTCAGAAATTGGAGCAGAGTGCTCTCCTTCTCTTCATGGTATTAACCTTTTTTTATCTTTTGAAGTCAGAAGGAGCCAGCATGACCAGAACTTAACTGAGCTGCAAAAGGTAGCAGGTGAAAGGGAAGTCAAAAAGACCTAGAGGTGGTCTTGGGTTCACTGGATAGGCTGTGTGTGCCCAGTGATATTCTAACTTTGTTCAGCTTGAAGCGAGGAGATGTGTGTTCAGCAGGCTGAGGGTTTCCATCTCTGTGAAGAAACGGAAACGTGAAACCCGCTTTGCTGTGACCGTCCAGTTTGGGGAGATCATTTGCTCCTGTTACTGACTTTTTGACCATTTTAGGAATGTTGTGAAAATCAGATTTTGAAAGGTGAAGCCGCCTGTCTCTGCAGGGCCTCCTATACTCACAACTGACTGTCGTCCCATTCATTAAAACCCCTGACTTTAATTTCCCCTTCAAATGCACTGATAATCCAACATGCAGATGTAACACTGGATCATTTTCCTCAATAAATGAATGAGCAAGTATAATATTTTTATCTCATTTGTTTATTCGGTCTTTCCTTATCCGGGTTTAGGACCTGCGTGAAAATCAGATCACGTTTTAGGTTGTATTTATGAGGAAACAGAGAGAATTCGAAAGGGTTCACAAACTGTAAAGCACCACAGTATATCCTCATTTTATTGATAGGAAAAAAAGTAGTTTTTTTTTTATTTTGCTCAAAGTGTTTCCTGGCCCTCTGCTAGGGTAAAACTGTACATATTGGAAAATTCTGGCAAATTGAAGTGGCCTATATGACACTCACAGTGCAACAAAACTACACTTTTCTTTAGGCAGATTAAAATTTGGCCATTATGGCATTAAGACATTAGCTCAGTAACAAAGAACTAAATAACAATTCTCCTTTAATTTTAAGGGACCGATCAGGGCGCCTATATTCATTTCAGCAAAGTGCAGAAATTAAATCGGCCCCTTATCCACTGTAATTTTACGTGCGGCATCGCAAGTTTTAATCTGACTTGATTCATTCTTTTTGCATTTTAATATTTCAAACAGCAAGCGTTAATGATTTTTTTCCCCCTCTTTAAAAGGTGTTAAAGGTGTGAACTGTGAAGTTAATTATAAAGAGTGCAGCCATGGATTCTGCACCAATAATTCCACTTGCGTTGACCTTGCGACCGACTACAAAAACATTTGTTCATCGGAATTTGGAGGTAAGTCTTTTTTTATTATTTTATTTTATTTTATATATACGATATAATATACTCTTATTTATCTTTAAAATTATTTTATGCATCATAATAGCAGGAAGCTATGCATGTAGTGTATATGTTACAGAAAATAAGAAAGTACACTGATTCAGAAACATAAACATCTCAGAGAGTAAACAATACCGTCCTTGGTCAGTTTTGTTTAAGGGACTAAATGTTATGGAAGAAACTGGACCGAAGTTCAGAATTTCTCTAGCAGCTCTGTGCAGAGGGGGGTGTTGTTCATTCTCCGTGAGCCATATCATATTTGCAAAAAGTTTGAATTTGAAGGATCTGAGCAATATTTACCCCTGCAATTTTGTCCAGGTCCATCATGAGGAACTTGGCCTCTCATACAGATACGAGGTGTTCTGCCTCATGATATGTAGAAGAATGTTCTTTTAAATCTGTACAATATTTCAAAAACATCAACTCTGAAAATCATGACATTCTTAAAAATCTTATCCTTGCATAATTAAATTCTTTACATTTGTCTAACCTGTGTACGGTTTCTGCCATTCTTTTTACACCACAGTTAACTCTGTTTTTTTTTTTTGTTTTTTTTTAGCTGCACTAAGAATTTTGATAGCTAAAGTGCTGTTAAACATTACCCAGCAGAGTATGTCTCCTTGCCTAAAATGAGGATTATCAAAGTTTCCTTGGTGACACTTCCAGAAGCAGTAAAGACACAAACAAAACAACAAAAATACGGTGCTCCAGTCTTTCTGCTGTGTAACAGATCCAAAATGTATTTGGTGAAATTCCATAGGGGTCATGGTAACAATGAAGAAGAAAACACACTGGAACACTTAATAAAAATCAGTTGCCAAATGTTATGGAGCTCCAAATAGAAATGTTTTTGTGGACTGCAAGCCAAATGTTATTACAAAATCATGGGTTTTCTTTTTGCACCTAAAGAGACAAGTTGAAGATTACAAGCTTATATCCTTAACCATACTGCCTCTTCCCAAAATAAGATGCAGTACAAAAGTGTATGCATATACAATAATTATCCATAACCCTATATACAGTCAGGTCCGTAAGTATTGGGACAATGACACAATTTTCAGTATTTTGCCACTGTGCACAACCACAATGAATTTGAAACAAATCAATCAAGATGTGATTCAAGTGTAGACTTTCAGCTTTATTTTAAAGGGTTTAACAAAAGTATCTCACTAACAATTTAGGAGTCACAGCCATTCATTGCTTTGTTTCAAGTTCATTGTGGTTGTGCACAGTGGCAAAATGCTGAAAATTGCGTTGTTGTCCAAATACTTATGGACCCGACTGTACATGAACAGGGACAGAACTAAATGAAAACAAAAGTTTTCAAATGTTGCCAGATTGCCTGCGGGACTTACACAAATTTTTGTTGAAATCTCACACTTTTGCATACTTCCTGTGTGGAAAATTAGATAAACTGGGGTTAAACTGGCAACAGTACTGTACATACTGTACTGTTATAGAGTTTTTTGGAATATGACCTTGTTGAACGTTGCCGGTTCAGAAATAGACAGAAATACAGGGTGCCAAATATAAATATATATTTTTGCATTCAGATGAATACGGATAAAATATTTCTTAGCTAACAAATTTAAATTACCTGCAGTTTTACCGATATATGAAGCTAGAAATGGTACTAGAGTTTATTTTTCAGTGACCTTTAGTCTAAGGACCTGAAACTTTTTTGGGAGTAAAAGGTAGATTTTGTTTTGTAAATTGCAAAACACATGCAACCTTTCTCAACACCCATCTGTACCTACAACTGGTATCCCATCCAGCTACATCTCAGCAACTCCAGGAGGATATGTCTCCTAGTCTTGGCAAGGCACGCCACAAAAGATCTGTTGGAGTAGCGGTTTCATTTTTTTAAGGAGTTTCTTTCCATTCAGCTTGCTTCAATTATTGCCTGAATATTCTCCGTTAGACAAAGCAACCGAGCGCAAAAAATCAGACCAAATCCCAGCGCGCGTCTTTCACGATCGTCCTGGCTCATTGTGCCGTTTGACTTGTGAGATTGCATTTCAAGAAGCGCAAAACCATTGTGTTCGGAGCAATGTGCGGTGAGAGCCCACATTCATGACCGCATTGCTGATGGGCTCGGAAAAGCAACGCGGCGGTTCCTCACCGCTGTGTTTAAACGCAATAACAAACGCATTGCCGCGTTGGTTTCTAAAGGTCAGACACTACTGAAATAAGAAAAGGAAGTCGGGGGGCTACCAAGCAGATATCTTCTGGGGTTGTTGGCAAAGTTATTCAGAACAAAAAGGTTTTAATTTGTTCATCAAGTGATAGTTAATGTGCAAAGAGATTCAAAGGGAAAATTCAGAAATGTCCAGAAATAATAGAGCACTAAAGGCAAATGGGACATGAATAAAAAATTTCAGCGGGAGTGCTTCTGATAAGGGGTGGCTGGCAGTCCATGTGGCAGAACCACACACTGGCAATCGGGCGAAGCTCCAGGGTGGCCCTCCAGGCTCCCTGCCGTCACTGCAGGCTGTTGCATCACAGGGGACATGGATGGGTTTAAAATTAATAAAGCTTAGACTTACACAACATTCCAAAAAGCAATGGCCGAAGTTGACTTATAAGAGCGCGCTTTAGCCTTCCGCGAGACTCTAGATGAATGCCGAAACATGTCCGCGTTTAGCAAATCGTTCATCGTTCCCCCCCTTTTGGTGTGGAGATGGTTGCACAGCGCAGGAGAAGGAGAAAATACTCCAGTTTCTACTGCACTATGGATGCTTGCAGAGGTTTTGTGACGAGAACATCAAAATGTGTTTTCGTTCACAAAAGCAATATGGGGGGAAAAAAATGATACCTCCAGAGGCCTTGCATGAAACTTTCAATTTGACACAGGGCCGACATATAATAATAGCAGGAAAATAGCTCCTCGGGACCTACTATTGAGGAAGTGGATTAAACAGAATGAAATATGGAAACAAGAAGCATGAAACCGAAAAGGGGGGAGGGGGGTCGGGTGATGAGCACAATGCGTAGCTGAGGACTGTGGATGCTTCTGCTGTGTGTTTTCCTGCAGTCTGCAGCTCTGAACAAAGTCTCAGGAGTCTGCTTTTGAGAGATGCCAGATGATCTGCTTCTACCGCTGTAGTGGACCGTGAGGACTTGCATCGCGTGTTTGACACTTCCAATTTTCCTTGGATAATTACTTATTGTGCCTGAGCAATGTAATATTTTTAGGCGACACTCACAAAGGTCTGCTGTGTAATAGATTGCTTCTACTGTCTTAGTCAACTTTTTCCTGTTAATATTTTGAAATAGGACTGAAGAAAACATGCACAGCAGTCCGACATCAAGTTCAAGCATCTCAGCCGAACACATGATCGCGGAGATTGCGGAAGCTGTGCAGTCGGTCACTTTCTGGTGCTAAAACGGAAAAGAACAGAGAGGCTTGTTGAGATGGGGTGCCTTCTCGTGTATTCAAAAAGCTTTCGGTTCTACTTTGGTCTTGAAAGAGTGCTTAGGAGAAGGGTGGTTTACATAGCCGGGACAGGCCAGTGGGATTGGATCTTATTATTATCTTCCAACTGTTTAATAAGCATAAAACTCAAGCACCCGACAGATACGCCCAAGTCCTCGATACAGTGACAAAGGTTTCTGATCTTTGTTGCCTCTCCATTAGTGCTTGTAAACTTGAAAGGTGTTCCTCATGTTATGGTGCCACAATGCTGGTTAGCACTTATGCAAACCATTTATGTGCCCTTCTGACTGTTCTTCCTTTGTCAGAGCCGATTCTCTTTTTAATTCATTTATCTTTTGCTTTGATCCCGCAGATAAAAACAGTTCAACTCTTGACAGCGAATGCGCGTCAATGGTGAACGCATGCAAAAATGACGGTGACTGCTCAGCCGTAACAAGAGATTCTCCTTGCATCTGCATACAAGGTAAAATATTATCTAATTCATGGAGCTTTATTTGTGGAGATACTGTTTGTGCATCTATGTTTTATCTCATTGGGAATGTATTATTATGATGTGCGTTAATTTTACAACACCGTATGTGAGAGAAGACTAAAGCTAAAGCTTACTTTTTTAGAAGTTTATCTTCTTCATAATGTGCAGCAAATTGTATGTCAATAATATGTTGTCTATGCTTTGTTTCAAGGTAAGAAAGTTTTTAACTACTGCTTGAACACATTTGTTTTTCAGTAGCTGTTTATCAGAATCAGAATCAGATTTATTTGGTCAAATCTGCCCACACATACAGGGAATTTGACTTCGGTTATCAATGGCTCTCGGTGTGCAGAAGAACACAGCATGCATACAACAAGTGCAAAGATCCATGACAGTGCAGGAGAATAGGAATAAATATTATGAGGGAGTAATAAATATTGTAAGGGGAACCTTCCACAGAGGAACAAAGAAATCACCTGTTTATGGCCATAGCAGCATTGGTACCTACTTTACTAGTCACTTTATGGGATCCCATCATCCATTTTGTATTGCCTAGATGTTTAGTGTAATGGCTGCCCAGTAAGCTATATGGATGCCGTTCCTGCAGTGAATTACACCACCCCTACTAATGTAATGACTATGGTATTTGTGCAGTTGTTTTGAGCATTCATGCCACGTGTGTAATTCCATGTTCTACCAATGTTTATATGTGCCGATAAACGCCTAAGGCCCGAAATTTGTCCGCGTTGCGTCTTCCGCTCTACAATAAGGACAACGAAGAGCGCTATCTTATCTTCATTGCTTTTGTTCTTATAGGACCCAGCACCTGTTGCATTATTTTTCCTTTTTCCTTCTGGGGAGGACACGCATTACAGCTTCTAACTCTAATATAAAGAGAAATACTTTTCAAGCAACTCCAATGCACCAAATAAACCACACCAACCCTGAATTTGTGGCATTCTTCAATAGATTTTTTTTTTTTTTGTAATTCTCATTTCAGCCACAGCCTTCTGATGCTATTGGAGTTTCTTTTATATTTTTATTATGGAGGCTTATGCCTCTGGGTTAAGTCAGCTTGAGGCTATCTGAACGCAAACACCGATGTCTGCAGGTCCTCGGCATGCATCGATATGCGCTGCATTGCAGAATTGGGCAGGCTGGAGAACAGGGTTCATGGGAACCCTTTCATCCCTGCTATACCTGAGGATTCGAAGGCAATAGCTGCCCAGTGCTGGAGGACCTGTGCTTATTGAACCTGTACCATTCTCCAAGGAAACCTCTCTTCTGGGGGTCTTCCCAACAGCTTAAAATGTGCAGGTCGACATTGACTTGGACCCACGCTGCCAAACTCGTATGAGTTATTGTGCAAAGGGGCTGTGTCATCACAGATCAAAGTGCATGGACACCCCCTGAGGGTTCAAGTCCGACTGTTTACCTGGTGAGGACATCCATCTGGAACAAAAAGGAAATGTGGCAATTTTTTTCCCCCAAATGAACTCCTGTGCCACATTTACTGTTGTTTATGTTCATTTCCGTAAACAGTTTTAAAATTCATACGTGTAGATGTGTTCTTGAGAAATGAACCATTTAATGAAACGGCACTATAGGAGGGAATTAATCTCTATCTCTATGAAGCGCGTTCTCTTTTACGCCTCCTGTTTGTCCGTTTGTTCTTCTTGCACGGCTTTGTTTTTCGTGGTACAGAGTTGTTTTTTGGTGCACAGGTACAGCACTGCACGCAAAGATCCTAATGCTCACAGATTTTCTTACTCCACATGTGCACACATACACACAAATGTACCAAATTCAAAAAGCTGAAAGGCGATTAACTGTGGTGGGTGGGGATGTATTGCATGCACGTACAGAATTGTATGCATGGACACTGCACAGCGGCTGAAAGGCTCCCTGCACCATGATATGTCTTCATCCTTGCTTAACTGTGGTTGAGATGCATCCGCTGTTGTATTTCTCGCTAGATCGTTGAAAACATCTCTCGGGAGCATCACTGAACAACTCAAACCGTGATTTGTTACTCGTCTCTGTTGAACGACTGCGCAGACTTTCCAGACTTTTCCAAAAACTGCTTTGGATCTTTGATAGATTTCTCAGACAGCAGTGGTTTTTTAGCACATCTTCTAGACACAAAATCAACAAAAGGTAACCTTCTTGCAGTTGTTCTTTTCTCTTGTTGTCTGAGTTCTTGAATTCTTCTGTCACTTTTGAATAATTTTATTTGGGCCTCCCAGATCCTTTATTTCTGCCATCATCATCTTTGGTTTCAAATGTTGACTTGTACTCCTAAGGGCTCATAGCAAAGTAAGGATTTTCTCTGCCTTTAGGGTCTTGTAAATTCCAGATTAGCTGAAGTTGGTCTGAAGAAGACCAGTTGTATGATTCCTGACAACAAGTCCTGCCTGATGTTTAGCTTTTTTTTTTTTTTTTGAAGCTGTTTTTCTCTCTCCTTCTCTTTGAGACTCATGTTGTAGGTCTCCCTGCTATCACGCATGACTCTTTTTATAAGCTCTTCAACATGCCTATAGTGAGCTGTATCATAATCACTAATAACTTTTCTTTTTAGATTAAAAAGAATCTCACATTTATTTTTGGAATTGCTTGTACATTTGTACATCCAGATATGTGTTGCTTTGAATTTTACATTAAATATTTTAATTTTTGTGATTATACTTTTGTTTGCAAATCATACAAGCAAATGCCCCTGTTTGCAGCTTTTTTCAAAGCAATTCACTTTAGCAAAATTTTACCAGCAAATATTGGTACAGAAGCTCTCAAGAATGTACAGTAGCCGTTAAATGTGTAGTCTGTCCTAACACCACGCAGTCTGCATTGGTCAGGAGGACGTTTATGGAAAAATGGCTCCCTGGCCTATTTATCTTTCCCCAGAAGCATATTTATACTTTTTTTCTTACTGTTCTGAGGATTGTGCTCTTCTGGACAGGGACCAATGTTCTCAGTCCTAGGATCTAAAAACTCACCCTTCCAGCTTAGGGGTCATGGCCCCAAGTGCTCCTATCGCCAGTGGGGCTACCTTGGTTTTCACCTTCCACATTCTCTCCAGCTCTTCTTTCAATCTCTGATATTTCTCCAGCTCCTCATAGTCCTTCTTCCTGTTGCTTCTGCCACTTGGAATCTTCATCTACCACCATTGTTGTTTTCTCCTCCTTCTGTAGTACCACTACTGTATATCTGGTTGGTTAGCTAATATCTGATTATCTGTCTGGATGTAGAAGTTCTACAGGATCTTGGCTCTGTTGTTGTCCAGCACTCTCTGCGGAACCTCCCTTTTAGACTTGGGAGTGTCCAGACCATTTTCCTTGCAGATGTTCCTATATTTGATCCCTGCCACTTGGTTGTGCCTCTCAGTTTCTGTTGTCCGTGTCTGCGTCTTGCAGTCCATTACTGGCTGCTGGATTATTTTAGGGGTGTCTTTGCATGGTCCGGATATGGGGTTTTGCATGGTGTGGTCACCTCTGTTTGGACTCATCTGATGCTGAGTGCTTCTTCTTGTGCTGCCATGATTTGTGCTTCTGTACTGTCCTTCAGTCCTGCATTTTCCAGCCATTGGTAGGATCTCATGTCAGTCACCCCTGCTGACTGTTGTGTGTGTGTGAGAAGAGAAAGAGAGAGACATATAAACTCAAGCGACTATTAAAAAAAATACTAAGAATTGTACTTCCTTCTCAGAACTGATCACCCCTTCTACACATGTACACAATTTGTACACAATTTCAAATATTTTGCCCTTGGCGTTCAGGAAAAAGTGGAAAGTTGAACTGAAACTTGCACATAACTATATAACTATAGCTTGCAGTATATGATTTCTATTTGTAACTGTACACATTTTTAACTTCTGAATTAGAATAGTTGTTAAAAAAGTAAATGGTATCATAGTAGCGGAAGTCTCTTTTTTTTTTCCCAACAGGTTTAATGGGGCAATTTTGTGAGGTAAATGTGGACAACTGTCTGAACAGCCCCTGTGGACCTCTCAGTGTTTGTAAGAACTCCCTGAATGCCTATGATTGTTTCTGTGCACCTGGATTTATAGGTAGGTTAACCAAGCAAAATGTGAAAGTAATTTCCTCACTCTACTTGTCCTTTTGTAAAAAAAAGAGCCCGCTTACTGCCCTTCCGTGTCAAGGATTGTACCTTCTTCTTCTTCTTCTTTTTTTTTTTCTTCTGCTGGCCAGTATTGGACAACACTTATTTACTCTTCACATATCAAAGGCACCTCCATTACTCCCCTGCTCCTTTTCCTACCCTGGCTAAGTTCTTTGACATCAAGTTTGGTTCATAGAAAAGAGCTTTCTTGTTCCCTCACATCAGTGTGCACAGCTAATTTGGTTTGGATCTTTTGAGCGCCACCCCGGTGATGAGTCAACACCTAGCAGATCCTCAATGAAGTGGACCTTTTCTGTCCTTTCCAGGCAATAACTGCGAGATTGAAGTCAATGAGTGTCTCAGCCAGCCTTGCCGGAATGGAGGTTCGTGTTTTGATGAGCTCAATGCATTCAGCTGCCTCTGTCCAGAAGGAATAGAAGGTAAACAGTGGAAATGAACAGGAATTTGCTTGCATGCTTTCCCACTTTCCTTCCCCTGCTTGCTATTTACTCGCGTGTAGCTAGATGTATTTTAAAATTAAGTCGGTGGGGAAAGGTCACAAGAGTATTTGAGGATTATGTGACATCAGATTATGCAGCAAACAAAGGTGGTTTTCTCTCTATTATTTATCCATTCATTTATTATCGAAAACCACTTATTCAGTGCAGGGTTGTGGTGATCCAGACATTACTCTGAAAGTGTGGGGCATAAGGCAGGGCTCAGCCTACATGCGTTCTTAGTCTGCTATAGAAAAATGACACAGATTTGTTTATTCTCTCTCACACACACACACACACACAGAATAAAGACAACTTAGTCACCAGTTCACATGAAACACATGGAGCTGTTACGCACCAGCACTACTCACTATACCACCATTTCACTTGTTACTTATTAATTCCCCATCAGAACTAAACTTGGGTGCTTTCTGATTTCTAGTGATGTCTAGTGGAGAGGACAGAATTCTTATGATAAAATCACTGCTACCATGTCAACCAGAATTTGCTTATAGTTGAGGCAATATTTTACATTTTGATTTGATTGACATTCTTGAAGGCTTTAGGTTTTTTTATCTCTACATTTTGTTCTGTGACTTTTAAATGAGACCACATATTAACTGACATAGTATGTAAATGGATGTTTTTTCTTCTTTTATTTCTTTACCCACCTACAGTACATAACACATTATATAGTGTATTTGTCCATTTTTCTGTTAGATGAGAAAATTGTCTTACCTTGTTATTTCACCCACATTAGTATAAAAGCACATAAACAGCATGGTGTTGTATCACATACTGGGCCAGTTTTACAAGTTCCTCACTGCTGCCCAGCAAGAGCAGGCCATCTATTCAGATAGGAAATGGTGGCTCCCAGCAGCTTGAAGTAAAGAGCATAGAAGAGTGAGGAGAGCAGACAGCCCTGCCTCGCTCTACTAACTTGGGACAACCCTTTGCCAAGGAAGCCATTAATGGTAACTTGACTACCCACCTGTGTGTAAATCGTTCACACTCAACCCAGAAACCTAGGACCATAACCCATCCTGCTCAAGGTGTCAAATAAGAAGCTTTGATTTACTTGGTCGAGTGCTTTCTCCTGGCTCAAGCTGACCAATGCTAGAGAAACCTTTTGTTCCTCCAGCCAGGTGACTGTGTCTGAAATCAGGTGCAAATTCAGATTGCAGACCACCCAGGCACCACACATTGGGACCAAGTCAGCCATCACCTTTTTCAGGTGCTTGGTGAAGACTTGCACAACGCATCATTGGGGCCTCCAATTGGAAAGATTGGCTTTCTTGCCTTTCTTGTGCAAGAAGACCCCTGCCCTCATGCTCTTAGTAAGCATGTTCCAGCTAAGCACCTCCTCAGCTACCTCCAAAAATGCCTGAGACATCCCAAAAAATGCAATAAAAATCCATCAGAAGGCTGTCTAGTCCTGGAATCTTCATTCAATTCATCTTACCAAGCACCTTAGTCAGTTCACTCAAAGTGATGGGCCTCTCTAATCAGCTAAGTGCATTCTGGGGAAGGGGAGATGTTACCTTTTCTAGAAAGCTCCTTTCTGTTACCAGGTCAATTTTCCTAACTTTAAAAAGGTTTTTGTAAAAACAAGATGCAACTTTCAATATCTGAGCTGTATCAGTGAATGACTCCCTTGCTGGTTCAAGTCCTTTGCTTTATTTAAAAAGTACAAGGTATACTCCGTGTTCTCCTTTTACTCCTTAACCACAGCGCAAAATAAAACGGAACTGACCTGCTGCTTTTTGAAGAGTCCTTTATTTCCACAGTTCTATCCTCGTCCAAATTCATCCAATGTTCTGACAGCCATAAAATTATTGCAGTGTCTCTTCAAGTTCAGCGTTGCCTTCGTGTCACAAAGCAACATGCTGAATACAAAAATTAAAAGTGAAAGTCTTAGCCTTTGCTTTAACCCCTCCCACCACTCAGCTAAGAAGAGTAAAAATCCACAACCTCCTATAACAAAGTCAAGTTGTCATAAAACATGTCTCTATACTCCTTGTCCTTAAGTACCTCTAGATTGAGCTTCCAGTAGCCAAGGCTGTGGATCGGGACCACAATGGAGGTCTGTAGGCCACTACAGAGACAAGAGTACTTCTTTAAAAACATCAGAGAACACAAAAATGTTTACTAAACAAGTACAAGTGCTTTAGCTGTACTTCCAGGTGATGCTCAGATCACTGGAGTTTTTCAAACTAAGGCTAAAATTGCAAATAAAATGTTTAGCACTAGCATCATCTTTGCCTTCAAAAAAGATCGTCAAGTCCCATTCTGCTATTAAGTGTCTATTTATTACACAATAAGGGACTATTTCCTGTAACAGAGCGATGTGGGATCTTACCTCCACTGGAGTGTAGCTGTACAAGGATGTGTATGTGCTGACCTTTGCATATGGTTACAATTCCCAAAGCCCATCCAGGATGAACAATAAAAGGCTTTAAGTTTTCACAGGTGTGGTCTCCAAAAAGAATTCTCACCTTCGCAGGGTAGAGGCCACCTACCATACACTTCCAGTAGGACTCATTCTTCCTCCAATAGCAAGAAAATAGAGTTACATGCCCCTAGTCCTGCATGTAGACTTCCTCCAAAAAACCTGATTTGAAGTCAAAGGACACAACTTGATTAAAAATCATTTGTTCAGGTTGATTTTAAGGACCCTGATGTTTAAGGTTAAAATCAGCCAGTAGATTGTGCTGTCAAAAAAACAATTAAAAAAATGAACCAAAAGTCCATAGAATGCCCCTCCCAAGAATTCTTCATCCAAGTTGTACTGTTAAGGTACAGGTTGTCCCCATCTAGGTGGAATACCGACTAAGGTGTAGAGCATCCTCTTTCATACTCCTGAGATGTATGTAACATACAGCTGAATCCATACATAGAGGAGAACCTCCGAGATTGTTCTTCTGTCTGTAGAGAGGGAGTGCTCCCAGCCTTCATCTGAGAAGAACTTAGCTAGTAAAAGCACCCCTTCAGACATTTCTAGGCTTCATCTTGAGGCGAATTAACTTCCCCAGCCATCCTCGTGCACATTGGCCCCAGAAGGATCTTGCATGTCACTTAAGTGACTGGGCACTTCAGTCTGGGAAGCACTCTTGTGTTCCCAGTGTCATTCACACTGGAGCTTGAATCCACTTATAACAGGGTAGTAGCCTCCTTGGCCACCAGTGGATTGGAAAACTCAACGCCTGAGATTTTGCCTAACTCTGTATTAGTGCACTTTGCCCTGAGGTCAGACTGGTCCACATCCTGAATGCCTGTCCTTCTCAGCTGTTTCCTCTCATTGTATTTATTGTTTCAAAGAGCATTGTCTCAATCCCAACACCCACACTTTGCCAGACCATGCAACCATGTTCCACACCAGGACAGCATGTTGTTTGCCAAGTTTATCCTGGACGAATATGTTTTGCGGTGGATTTCCCCTGCTGCCTCTTTGGATTCAGGGAGATTTCCTATCTCAAGCTGACCACCAGCACTCCACAATGTCCTGCAGCTCCTCCCAGCTCTGTTCACAGGTTCCACGGTCAGCACCCATAGTCTGCAGGTTTTCTTTTGCATCCACTATGGCCAATTACAGCATCAAGTGGTCAGTAGGAGCTGGTAAGAGGATCACTCTTTCAGCTTTTACAAGTGAACTACCTCAGCCCACATTTCTATATATGCACACCCCCATAGTGTATATGGGGGTCACTAAACTATTGTGTGATTTTTTTTTTTTTTTTTTTTTTGCTCTTTTCAAGGCTTAATGCTTTATTCAGCTACACACAGATCTGTCTTCTGTTCAGCACTCAGAAAAAAAAAAAACAGCTTTTGTTTGCCTGACATTTTGGTGCAAAATGATGAGAAAGGAGATGAACTTGATGCTATGGGCAATGTTAGCATAGCATCAAAGGTCATTGTTAGCTGTGAGTGGTGGTATCAGGAAGTAGAACTGCATAGACAGTGAGACACACAGTGAGAAAACCAATGTATGGTGAAGGCAAGAGGTGAGGTTGGCAACTTTTCTGGGGAAATAGCTTGATGGACAATTTGTTCTACCATATGAGTTTGAAAAATTGTTGAGATAACAGGGTTGCTATATATAGGGTAAGACTGCAGTTAAGGAATCTTCCTGGATTTAAGCATATGAATGACATTTGGGATGCACCAGCTGTTGTCATGAGTTGGCCGATGAACAGCTGAATCCATACGTATCTGGTTTCAACAGCGCTGTCCTGTAATATCTTCATCTGTTCTAGAACAACTTCTTCCTAATCAGCTCAAAACCTGTCACAGTAAAAGTGGGTAATAGAGAAATACTTCACCTTTTTAACTGGAAGCGGTTTCAGACATCATGGTTAATTGGAAATACATGCCTATTATCTCATATCAGGCAGTGTGCACTTATTTTGTTTTGTGTTTTATTTTTCCCTATGAACGAACATAGATGACAGCTTTTGTAATCCTCTTTTAATTAAACAAGCTAAACAGGCCCTATGCTGCCTGGTTAATTCTTTCATTTGCAATGGTGCAACCATTGTGACTGTGCCAGTTTTGATTTTTCCCATCGATATAGTTTGCTTACTGGCTTATCTGGGGCAGAAGGGAGTTTTTGCTTTGTCTTGTATCAAAGGCACTGTAATATTTCTGTGTCATTTCTTGTTTATTCATTCATTTTTATTCAAATTGATTTGAAATTGTCTATTTTAGCCACGCAGTGGAAGGCAGTGTCAACCTCTCTGAATCAGCAGACTCCCTGCCCAAACCCAAAGTTAAATTTATTTATTTTTAGTACATACCAGTGGGTGTGCAGCTTGCAGGCTCAAAAGATCACAGTAGGTGATATTCTTTCATTCTTTTCCTATACATTGTTGAGGGCACTTTTGGTTATAATTGGTTGCCATGGGAGTTCCGATGAAATCTCTTATTCTTTGACTTTCTCATCTACAGGCAACTCTTGCGAAATCAACATAGATGAATGTCACTCATCTCCGTGTCTTCACCATGGTACCTGCATTGACCTTATCAATGGCTATGAGTGTGTCTGTCCCCTGGGTTTCTCTGGTAAGCAATATGAATACCAGACATACCTTCAAGCCAGTTACAAAAATTTTAGAAAAATATTAGAAGGTACATATCCAGCACCAGTCAAAAGTTTGAGTAGATTTAGTCAACCTGGGCAGTCCTTGTATGAGGCCAACTGGACAGAAGAGTAAAAGTAAAGCAACCTGCAACCCCTGCATCTCTGAAAATTCCTGCAGAAGAATTCATTTCCTCATCAAACTTGTTGACCGATTCCAATGGTTATAAAGAAATGTAAAAAGTTTCCAGAATATAAACTGAGACTTTTAACTGGTACTGAATATATATATATATAGCATAGCACTTGGTAAACTTGGGTTCAATTCCCAGTTCAGGAGTACCACTGCTATTTTGTAACAGTCCTTGGTTAACTTTATTAATGCCACACCCTCCAGCCTCCCAGTATGAGAATAACAAAAACAAATGGAGTTCTGCCAGCTCAGATGTTGCTCAGATTAACAAGAATTATGTCAAATGTTGGAAGATCAGGATAGTTCAATGAGAAGTGGTCTACTGGAACAAATTACAGATGGACAAGATCTAATAAAATGAACTTGATGGCGTGTGACTAAAATAGTAAATCCAATGCCAGAGGCTACAAGAAACACACAAGCAAGCTATGGATAAAGAAAACACTGTCATCGACACTCAAAGCAAGACAACCGGTCACACAGCTCTCAAGCATCATCAGAAAAAGCATCTTGACAGGAACTTGATGTTATAAAATTCTGGTGCCAAGGCTCCATTCTAAACAAAGCCCATAGATGCAGAATCCAGAAAACAGACCCTAATGGAAGATGAGCCAGAATGCATGCTAGCCAACTTGCATGGGTAAGTTCATGGCTAAGCGAATTGCTGTTAGCTAGTGCACTAGGCTTCCTAGACTTGGTGACAAACTACCATCAGACAGCATGCTAGCAAATATGAATGCAGAAGTACTCATAATCACAACCACCACCACAATGGAAACTTGGAGTTTATCCTGCAGCAGAAGAAGTGCTACAAACACTAGGACACAATAAGAAACCATTCATCCAGGATACCCTCCCTAGAAGCTAAGACTTGAAATCTACAGCTACTGAACAAGTATCCGTAGCTTAAGCCTCGGAGTGTGCTAAGCAACAACTGTCTGTACTTGGAATGTTATGAATACCATCTGCAATGCAATGCAAAACATCCATGAGTACATCCCAGAAATGTTCCCTAAACTTGAGATGTTAATGAAATGTTTGAAACAGGCAGGAGATGTTAGTCGCAGGGTAGTAAAGGAGGTGCCATGGCAGGATATGCTCCTCCATGGAATGTGCCACCGACAGGCAATGGGGTAACCAACATGCAGAAATCCTACCAATGGCTGGAAAATGCAGGACTGAAGCATAGTACAGAAGCACAAATTATGGCAGCACAAGAAGAAGAATTCAGTATCAGGTCAGTCCAAACAGAGGTGACCACACCATGGAAAACCCCAGATGTAAACTGTACAAAGACACCCCTGAGACAATCCAGCACCTAGGAATGGACTGCAAGATGCAAGCAAAGACAGAAGATACTGAGAGGTACAACCAAATAGCAGGGATCAAATGTAGGAACATCTGCCTGGACACTCCCAAATCTAAAAGGGAGGTTCCGTAGAGAGTAGTAGACAACAACAGAGCCAAGATGCTGTGGGACTTCCACATCTAGACAGATAATCAGATATTAGCTAACCAGTCAGATATACAGCAGTGGTGCTGCACAAGGAGAAAACAGCAGTGATGACTTCAAGTGGCAGAAGCATCAGAAAGAAGAGAAGCAGATAAGCTGCAGAAATACGAATACAGAATGTGGAAGGCAGAAACCAACATGGCTCCAGTGGTGACAGGGACATAATCTGTAAACTGGAAGAGCGGCTCCATAAGATCATAGGAATCAGCCTCACTTCAGAAGAGAGCAACTATGTTTGTGTGTGTGATAGATAGATAGATAGATAGATAGATGATAGATGATAGATAGATAATGTCATAGCTTAATTAAATTCCCTTCCCAAATGGTTTATATTTTCCATATACAAAGGTCCTTTTAATTTACAGTCCATTGGCTAATGAGAGAGCATTTGAACAGACCTGAGTCCTGTCAACCCTAGGGGTAATCGGTGTGAATCTCCAGGATGTTTTGCACCCACATGGTTGCTAAAATATGGTCATCACCTTACACATTCTCCTAATCTCTTATTTTCACCTGATATTTGGTCAATTAATCAGGTTTTCATTGTACAAAGTTATAAACTGTCCCATAGTAACATCAGTAGACCCAACCTTGTCACCAGATCACTTAAGCATACAAATTCCCCGCACCCTGCTGTCTGACCCCATATCTTTCCATTGTTCATAAAAAGGTGCGATGTGCGAGCGCGATATCGATGAGTGCACTTCGTCTCCTTGCAAGAATGGTGCTGCTTGCGTTGACCGGCCCGGTAATTACTCCTGCCAATGTGTGGCTCCATTTAAAGGTAATGAACACTGAGGGAGTGGTGGTGAGGTGGACATGGGTGGGGGGCGGTGGGAAGCAAAGTTAATTAACTTCAGAAAGCTTTCCTTTCACCTGTCTGAACTCATTTCACTGTCCTAGCAACATTAGTACATCTTCATTTTCTGGTGATGCTGGGCAAAACCTGGCTCCTAAATGCCAGAATTGTATTTAATTCCTCCAGCCCCCGGCGCATTTCACAGTGTGCGAGAAGGCGAAGTCAAAGCTCAAGGGCGCATCGGCGGAGAGGAAGTGTGTACTTTAAACAAATAATTGCTCGTGAAACAGGTGGGAGGGGGTGTAATTTTAATGAAGGCCAGTGCGGTGCATTGCTCATGCTGACTGGCATCATTTAGTGGAATTGATTAGAGAGGTCAGGCACTGAAATTGGCAGCCTGGTGTTGGGCGCCTTTGTTTTTATGGCGCTGCCCATGGGCTTGTTCACGCCTTCCGTCAGCTTCAGCTGCCGAGCTTCGACCTCTGCGGATGTCAATTACAGATCACAAATAGAAGGAGCAACATAAGCCAAAGCGTTACATAAGGGCCAAATGAGACCAGCTAGCACAGACCAGAGCAGATCTGATGGTTTACTTAAAAACTTTAAATGTAAACAGTTTGCTTTGCACTGAGGGTCTATTTACAAGGCATCGCATGCATGTATAATCTGTTTGCAGTTATGTAACATCAGTGTCAATATATGTTAGAGTCCGTTAAATAAATAGTTGTACTGTGTGTAGTTAGAACAGAGGTAGCAGGTGGTGTAGGGTTTAGAGTTGCTGCTTTGCAGTTGGAAGACAGAGGGTTGAAGGCCTGGCCCCACTGTGCTAACATTGATCAAGGTGCTAACTTTCATTTAGTAAAAACTGCCTTGCTGTATAGATAGGTGAATTACTGTAAGTAGCTTAGTATGTGGCCATAAAATCACGAGTCAATTTAAAGAAAAGTACCAGGCATATGGGCGCAAGTCATTTGTGCAACACCTCAGCAGAGAACGAACACGATAAACATACACATGGCTAGAAATGAAAAACTGGTATTTGTATCAGCAGAAAGTGTACTTTACTCAAAGCTTGTTTTCTGTCAAGATTGATTGATCCAACCATTGATCGGATAACTTTCTATATAATACATACTGTATATAAATGAAATGAACATAGATATATATTTTCCTCCTACTTTTTCTCCCAAGAAATGATTAGAGCTAGGAATTTTTTTCACTTTATTTTCATACGCTTCATTTGATACATACATTATTAATGCTTCATGTTTAAGCTTGTTTACCCATTTGGTATGCTTTGCCTTAGATTTTAAAACATTTTAATACTTTTAAAGTACTTAGCTGTTTTAATTTTGCAGCCTTTTGCCGAGAACAAAGAAAAGAAAAAAAAGTTTAGTATTTCTAGAGACTTCATTTTAGTTTTCCTTCACCCCCCACAGCACAGTGAGCAACTAGCAGGCCCATTTGTTATACAATACATTTCCCCCCCAAACCATGAAATGGACAATTTGTTTTTTTTTTTTTTTTTTTTTTTTTATTGAAAAAGTTGAAAGCAAATTTGATGTGGATCTGAAGGTAACAAGCGAATATTTTAAAACATATACGTATGTAAAGGAGATAATGTGAGCAGTTTGGGTATCAAAAATCTTTCAATGTATGTAGATTCTTCCCTGCATGGATGACTTTTAATAACCTTAATAATTTCTGGAGTTTTGTTTTTTGATCCTTTGGCAGCTGTACACTGTGTGTGGCTGCAAGTATTTTGTTTTATCTGCATTGGTGGATGTTTTAACTGTGCATTGATGCTCTTTTGAAATAATTTAACCGATTAGCTCTTGAAATTTAGTCCATCCAAGGATTACACTTTGTTGAATCTGTCAGGCAGATTTGGCAAGATTTTGCCATGGTTAACAGATGTCCTTATTAACAGACTTTAGCTGACAGATGTGCTTAGTAAGATCAGCTTAAGTTTCCTTCATTTACACTGTTTTACATTTTGTATGACTAGCATGTATGCATGCTTGCTTGTACCCAAAGGTGCACATATATAGTTTATGAAAATTTCAATTTAGAAGGAATTTGGAAGTCATGCATTTCCCGAAGACCAGAGCTGCCCTGCAGTCTTTGTTCCAGTTTTAGTTTGGCCCATGTTGCATTAATTTCTATACTTCCAAAACTCCTTGTTTACTGTCTCCATCTATTAAAATCTCAGGAACCATGGTCCCTGTTTGACAGTCCAAACAATGTCAATTTGTATGATAAGTGTGAATTTTTATATATATATATATATATATATATATATATATAAAAATTGATGTTTTTAGTCTTTACAGTCCTTTTGTATTAAAACCCAAATTAATAAACATATATTGTTTGTCAACATTTAAGTGTTAATGATTTATGAAGAGCAACTGCTTTATTGTTTTCTGGTAACTAATATTAATTCTGAAGCAAGTTTGTACAATTTAATGAAATTTGAAAATGTTTTAGTATATATGGATGAGAGTTTTGGGGCTCGTATTAAACAAATTAAACATATTAACAAATGCCACTAAAACTCACAGTAATTACATTTTCAATGTATGAGAATTCACTCACAAAAGATTTTCCTTGGACAAATTGTCTTCATGAACAGGGGGAAAATATACCAGCATAATTTAATTTGATACGTGACCGATATGCCAAGTAATAATATATTATTTTTCATTTAGGAGCATCTGCATTTGCAGAAGTTGTGCTTTTAAGTCTTTGGCTCTCTGGTTGACTTTTGTACTTGAGATTCCTGCAAGTGTCGCCTCATCCCTGACATCCGTCCCGCTCTGGCCCCCAATAGGGTTGAACTGCGAGTTCCTGCCATGTGAGGCCAGCAACCCCTGCGAGAATGGAGCCTCTTGTGTGGAGGAGTCCGACCGCGTCCGCTTTCCCCAGGGCTTCCGCTGCAACTGTCCCCACGGCTTCTCGGGCCCCCGCTGCGAGACCAACGTGGACGAGTGCCGCTCCAGCCCCTGCCTCCACGGCTTCTGCTACGACGGTGAGCGAGCAAATCCCCTGCTCCTCGCTTGCTCGCTGCTCCCTTTTAACAGTACCAAGGAGATGAGCGAGAACTTGGATCACATGAACCTTGAGAGGAACTTCCAGAGAATGCGTCAGAGATGGATTTGCTCACTTTTTTGTCATCTTTGACAGTCAGTTTCTTTGGGTCACTACCGCAGCTAATAAGGAGTTTTATGAAACCATAGTTATTCCTTCTCATGTGAAGATCCAAGGCACATTACCACTGGAGTGTGTTTGATGAGTTTTATCTCTCAACCGCGAGAGACGATCAATGAAGCATCAATACTGGGTTGTAATTTAAATAATGGATGATAAATGGCACAGTTAATACAATCAAAGCCTTGGGCAGCGTGTTTTTCCTCTCCTGGCTCAGCAGTCAAGGTCTTTCCTGTGTATTCCTTCACAAATAAATCATTAGACAACTCACACATGGCACGAGCGACGTAGGTTAACGGTTATTTATAACCAAGTAGTTAACTATTTTAACCCCGCACTCAACTGAATTTTAAAAAACAAAAAACAAATGCATGTCAAACTGACAACATTTTTTTTTTCTTAGCAGACAGCATTTTTTATTAACTTATTTACAACTTATTTACTGGCATATCGTGGCTGACACCTCGTTTCATCTGACCCTTATATTCATGTCATGTATTTGTTTGTGTGCCACGATATGCCAGTAAATAAGTTGATAAAAAATAAAGACATACATACAAATGCTTCCGCCTGTACCTGCCTTCGAGGTATGCGAGGAGACCATTTTCACCTGTCACCTGTCACGTAGTCTTCGGCGGGGCGTTTTTCGCACCGCCAAAGCTTTCCTCTGTGGCCAGCGATTCGCCTCCGTGGCCAAAAATTCCCCTTACAGAATTTAGAAAGGGGGCGATGACGGATCCCAGGGACGATAAGGTATGAAAAACCAGCCCTTGACTGCTGCACCTTGCCAAGCCTGCCATGGCTCCTGAGCAGACTCGCCTCCACCCCAAAGGGTTAGGCCTGGGGGGCCGCGAGCAATCCTTAAAGTGCCCTCCGGGCCGCGGGATGCTCGGAGAGAACGGGGTGGCAGGGCAGCAGCGGCGGGTGGCGGGCGGCAGCTCCGGTGAGTAATGTGGCTGCCACTGAGGAGCCAGAGCATTTAATGAGAGTAATAGCAGCTACATGCGCCGAGACAGAGTGACAGCATAGATTACGCAGTAAATCTCAGGGATAATGAAGGATCCTGGGACCTGCACTCAGGTTGTAATAAATTCACTCGTGTAAGAACCGCAATTACTGCTGTCTCTGGCTGCCTGTGTACCGCTGTTGTGCTCCAAAAAAGGAGAAGCAGGGTGGGCAGGGGGGTGCATCTCTCTTAACATCATTAATGCTTAAAGAGAGGTACGGACGGATTATTAGCCTTGCCATTTTCTTATATACCGGAGAAGGAGTCGGTGCGTTCGCGGTGTCTGAGCAACAAACGTGTCCCACCGCTTCCGATTCATCTGCTTACCGCACTGCTCTTCATTTGAACTTGTGGGAATAAACACGCGGTTAAGGGAAGCGAGAGGACAGAGGCTAAGAGATCCAGCAAGGAATGAAGGAAGAGATGCGAGTGGCAGGTGCTGGAATTGAATGATCTTAAATAACTTAAATCCTTCTAAGTATCAATAATGGCGTAATTTTGAAGGGGTTAACCTTTGCTAACTGACCCATATATAACAGACATGGCTGACACCTTGTTTCATCTGACCCTTATATTCATGTCATGTATTTGTTTGTGTTATAAAGTGATCACAGGAGGGTTGTTGTACTTGCAAGCCTTTGTCCAGAATAGGACTGTAAAAGAGTAAAGCAGCTGCATTCTGGGATTCATTTTTTTCCCCCACTTTAAAGTTACCTTCACCTGACACCTGTGACTCCTTTTTTATTTTTGGGGCACAGGTTCAACTAGCCCGTCTTCCATTTTCACCAGTGTATGAGGGGAGGAAGTGTCAGGTTAAAAGAAAAATTTGTAAAATGGAAAGCTATGTTTAAGCATTGTTTTTACTACGCCACTGTGTGCTGCACTATGCACTACAGTACCACTTTTAGGATGTCGCGAACATGTAATGTGGCTACATGCGCTCTTCGCTGACTTCATAAAACCAACAGCAGATTTGGTGTGATGGTCTTTTTTTGAGACACAGTATCAAAGTTGTTTAAAACTTATTATCATTATTTTCTTCAAAAACATGACAATGAGCTAAATTTTAACAATATATTTTTCATTATATTGTTTATAAATGTAGTGTTTTTTTTTTTTTTAATATTTGTATTTTTTTCCTGGAATATTATTGCAACGGTCCCTAAACTCAGAAATTTGTAAAATGATGTTTGCTAAATTGAGGATGGACTGTTTATTATAATAAGCAATATTTTTTAAGCATTAATTTAAAATTATCCCATAAACAGTTTTACTGTGGTTTGTAGTGGTTTTAAGCACAGTGAGCTTGCATAACAACATACTAGCGGTCTTTGAGAACCCACCTTACATTTTAGACAAGGGCTTATAGATACACTTTATGGCCTTTTTTCCAAAACACACATTCTATATTTTATTATGAAAAAAGTTATTAAAAAACTGTGGATTTTTAAATACTTATTTGTTCTCCAGCAACATGACGGTTTCCCCTTTAGTTGTAGATGGGTTTTACTGCCTGTGCAGCCCCGGCTATGCTGGTCTACGCTGTGAGCAAGATGTTGACGACTGTACCACCAACATGTGTGAAAACAACTCTACCTGCAAGGACTTGCATCTGGTAAGATGGTGCAACGTATTTTTTGGCAGGCTTGTTTTTATCATGACTTGCTTTAGTACTGTTGCTCTCCATTGCCAATAATGATAAAGAATTGGAATAAAATTTAAGCTTGCAAACCCATTTGCAGTTACATTTCATGGATGCCTACCAGTGAGTTACAAGCAGTTAAAGAAGCTATGGTTTAGAAAGAAGCTCAATACAGGACGTTGGCCCCGGTATCTTAGGCATGACAGGGCTCTTGTAGGTAGTTAGGCCTTATCTAGTATTGAAAATAACTAAATCCGTATGCAGACATTTGGTCCATTTCATTAGATGTTTCAAAGAGGATGCTGAGTCAGAAGGATTTTTCTATTTTTCAACATTGTAAACAGGTTTGCTCCCCCACTTAGGCCACAGCATATTCGGTTCAATTTTGCTGCCATTTCTTTCTGAAAATGAGATTGCTGGATAATTTCACTGCTGGGTTTCTTACTTTTTCCTTCCGACCAAAAAGTATTGTTGTCACTTCAAATATCCAGCTTTAGCCAGAAACAAAAAACTAAGATTTGTTTATTTGTATATGCAGTTTCATATTACTTTAAATGAATATTTTATACACCTGATGAAAATGGAGAGTCACAGACTTTGCATGTAAACCTAGGAACTAAATCTAGTTTTTCAAGTGCATCATTTTTAGGTTTTAATTCACTTTTGTTTCTACCCTGCAGTCTTTGCTCTGCTTTTGTGTTCCCCCCCACACACACACACACACACACACACTTTTTGGATAGTCAACAACATGGTAGGATTTTCACATGACTTCTCCTAAATGCAACATTGGCAAAGATTGGCAAGAGACATACAAATAATTTGTACATTTGTTTTCAGTAATGAACAATGCTGGTGTGTCTTGTTTTATAGAAAACCCAAACTGTTATCTCATTGTGCAGAACTGCAGCTTCTTAGCTAAATAAAGATCCAAAGACCAGTCACAGCTTCCACAGGTTCATTTCATCGCTACGTAATGTTGTGCACTTCACAAAACAGTTCATTTGCATATAGCCGTGTCAAAAGCTGTACAAATAAACCGTGAACAAATTATTTATACATAATTTTGTCCGCTAAGCTTTGGCATGCAATGATGTCTTTAATGCGACTGCTTGTTTTGCTTGTTGCAAATGTTATGCAAAAGAGTAGAACAGATTTAACTTATGAATCTCCATCAGGTCTTGAAAGTTCACAAGGTTGTCTTTTTGAAAATTCAGGCAGTTTTATAATCGGAGTTGATTTTTTTTTGCCTGGATATTAATATTCAAGCTTAATATATTCAGCAGATGTAGAGGTTAGGAACAAATTTAAATATCACATTCAAAACAAAGTGGTGCAACATAATCCCCTGTTGCTTGTTGCTGCTGGTTTTAAATGCCGTTGGGTCAATTCATGGCGCCTCTACCAATAGTTTCCCTGAACTGTGCTCAGTCTTCAGTCTGACTGCTAAGTCCATAGCTGCAGTTATTGTATCAGTCCATCGCATGGCAGATCTTCCTCTTTTGCACTGCCCTTCAGACTTGCCAAGCAGGATGTCTTTCCCCAATTACCTTTCTGTCCACATAATGTAGTCCCATGCTTTCGTTGAAGCATTCTCAGTTTAGCGTCCACAAAAAATTTAGGTTTGATCTCTTCCAATACTAGTAGATTTCTTTTGATCATTGACCTTAATTCAGAGCCACTGATTTCCATCCTGTCCTGTTTGTTGTCTGCTCAAGCTTTGTGTTCATACAAAGAATGCCATCGCTTGACAAAGTCCATCCTTTGTACTCACTGTTGCATCTCTACCCATGAGGATCTCATCTAGGTTTTTTCTTATCTTTGCCTTCAGCTGCTATTGTGGCATCATCAGCATAGCAAAAGTCTCCGATGTCATTTGCTACTGTTTACATTGTAGCCTTCCTCATAGCCACAGTCTTGCTTCTTCAATGATTTAGTCTGTATAAACTGAACAAGCATACAGCTTTCTTGTACATCTTTTCCAAATTTGAATCATTCTCTTTCTTCTTGTTCCAGCTGTTGCTTCTTTGTTGATGTAGAGGTTGTGCACAATAACTGTCAGCTGTCCTGGTATCCCCATACTTCTTAATGTTGTCCATAGTTTTGTCATGATTTACACAGTCAATGGCCTTGCTGCGGTCAGTCAAAGAAACGTAGGCATCCTTTTGATATCCTTTTGCCCGTCGAGTGATTCATCTCACGTCCGTGATGATGCCCCTTGTTTCTTGCCCTTTTTTTGCTTGCACTTCAGGCAGTCTTGTTCCAGGTAAGGTTGTTCTTCCGTAGGATCTTGCTGGCATGTGAGATCAAGCGATTGTATGATAATTTCCACAATCGCATCACCTTTTTTGTATTGGTATAAAGACAAACAGTTTTTCTGTCTGTGGACTACAGTGTTGTCTTCCCAATTTCCTGGCAGAGTTTGCTAATACTTTAACTGCTGTGTCCTGTAATAATTTGAGAGGAATGCCATCCATTCTTGTAGCTTTGTATATTGATAAAGCTTTCAATGCAGCCTTCACTTCCTCTTTTACCATCAACAGTTCCTGGCTATAAGGTAAAGGTCAAAATGGCTGTTCTGCTTGATCCTCGTGGTGTAATGACTCAGTGTATTCCTTCCATCTTGTCATGATCTCCTGTCATGTGTTAAGTATGAACCTTTGAATGTCATTTAGGATCGCAACTTGAGGCTTGAAATTTCTATCTAGCACTCATAGTTGTGGGAAAGCTGGGCTGGTCCTTCCCCGAATATTTTCTGATATTATTTTCTTGCACATGTTACTGTAGTACTTCCCCTTTGTGTCTTCTTGCAGCAAGTCGGGAGCGTTGGTTAAGTTCCGTAACTGCCACTCTTTCCTCTTTTAGCTTTATTCTGGCCATTTTTGTTATTTTGTTACTCTTTGCAAGGACTTTTCACTTTCTATGAGTGCAGCTTTCTTCATATTTTCCCATAACTCATTTGGTATTCTGTTATTTGTATCCATTGAGGCAAATTGATTTTGCAGACAGTTTTTAGATTCTAGCTGCATAATTCCAGGATCTTTGACCGGCTTGCCAATTTGATGCTTTAGTTTGAATACCAGCAACTAGTGATTTGTACCAGAGCTGGTGCCAGATTTTGTCATTGATGTTGGTGAGCGATCCCATTGTGCACTTCTGCAGATCTATTCAAATTGATTTCTATATAATCCATTGAGTGAGGCTCACATGTACAGTGGCCACTTGTGCTGCTAGAAGAAGAAGGTGTTTACGAAGGTTGTTGCTGGTCTTGCCAATTTCCACTAATCCTTGTCTCGCTTCATTTCTGTTATCGAGTCCGTATACCACTCGACTCTTCTTTGTTCACAGCTTTTGCATTCCATAGCCCTTGGCAATCAGTGTATCTGGTTTGCATCTTCTGTCAATTTCAGCTTGCATCTGTTCATGCAACTTCATCCTCTTCTGTATCTGTTGTTGAAGAATATGTCTGAATCATTTTGATGTGTTTTTCTTGCGAATGGATCAAAGTAACCGCATTGTATTTCTTTACAGTGCTTAAGGGCTTCTTGATCATAAATGTGAGGTAATTTCCTTGTTTTTCTTATGCTCAGGATTGTAAACCATGTGTTCACCAGACTGAAAGTGTCTGATGCTAGTCCAGTTTAGTTAAATGACAACACAACAATTTGTGAGCACCCATTTCTTACTTCACCACTACCAACCTTCCCTGGATTATATTTCTTATATTCCATGACTCAATGTACAAAGCTTCTTTGCAGCGTCTGATCCTCATTTCATGCACGGCATTCTCAGCATTTAGACATGCTAACGGCTAGGATCCAGCCACATCATGCATGGTGGTTTTTCTCTGAAGAGTCTTCAGCTCTTCCTCAGTAGCTTGTTGAGTGCCTTCTGGCCTGAGGGGCTTGTTGGTCATCACTATATCACAATATATTTTATTGTTGTCCATAGAGTTTTCATGGTAAGACACGAAAGCAGAATGCCAGGCCTTTCTTCCACGCAGTTAATGTTAGTGATGTTGCCATTGTCACAGAAATATGATCCTCAGCTGCCAACACCTCCTCACTCTGCTGCTACCTAGTATGGGGCTCACTGCTCTTTGACTAACTGCTAACCGTAAGTCTTCCTGACAAGGCTGAACCCAGAGGAGTATTAACACCAGTCAGTACAGCCCTCGGAATCCCAGCAGTGCCCAAGCCCAACCACCACAACAAGGAGACCGCTATGGGCTGGGAGCATAACCCTCTGCATATCTATAATACAATTTTTTAGTTCATTTATTAGTTCAATTTTTTAGTTCATTTATTTTTTTACTCATATGCTGTAATGTGTTAGCAGCTACACAGCAAGATATGAAGTTACATTTTTTTCAGCATTTGTGAGCTCGATTTAGTTTGGTTTTAAAAGCTATGATATATCAAAATGGATTTATAAGACTAATTAAAACACTGCCAAAAGCCTGTCTATATATCCAGGAGATATTTTGAAACCTAACACGTGGTGCATATCTGCAAAAATGGACATACCCACAAGAATATTGTTACGATTGTTTTAACTTTAAGTCACCTTAAATTTGAATTCAAAACATTTATTTAGGATGCACTGCTTTCATACATTCATGCATTCATTATATGAAGCAAATTCTTTTAATAAAAAGCATCACTCATTTCCACTTTTCTTAAATGTTACAACATTTGAGTCTTCCACGTCTTTAATTTAGGTTTGTCCAAGCTATTTTGGCTGAGCTCGAACCAAAGCAGTTTCTCGAAAGAAGACGTTCTCACAAGATGCCCTAGTTACCAAGCCATGGCACCATAATCCTGCTTAGAAAACTGCTCACAGCACTTGCACAACTGCTTTTGTCTGAGAGCTGTCAGGCAGTCCAAGCTCCAAATGTTTTATATTTCCTCCATGCTCCTCAGTTTTAGCTACTGCTTGTTTTGATGAAGTATTGATAGCAGCATCACTAGAGGAGAAAGGGAAAATGATATTCCCACTCCATCAATAATTCCACCTGGCACCACAATTTACGATGGAAATTTGTGCCCGTTCAAGGTCAGATATTTTCACCAGTGGTCGATGATGGCGACAGCTCTGCTTTCCTCGCTTACAGCATTTCCATAAAAGAATGCTGGGCTGCAAACGCATTACAAACCCAAAAATGACAACAAAACCATAAAGTAGGAAGTTTGACTGCCAAGTGTGGGTCCTTAGTCTTAAGCACATTATAACCCACGCCCCTACGCCAATAAAAGTGAATCAGTCAATCAATCCGTCCATCCATCCATCCATCCATCCATCCAGCTATCTATCTATTTACTTCTTTAACAAAATTGCTCACAGAGTGATAGCTTACAGGGGTGAGTTGGAGTCCCGGAAGATGATTTAGTAGCCAGAATGAGATTATGTTCTCATTGACCAGAGGTGAAGAGATCCAGGTTCTTGGAGGCTTCTGATTTATCATGATGTCTGTATTCAGCTCACCCCGCAGTGTAAAAATTGCATTAAACAAAGCTTGGCTGCTGTCATGTAGCATATGAAATGTAGATTACCATGCAACTCAACAGCAGGCACCGTGACATTTAGGAAGCTTCCTCACAAAGAAGCATCCCAACTCCCTGCATTCTGTCTTAGAATGGAAAACCCAGAAAGTGATGATTGCTTTAATTATTAACCTCTATCTATCTATCTATCTATCTATCTATCTATCTATCTATCTATCTATCTATCTATCTATCTACCTACCTACCTACCTACCTACCTACCCACCCCCACTTTTAAAAAAGTTGTAGCAATGAGTGATGGAGAAAGTATTACTCCCACTGGCAAAAATGCAGCGTTCAGTCCAAATAATGCAGTCCAGCCTTGCTCTCTGGCAAATGAAAATACTGTGGCATTTTTTTAAATCACAGAAACGTTATGTGCTATCTTGTTTTTGTAAACATATAATTTTCAGTGCAAATTCCAAAAGGGATATTAATTACATATTTTCAGTGTTTATTCTTGTTTTACATGATTTATTCTTTTTTTTTTTTCCCTTTTTAATCATGCCTCTTACATGGCAACAATATATGCAAAAGCTCTAGCTTTACAGTTTATGTGCTTTTATTTTGTCTTCCTGGGATGCTACAGCGAGTGAGAAGAGGAAGATTATCGGCAAAGCACTGGGGACATTTTCACTTAGACAGCCGTGACTGCACCTCATTCCTCCAGTACACCAACCCCACCCCTTTTTCCAGTGATTTAATGGGCTTTATAATTCAACATTTTCTGTTAGCTTGTCCTTTTTAATTCTGAGGATTGTCCGCTAGATATTTACTGTCCTCACATGTCTTTGTGGTGCCACTATATTTTACTGAAGATGCACTGTTTCTTTCAGTCGATGGACAGCGCAGTGTGTCTGCGTGTCTGTGTGTGCGCGCACGAGTGTTCACTTGGGTGCAGTTTTTTTTTTCTCCTCCTCGCGTTCATGAAGTCGTCGTGGGACCTCTGGAAAATGACTGATGATGCTACAAATTGAATGAAACACTGAAGTGAGATGCTGGATTAGTTTTGTCACATTGCAGTTGTAGGAACTGTGCATGTAGAGGGATTAGTGGAGGGCACCGTGATCATTTCGTAACGCCACGGATGGCCAAGGACTTTTGCTCCATAGTATGTTGTAGACACCACATTGTTGTTTTTTTTTTCCCCTTTTTTTCCCTCCCTTTATGTATTTATTCTCCACACAGGGTTACCGATGTCTCTGTAAGACCGGGTGGGAGGGAGAGTACTGCCAACATGAAACGGATGAATGCGCGTCGCTGCCCTGCAGGAACAATGCAACCTGCTCCGACCTCCTTGCCGGCTTCAAGTACGTGCTAATGGGGCTAGAGTTGTGGCCCCCGGCCCCTTCTTCCACCATCTGTAAAGTTGGTAGCATAATGGTTAGAGCTGCCACCTCCTACTTGGAGGACCTGGGTTTTGAATCCTGCTTCCTGTTGCAATACCCTTGATCAATGTACTCACCTTCAACAGCTTTAGTGAAGATAACCTAGCTCTATAAATGAGTAAATCATTGTAGCTTAACACTTGAAAGCTGTATTGGGCAAAAACATCAGATAAATAAATGTGCAAACTTGTGTTGTCTAATGCAGGAGCACAAATAACAAAATGACAGTTGAAGAAAATTAATTTCCATAGTGTGTGGTGAAAAAGGAGGTCTGAAGGTCTGTAGAGACTCCGAAGGAAGCTGGTTTCTGGAATTTACCTAACATGCCCCCTTCGCCAAGGCTGGGTGAAGGCAAGGAAAAAGGAGGGGACAAAAAAATCCCAAGATGAGATGCTGTGGGGGGGGATGGTGGGGAAAGGAGGTCTTGTCAGGCTGCAGGGCTGAGCGCTCACTGCCACCGTGTGGAACTTTCCTCATCCTTCCTCCGACTTATGCAGGCGCTCCCCGCTCACATAATCCCCCATCAGAGCGCTAACCTCATATGTCCTAGATCCCGCTGTCTCGAATTTAATAGTCGTTGAACCAGTGGTACAATTAACCTGTTAATCCCTCTAAGTCTTTTTTAAACCCATGTCTCACGTTGGAAGCGCTGCACAATGACTCAGCACAGCGAGCAAACGCATACTCTAAACAGCTTAAATGGAGGGAAGACGCGTCCTATTAGCATTATGCTGTTTGCTCAGTATTGAAAGGGATTATTGCATTATTTCCGACCCCATTGTCTAGGTTTTCAGGAAGCATAGACACTTGCACTTGTTTACGCTGCTTTTGCCAAATCAAAGGTTTGAGACATCGATCTGAACGGCGGTTCAAAGCACAAAAAGGGACCTGTTTCGGCGGCGCTCGGTGAAATCACAGCGTGCCGGCGCAAAGTGCGACCAAAATAGCCTCGCACGGCGGCGACGGTGGCTGCGTCTGTGTTTATGCATGGATCTCAGACTCACTTATACCGGGCCGTTTGCATTGAGGCCCGGGTATTTAAGGATCAATGCCCGCGACAGTGTTGACAGGAAGCAGGATGTGTTTTGTGTTACGGCTCCCCGTAGGGAGAGCATATTTGGCCATTAGAACTGCCCCAATTAGACGCCACCAGACTCCTTCATAACAAACAGACTGTGAGATGTGTTCTCAGGCGCTGCGCAAAGCATCTGTCTAGGATGGGAGTCGGGGCTGAATGGAGGGGGTTGGTGGGTGGGAATAGGGGCTGATATACACAGTGATGCCATTGAGCGATGTGGATTCCCCGCCTGATTCCACAAGTTGGTACTTCTCTTTCCCGGGCGTTGAGAAACACGCTGGCTTGAAGCTTTTCGATTAGGTACAGCCAAAAACGCTACAAAGTTCGCTAACAAATAACGTTGCAAATTTGTTTATGAAGCCGCTAAGCAACCTAAGATTAATTTGTGCTTTAAAAAGAGTCTTAATATGTTAGTGTGTTTCAGATGACCATTGATAGCCCCACTTATATTTCAACGTTTGAAATGCAGGTGCACGTGCCAGCCGGGATGGACCGGGCCGGACTGCTCCACCAAAGCGAACCAGTGTGACTCTAAGCCATGCCTGAACGGGGCGAGCTGTGTGGAATCTGACATTCCAGGACAATTCACTTGCTCTTGCCCGTCGTTCTACACTGGAATGCTGTGCCAGCAGCGCTACGACCCTTGTAGCGCACCGCACAACCCTTGTCTCCACAACTCCACCTGTCTCCTGGATGCCAGAGGGAGAGTCACCTGCAGATGTCAGCCTGGTAAGAGCATCCGACAGGTTAACCCCCAGTGCCCACTTTATTCAGTGCAATTATTCTGGCCAGCTTGACCATTAGCCCTGTTCATCAGTAGCATTTTACAATTCACCAGTTGAAGCATTGCTCTTCTGTCATTGTGAATGGGGTATCTGAGCGAAATGGTCCTTGTGATAAACATACATCTGCTACTTGGGAAAAAAAAAAAAATATATATATATATATATATATATTTTATATATTGATATATATATATCAATTTGAAAAGTTAGATCTTCAATTTTCTTTGTGCTTCTTTATGGACAGAATCTTTTTTTCCCTCTGAAGTTTTTACCGTAAATTAGGAGCAAATAAAGAAAGTGATGTAAACAATAGACCGGCAACCTCTAAAGGTTGTACCCTGCACAGCGGACACACTACAAAGAGTAGAAGATGTTCTAAATAAAAAAAATCCTTTAGAATAATATCATATTTAAGCAGCTCATTACAATGCATTAGAAGTTTTGGTAAAAAAGGAAACATAGAAGAGCACTGGGACCAAAAAAATGAGCTAAATAATACCAAGGTCATCCAGTAGCTCAATAAAACACAGTGTGCAGGTTTTTGCGGTTACCTTGGGGCTTCAGATTTTGCTGATTTTTTTTTTTTCTTTATTAGTGTCGTGAAGCCTTGCAGTCACAACTCCTACACAGTTAATTAGAAAGTCAATCCGTTTTATTAGTGCCACGATCTTTTGCCAAAATTTAAGAGTAGTCCTTCGAACCTCAAACCAAAGTGCCTTGCAGAAGAGTCCAAAGATCTAATCAGTTGGATTGCTTTATTTGTAACCTTTACCTCTAAAAAGTTTGTTTCCTTCTAGAAGGTTGGTTATGTCGGAGGAAAACATAACTATTTTTAAACCGTGTAAAAATCTTTAATCTGCACTTTACTCATCTTTGTGACAAATTCTGGGGAAGAGAGAGCAAAATGAGAGGAGAGTCTCAAGCTGTTTTGTTCCTGGTTCCCTGGAAGTATGCAGAAAGTGTGGCCAGACAAATGCTCAACGTCATGGCCTTTCGGTGGGTGTAGAACCAGACCTCAGCAGCCCCTCTCACCGTGCTGCACACAGGTAGTTTCAGGTCCTAACTGTACTTTTGCAGTGCGATAAAAAGCTGCTGGTCTTGCCAAAGAATATTCCGGTAATTGGCCTTTAGAAAATGAAGCCTGGAACGAAAAAAACAGAACTGACATTGCCGTGGAGAGAAGGCAGAAGGAACTGTCAGGAGCTCGGTGGTTCGTTTATTTTTCCTTTTAGACAACGGTGTCGTTTCATTATTCACACACTTTAGCAAAAGGTGGTTAATCTTCGGCGCTGTGTGTTTTTCGCACTTTTTTCCCTGTAGTTAGCCAAATGTTCTTAAATGTTTCATTACATTGTTCAATTTTTCAGGGGGAATATTTTTAAAAAGCATCCTCAGCAACAAAGTCAGTGTATATTTCTGCAGATTTTTCTTTTTTTTTTTTTTTTATATTCCATGTTCGGATTCGAGGGGTTTTGTCAGGGTGCTCTACTCACCTTAAATGTTCCCTTAAATGAAGGTGCTGTAGGTAGGGCGGCCTGAAGCACACATGCTTAAGATGTAAAACTGGTGCTTGTCAGAAGATTGTCACATCTGATTTTCTGGTCCCTGCCAAAAAGTAAACTCCCTGGCTTTTTGTAGAAGTGCTTTTGGTAGAGCAGGTAGGGGCTCTGCTGTTTACCAGGGGTCATGTGTTAACTCATGAATGGGGACGCGTAGTGCAACGAAAGGGGACCTTTTTTTTCCACAAGCAGCCTACTCTGTATTAAGGTCTTGTTGGACCCCATGATTCCAGAGCACGGTGTGCTGTGTTTTTCTGCTCTACTTGGTGCTTTCCAGGAGAATAACATTTATCGGTGCGGCACATTGTCACAGATTTAAATGAGATGAGACAATATCACCAGGTACGATTTAAATTGGATTAATTTACTTTTCATTATGTCACGTAACCATTTCACTGCATAAAAAAAATAAATAATAAATAATAATGTTACCCTGTTTGATAGATTTTTTTTTTTTTTCACCTTTCATGCAGCTCAGTTTTCCTTTTAAAGGATTTTGTTCTAAGTGGTCAAAAGGCACTGCATAGCTTTGTAAACCATTTACACTTTTGGACGGTTTTCTTAAAATATGGTGTGCAGCTTAAAGTAGGTACAAGCAAATCCCAGAACAGAATGTTTATATATGTGTTGGTGATGTGTTTGTGCAGCCATTGTCACAGCACACCTGTTCCAGCAGCTACTGTACATATTCAAATGATATATAAAATAGGTAGACAAAAAGTAGCAAGTGGTGAAAAATTGCCTTTTGAAGGTTTTAAGAATTTGGGAGGACAACGGGTTTGAAGGAAATGAGTTTTGAGAAGCTTCTTGAATTCTGGAAGCCACTCAGCAGTTCCAACTAAACTAAATTAATTGACTGCTTGCAACAAGGTTGTTATTTTATGCTTTTTTGTATGCAAGACATCCAAGAAAACAAAAGAACTTATGTTCTTGTTTCTGTTCTCTCCAACTCCTGGCATCTTCCAAGGAAGGAGTAAGGGCAACCTCAAAACTTCAGCCCTGCCTTTTAGCATCAAGGCAGACATCATGGGGAAAAAATGTCAAATGATCCATCAGAGGATTAAAAAAAAGCAAGAACTTCTTATCTAAAGCAGAATTACTCATACTTTTCTCAACTGAGGAAAATATGACCTCATCCAGTTATTGACAACATTTATACATGGACAGTATCGGATGTCAGATACCCTCTATAACCTGCAAGAAGATGTTACACAACTAAAATAAAAATTTGGACCTCAGACTGCTAAGAGAACAAAGCAAGAATCACAATTGTATCACACTATGTCTCTCCTATGCAAAATGTCATAAAGAAAACTTATCATTTGCACTTAACTGTTACAGTAGCTGGTTAAATCTGCACACACCCAACTTCCAAGATGCTGTTTTTGTGTTCGGGAATCCATGGGAGGAAAGAAGAAAAGGAAATCAGTGGAGACTGTAGAAAATTCTTGATTCTAATCTGCAGGAGATCAGAAACCCTAGTTGTTTCAAATGAAATGTTCAGAGGTGAAATTTTGGGACAGAACATGAAGGATCATCTTAGAGACCTCTCTGACAAACCCAGCAATTTTTACCAGAAAGCTTTGGCTATAACTGTATTCCAACTCCTTAAAAAAAAAAAAAAAACTGAGAAACCACTGATGTAACCGATGAACAACATCTGGAAAATGAGTTTGTACAAGTCCCAAAAATAGCCCATTTGTTCCATGGCCCTTCATGTTTTCTAACAACAGTTGGACTATTTACTAGTATGTAGCTCTTTATCGGTAAAATCTTAGCATTATTCTTAGTCATGAGCCATGTCCTTCTGTGCAGTCAGTTAATCCAGTATTTATGTTTTTTTTATTTTTTATTTTATTTACATATATATTTATTAGGAACGTATTTATCCATATATGCATTGCAATATGTAGTTGTGGTCTGTTATCCACCTCACTTTTTGATACTCGTTTCCATCCTTTAAAAGTGTTCTTTGTTATAACAGCTCCTTATCCTTCATGTTGTTCAAGGCAGCCAAAATTTTTGGTGGTTTTTTCTTCTTCATCCTGTTCCTCTCATTCTTTATCTCTTTTATATAAAATGTGCTGTTTTCTTTCTTTGTCTCCTTCCTTTTATTTCATTTATATTCATTTATAATTGAATTTCAAATGCCTCCTCTCCCCATTCCTTACTTCATCCGTCCCACTCGTTCACAATTTTTTTTTGTGCGGCTGTTCTTCTCTTTCTCGGTTCATCTTTTGCTTTCTTGTCCATCAGTCCACATCTTCTCATTAACCTTGCATTGTTCGATATGCTTTATGCCTGTTGATTTAATCTTCAGTACAGTTCTGTACCCATGAACTTAATCAAAACCCAGATTTGGTTTCTCACTTAAAGTTCTTCAGTTGAACACGACACAAATCGAGGGACAGGTTCTTCTTCATTTCTACTTGGAGCTCTTTATTCAGTGTGTGCTAGCAAAAAAGCTGTTCCTGGACTAAGAGACATGTTTGGACCTGTATCTCTGTTGATGATATGCACTTTTGTTTATTCTGTGTCACATGTCATTTTGGGGAAAAGTGCCTGCTGAAATAATTAATAGATAGAATTAATAGAATTAGTTATTGAAATTTTAATTTTTTGCAAAAATAATTGTTCAGTTCTGTTCAGTTTCCTTGTCCTGGTGAGGGTAGCTGTGGGAGCAAAATAAGAAAACAGGGCCAGGTCATGCTGTTCCCTGCAATGGTTTCCAGCTTGTACTATAAGGTCCCCAAGTGTTCCAACACCAGCCAAGAGATATAATCTCTATTATAGATGTGCTCTGGGGTCTCCTTGCAATGGAGCATCCTCACAACATGCCTGAACTACCCCCTCTTGTTTCAAAGTAGTAGTGACTCTAATCCAAGGTTCCCTTGGACCTTTGAGCTTCTCACCATGTCACATAGGGCCAGCCCAGTCATCCAGCAGAGAAGCTTTATTTCAGCCACTATTATCTTGCAATCTCGTTCTTTCGGTCATTACCCATAGGTGAGAATGGGAACATAGACTGAACAATGAACCGAGAGCTTTGTCCAAAAACTGTGTGCCTGCTTAACCACCAGAGACTGGTACATTGCCAACAGACCTGCCAACACTGCACAAATCTGTCTTTCAATCTCTTGCTCCCTTCTTTCACCACTCATGAACAAGACCCCAAGATACTTGAACCTCTCCACTAGGAGTAATTGTTCCTCCCACCTGGAGTAGGTAATCCAGGTGACTGTGGCCTCAGACTTAAGAGTTGCTCACCTTCATACCTGCCACATCACACTGTGCAGCAAATTGTTTCGGTACACCGCCAAAATCATTCCCAAATCTAAAGATGTCACCCTTTGTCTTCCTAAACCAAACACTTCCCCATACCTGTTTAACAGAGCCTAACCAGGGCCATGGCTTCCCTACCTAAGGTGACAGATAATTTGCCAGAAAAGTGTCTTTCTCCGTGGCCTCTCCAGAACTCCTCCTAAGCCCAAGCTTTCATCATTGCCGCATACCTCTTAGCTTGCCAGTAATTCTTTGAATTAAAAGAATTAAAAGATCTCACCAAGAGCATTGCTTGGAAGGGCCACCTAATCCAGTTTAACATACTTCCTTCATTAATGTTCACCAGCAGGTTCTAAGGCTGCCCTCATAAGAGGTACCAATTGCCTTCAGCCCATAGCTTTTGGTATCTACATTCACAGATTTTGAACATGGTTCATTCAGACTCCATGTCTCCAGCATCACTCAGTTCAAGGCAGGGATTCTTGCAGGTGGGAATTAAATCAGCCATGTATTGAGTTGTCTGCCAGTCATTCCCAGAAAACCCTAACAGAGCATTTGGGCCTTCCGGGTCTGTCTGGCTGGTCGACAAATCCAACTCACCACTTGTGATGATCGGTTGACAGCTCCAGAACCCAACACGTTTTAGACAGTGGTGTGCTTCCAACTTTGTGGCCATAGTTTAGGGAAGCTCCTTTCCTGTCCCATCAAGACTGTGCCCCCATGCACAAAACAAGCTCCATAAATACGGTTTGCCCAGCTTGGTGCGGAAGAACATGATTGGCCTGCACAGAGCCCTGACCTCAACCCACTGAACACATTTGGGATGAACTGGAACATCAACTGCAAGCCAAGCCTTCTCACCTGACATCAACAGCCCCATGTTGATGTATAACCAGCACATAGATGGATAACCCTTCACTGATTTTCAGTGAAGGAGAAATATCGTGGGTGGGGAGACAGATAACCCACTACAATTCAGGCACAGTTCACCAGAAGCAGTATAGTTCAGAATCACACAAACACCATGGTACCCAACCCATATTTCAACACCATGTCATCCCTAACACAAATGCTTAATTACAGTCAACATAGTTACCAAGAAATCTCTATTTACGCCCTTGCAATTCACGGAAAGAAAACGTTTCTTCTGGACCGAGAGAGAATATAGGTCTGTCCTGACCTTAGTTTTCCCTGACCTATGAGTTCCAAAAAAGCACTGAAACCACAGGAAGCTGCAGCCACACCTCCTTTTGTCCTATGAACCAGTGCAGTGTCACACTGTACTTTCGGGTACGATATGTTTTCATTTTTGTTACAAGTTGTAGTTTCCAGTTGTAGAAATTCCAGTACATCCAGTACAAGCTTTAGAAATTCCAGTACATTTCCAGCACTGAGACGATGTGGAACAATCCTGCAAAACACATTTCTGACATTCACTAAGTGTTAAACATAAAAAAACATACTGGAAATTATTTTTATTGTTCTTATTTGTCGATAGTCTATAACCGTGACTTTACAGACGTTTCTGCACTCTCTTCATCGGCTCTTCATAATTAAACGTATACCTGTTTGTAACTGGTAGAACAGGCAAAGTTAAAAACTGGGATGCAGTTCTTTTTCTAAGACAATACCTCCAACACCAGTGTGTAATGACCTTTCTCCCTCATCCACAGCTTTTGATTATTTCTTTGTACGGGCCTTATTTTGGAACACAGCTTTTCCTAAGAGATTGCCTTATACAGTGTTTCTCTGTTCCAGAAAGTTTCTTTCCTTTCAAGTTGTCTGGATTTTGCACTTCTTCATCAGTTCTCCTTGGATTCACATTCTGTTTTCTTTCATTTTTTGATCTGTTTGGCAAGAAGCAGTATTTGTAATTGTTTCTATTGTTTTTGTTCTTATGTGTTTGGTTAGTGGCTGAATTTAATGAGCTTGCTTTCGTAGGAGCTGTTAAGATCCGGGATTTCCGGGTCTAGATATACTTTAAATTTGACTTGTTTAGATGCTTTTTTTTTCTCCATTTTTTCTGTATTATGTGTAGCATCTGTGTGTGAGCAAGAGAATTATTTATTAAGGCTTTTATCAGACCTGTTTGTTCGACAACAAATGCAGCATCGCTTGTGTTAAAAGCTACGTAAAGACCCCAAGGAATGCCCATGTTCTCACCGCCTCACCCTCATCGATGCAGACTTGAGTGAAGTGTCCATCTGTAAATCGTGACGTCGTCCTCTCCCCACAAATTCAAACAGGTTTCATCAAAGGCAGATAATTTCCAGACAACACAGATAAGCCTCGTATTATATTAGCTATTCAAAAAAAGCATAACAATCCTAGAATAATTGTATCCCTTGACGCTCAAACTTTGATAAAACAAAAATAGGCCTTTTCATTCCGTACGTGGAAATATGTTCAAATATAGGATTGTATAACTAAGAGGGGAAAACAGCCATAGATCATCAATCTTTCAAACTGTCCGTGAACAACAGTAGTCTTCGTTGTTACTTGGCAGCAGTGCGGTAGCGTTGATCCGGCTATTGTGTCCAGTCAAGTCACATAATTTATTGGTAAATCCTTCCTTTTTATGCTTTTAATGTTAAGACTTATAAACAGTTCTATGCCAACGGTGAAACTTTGATCCCTCTCTGGAAAACACAAGGATCTTAGTGCTTTGGTGTATTTCTGCAACGGGAGCGCATTCACGAACATTAAAAACAGTTTAAAAGCATTAAGCTTACTCAGAAGTTGGAAGTATTTGAAGTTTATATAGTGTAGTGCAGTCTTTTAAAGTATGTATTCATTAGCATTTATTAGCTTATTGTTTTCACAGACTTAATAGGTAACAAAAAGGTTGAAAAGTAGCTTTCTGCATATTTATTTAATCTTCCTTGTATTCCCATATTCCATGGGCCTGAATGCAGAAATCATTTCAAGATGTGATTTAAAAGGATTCCAGATGCATTTTAATTCATGCTAATATGGTTACGACCGCGTATGCCTCAGTTCTGTGTCTGAGTGGGTTGCACTGCTGTGTAGCACATGTACAACTGATATCAGTAAGGTTTCTGTCCATCTGCTAGAGTCTTTTGTGGATGTCCAGTTTGGCATTGCGGAGGGCGTTACTCATGTTTGTGCAAAATTGTGTATGCTTACGAGTACCGAGTCCATGCTTCAGGAAGGAAGGGAAAAGGGTTCAGGGTAAAAATAGAGGCGCTTGGCAAACTCTGGAAGGCTCTTCTCCAAGAGGAATAAGAAATTAGCTGCTGCCGTTGCTGCTGCATACATTAGAAAAGGCATCGTGCGTGGGTTAGCCTTCCTGCTCCAATTTACTGCGCCAGAGCTCTTCCCTTCCACGGATCGCTCCAAGTATGCCGACGCATCAATCAGCATCATACACGCAGGACACCGCACAGTATGTGTCTTGTTCTGATCCGCCGATTCTGAACGTATGTGCGCTACACCTGTATGCGAGTGCCGTGTGTCTGCGTGTGGGCCTGACTGCACGTGTGTGGGCCCACTCATTATTCCTCGCTTTAATTAAAATTGAATTTGTTGGCTCCCTTCAAAGTATGAGAGTACCCCAGATTTACAGCTCCAGGCAATTTTTATTATTTTTTTTTTTCCCCCTCCCTACCGGGCCCTTCCTTGCCTGACCCATTTGGTAAATGTTATTAAGATTAACTATTTGTAAAATCAACACCACCTCTCGGCATCATTTACACTAATTTATTGCACAAACTCTATTACTTTTTAATTTGCGCAATTGGAGTGGCTGCCTCGAGAATGAACCAGAGGCCACATCCGAGGCGAAACAACAGGAGGGATGTCATGTACTGCCTGGCGAAGCTCCCCGTGTAAACGAAAGTCTCCTTGCAATATTGATGCGATCGAGGCCCGTTCGGGTCCTTGCAGCTGCTCCCCGGTCCCTGCGTGCGGTGCAGAACGCTTCTGATGCATCGCAGAGCTGCTTTAAGTAGGCACAAGAGCTGCTCTGTAGACTGGACGAGGCGCTTAAGAAGCGCTCACCTGGAAGCGCCTCCAGGTGAGCCGAAGGAGAAGCGGCGATCCGGAGATGTCCGACGTTTCGCCTCGCGTTGCGATCAGGTGCGCGGACACGGAACCGCTCGAGGGACGCACGTATGCGACGGTGCTGAGGACGTGACGCGAAGAGCTGGCTGCTACGGCGCGGACGCATAAAGCCGCGGGTAGTAAAACAGGAAGAAAAATGGATTGCTATCAAAGCAAAACACGATCATTAACGCCTTTCATTTCCTTTTAATCCCTTTTAATGGCTAAGATCAGTTATACGTCTCCTCATCTGTGTCTCTTAAATAAAATAGTGCATTGAAACTGCAAAATTGTTCTGCGCCATGTAAAGGTGCATAGGGATAAAAGGCAGCGTTCTCTGTGTTATCGCTTAGCATTTTGAGCAAGGGACATCCATACATCTATTGTCCTGGAAAGTTTGTTAAAAAAGAAAAAACAAGCGGCATCAGTTTGATTCTGAATATTCATTCATGTAACTGCCTGCGGCAGCATAGGCATTTCAAAATTTTTGAGCAGCGCTTGGTCCCAGCAACGTATCAGCAGATGCAGCAGACTGAGAGGCTGCGCAGACGTTCGCTTGCATAGAGCAGGGGCTGAGGGTTTGATGGTTATCACAGCCATGGTCCCGTTCCAGCGTCTAATGGGTTCCGCAGGGATGGTGTCCATCCATCCTTTCCAGTACTGCTTTGCACTGTCATGTAGATCACATGTTAATGCTAGACATCCGCAAATGTAGCTGTGGATGCAGACGGAGATTCAGGTATTGACCAAAATATTAAAATGCATTTTATTCCTGCACATAAACAACCAATGGTGCATGACTTCTTCAAAAAGAGAATTTTGGTTGTAGTTCAATAGGAAAGTAGATGGGGGCAAATCAGACCATGTTAAAGGCCTTTGGAATGGTTGAGTATAATTCTTTCCAGAAAGTATCTTGCTACATTCTCAGAATAGATGCACGAAAATACCTGGGACCGCTTTACATTCAAAAACCCCAGCTGTGATGTCCTGGGGAACATTCAGTGGAGATGCAGAGAAGGGGTTCTGCGAATGAGCTTCAAGTCTCGCTTCTGTGTGTCTGGGAAGGCGCAGGCAGGGGAAACTTTGGTATTCATGATCACCGAGACACATAAAGCCATGTTTTCAGGTCTCCCTCAAAGCATCATAGGAATTGTTGCCAGCGCTTGATAAAATGGAATAAAATGCAAAAGTCAAGCTCAGTTATTCATGGCAGTTAATTGTTTCTCCACTTTAGTTAATTCTTTTCAAAGTCTGTTCTCACTGTCAAAGGTTGTAATAAAATGATGTAGATAAATTCCTTTATTGGGCAAGCCAACCTTAATTCTTAGGTCTTCAAAGCTTGGCGTTTTTTGATCCGAAAATAAATAAGTCCAACACCTTTTAGCCAACCATTTCTGGAGTGCGATTTGACCGATACGTTCTTTTTTTTAATGTGCCAGCGATTCCCTTGCTCGGAAGTTAATCTGTCGTTTCTTTTGCCTAAGTGCCGTTCTGCCAAACCTTGTTGTTCTGAACAAGTCTGACACCAATTTTGTGACTCTGTTCTCTCTGGCGCATTAACTGACACAGGTAGTTATTCTGAATACACATGCGTCTAAGTAAATAACAGATTTGCGTTTTTAGAAAATGTAAAATGTCACTCAAAATATGAAGGGTCAGGAACGCTTTATTTAATTTCGAAATTGTCGAAAGAATTTCAAGCCGTTGGATTTAATCAGGACTGAAAGCCCTCGCAGGAAATTTGTCTTACTTGGAAAAATGGTCTCACATTGTAACAGTTAGTCTGAGCATATGTTTTTGTAAAAAAATAAAAGCGCACGCTAGAATTACTAAATCACAGTACTCAGTATGAAGGAAATGAAACTCTCAGGTCTTAAGCACGATAGAAGCTTGAGTTTCATAAAAAAAATTTTTTTAATCGAACACATTTTTCTTCCCCAAATTCCACAATTGCTCTCATAATTTTTGGAGCAATTCGCTCAGATAAATCAAAACCACAGGATAGGTTTGAAACACCCGAGCACACCTTTCTGAGAGACTGACAATATTTTATTTGCATATGTAGGGTAAGTTAATTTTTTTTTTTTTTCTGTGGTGTTGGTGAGAGCTCTCTTGCTGCATTTCCACAAGCATTAAGGAACCATTTCAGTGCCCCTAGCTTTCCCCAGCTCATCTTTAGCACGGTTTGACTGCCCAAAATGGTAAAAAAACAAGTACGCAAACAGTGAAAATGTGCCGATATGATGTAAGATGTTGGTGCAAGAAGCAATGTTGTAACGTGCTTGAGAAACGCGTGTTTCTTATCGCGAGGAGGATCTGTCTCTTCATAGCTGTGCAGCTTCGCAGGAGGATAAAGGGTCTCTCAGCAGGAAAGAATATTATGAATGAATTAGTCATAGGAGACCAGCCAATGAAATAAATTCCCTTATGCTGCTCGCATTTTATTATCTTGTACCAGTGACATCACGCATGTTACATTTGTCTTTCTTAGGCCTGGGATGGTGAATCATACATGGAATTTATTCATATATTAGATATATTAGACAGTAGAAATAACTCTTGCTGTGACAGAGCCTAAAAGGTCATAAATCATGTCATCTTAATGTTGGAACGCCCTACGCCGAACGTGCAGTGATTTGCATCGTCGAAAACTATTTTCAGAGCACGCGCTTGTTTTACCTCCGTTGTATTTTCCAATGTCCTTCTTGCACGCGTCTTCGTCTCCAAGCTCACTGAGATCTGCAGAAATGTCAAGTTGGCAGCGTTCGCCTGATGCCTACCGTTCAATCTGTTCACCGTTCATCTGGATTAAATATAAAATCTCCCACAAACCCCCAATGCTATTCATTAGCAGTCTGAGTCATAATGCATCTGTTATTGCGAGGAACACGACGACTGCACATTCATTTTAATTAAACTTTCTTATTTCTGGCACCACTATTCAGTCTAGCCTGTATGGTTTTTAATGTGGTCTTCTACAAAGTCTTTAAAGAGTTGTATTATTCCAGCTCTTAGCCAACACCAACACCCTAAGCTGAGCCATAACCCCTTAACTCCACAGATTGAACGTGCATTCTTTTGGCGAGTCCATCTCTGTCTAGGCGCCACCGGCGGCGCACCTTGCGGCCGAGCTCCTGCTTCTCCTACTGTGCTCACACCCCTCAGCAGTACGGGCCTTTTTTCTTGTTGTTCCCGTTGCTGTTCTTTGTGATTTAATAACAGATCCGGGCCAGCTGAGACACCAGGCATTGCTTTTATTTCTGCTGTGTCAGTCTCCTCTCACTTTAATTCTGAGCTCCATCCCTCACTTCATTAATGAACAACTCATATTTTACTGCTGGCAAAGACCGACTTTGGAAAAAAAATGGGCTATTAATGCATTTCTTTTTTCAATTAATTTCAACCCCCCTGCCTCACACAGAAAAAGCAGCATCTGAGTCACCAAAACCTCCAGCAGATTTGCATGCGCTGTGAATAAACTCGTGCAAGGTGAGATTCCAAATTTTGCTCAGCGTTTTCCACAGCTCCCGAGAATTTGTCCTACCTTATGCTGTGCAGATGTATTTTCCAACCTGGGCGGGGGAGCATGTTCCTCACACATCACCGCCATGCAATTTGAGACCATTAGATCGAAGATAACAAATGTTCTGCTAGCCACATTATTCTGTCTAGCGTATTACTGTATATCTAAAAATAAATTCCAGCACTTGAATTGCTTCACTTTTCTCTTCCCGAGCTTTACTATGCTAGTGGTGTTCCTGTATTTTTTTTTTTTCCCCCAATTTTGATTTAAGAGTTAAATATAGGAGTTAAAAATGGTTCTTGATTCAATTGAAATATGGGCCTGTTGTTTTTCACAATGCTAAGAAATGGGCTATTTTATTGCTGTAATTGTTTTCTGAGAATGAATACCAAATCAAGCATACCATATGTGGTCACAATGCGTGCCAGTGGTCCTGCAGCTATGTCCCAAGGTGACACTTTTCTGCATTGTTTGCCATTCATCTATTTCATTTATCGCTATAAAAACAACAGTCATTTGCTTGGTATTCCATGTGTCGTGATTCAGGGTGATCAATAGATGAATGCTTTGCTTTATAGTATAGCTAGTTTGCAGCTTGTATTGTAATGCATTGCCAATCCTACCACTAACATAAAAAAAAAATCTTTTTTTTTTCTAACAGTTTTGTCCCAAATAGTGTATAATCCTGGTTATAGTTAATGCTTAACTATCATTTACCAATTCATGCTGCAGAGTAATTATTGCTCAAGGTCTATTAGAGCAAAAGCAGGCATCCAAAACTGGGTCTGTTAGCTTGTAAGGCAATGGTTCTGACCATTGCACTACTCATGGCCCGCAAATGATATTTGTGGTTCAGTGAACTGGGCCTGTACATGTCAAAACTGGGCCTGGAAACTAAGCCTGTGGAAGAGAGATGCTATTAATATACACCTGGCACTTTAGATGTGGAAGTGGCACAAATGTATTGATTTGTTTATTTCCATCAAAGCTTTCCTGTTGGAACCAAGAACTTGGGAGTGTTGGTGTTACGTGTGTGCACATTTATTTGTAGAGTTCACAGCAAAATATGGCTTGTCAGACCAAATCATATTTCGGCACTTTTCCTCTGCTCAGAGGTCAACTGTCACTTCTTCTTGCCCCACTGAACCCAAAATGTCCTCTGACTCCTCTCACTGGGAATTCTCCACTCAGACAACCTGCTGTTACTCTCTTGTCTTTGCTCTGTAGTCAGGAATGCTTATGATTTTTTTTCTAGATTTTTTTTTCCCCTTTTTTCATCTTTCCACCACTAAGCTTTCTCAGAAACCCCCAACTTCCACCACCGCCACCATGTGTTGGACCAGCTTTCCAGTGTTGGTAGTGTCAGTTAGCAGTTTTCATAGCAGCTTGTGCAAGAGCCTGCTTAACACACACAAACAGCTGCATTCCATTCAAAATCCCTGAAGCCTACTGTACACATGTTGTCTTCTAACATCACACTAGTACTCTACTGGATTAAAAATATGTGCAGTGACAGGACTGCTAGAACAAAAGCTGAACATTGAATACGCCAGTCAGCTACATACAGTATTGTATGCGTCAGCTGTTGTATGAATTTGGCATTTGTTTTTATCTTGAAGGGTTTGCATGATGTAGTCTGGTATCAGTACTGAAAAAAGAGCAGAAGAAATTAAAGTGGAACCTGTCAAACAAATAATTCTGATAATCACTGTAATATTTGTATAGGCAGCCCTGTTGGCGCTGCTACCTCAGTGCCTGTGCTGTTTAGGTGTGGGTTTGAATCCGACTCAGACTGTCAGTCTGTCCTTTTGCATTTGCTCTCCAACGTTTCGATACATGCGTTTCAACTGATCAGTCTGAATTGGCCATGGTCTGTGTGTCTCTGCGTACGTCCCATCTCGGGTGTCGTTTCTGCATCCAGCACTCAGGGCTTCTGGGATAGGCTCCTGACTACGGTGACCCTGCCTAGGATGAACCCATAAAATGATTTATTCATTGCATTTATTTCTTGCCAGGGGAGAACTGGTTGTCATTCAAAATTTGATTTTCTCTGTTCTACAGTTGTATTTTCACTCTACAATGACTTTCACTGACTAAAAAATGGAAATTTAAACTTTTCAGTATGGTGCAAGAGAGCCAAATGTAAGTATTCGCTCCGACTTTCTCTCACTTGGATGAATAAAAAAGTTGCAGTGATGGTAGATTCCTGTAGTGGGAAAAAAAATCATGTTTTCAAGGCAATTTAGCAACAAGGTATAATTAACATCTGCACCTGTTATATGGAAAGTGGTCCCCATGGGAGCTGCCATACCTGTGACAACTTACACCAGCCTGATACAGCCAGTCGCTCGCTGGGGATTAAAGTAATAATGTTGATTCTCGGATTTCACGCTAATTGAAGTCAGGCGGGTGCAAGAACAAAAATCACACAAGTAATAAATTGAGTAAGCAGTTCAATAAAAATGTAAAAATCTTGTAAAAGACTCAGATGAACAGTAAATCAAATTGACTGCATTTATCGATTTGCAGTTTCCGTCTTGTTTCATGCTTGAATAATTGAATTTATGTAGCAATACTTCATACTGTACGATTACCAGTGTTACGTTTTAAGAAACACACGTTGCATTTTCTAGCTGCAGGGAAATTCATGTATCTATTTATTTAGTTTGTCAAAAGTGACTTACAGTGATAAGTAAGTTACGCGATAAGTATATTACGATAGCTAGAATAACACACCTATAAATCTAATATACCTGTTAGTCATCATAATTAAATCACCAAATACAAAAATTTCAGGTAATTTCTGCTCGATTTTGTTTCTTGTTTATCAGTCCTTGTAGATTGCCACGTCTTTTTTAAATCCCAGCTATATTATCATCAGATATGTATACGTGAACAAATACCGCCACCCTAAAAAGTGTGCATAGTTCATATGGGTTCATCATTTCCATCATTCATACAGAGGGATCTGTTTGAATATAGAACAGCCCAGCAGAATGCTGTGGCTGTAATGTACTGCTCTATATTTCTCCACTAAACCATGCATTCAAACTGGGAGTTTGTAGCATATTAGTGTGGATTTTAGACACGCAGTATTTTAAACACTAATGCAGTGTGTATTTCAGTAATGTAACTACATACTGTACCTATTACACACTGCAACTCCCAAAGTGACTGTCAGCCCAGCGTTAACCTGGTCTAGAACAGTCAGTTACAAAATATAGTCAGAGAAAATAAGCTAAAGGTCTATCACAGTAGAAAGAAATGCAAATTATCCGCATTTGGATTTTGTTTTAATGGTCACACATCCTCTCCTTTTTCCATGGACACAGGTTAAAACACCAGCAAACAACAGGTGGATTTTAATACCAGCGTAGCAGTCCAGGATTTCTAGTGAGTTGTACTGTCAAGTTTATGTTTCGTAAAATACTGAGTAACTAAATATTTTTCACAGATTAGCATGCATGCAAGATTCAGCCTGGACTTTCAGCAGCTCTTCTACTAAACAGTTAAGGACTCAGTGAAAAAGTATTTTAACAACTATGCTTGGTTTTTACATGAATAAATGACGAAAGGGCCCGTAATTGGGAATGGCGAGGGCCCCATTAATGTCCTTACCTAGGACTCACAAATTATTAAATCATTATCATGAAATATGCCCTAACTACAGTAATATCCTGGTTTATATCTTCATGGTAGAACATCTCTTGTTTTTTTTTTTTGTTTTTTAAATACCAAAAAAGTTAAGTTCCAAGCTCTCTTCATAGTATTTTCTTTAGCCTGCAGACATCCAAAAAATACCTTTTTACATTCCATCTGCTTGATACAGCATTTTCCAGCTAAACTGTGTAAAGAAACTCCCTATCTATAATGTATTTTGTGCAGTAAAGTCTAACTCACCTGTACCTGTGTTCATATCAGACGCATTGTTTATAACATCTACAATCCAAAAACTCATCATGCATCTGAACTACGAGGGTAGAAATTTTCAATAGCTTAGTCTAAGTGGTGGGAATCTGGTGCAGCTTTGTGCCCATGAATACAGTTCTTCCTGTAGAACTTGTTTCAAAGAAATATTACTTTCAATGTTCAAAAGGCCACCTACAGATTATTACCTACACCTTTCACATTATCGCTTGGTTTTTGTATTTCATTTCATCTCGCTTTGGTGCAGCTCCACCTTCTTCTAAAAAGCAGCTATCGCTTTAGCTGTTGTTTCCTGCGAATCGTCTAGCACAGAGATCCTACATTTGGCCTCCCCAAAGCAAGTCTCGAATTTATCCATGAGTTCAGAGAGTTCTGTCTCCACACCTGTAACACAGGAGTTGTGCCTTTAGTTTAGCTTTAATAGCATCCAACTTGTCCAGCTTTTTAAGCAAAGCTTCCATGCCGATTGTAATGATCAAATAAGTCTCTAGGCAACATTTTGTTCCTATCATCCACATTTTTATATCTGTTAGGGTGACTTGGAGCTGGCTGGCTAAAGCCCAGGTGTTGCCTTTCTCCTCAAAACTATCCAGTTCATCCATAGTAACTTGCTTTGGTATTTATAATTTCAGTTGGCCATTTCTCAGTGGACTCAGACTTAGTTTTTTTTTTTTTTTTTTTTGTTTTACTTTTCGGAGAGCCAGCTGAAGCCAAAATCATAGGTAATTCATTTTGTCCTTGGAATGAGACAAGTCAACTTTAATCAACTTAAAATCAAAATAAGGGTGCAGAGCTATAAAAGTTGTAGCTCTCAGGAGAGAAGACAAACCTAGTAACCTAGGAGGCATCAGGAGGTACAGCTGCCTCCTTTGCACTCGAATGACTCAGACTGAAGTTCCACCTTCTGCTGTAATGCCCTGCTACCCTAAACTGATAGTCAGTAACAGTTGTCCTGCTGAACTAAATAGGTACATCATTGTAAGTAGCTTAATGCTGTAAGTCATGTTAGAGAAAACTGTTGGCTAAACAACTAAATATCAATATCATCATGAGTGATGATGTTCAAGAACAGCTCAGGCACTGCTGTAAAATGGCTGCATGAGATTGTTGAGCACAAGCCTGGGGTGTCCCATTCCCTTCACTAACAAATAAGTGGCTCTCAGTCCTGGCACTGTGGCAGATGCATTACAGCTGATGCACAAAGTTGTCCCAAGGGGTGATCTGGAGGAATCATGCTGACAGTCGGTGGTTAGTACCAGTGGCACACTGGAAGGCTGACTGTCCCTCAAGCTGGTAGGGTCCCCATGTGGTGTTGTACCTCTGCTGTGTGGGGATGACAGATAACAGCACTGATGGACTTTCCCCCAAAAGCCCCCAGAATTGTCCTTGTTTCTCTAATGTCCATGGAAGGGATCAGCACTGCTTATGGCTGCACTGTTGTAACACCTGTGCAGTCAGCTGCACCTGTACAGGCAACTGTATTAAGGATTTTACAACATCAGCAATATAATGGCAAGTACCAGACTTCACCTGAAATAAAAAGCATCTTTTCCAACATGTTTACAGGCGCAAACTTCCATAGAGAAGAGTAGTGTTCATTCAGCTTACCAAAGTGGTTTATTGTGTGTTGACCAACAACAATGTAGTTTTATGTGTATTTTTTTATTAACTTAATGGAATAATGTAATTAAAGTTCAAATAAAAGAAAACTACACATAAAAAAATTCATTTAAAAAACACTGTGGTTTTTTTTCTCCCATATTAGCCATATTATATCCTGCAAAAACACATTAAAAACCTACAGTTAAGTCAAATCTCACTTACATTAATACAGACAACCTCCTGCTATTTGTTACACGAAATATCAGTAGTAAGTTATAGCTTCATCTTGTAGTAAAGTACACCAACAGGAGCATAAATGGTTTTATTTCCCTGACATGTGCTCTCACAATTTATGGATTTTACATGAAAACTGCCAGCAGTTTATGTTTTTGTTTAAAATGTGCTGATACATTGTGTTTGTAAAAACCGGCTATACTGCTGTTTGAGTAGATGCTTTTTAACATGGCAGTTTGATACAGCTGACAGAATTAGTGTGCGAAGACCTCTAATAAACCATAGGCTGCTTCACAAAATGCTGGTGTAGAAACCTATAACAGGTCAAACAGGTGGAATTTGCACTCTTCCTAGTGCAGTCTTCCCTGACTTAAGAATGTATTTTTGTCCTGAGAAATGTCAAGTTGAATTCTTATAAATCAAAGGTTTAGTTAATGTAGTTTCAGTAATAGAACTTAACATCACAGATAGTACAATTGGGATGGCTATTATGGAAGACAAAGAATAGCAACATAAAAATCCCGAGCCCATAAAAAGTAAACAACAGTGTATTTCACAGCAGGCGATAAACTATAAATACAGACACATGAATGACAAAGTGGCCAGCTTTACATGTGTAGCTAAAATATAAAATTGAAATGGACTACATAGGTGGGACACGGAGAAGAAGTTTGGCAGCGTTGCCACTCACTTCATATATTTGCTTTCCACAGCTTGTAGTTATTGTGGGCTGAACATAGCTGCCCATGTAGCTGGCAAGAGCTGTGCAAGGATTTTCATTGACTGGGGGTTCAGTTAATAGCAAATAACAAGCTGCGGCTGGCACTTTGAACCAGGCGAGTCAAAATGAACAAAGAGACAGAATAAGGAAATAAAAACAAAACCTGATGAAAGGCAATAAGATATGCAGAACAAATACAGAGGAGCAGCATAAAACCCTAGGTGAAGTAACTATATGAGAAGTCAGTAACAATAAGTTTAGCTCAGTGCATTCATGCTCAAAGTAAAATTGATGCACAGGTGAGCGAGGAAAGTGGAGGTGGACGCCGTTCTGTCAAACACAGGGATCCTCCCTTCGGGCGGATATCTCAGTCGGGCTGGAAAAGTAAAACCCTGGTACATGTTCCTCTGTTTAAAAGCTCTGTCCACCTCGTCAAACTCGCGTCTCTTATGGATATTTCAGCTGCCAGACTGGGGTAGCAGCGTAGGCGAATGTCTTTAAAAGTGATGTTGCATTTCTTCTCTGAAGGTTTTTTGCTGTTTTCTTTCTAAAAGAAGCTAAAAACCTGACTAGAGCAGTCCTCAGACTGGCGGGAGTGCAGCGAGGAAGTTGGTAGGCAAAATGAATCCCAGTAGTAGCAAAATCAGGTGACAATCCGACCCAGGAGCGTAACGCAGAATTTGTCCCAGTGAAACATTACCTTCACCGTTCTTAAGCACACCTACAGTTTAAAGATTGCTGAGGAAATTTTTAAATTCCATTTTGATCAGTTTTGCCTCGTGCAGCTCTGCCTTTTGCTCCAAGGCGGCAATAAAGTTACTTTTTGATTCCAGCAAATGTTCCGTTTCTCGACATCCTGCATTCAGCCTCGCTGGAACAAGTCTGGAGTTTATCTATACAGTGAGATCAGAGAATTTTATTTCAGTCGCAACGGACGAAGAAAGTTTATTTTGACAAACATTTATTTAGTTGAGTGATAAAGTAAAAGCCAAAAAGAAAGTTTTAATCTGTGTATAAATGTCACACAAAGGAAATTGTTGATCTGAAATGAAAGTTATAATTTGTTTAGAAATATATTTATTTATGCATAGATTTAAAATACAGTATGTAAACAGATTATTTTATATGTTTTATTATTTTATTGTTTGATGTATTGTTTTACAATATACTTTGCATGTGCATTACGTATTTGTTTTTTACATGGCACTCCTCATCCACCGTAGATTGACTATAACAGGTGAAAATAGCAAATAAGGAGTAATGAGCACTGAAAAATTAATGCAGCAAGAGTCATGTTAGAAACACTTGGAAAGAAAGTCACATAGTGGCTCTGGTCTCGCACCGAAAACCTGAAATTCAAATTTATTCCTCATAAATGCAAAGAAATGCGTTGTAAGAGAATGTAGGGGTATTAAATGAAACTCCTCGAAAGGTCAAATTCTTGTAACCTGAATGGAAGTATCTTGGGGTTTGACTGTGCTGTTTCATTTCCCAGGCTAATGAACTCAGTCGGCCTTTAAATACCACTAGCGAACAAATTTAGGATGCTCTCCAACTTCCCTTGTTCCCATTTCACGATTTTATTTATTTTTATATTTATTTTGCCAACCTCTCAATTCCTCCACCCCTACTGGTTATCACACAAGGTGCCACCATCCACGGTGTCTAACCAAGCTGTCTGTATAGCTGAAGTAATGTTAAACTTGACTACCCTCAGTGGGAAAACAGAGCACGCAAAGGCTGGCAGATGAGATACGCCGTGAGGGCTACTGGTTCCATTAAGACGGCATTCACCGGGGCCTTTGTTATCATTGATCGTGATGTTTTCAGGATGTACTGGAGCTCACTGATCCATAGCTGTCTCATCTATCTTTCAGGATTTGTGGGAACTCACTGTGAAATTGACACCGATGAGTGCAGCTCCAGCCCTTGCCGAAACCAGGGTTACTGCGTGGATGGGGTCAACAATTACAGGTAAACCGCTGGCCAAAGGCAAGTTTTATGTTCATATATCTATCGTGATTATGGACCTACTAAGAGACACTGGGACAGAAAGGTCTCACAAACAAAATGTGAACTGTTTATTATTTTCCAGCACCTGAAGACATCACTTGCAGTGGTCAAATTGTGTACGGACACAAAGAGCACAGCTTGAGCCATCAGAAAAAATGGTCTGCAGGGGTCTGTGACCCCAAAATTAGCAAAAGTTCTACTACTTTCTAAAGCCTACTTTCAGTACCTGGGAGTGCTTAACATGACATTTTAATCGTTTTTTTTTTTTTTTTTTATTTTTGATTTTATCACGTGATCATATTCCGCTATGACCGGCGATTGCCAAAGTTAACACCCATGCAGTACTTGATTTACTTTGTATTCACTGTGTAGATGAAACAAATGAGTTTTTCAACTGAATATCCTGCCTTGTCACTGATTCCATATTGATATGTGCGTTGGTTTATAGGGTTAAAAAATGTGAATCACTTGTGATTTTCTTATAATACCTGTCACACTTAGAGCCTTTGAGAATTGCCCATTGGTTATTTTCAGTGTTTGTTTAGATTTTTAAAAAGGGGGTATGTTGTTCCTCAACCTCCGATTTTGAAAATGACACATATTTAGTCATTTTTAAGAAGATTTAGTCATTGTTAAGAATACGGGACTTTGTGTCTTTTGCAAACAAAAACAAAAAAATTATTGGACTTAACTGACTTCTCCAGGCCTACTAGCTTAATATAACCATGGTATAACAGAAGATTCACCTTTTTAGGACAAACTGGCATGGAAAAAACATCCCCCGAAATTTAAATGTTTCAGTGTGTGACAAAGGAATTTTTAGTCTAATAAGTACTTCTGGGAATGACTGGAAAATACAATGAAAGCATCGATTAAAAATCAAAAATAAACTAGCAAATACTTTTCTTTTCTTGAAAGGGAATTATGGATAGAAAGGTGCTGAAACGGTAGGATCTTCACAATAAACATAAAATAAGCTTTTCTAAATTTATATGCTGTATAACACATAAATATAAACCTGCCAAATGCCACAATGAAAACAAAGGAGAGCACAATGCATTGTTGCAATGTGCCGCTGAAAATAAGAAAATATCCACAGCAGTGTGATGTCATCCATCATTTTTGTCACCCTCCGCTGTAGAATTTGCAGCTGGTTAATTTTTTTAAAATCTGTTTGCAACATTGGGCTAACTTGGTCACATATCCTTGTGTTCTGCACAACCTTCATGGCAGCATTTTAAGAATTTTTATGTCGCAATACTTTATTTTTTAATAATATAGTTAATGGACTTGACCGCAGTTGGTACACTTTTCGAAATGACAAAATGGTGGTACAAATATACTTAAAGCTTTGCCACCATTGTTTTTCATGTTTTGTTTCCCATGCACTGTTGCTGTTTTACCACATTGCAATTTGGTGTACCATAGGTAAACTAACTGTTTTACGTGAAGGGTAATTCATATATTGTCGTCATCATCATCAATTTTCATATTTACTGTTTTTTTTTTCCTTTCCATTTTGTAGAACTTTTTTTCTTTTTTGCAGCTGCTCCTGTTTCCTCTGTGTTCTGCGCTGGGTGCGGAGTTGCTTTTTATGCCATGTCAGCAATAAAGAAGCATTGGCTTCACCAATCCCGCTGTGCTTTCAGATGTGAGTGCAGGGATGGTTTCTGGGGGCTGCGCTGCGAGGAGGAGATCAATGAGTGTGCTTCGAGCCCCTGCCTAAATGGAGCAGTTTGCCAAGACCTCAAAAACCGGTTAGTAACTGCATTTTAGTACCTTACCACTTTTGCTATTGATGCAAAAAATAAATAAATAAATAACTCATCCTTGACATACTGTAGGGGCTGTGCTAAATTCATCAGGAGACCATCATCCCACTAGGCTGTGTTTTTTTTTTTTGTTTTTTTTTTTCTGCCAGCACTGTTCACTTCCATGGTTATTGAAGGGTCTGGGAGCTTGCTGCTTAGTATCATGGATGACAGTGGCATCCCCAGAACAATTTCAGCCTTAACCACTTCATATCTATTGTAAAAACATGCCCTGACTGTGGCCTATGCCTGGAAGTGCTCCTCAGCAGGAGAGTAATGTTCTGAGCATCAGCCTCAGGAGTGTGTGGGGCATTGTTCATCAACCCATGTTAAATGGGGTGTATTGATGATGGCTGAGGCAAAGAGAAGCTGAGCTAGTCAATGATAAATCTGATTTGTTTATAGCTGGCACTTTTGTCCAAGGTGACCTACAATATTATATTTAAGCTACAATTATTTATCCATTTATGCTAATGGGTAACTTTTGCTGTATTAATGAAGGAACCGGACATTGTAGTATTTTAGCAAAAACTGCCATTCAACTTTGGATGCTGCTATGGCCTTCCTTTTCTCCATCCAGCTCCAACTTGACCACAGCTGTGCCTTTTGCTCTGCTTGTTACAGAAACGTGAGAATGAGAGATGCTTTGGGCTTGAATGTTTGTCCCCTAGGAGGATTATGGCAGTTTCTCAGCAAAGGTCACAGTGCATATCCGAGTAAACCATTGTGGTAATTGTGTTATGGTATTTTTCATAGTTCTTTTTGCCTTGTTACCTATTATTACTTTTTATCAGTTTATATTAAACATCTGATGAGTTATGGATGCTTAAAACCCTTCAGTCTGGCATCCAAACTCAAGAATTTGCTCAGTGAGGCACCTTGTTAAATTGAATAGAAATGAGAAGATGATTTTTTTTCTGGATAAATTATCCTTTCTAAAACAAATCACATGAGATGCTAAATAAATGCAGAGCACACTTATGAGTAAAATCCATAACTCCATGTTTTTGAATGCATACAATATATTTCAAATGCTTTGTGTTGTTGTTTTGCTTTGTATGGTCCTGTTTGAAAAAAAAGAATGAAAAAAAAAGCTTTACTGTAAAAATTTTACCTGTAATTTTTACATAAAAATTGGTGCCAAAAAAAAAGGTAAACTCTCTGTTGCTATATACCATTCTTTCAAGACTCCAAGTGACCTTGTTTACTGTGGATCGGTTTGTTAAAGAAATCAAAGTAAACTCTGATCTTAGGTGTAAGACACCAAGTTAGCAAGTTCTGGGACCTTAGAAGCATCCAAAAATGTCCTTCTAGTCATGTACTATATATTTGGTTTTAACTCACAGCTTCCAGTGCCACTGCCCACCTGGGTACTTTGGGACCCTGTGCAACCTGGACGTGAATGAGTGTGAAGACTCACCGTGCCTTCACAGCGGGACTTGTATCAACAAGCATGGGGGCTTTGAGTGCCGGTGCCTCACCGGGTTCTCAGGTAACGCTCCTTTCCACCTAGCCACAAATAGGAAATCAATGAGGGAAGTCATCAGATCACGCTCACTCAGTCTGTGCGAGTCGATATTGCCGGGGTCCTCAAACTCGGGAAGAATTCACAGCACCTATGTAGGCTGCGGCGTTGTCCATGCCTTCACCGAAATTGCGTTCCCTAGATGAAGCTAAAACCATTAACGTTATAACTCCTTTTTTTAAATAGCTAACTTTTCACACGATTTTATTGTCCGTTCCGTTGAGTTCCGTCTCCTGTTATTTACTTATTGCTCATCCCCCAGAAATTTTTATTGAACTGGTTATAGTTAAGGCCATCTAATCTTGGTTCCTGTCAAGCGGCACCACGATTAATTTCATTTTTCTACTGCTCTGTCTCATCAATTTATCCTTTTGCCAGGCAGGAAGAAAGGGAGGGGTGCGGGCATCTCTAAGGTATTGCCACTCTGGAGAGCAAAACTGACACACGCACCACAATTCCCCATAGCTGCAGCTTTTATTATTAGGTCTGCTCTCGGCATAGTCCAAGTCATTACTTTTCCTTTGCTCTAAGCTCATCTGAGGAAACACCACTATCCCCAGGGAGCTGGACCAGAGGATACGTTTCAGAGTCGATCCACCATCCACAGCCCTTACAAAATATTTCCTCTAATAAGACGTGTAGCAACACTACAACTTTTACGAGAGGGGTAAAAAGAGGCAATGGAAAAAACAGGGATCAATGTGGCAAAACTTAATGGGCTGTGGTCCGCTGTGGAGAGCACCATTTGGGCTGACCTAATGCATAATGATTTCCAATTTGAAAGTGTGCTGTTATTTTTTTATTTATTTCTTCCTCATGACATCGACCTTAATGTTTCCTCACTTCTGTCAGTGACGTGAAGTTGTAATTTTTTGTGTCAGTTTAATACCAGCAACCAATTCCTATTCATATATCCTGGTGACATGCGGCCGGCATGCCGTTCCGCCCCAAATATAGAAATGTCCACATTCATTCTGGCTTCCTATGAGGAAAAGGGTTACCCTGTCCAGAGTTGGTGTTTTGCTCTTATGTTTCAGTAAATATGCTGTAGACTTTAACTTTGATCTTCAATTATGCTTCCACATTACTTTTGCATCTCCTTCTGGGCCTTAATCGCCGTTCTGGAAATTTCCAGTGTTTCTGAATTTTTTATGAGAACTTGCTTTGAAAAGGAATAATATAGTATTTGCCTTGCTCTTCATTATTGTTAAATTTGGAATTATAAAGCATTTTAAGCACATTATGGTTATAAATGTACAGTGGAGAAATGCTCGGCTCTTTTAGCAAGATGCCTTTAACATGGGACTGCACACCATGCTCATTTTTTTAAACATAAACCATGATGTTTTGCAACAAAAGCGAGACAGCCCCTGCAGTGAAGGAGTAATAGGGAAAGAAGTAGAAAATGATCATTTAATTTCTTTTGCTTTCTTTCACGAGGACCCTGTGATCCTTTAAGAAGGCTAACTTTGGGGATTAAACAAACCAGGTTCTCAAGCTCTTTCTTATGCACTTCCCTCTTCATATTTTGCGGAGCCTGATCTCAGTGAGCATTGTTTGCAGACTCAGTTAATTCCATAATGCAGGGGTGCATTTTTAAAGTTTTGACTTGAGAATAAATAAACAACGTTTGAGTAATGTTTGGTTAAGAGTGTAAATTTTGTTTTAACAGTGTTGTACCTGGGAATTTTTAAATCAGTATTATGTTTCCTTTCAATAATACAAGCAGGGCAACATGGTCATGCACCCGCTAGTGCTGATGTCACTCTGTCGCTTTACTGTGGGTGTAGACAATGAATGTCACAATGTGAGCCTTTATAGCACTGTTATAGTCTCAAGAAATGTTTTTTATGCTATTTAAATTTATTTCAGTGTAACTGGCATACAAAATGTTCGGCATATCACAGACTTGCGATAATAAATAAATACTAGTCTTAATTTTAAAAAAATGAAATAGACAAAAATTGTCAAAGTAATACATTTTAAATTAATTCCAGGAATTCTGGTAAGTGAATGAGTATCTTGTAGCTGATTTAAACTTGTATACGTGAACACCTTGTAATGTACAATGTACAGTACCTGTACTGTTCATGTACAACTCTGCAGTGTAATAGTTGTGACTCCCGACAGCTTAATGAAAGTATTATGACACAGATGAGTGCTTATACTGTAGTCAACAAACTTTGCATATGTTGCTGCACAGTATGCTTGAGTGCCTTGTAGGACAAAAATTTGCATGAGGTGAATGCAGTACCAGACAGCAACCGTCTTCTCCTGTCTCACACAGTGTTTGTGGTTCTCACCATGAGCAGTAAACATCTTCCCATGACTGCCGCCGTATCCTTTGTCTGCCTCTGTCTCATGCACCAGTCACACCGCTGACTGGCGACCAACCATCAACAAGCTCAGTGGGCTCACCAACAAAGCATGTACATGAGGCCACATTGCTTGTTCTTACTACATCTACTACTTTTGTTATTATACAGACCCAACTGAATTACATAGTATATGTACCCATTCTTAGATTTTGCTCATTTAAAATTAATGTAAATGTGGACGAGTGAGGTTACAAACAGGACCGCCAGCCCATCTCTTCTGTGGTTTCCTGCCCGCAGTATCACTATGTTATCAAGTGACACGCCATGCTTTTATGGATGCAAGGGTGACAACCAAGCACAAGAAATTTGTGCCATTTCTGCAGACTTCTTAACTCGGTCCTTAACATCCAGAATACACTGAAAACTGTAAGCTACCACATAACTATGATAAAGAAGGATAAAAATTTAAGCACATATTATGGTTATTGTTGTCTTGGTGGCTATGGACTTCGGGGTAAAGAACCTCTGCTTTAATATTGTTGATGGGCCTGAATGCTTGACTATAAACATAATTTTAAAGATGTATCTAGGTGTAGGTCATATGCATTTTTCTATACAATGACAACTTTTTTATTATTCTGTTTTGCTGTTTCAAGTCTGAATATAGCAAGGAGACAGGTTAAAGGGTATTCAGAAAACCCAACACAAAACATTCCTAGTGTACAGTTCAAAATTTCATAGCTAAAAATAACTAATTGTTCAACAATTTGATTTCTTTTATCTCATAAAAGTTGATGGCTAAATCACTGGCAAAAATATAGAGAAATAGAAGATTAGCATAGTGTTCTGTTTATCTTCTACAGTAGAGTATATTCTAGTATGCAGGCAGCGATTATTTTACTGTAACTGGGTGTTGGGGAAGGCTGTACCTAAGACATAAATTGTAATAATCTGCTTCTCTGAACATTTGCTTTATTTTTGTGAATTTATTGCTTGGTCAATAGATTTTAAATATATTACTTTAATTGAACTCCAATGACTTGCTAAAAGGCTTCCTATGTTTTATTTACTCACACACTTAAAAGTCCTAAAAGTATGGACCTGCCTTTAAAGCAAAATAGAGAAATTGGTTTTGCAATTGTTTGTGCTCCTAATTAGATTTATGCTCCTAATTTACTTTCGGTCAATAAGGTAACAGTGGTTCGGACTGTTTGTATAGACCTACTGAAGCAGAGATAAATTCATTACAACCAAACTACAGGGTCAATTCTGTGGGCAATGTTTTAGCATATGAATGTACAGAACAGAAAGAAGTGGTAAGAAAACGGGTTTTATTGTGTTTTTTCCCATTCATTTGTTGTATAATGCATGAAAATAAGAACCCGTTTTAGTGCTTAGAGAAGAAATGGAAAAGTATTTGGGGGTCTTTTGGGGCATTTTAAATATGGTTAATCATAAAGACATCGCTGCCGTTTATCACTGGTAACTTACATTAAATGAAATAGCTCCAGATATACAAGTATTATTGATGTTAACACTTGAATATCTGGAATGTTTATAGCGACACATGACCTTCGGTTTTCTTGCTACTGAATCCATAAACTTTTCCTTCTGACGCTGATATAATTTTATAATATATAAATATTATTTGTTGCCGTCAGCATTAATGTCTGATGCTCAGGCTTTTGAAAGTTCAGTTTTGTGACGTTTACGGGTCAGTGTAAAGCAAACTTATTTTGCTTGTTTTTTGCCTTAGCAGCAATACGATTGAGCTGGAGCCATCCTGCTAAGTTTCACTCTTGGCGAAGGTGGTTGGGAATTAGAGGGAATGCGCACTCTCCCCCTTTCGCAATTACGCCCACGTCTCCATGATGTTCTAAACACATTGCAGGGAGCAACTGTAATTGGAATATATAATGTTGCAAAACTCCAGGACATCACAGCTTGGAGTTTCGAGTTTTTGTTTTCCCACCTCGTCCTCCTCCTCAACGTCAATCCAGAAATCAGCCAATTCCATCACTACGATTCAATTAACAGATGTTTCGTAAAATGCAAGCAGTTGGCAAAACTTTGAGAGTTGCCTGTATTGTAGAGGAAAGAGGAGCAAAAAAAAAAAGCGGAGGAAGGTTCGAGGACTTTGGTTTGCAAACGCTGTTATTTATGTTTCTTTTATTCATCTACATTATTTCAGGGCAAAAATATCACAATGTTGGGAGCACATGGCTGATTTTTTTTAGTTGTGTAATAATCAATGCAACAATAAATGTATAAAATGACACTTTGAAGGTATGTCACAGGATTTTCACAGTTCCTACAGCTGCACGCTTCTGTTGTTGTCATTCCTAGAATCTGTTGGAGCCACTCATCCAACTTAAAGCTCACAGCCACAAGTGATCCTATTACCAGCAAGACTACCTTGGTTTTCACCTCCTTCTTAGCTCCTTCATGAAATTTGTGCATCTTCTCTCGTTGGGTTGCTGTTGTACAAAGTCCACGTCATCACATCTTGTGATTCTCTTTGTTCTTGGTGTTCTCATACTTAGAGGTTGGCCGGTCTTACCTGCTTAATGATTTTGCTGGTCCAGGAACCAAACCCCATTCCCCCACTTGTTAGGCCTTGGTGTTATCAGCTATGCTGGCTAACTGCTAACAGTAGTCTAATGTACAACTGACATATCGCAAATTGCATGAAATTCTGATTTCCGTTGGTTTTTGGTCTTTTCTCCTCATTAAGTAATCGCATCAAGGCTTCGGCATTGCTTGTGAACAGCACATGGAGTAATCTGACCTTCTTACGGCTTTCTTGAACAGCTTCTGTGGCATAACAAGAGAGCACTTGACATCACAGGGCCTTAATGCAACCAAACTTTCCATTACTTATCTCACGCAGTCATTTTGCTTAAGATTGATAAAGCTAATCCTATTCCCCATCCCTCTGATTATCCAGCCAGACCTGGATAAGCCCTCTAAATAGGCCTGAATGGATTGCACCTGTTAAAGCAAAAATTTTGCATGCTGCCCTGTACGTCTGCTTCAATTTCTTTTCAAAGGTGTTCATCTTAACTGTGGACATTTGATGAAGTTTATTTTGATTCCTTGAATTGCTTAGTGAAACTCTGCCTTGCAGACCCAGACTATAAGTACAAAGATTTGCAATTCGTATTCATGATCTTTCCGAAGGTCCTCGTGCCAGACGGCCATCAGACAATATAATAACTGGTTTACATTCTCCAAAACACGTTTACAACACACTTGGTAATGGTCACTACACAGTCACCCGACATTGCTCAGATTAATCCTATGCAGCGACCGCACTGACAGTCTACAGTGTTTTCAAGTATTATATGCGGTAATAACCCAGTTAGTGCTCAGAATGCATTCCGAGAAAGTGGAGCACTAACCGAAACGGGAGCGAATTAGGTCATTTTAACGTTATGTCTTATTAGACGGATGAAAATGCAACGGAACAATAAGGAACATTTATCCAGACTCTTGTCATCAGAACAACCCAAACCAACATAAATGGTTGTCCCTTATTTATCTTCATTGGAAGCTGGTGCATAGAAAAAGAGCAGAAAAGGCCCTGCTCCCCTACACTGGGGAGAGGCCAGAGCTCATGGCCTAAACACCGGAGAGTTGCCACAGTGAGGAGTAGGATAAAATTAATAAAGAGAGGAGATGTGCAGTGTTGAGCATATAAATGTGTGCATGCACTATACTGTAAGTCGCTGCAAAGTAACAGAACGAGCGGTGGAATGAAAGAGTGCTGAATGGGGCAGCATTCGATGGCTTATTACTGTAAAGTCTTATCAGAATGCAAATTTCGCCTGCAAAACAGACAGAGTAAAACACACAAAAACACAATAAATGGTAATCCCTAACAGTGTTAAGTGCCTTGCCTCAAGTAATCCACATTTGAGGATGGGTTGGTTCACTGTGATTTTCATCTTCATTAACTTAGTCATTTAAAACTGCTGGAGAGTGCAAGCAATTACACGCTTTGGGATAGTCCAGATAAACTCTTAATCCAAATGTGATAGGAGCAACACTTTTTTCCAGCAGTTAAGCAAAAAGTAAGTTAGTCTTCGCCTACTATTGGTTTTTGCAGTTAATTGGAGAGACAAGATATATTGATTTTAAATTCATGAACAAATTATTAGTGCCAGCGGCCCACACTCGGGCCTCTGAATGAAATAAGGAATTAAGAGATCATTCTTAGCTTTAAATGTATGAAAATTGCATACATTTTAATGTAATTGAAAGTGTGTAGACATCAACCGCAAAGGCATTGCCAAATATTTATAGCGGTGAAAACGTCAGGTTGGTCTCCATGCTTTGATTCCACATTTCATTCAAAAAGCTCAGCTCACATACGTTCACATATACAGCATCTGGCCTGTAAAGTAGTGTGACTTTGGGGTTGATGCTGTGTTCTTCTTTCATATCATGCCATTGTTTTGTGTTGTACAGTCAACTCATGATTGAAATTATGAAATAGTGCTTATTAATGAAATGAGCATTATTTTTACCTTGATGTTACAGATTAATAAGAGCGGTGAGGGATCTACTGTTCTGACTGATGTACAGTCAGAACTGAGCCGAGTAGAACAGTGGTTGAAGCTGTCACCTTGCGATCTCGAGGTCATCGGTTCCAAATCCCTAATCGTGTCATGCTTTAAAGCTCCAGGTTGGAATTGACTCTTAGATTTTCTCACCCTAAGTGGTGCACTGGCATAAACGGATAAATTGGTGTAAATCCCTTCGAAAGAAAAAAAAAAAAAATCAGTTAAATAAACATTTCGTCCGCCTGTGAAAAACACTTGTTTGAACTCAGTTGCTAAGAATAAAGGGAATGTACATTTTTCACACCTTCACTTAGGGGTCTTGTGTGAGATCGACATCGACGAGTGCGTCTCAAAGCCTTGCCAAAACGGAGGGCGGTGCACCGACGGCCCAGGACATTACCGGTGCTCTTGCTCCCAAGGCTTCGCGGGACTCAACTGTGAGGCCAACACTGATGAATGTGCATCGAGCCCCTGCCTTCACGGGAGGTAAAAAGGCTTTGGCAATCAATAAGCACTAAAATCCAGGAAGTTTTTGCTGAGATGCGATAAAATCATTTTAATGACACTTCCCAGCACCGCGGTTAGGGATGACAGATGTTGCGTGTTTTAGCTAAAGCAACACACTGACAGTTTCTGTCATCTCTCTTTCAATTACCTTAATAAGCAAATTGCACATTTTCCGCAATAGGGATTCATTCACGTTTAATGCAGTTTTCCGCAGGCCTTGAGCGGGAGGTGCGGATGGAGGTGTTGGGATTCACGATAAAATGTTTCACGTGTTTCGTGCGCTGAAGCTCGTGTTTACGTGTGGATTTTATTAAATGATTTATTCTTCTTTTGCCCTCTGCTCCAGCTGCACCGATGGTGTTGGCGCATACTCGTGTCAGTGCGAACCGGGATGGACTGGCCGTCACTGCGAAGCGAATGTCAACGTAAGAAGTTTCCTTTTCATGCATTACGAGGAAATTACCCTTTTCGCTAAGTATCTGTTGTGTTATCTTATTTACCTGGAGGCCCCCCAGAAATTAAAGCGATGAGAAGCTTGACTGCATTTTTCCTCTAAAAAGTATATGGCCCAGAAAATTATTACACGGTTCAGCAACTCCAGTGCATTTTCAAAATAGCCTTAAGATAATAGTTGCTATTTGTTATAAATCTGTGATCATTCAATATCCAGTCTCCTAATTCATCACTTCTCCCATGTTGTTCTTGCCCAGGGTTTGTTTTCTGAAGCAGTCGAATCTGACGGCAACGCCTTTTCATGTTCCCAACACAGTAGCCAGCGAACAATCGCTCAGCTAGAAAGAGTTTCTTCAAGTTTACGTCCCCCCTTGAAGTAATCGACTGAAATGTTTTACCCTCCAGCAGGAATATTAATACTTCAGTACAAGTGCCAACGTATTGCTCTTTGATGATTTCTTTTGATTTGTTGTACATTATGTTGCTAATTATTTATATCTGTGAGACACAAAAAGCAGCTTTTATCTAATTTTATCTTAAAAACTGCAGCGTCCCCGATTCTTACACCCCCAGTCATTCATTCCAATTTAATACATCAATATAAACATAAATGATGGCGAATTAAAGATTGTTCAAAGCAGAATTCTATAATTATATATAGAAATTAATCTTTGTACAAATATAGATTTAGATGTGTTTCTGCATTTTACTTATTCAGAACCTGCATTTACATGAAAGACTTTGAGTTGGAATTCTGTTCAATACGTCAGAAGCGCATTTGCACAGCTTGCTGTCAAGCTGAAGCTGCAGCTCAGCCAAGTTGGACAAAGATGGACAAAACTGCTACCAGCTAACTCTTGCCTCTGCTGTTCTTACAAGGCAATGCTGATCTAAACCCTGTTCAAGAGCGGGCATTTTCTCCGAATCGTCAGAATTATAGGCCTCTGTTACCTCATAAAAGAATAACTGCATTCACATTCCTTTACAGGACTTTAATAAAAAAGCATTATTTTTATTCTAAGGTGACCTGTGCAACTGAAGGATCTAAAGATGTTTTTTTTTATTCTGATTATAAAACCATCACGTATATCGGATGCTGTGCGCGACACCTAACTGCCAATCCTTGGTCACCACACCTGTTGTTTAGCACTAATAAACTGATGATTGTTAATCTTTCTTTTTCTCCAACAAATACTGTTTTATTGTTTCAATATTTAGACCACTTTATCCAAAGATAAATGTCCCTGATTTACACAGCTTACTATTTGGCTAAACTTATTCAGTGTAATTGCCTCTGTCAAAGGTACAGCAGGAGCTTCCCCAGGGAGCTGAACCAATGACCTTCCATTCCCATGTCTGTTCTGCTTGGTGTAGAGATTTTGTGCATTACATCTGCATTGCGCTGGAAGTGCGACAAAGGTCAAATGAACGCTTTTATATATTTTTTTGTCCTCACAATAGATGTGAAGGGCTGTTGTGGTTAAAGGATTGAGGATGACGGGTTACAGGATCAGATCACAAGAGAGCAGCTAATGGTCCAACTGTGACTGAAGTATTTAATCTGATACGTCCACCTCTATAAACTGTATAAAACTGTAAGCGGTGGATAAAAAAATGTCTGCTAAGCAAATGAAAAAAATGCGCAATGCCGTATACTTTTTTCATGTTCACTTGTACTTTGACACTCAGGTACAGCGTTTGTTCCTGGTCCTTCTGGTTTCTTGACAGATGCTCTCTTTCATTTTATGCATTGTACATAAGTCATCTGCTTTTTTTGCCTAGAAAACAGATTAATGAAAGGTTAACATTAAACATAGGTGCTCCATGTATGAGTTTGAGGTAATGCTAGGTTTTATATTTGGCCTTTATTAAGAATTTTATTCCTTTTTGCTGTCATTTTCTCAAATCGGTTAACCAGCCACACAAAATATAAATGAATATTAATATGTTGCTTTTATTTTGCACAAAGTGCAATAATTATTTAAAAAAAAAAAAAAAACACTTTCATCTATTTATAGTTGAAGAGATGGAAAAACAGATTTTTTTTTCATCTAGAAGGGCTCAAGTAGCAGCTTACACTGCCAACCTCTATAACAGTATCTGGTATGTTCTACCAAGTTTACTACGGTGTTGACCTTGATGAACCATGCTTGTGTAGTACATTCCACCACCTGTCAAGATTTTTCTGTGGAATTTACAGGAGTGTGCGTCCGGCCCATGTCTTAATGGAGCCTCCTGCACTGATCTCATCAACAAGTACGCATGTTTCTGCCGCCATGGTTACACTGGGAAGAACTGCGAGGTCGATATCAACGTTTGTCTGGAACGGCCCCAGAATATCTCCATGTGCATCAACGGTGGCCTCTGTGTGGATGGGCCAGGCTTAAATTTCACCTGCAGGTTAGCTCACACTCACTGTATTCCTTGCTACCCCTTTTCTTATTTAATCTATATAAAAATCAAGGTTTAATGACATTTATCTGCACTATATTGTTATAGTTCCCTTTTATGGCAGCTTTACCCAAGTAAAGAGTCAGAATAAAAGTACTATACTTAGAATTGTTTCAATTAGCATAAGGCAAACAACATTTCATGAAGGTTTAGGAGTTACAGTCCACACCAGTGTCAGAAATTTACAATGAATATACTGAACTACCTTCTGTCTTCATAGTTCAGCTGCATCGCCAAAGAGGCTCTAAATTGTCTTTACTTGTGTAAAAAGTCAAAGGTACAGCATATCTGCTTATTTAATGATTAGTCAGCAACATATAAAGAGGAATTTGTTATATAATGGCCTTAAAAGTTTACTTCAGCCCTCTTGGCCATGTAAAAACTGAGTTATCTCATGGCGATGAGCCCATACAGTATTTTGTGATTTTTGCACACTTAATGCACATATTGTGTTGTGTTTTGTAGAGACAGATTTTTTTTTTTTTTTTTTTTCCTTCATCGCCAGTGGCTTCTGTTTTTGGATTCTGCAGAACAAAGAGATCTTTTAAATTAGAGATTAGTGATTCTGTGAAAATATTTTTTGGAGATATTTACAACCACAGCAACACAGTGATATCGAACATTAAATAATTTATGAACATCTCGTTCATAAATCGATTAGGTTCCTATAGGTCTACTTTGTCAAACATTAATGGTTTTATCCGTTTCTACTGTTTTTTCTACTCTTGGTTGAACTTTGGGGTTGTCATAAGGGTGATACACATACAGCGGATTTGTACTCACGCAAAATTCTCCATCTCGTAAGCTCAAGTGACCTTAAGTGCACCTTAAGGTAGGCATCTTAAAAAGTTCTGAGAAGGTTCCTGTAAGCTTGAAGAATTTAGATGTTCCACAAAGATATGTTGTGCACTTCAGAAAATTGTTGTTGCTTTTTTCATTGTTTTCATTGCTCTTTTGAAAACCAAGGGCTAAACCAAAGGTATTTTTTTTGCAATGTCAGGCTTGAGGGGTGTGTGTGTGTGTGTGTGTGTGTGTGTGTGTGTGTGTGTGTGAGTGTGTGTGTGTGTGTGAGTGAGTGAGTGAGAAAGAAAGAGAGGACATTCATGTGCAGCAGTGAAGTGCCCAATGCTACGGCAGTGACTCCGTTTCACCTTATGGGGTCCCTTCTAAATCACCCCAATGTTCAGAACCATGTTCTCCCACCACCTTCTGCCTCCCTGCAAAACCAATTAACACATTTAATTGAATTAACTTCATTCAAAATCCAGAGGAATGCTTCACTAGAAAGACAGGTACAGGGTGAGCTGGCAGGTGGCAATTGAGAGTGCTTTTAATTTCAGCTGAGTTTACCGCACCAGGAAGCTTCTGCTATCCTTCTGAAAAGCAAGGAAAGACCTTCGCAATGACTTTCAGCAAAGTTTCAGTGTTGTTCAGCACAGTTGATGCCTTTTGCCCAGCAATTCTAATGGGAGATTTAAGATGAAATATTCAGGGTGTGCAACAATCTGGGACATCTGAAAGAGATGTGCAGTATCTGTTATAAGGTGATTTTTACATTCTTGTGTACTGTAGTAGGAATTCATAACCACAGAAGAGCCCCCAAAAACGAAAGCAAACAGTACATAACTGGAGACTTCACATCATGTCTTATTAGATTCACTGTGCTTTATTGGCATGACAAATGTACACCGCCAAACCAGCTCAGCAGCAATACTGAGAATAACACTGTGAATGACCAGCAGCAACATAGATCTGAAAAAAGTAATAATAAACAAATAAATAAACTGTGTTTATAGGCATAAATATTTCATATACATACTGTAGATTCATATCAAACAGAAAGTGCTGATAAAAGGAGTAGCACTTCAAAGGGGATCCCACTTCCTAACCTTCATCCTAAGCACATATATACAGATGATCCCCGTGTTACGATGGGGTTACATTCCGATAAACCCACCTTAAGTCAAACATGCATCTAATACACCTAACCTACTGTTACGTCTGTGGTTGCTTCAGTAACAGAACATAGGTGGTCTCTCCACCCCCATCTTCAAACTAAGCATTGATTGATGTAGGAACCAATCATGGACACGTTTTTTAGTTTATTTAGTTGGTTACGTTTATTTAGTTCCTACCCAGACTTCCTGTGAGTGCTCAGTTTCTGCTGCCCCTTGTGAACTCGCTTGCAACCACTGCCTTGCTCAGACTTTGCATTTTGTTCATTTTGAATTGTGTCATCTTCTGATTGTATACTGCCAATCGCAAATTTTTAGTGCTAGCTCCCAGCTAACAGCAATGCTCTTTGTCGGAAACAACACCCGGTAAAGAGTTTAACGGAACTTAAACTTATTGTCGATTGTTTCCACCAACCTACGCCATAACACCTACCTGAACATCGTAGACTATTCTAGCCTACTTTAAAAGTCATTACAGGCTTTCCAGTTTCATGCCACTTTCAGAAGACAAAGATGGGCGTTTTGTAAACATGATGGATACACAAAACACAATGTAAATACGGGGGGAATCCGAAGAAACGCTGGCAACAGAGAACACTGTCGAGTATCGGTTGTATACACTAGCAACCACGTGGCCGACTGAGAAATGCTATTGCTGCCACTGCCCAGCATCCTGAGAGAATATCATACCGCATATTGCTTGCCCGATAAAAAAATCAAAATTTGAAGTATAGTTTCTACTGAATGCATATTGCATCACAATAAAGTCAAAAAAAGTATTGTCTGACCATTGTAACTCGAGCACCGTGTGCGTGCGTGCGTGCGTTTTTAAACCTACTGGATAATCAACTGACTACAGAAATATTTATTCTCTCTCACTGTGAAAAACATTTGACAAGATGCATTTGAAATATCAAACTATTTAGTTTAGTTTTTAAATTTGTTTTTGAGAGGAATCCAGTGAGAAGCCACGTATGTGATACGGCAGCAGAGTGGTACAGTGAACAGTGTTTTTTCTCACAGCACCTGGACTGACAAAGGTTCTGGTGAAAGTTCAAATCCAGTGCTACATTTGTGAAGTCCACATGTCTGTGTAGGTTTTCTCCAGATGCTCCTGTTTCCACCCAGAGACATGTGTTTTAAGTGAATTGGGCTATTAACTGTCTTGAGCGTGTGACTGTGTGAGTGAATATGTGAGTACTGGTATCTCCGCAAGCCCAGTACCCAGAGATTTTAGACACTGACCAGGATAAGCAGTTAACAGCTGTTAATAGATGTCCATAGCGTCTTGAACCTGGAGTAGGCTTGTAAGAACCCGGTAAGATTAATTGTTTGTTTATTAACATTTTCCAGGAGTTTAGAGTTTAGCTGAGCATCAAAACAAATCCATTTTGTGTTTAATCAAAAGCAAATTAAAGTTTTTCTTTCCATTTTCCAAGGACTTCCTGCAGGCTGTGTTTATGAGACCTGAACAAGTTTTGCTTCTCCTTTCAGATGCCCTGCTGGCTTTGTGGGACTGTTCTGCGAGGTAGAGGTGAATGAATGTTGCTCAGAGCCCTGCCTCAATGGGGCCATCTGCGAAGATCTTGTCGATGGTTATCGCTGCCGCTGCCGCCCAGGTAACTCACATCATTACTGTCCCACCTTTTGTTCCACACTCCTTACGGAGGTTGGACAAAATTAAAAAAAAGGTACTGTACATTTTTGGTTGAAGAATGTCAAAGTTTCAAGGCATGGTTATTAGTGAGAAGATATGGAATTCTGTCCTAAATCCAGCTAACATACCTTTTAGAGATCAATTTGAACCATGCCACCTTGGCATTAGTAGCACCAACTGACTCCCTCATTCCTAATGCTGTCAACCACATTAGGAAGAGACACAACCAGTGCAGACGTGGGGAGTTCTAGGGGGATTGTGGAGCATATATGTGTTTAGAAAATTCAAGATCTTCGTTGGCTGTATCAATGTACTTTGTGTGCGTGGGTGTACATACAAGCTGACTCCTAAGAAAGTATGTAAAAAAAAAAAAAAAAAAAAACTGTCCTCTTATTGGAGATTTTGTCATCCTAATATATACCCACATCTGCAAAGTAACACATATGTAATCAAATATAGCTTCTGGCTAAACTAAATTTAATACACCTACACTACCCTGACCTTTGCTGCACTCCCTTACTCCCTTATAAGTCCTCCCTTATTGATGCAAACCAGAATGTGCCAAGAAAAGAGCTTGGATAATTATTGTGTTTTCACCCGATTTAGTCATCCCAAAATTACACTTGCAGATATTGGCTGCATAAGCTATATGGCTACTAAATATGTTTGAGGGCCAATATTACATACTTGTTCCTTCAAAACTAAATGTCAGTATTTTAATTAAATGTACTGTTTTATTATGTTGGAGTTAAATAACACTTGAAATATCTATTTGAAAACAGACATAAATTCATTGTCATGATTTTGTAATTCATTACACCAGGAGAGCAGAATTGTTTGGAGTGAGGAAGAACGACACAGAAGCACAGTAGCAAGAATCATATCACTTCTGTGGCATCAAGTAGTATTTGAAGTCATTTTTATTGCGAAAACAGCAATGCAGCAGTTATATCAGGTACACACCATCCAGAAATGATCAAGTCGGACGGGTAAAAGTAGACCACAGCAGTAAAATGATTTCAAGTTATTACAGCTCACAAGAGTGATATTAAGACAGGACCACATAACACCTCAGTACAATATTAAAGACAGCTTATCCAACTTCATTTAGTATAAAATAACACTTTAACAAGTTTAAGTGCTACTACCTAAAATTATAATGTAATCTCAAATGATGAATTAACTGGAAACTCATTTTGCTGAAAAACAATCATAACCTCCATCATACAGTTTGTCACATTGGACAACTCCACTCAAAGTAAATCACACTTTAGAAGAGAAAGGGGTAGAAAGACCACAATAGGAGACAAAAAGTAAAAAAAATAAGAGATCTGTAATAATTTTCCTCCCCTCACCCTAAACCTGGTTGACTTCAAACTATGTTTGTGAGTAATAGGCAGAGGTGACATGTCCTAACTACTAACTCTTAAGTAGACATCCCTGGCTACACCTATGCCCCCAGGACCCAAAACCCACAAACAATTAAGAAATTAGGTAAAAAGTAAGAACAACAGGAAAAAAAGAGCAACACTGTAAAGTGTATAAAGTAAATGATATAAGAACCAATTAAAAATAAGTTTAGTACTACCAGTACATGAATGGACTGCTCTCAGTTTCAGTCTTTCAGACCAGCCAGCAAAGCATTGGCGAACGCAAAACTGTCAAACATGCTGGAAAAGTAAAACTTGTGCGTTTTTGATGTTGAATGCTCTGACAATTTCATTAAATCTATGTCTTTCGCAGATGATTCTGGATGGCAGATTAGGGCAGAGTTACAGACAGGAGTCTTTAAAGGCAATGTTGAATTTTTTAATGGCAGCTTTTTCAATGTTTTTGTTATCAGAAAGGAGCAAAAAACAGATCAGCAAGGTCCTTGAATAGTCATTCGGGTCGGGGGGGTGGTGGGGGAGGTAGTTGGCAGAGTCTACCTCCCCCTACGCCGGGCACCATGGCTAAACATCCCTATTGGTTGGTGTAGGTATCGCATATGTGAATAGTTAATTACTGTAACGTCCAATCGTGGATGGGATGTTGTGCTGCGATGTTGGGGTTCGCCCTGTTCCATGGTGTTGGTAGAAGGGGGCTGGAGTGGCTAACCAGCCTCAGTGTGGGTGCTAAGAGTGGCTGCTCCCTTCCCTCAATGCCCCGCGCTCAATAAAAGGCTGTGCCGTGGAGATCGGCGTGATGTCTTTGCTTCCTCCATCCAAGCCCAGACCGGCACTCATTACAATATTTTTACATTCCATTTCATCCAGTTTTGCATGTTTAATGCTCCACCTTCTGCTCCGGCGACTATTAAGCGGATTTTTGAATGCAACAAGTCCTCCAGTTAAAAAAATAGACTTCAGTGAAACAAGTCTCTATTTTACCCACAGTCGATTAGACTGGAGAATGTTTTTTCAGAGCCGAAACGGAGTCGGCAAGTGTCTCCATTTTCATGAAAACAGTGCTCAGTTGAAAACCCATAACATCTATTTTGGCTTCCATACGATTCATTTGTTGAGATAAATTTCTCACGTATGCTAACAAACCTGCTAAATCTTCATTGGAGGGTGAGGACTGCTCGTGGAACAGTGGCCGTAATCCCAGTTTCTTCTTCGCGTTCATCAAAAACATACAATGCCACCATATTAGCTTTCTTGCTTGTGTAGCTTCAGTCACATCTTTGTCAGTGGGCTCTACTTTCAATATTTACCCCCTATCACAGAACATTGAGGCAAAAATTGGATAACTTAGTTGTCCTTAGAAAGAGACATTTCAAATTCCATCATTTATAGTGACCTAAGGTCATATGATCAGAGTGAAAATACAACAGTTGTGGGTCTCTGGAGGAGAGACAAAATTTATGCGGTCATCTCGGAAAACGGCCACATGACCTCCCTGAAAGAGCTACTTTTAGATGGAAGAAAGGAGGCGAAAAAGAAACAAAAAACAAGAATTCTTCAGAGTCAATAGTCAACTGACCTCTAAAGGTGCTGTACCTCTAAGAGAGCCAAGAAAAGACACTGAGCTAAAACAGCACCTGGATTCGTGTCAGCAGAAAGCATGAGGAACGCTACGACTTGGTCTTATTTTTGACTGTATGATAAGGTAATTTCCTTGTATCTTATGAAATGGGTTAAAGGCTGTTCACTTTTCAGCCTAAAACCAGCTCAGCTGTTTTCCTCCCACAATGGAATCAGGCGGCCAGCACATGTTTTAAGGAATTTAATGGTCTTTAAGTAGCTACATCGATTTAAAGCCATTTTCATTTGTCATTTTGCAGAAAATGTGAATTTATGTATGCTAGGCATATGCCTGTTTTGACAGGTGTGTATCTGCACTAAGTGTGTGCGTGTGTGTGTGTGTGCGCGCGCGCCCGCCTGCATGCCTGTAAAGAGGGGAATCAATGTAGAGGATCCACATTGATATTCACTTCAGAGGGAAGTGGGAGGTGGCAGGAGGGGGTTAGCTCTGCTCACCACGAAACTCTGCGAGCTTTTGTTTCTGGCAGGTTGGACAGGCCTTCACTGTGAGGATGACATTAATGAGTGCCTCCCTCAGCCTTGCGAGCAGGGGATGTGCATCCAGAACGATCCGGGCCACGGCTACACCTGTTTCTGTCGTCCCGGATTTGTGGTGAGCGCGGCTCCCTTCCTTTGCCTGGACCGCACCCTCTGGCTTCTTCCCGCTGCCTCCACTTTCGAAGGTGGCTAAAAAGTGTTGCACGCTACCGCTACAAAAAAAAATAAAAAATAAAAAAATAAATTTAAAATTAAAAATTGTTGCCATGCTTCTTATCTGCTAATTACCCATCATCCTCCCCGTCTCTTCCAGAGAAGGAGAACAGAAGTGTTTTAGCATCTCCTGTGCATGGTTGTTATGACCAGCTGGAAGCTTTGCGATAATTGCTCCTGCCGCTCCACATAAAGCTAATTTATACTGCTATTCCAGCGGCTTGGGAGACGCATGCCTCGCTTGAGTTATGATGCCTTCACTAAGCCACGGTGTTTACAGGTCCCTCCTCCGGTGACACTGTGTGATTTAGCACAACATGCATTTGGGTAATTTACTTCACACAACTGAAGCTAACCAATCGCAAGTCAGCCTCATTCGGCCTCCGCGTTTGTGCGCCGTACAAATTTAAATAAATGGGCCGCCAATGTAATTTTTCATATAATTAATGCAATTATTTTTGCATTTTTTTTAATGCCCAAAAAAGTTTTCACAAAAATAGTTTCGAAAATGTAAGCATATTATACTTTCAGTCCAGTTGTCCCTAGGGGAGTTACTGATTTTTTTTATTCGTAAATGCTTGTCTGGTGCAGCATCGTGGTGGACCACAGCTTATCCCAGAAGCCCTGGCGGTGAGACAGGGTACAGCCTAGACCGAATAACACTCCATCCCAGGACGATTGCACACACTCATCCTGCCGCGTATGAACACTAAGGGCGGTTTAGAGTCGACAGTTCTCGTGAAACACACATTTGGACGGTGTGAGGAAACCAGAGCACCTGGAGAAAAGCCACACGGACGGGGAAAGAACACGCAAACGTCCGCTCGGACTGAGCTACGTTCCAACCCGTGTCCAAGCACGCAGCCTGGGAACTGTTAAAAAAAAAAAAAAAAAAACAGAAAACTTAACATCCTGTATCTTGATAATATATAAATTGAAATTTTTGCCTGGCCGCTGGGTGCCAAATCAATCCAGTTATGTGTCTACTTGATGTTTTGGCAGGGGAAAAACTGTGAGCAGAACTACGACGACTGCCTCATGCACGCATGCCCTCCTGAACATTACTGTGTGGACGGCATCAATGGTGTCAGCTGCATCCCCGTCATGACAAGTGACCAAAGCGTGCCTCCTCGGAGTACCACCCCGTGGCCACATCCCACAGCCGGCACAGCCAAAGGCCTACAGAACACCAAAGAACCACCAGGTAAGGCAAGAGGTAAAAATTTGCGAAAGGGCCCAAATGTTTATTGATTCCTGCTGTGACAACAGGTGCAAAAACAGCAGAAGATATGGAGTCTGAAGGAAAAATAGTCATTTAACAGTCAGATATTTTGTCACAACTGTTTCACTGGTAGGGGTAACATAGTGATGAACAGCGTAATTCCCAGCAGTGTGCCGTGTTGGTAAATGTGCCACAAATTGAAATCTAAAAACTAAATTTAACAAATTATCTGACCATTTATTTAGGTAATTCTTTTCTCAAAAGTGTAGTCATATACTCACACACCCACTGTTGCTAACCACTTTGTCCAAGATGGGGTCATGACAATGTGAGGCCTACGCTGGAGGCACCGGGCACAGGGCTCAGCAGGGTTTAGCCTGAAATGGATGCATTGCCTGTAATTTTCCCATTTATTCAGCAGGGTGTTATTAGAGAACCAATACAGAGTAAGAACCTCGGTCGGGGTGGTACAGCTTTGTGTGGGATTTGAACCTGCTGCTGTGACCCAGTCCTGCTCAGATCAGTTAAAAATACCCAAACGTATAAACAGTTATATAATTATGTAACTCTTGTAATACAGTTGCAACTGCATATAAGCTTAAGACTGTAGACTCATAGAAAAATTAATATATATTTAACAAATAACGAAATAGGAAAAAAGCAAGTAAATATATGGAGGATAGCTGTTTAAAGGTCAATCATGCAAGCTTCCACATCAGACCGATTTCTGTATTTTGTATGAAATATTTAAATTGTTACTGTGAGGTTTGAAATGCTCATCAGCTTCCTACAAACACTGTTTAGGCTCACCCCCCCAGCACGCACTCCCACTTTGGCTGAAGGGATGATGAACTGAAATTTATGTTAAGTTCAGATTTGACCTTTCCAAAAACAACCTTTTCCTTCACCTTTACCATTTGAAAGAGAAGTGAAATGTTTCACATGAGATCAATGTAAAGGCTGTATAATTCCTCCATTAATAGAATCACCATAGGAATCGGGGGTGGGCTGTTGGACGTCTCCTAGCTTTGGCCACAGATTTGCTTAAAACTAAAGACCTCCTGCTTTGACACCTGCCTCATCCGTAGTAGTTTTAAAACGGACATTTTCCATAAGTCTAAAAACCTCTTTAATCCCAGCTCTGACTTATCATCCTCACTTGTTCTTTCACACTTGTTTAAAACTTTGGCCCTCTTTGACAGAAGAGCGCTCACTGATCTGTTCATGAAATATGAAAAATTGCATTAACTCCTCCAATAATAAAACCATGGAAAGGGTAATAATCATGGCGATTCCGTCGCACTTCTAGTTCTCGCACGAAACGTCAATAGGTGAAAGATTGCCAGTCATTTTCTTGAATAGACTATGCCTTAATCCACATGGTGTCCCTCCACCATTGTGCACATTAGTGCTAAACTTATTAATCCGCATTTGTGCTGTTTCTAGGCGCAACATTGTCAATACAGTTGCTTGTCGCACGGAATAACATAAAGCCAAATAATATGTTAAGCCAAATAATATTACTATTTTCTATCGATACTATTTGGCATGATGAGCGCAGCGGAAGAAAGCAAGTTCATTTTAGAAGTATTTTCGTTTTTATTTTATATCGTAAACTTGTATCTATGCAGTCGCATCGACATGCATTAAGCTGTTTGTCCAAGTGATTTTGAAAAGTCTTGTAGGTTGTTGTATTGTTTGTCTTGCTGGATAGTTGTATTTTAATATCCCTCCATATTTTATGGAGGCATTGCACTTGCTCTTTTCCCCCACAGTAGTATTCCCTCTTAATTTTGTTTGTGACGACTGCAATAATGATGATATATCGCATTTACAAATTTTAGCAGTAAATATGGGCTATAAACTGGCTGGCAAGTGCAGCAGAATAACAGAAAAGCAAAATCCAGGATGAATGGTCCTTTGTCTCTGCCCAGACAATTTTGCCTTTCGTTCTCCTTAGGATTTTCATACCCCTTACAATCAGATTCTTTTCTAATGATGACAAATTATTAAAACAGCAGTACTTTTTGCATACGGTGCTGGATTGTTTTTCCTCTTCAGACTGTCCTAAGGCGTATTTTGTGGTTATGTCAACTTTGAATATTAAGTTCAAAATTGGTTCTGCTTGTAATTTCGTTCCACTCCCCTGCTGAATGCATTTTAAGGGTTTTATTTCATTTTACATACAGTACTAACTTTGAGCAATATACAACATACTAAATTGAAAAGTGGAAAATCAAATGATATTGAGCCCAAATAACTGAACTCGTGATCATCCGCGATCCACTGACCCCCGTTGTAATCTTACGTTAAAATTCAGGTTAAAATGAATGTGAATCGTATCATTTTAAACTGGCTCCGTAGTCAAACCTTGAGGCCGATTGAAGGGAAAACTTTTTACCTTTTACTGCGTTTGAAAAGACATTTTAAATTTGCAGCCATACTTATTTACAAATCATTCTCCTATTTCTGACAAATTACACATTTCCAAAAACCAGTGAAGCATCAGTTTCATATTTTGGGTGAAATTTTATTAGTACTGCACATGTGTGCGTGCGCGCTTATATTTCCCCAACCATTATTGTAATATACAGTCCCCTGAGACAGAGTATACCATTCCAGACTCTTAAAATTCATGTTTTGATTCCTCTGCATGCAGCTCGCCGAACCTTCTTTTAGTTGTTTCGATTTTTAGCGAATTCAGGCTTTATTTATCGCCCATCTTTCAGTGCATCGCAGCGATTGTCTGTAATCGGGAAGACACAGAGTGCCTGTCAGGATGCCAGTCCACATACACACAGGACAGGGTCACATTTACTGTATGGTGATGGTTGCAGCATCCCACCACTGTGTGGTTAACGCCATCCATAACTTTTGCCAAAACGCAAAGAAACTGATAAAGCCCATGCTGAGAAAGTAGGAATTCAGACCAAGGAGTGGTGAGGCTATAGTGCCACCCATTTAAGCACAGTGAAGACAAGGAACGTGAACCAGCCGTTTCCACAATGAAGGTCCTATAAAGAGCACAGTGTAAGTAGGTGGCCCGGCTTGTTGTTTTCCAAACTGTCTGATAAGTTTGCGCATTAAGTTACGTTTTGAAGTTGTAAAGATGCAATGCTGTAAAACTAGCAATTGCCTGTTTATGGCATTAGGACAGAACACTTTATGGCAGCAAATCTTCTTGCTCCTACCTTTTAGTGCTCTAAACAAGATGTGTCAATTACCCTTTGATGGAGGAAATAAAAAGCATGATGTATCTGGCGCAAAGCCCCTTTAATCCACAAATGAAAGAATAAGGAAAACGTGGCTCTTTACATTCCTACAGGAGCATCGCAATTGCGAAGTCTCAAAATTTTCGGCCCATTCAGCTGTCACTGACTTAATTTCCGCAGTTAGCAATGGATCAAATATCAAAGTAGAATTAAGCATGCTTTATCCTTTAACTGGCTTCGGAAATCTTTAAAAATCAAACATTTCAGCAACAATGGAGCTCAACAACATGTGTTGAGCTGTTTGTATTCTGCATGCAGTACATTTGTACAGTAAGGCTTAAGGTCAAATCATTACCACAGTTCAAAGTGCCCTTTCCCCCCCCTCGCTGCTTTGAGTGCGATGCTTCTGTCTTCAAGTAATTTACTGTTAAGGGCAGTTGTTAAAGCCCAGAGTAACAGCCTCAAGGTCATTAATCTGCATCTCCTGGGATACCCTGCTGCCGTACCGGTTTGGAAGGTGCATTACACAGACCGCTCACATTTTCTCACTCTAACCATCGCAGGGAAAAACATTTATTTGCCGGGGGTAAAAATGTTTCCTTGGAATAAATTAGTTAATAGTATAATAATAGTAAAATTAATGGTATAAATAATGCATGTTTTTTCTGGCGCAACTTTTTTTTTTTTATTTCTCCTAAAATTGAAAAATGTTAACCAAACATGATGTCAGTGAATGGGTACGGCACTTAGAATAGACGTTTGAGCTGCTACGTCGCATTTTTGGACTTGAATTCAACCTCCTATTGTAGTACTTATTCTGAAGTGATGCAGAATGCAAACAGTAAAAATTACCCAGATGTATAAATGGCTAAAGAACTAGGTAGGTTGTAATAATAATGGGGAGAAGAAGAAGAAGAAGAAGAAGAAGAAGAAATGGATAAGTATGTTAGGATATGATGTTCATTATCATAAAGGTTAGGATCAAACAACTTAGCAAGTGATCAGCCAAACAGGGTGGGTATGGAGAAAAGGTCACCCCCAGGAGAGCAGTGAAATACTAAACCTCCAGGGGTGCAAAAAATCCATGGCGATAATCAGTTGAAGCCTTCGAGTTGACAGAAGGGCAGGTCATACAGCAGATCGGCCAGCTGCTGCCACTCTCCGAGGTCTTGTAAACTAGGCCTCCAATTATGTACTCGGGTGTGAAACAAGCACAGGGGCCCCAGGAAGACTCAGCCACTCGCCGAATTCCTTCCCACATCACCCAGCGCGTCCTTTCCGTTTTTTGTAGGTCATGAGGCGGATTTCTGCTGCTGTAGATGTTATGATTACTTTTTCATTTCTGCAATGCCATTTTCCTCCAAACTGATTCTAGCGTTAACCTTTTGTACTTCTGGAGGTTTTGCTTAGAGAGTTGCTGCACACCTTTACTTAACATTTCTCCAAGGCCCCTAAGACAAATAAGGTTGCAGATGTCAGAATACTGTCCTGTCCTCCTACTGTCTTTGACCCCTATGCTACCAGCCAGATGCGAATAAACTCTGCCACATCATTACCCTGTTATGATATTGGCAAATTTTGGCAAGGCTGTTTTAATTTAAAATGTAGTTCAGTTCACATGATTAATAAAAGAGGTCATGAGGGGTCAAATAGCTAAAGTATTTAACAAAAGCATTTAAAAAAAAAAAAAAATCCTAATGTTTTTGTAAGTGTTTCTTGCTGCACTCCGGGTGTGATTTTTTATTTGTTTAGTGCTGTCTAGCTTTTTTGTGCATTGGCCGGTGGTTAAGAGAAAGAACCACAATGAAATGATTGTTGCTGATTTGACAGCAACTCAGAAAAGAAAGAAATACAAGCGAGCCCTATTAATTGAATGAGCTATGGGCAAACATCTCCTGCACTGGTCTGGACGCCGTTCCCACTGCTCAGTAACACAAGTGTTTAATATTAATGAATCTCAGTGATGTGAAGATTGTGCTTGTAATTTTGACAGTGTGAATGCAGAATGCAAGTGAAGGTCAGACAGAAACTGGCTTAGATTTCAGAAACTAGAATGTCATTATTTTCGGGATTTTCTTCTTTTGTTGCATCTGAGATTTGGGGGGAAAAAACATGGGGTTAGCAGTCTTGCAACTGCAAGCTGCTTTAGCCATGCAAGGAATTTAAAAAATAGTCAAAAATGTATCTGTAACTCTTACATTCACCGTTCAGACAGGATTTCTGATGTTTTCAAAGGAGAGCAAGACTGAATGATTAACAGTGTAAATAAATAAAAATAATTTCATAAACTCGTCTTTGGAATAAACTGCCGACTAGTCGATACGTTTTAGATTAAAGACAACTCTGAATGGAAAAACAAATAATTCTCTCTATCAAACAAGGCTTCTCAACTACAAGACATTCTTTTTTGGAGGTATTACCATGTAACAAATATGTGTGGTACCGATCTGTAATTTACTTTATATATTTAGTTGACTATTATTTCATTGTGTCGTTAAAATATTAAAACAACCGTCATAGTGCAGAGACACAAATGAGGTCTTGGAAACTTGAATATGTCTAACTAGGCCACTGTCTAAAAACAACCATTGCCCTGGGTGCAGCTACTCTATATTTATAACTTTTAGTTCTTAAATTAATTTGTAAATAAGCTATATGCGTCATCTTAACTTCACAGCTTTCTAGCAACATAGACAGAGTAGTAAGGATTTGCGAGATACGGTGCAGGGAATATGTGTGCAGTCACAAGGCATAGAAACAAAGCACAACAGATAGAAAAGTCAGTTTACATCCGCTGAGCCATTCAGTAGATATTTATTTACCTTCCTGTAATAATCCGATAAGTAAATATCACAGTGTAATGCCGTCCAAGCACACGGAAGTCAGAAAGTACAATATAAGAAAGAGGAACCTTGAGTGACAGTTTCCCCTGAAAGAGCCCATATTTCAAAGTAAGGAACAGGTGAGATCTGCAGCTAACCTTATGGCACACCTGATAACGTTTAACTCGGAAGAGTGGCGGCTGATGGAAAACGAAGATCTGTTAGAGTGCAGGATGAAAGTTTGTTGGAGATAAGCGGCGATTTGGCGAGCCCTCCTCCAGTGATCATCGCCATACGGCTACACCTGTTATCTCACCCTGCCAAGTATGACAAAGATGAAATGACACAGGTTGCCCCTTGAAATCAACTTACTTTGTATGAGTGATAAAGAGTGCCAGATGAAGGGCATTTTGCTTTGTTTTGGGTTAATCTTTGCCCACACTTTTAAAAACTTTTAAAGGCTATTCAGGGGATTAGCCGTGTGTTAGCTGGAGAAGACTCACTTCTTGCATTCACAATGTTAGTTTTTGTTTTTTTTTTTATTCTCTAAAATTACATGTGACTATTTACCTTGCAGGGATGCTACACCGTATTCCTTTATTTACAGCACTCAGCAATATTTTAAGATTGTTTTTAAATTTGTTTGCTGGCCCTTATAAGGAGCCTTAATTTGTGCGTTACGTCACCTTGTTTGTGAGTCACGGTGCCATATTTGTGTCACCAGCAAAACATGAATATTCATGAGCTGAGCCCTGGCAGAGTGAAAATATCAGTGTCTCAATTTGTCATGCCAACAGTGTGCTGTGTTCGTGTTTATGCGACCCATGTTTGTGTAGTTTGGGTCATAAAACAACCCAGGACATACCAGCTATAGGCTGCAGAGGAACAAATGTGGCATCATAGCAGCTACTAACCTATCTGCACTGTTGTAAACTTGCTGTAGTATATCGTATGAACCCTCAATAAGATGTGTTACCCCAAAAGATGAAAGTGTTGATACAGTAAAAGGGTAATATATATGTTGTAAATAAAATATATGTTGCATATAAATATCATATGTTTCACAGATACAATGTCAATTTTATAGAGTATATTGTTTTCTAATATTTTTATGCATACTTTGCCCTTTTGCTGTTTAAATACTTTCATCTTTTTTGCTGACACATCTAATTGAGTGTTCATGTTTCAAATATATATATATATATATATATATATATATATATATATATATATATATATTTTTTTTTTTTTTTTTTGGGGGGGGGTATCATAAATCCAAACTTTTACTGATAAGATTTCAATTAACAAGCCGTGCCACTGTAAGACACCGTAATCATGGGAAACACAAAACCAAAGTACACAAACAGCAGGTGTGAAATGACGGCAGATAAATCAACGCACAACAAAAGCAAGTGGCTGTAATTTGATTTGGGTAACAGTAACTAGAACTGAATAATTCACGCGTCTTTCTCTCGTGTTTTGTCATTGTAAATTATGAGCACCTCTGTCTCTGTTGACTCATGTAATCACAGTTCTTTCATTGCCTTTTATTTGTGTGTGTGTGTGTGTGTGTGTGTGTGTGTGTGGGTGTGTGTTTTTTATCGATTTCAGGGAGTCTGCAAGCATAGAAAACCCAGTATTAAAATAAAATGAATTATCTTTTTGGACTTTCTCTTTGACAGTTGTTCCCACCTGATTACTTTTTTTTTATCGTAGCTGCATAATTTGCATAGCTATAGGGTTTTAAATTGGAAACGGTGACCACACGATATAACATTAGCTGCGGCAAAGTAGATGTGTATTTTAGTGTTGGAAATGATTTTTAAAATACTCAAGACAATTTCTGCATTATTAATGTTTTAGTTATGCTTGGTTATTGCTCTGTTAAATAGAAATAACGTTCAAAATAGCTGAAAGCTGTTATGATGAAATTTACATTCAGTAACACATTGCTTTAATAATGATTTGGGGTCGTTGATAACTTAACACGTGAAAGTGCAACGTAAACCATTTCTGCAAAGATAAATATCAAATATTTGTTACATCTGTATTGAAATATTGCTGCGCAGAGTTATTGCTAAATTAAATTTCCTCTGCTGCTGCTATCCTGCTCACTGGGGGTTTTATTGAGGTCAGCACTGTTTTCTTAAATGAACATAAAAACAATGAATAATGGAGGTCATATATCTTTTTTTAAATTTTAGTTCTTGTGAATGTTTGTTGTACCATGGATCCTGATTTACATCTTGAAACCATTGTCACATCCAATAACAAATTAATAAAATAAATGAAAAATTCAAGCACCTTATGTATTTACTTGGGCAGTTTAACAAACTTCTCTTCCAGCCCTGGATTTTAGGGTGCAAAAAAAAGAAAACTTTCTATTTTAGAACAATTTTACGAAAAAAAAAAAAAAAAAAATCTATATATACAGTATATTTTCTTTCCTCCGATGAAGTTCTTTAAATCTGACAATTCTTTCAAAACCCTTGAACTGTAATATCTAAAGCACAGATGCATGCAGCTAGACATACTGTACAAAAGCATATACAGTGCACTGTGGCAGTTAATGATTTCTTCCAAAATTGCAACTGACAGCCCAGGTGCGTTCGCTGCGTTGTGGAGATCATTATGAGATTTTCAGGTACCCAAGGGCAGAATGGAGGACTGCAGAGATAGAAAAAACTGATCCGCTCGCAGCGATCAATTGCCTCACCACGGTTTTGAGATCTTTCTGACTGCCTCTGAAAATAAGAGTAAACGTATGAAATGGAGGCTGTTTACCATCTCAGTGCTCCTGCTTTGCATGGCTGCTATTGATTTTAGTGAAAGCAACAGAATGTGAGACATGCTGACACTCTTAAAGTCGAATCTATAACTTAAACCACACTTTTTGTTGGAAAGTACTTATTAACCTCATATTGTTCTATTGTCATTTGTTGCAGAGTTTTATTTGCTGTTGCTCGTTGCTATTTGTGTGTCCTTTTACTTGGTTTTCCCATCCTCTGTTCGAGCTAAACTCTCCCTCGCTGCTACTCATTCAGCAGTTAATGATGTGGTTCGGCATTGATCCCAAAAATGATGGGTTTATGTTCACTAATTGCTCAACTTAATGTGTTTTATTGAACAACCTTGCATCGATCCGCGAGTGTCGGCCCTGACTTTTGTGGTTTATTTGTTCATAGTGCACAATTTTCCCGTAATGGTTGGTTTTCTTTGATTCTTGTGCGATTCTTGATGTAAAGCAGGCAAACACTAATATGTTTTTCCAAAGTGCCCTGAAATTGCTCGAAAGCAGGCAAACACTAATTCTGTGGTTAGAAATTGTCCATGCACAAATAACAATGCAAAATACATTAAAGTTTGTTTCTGCAACCACAAACACAAGGTCATCACAAAATAAACAAATAGTTAACTGTTTCCCGGTTAACATCAGGGTTAGGGACAAAAGTTCTGCTGTCAACCACCTTTGTACACAAACTGTGGGGACACAGAGGTGCAGTGGGGTAAGCTGGTGCCTCAGAGCTCCTGGGCTGTTGTCTGGTATGAGGTTCAAGTCCAGCTCAGGGGTGTGTGTGGGGTTTGCAGATTCTCCTCTGTGTTTGCACCCTTCTAAGGGAAAAAATGTGGGAGAAAAAGGCAATGGCTGACCTCTTCTGTTCTTCCTTGCCTTGAAAACCATGTCAGTGGTCACCCAGGAGTCAGTAATGACTTGATTTTCAATTCCAAATGAGGTCCTATGAATGGAAATAGTTGTGGAAGGGCAAAAAAATGTTATTGTAGTACAAATACCTTGAAATCACATAATTCACATTTACGGTATCTTGAATGTAAGCACCATAGCTGTAAAAATTAAATTAAAAGCTTCATCCTTCCTACGTAGGTAGGTAGCTGGAGGTAATAGACTAATAGAGGCCAGCAGTTTTCATACTGCAGCACTCGGGCTGGCAAGGATGCAGGTGACACCATTATCTTCTGTCTTTATTTATTTTTTTCCATATGTGTGCTGCACAATTGTTTAGTGTTTTTAATAACATAATCTATAACCAATCCACATGTAAAAACCACACCACATGCACTTATGAAAATATTATTGGCAGACTGGGCAGTTTTTGTGGTTTTATAGAATAGGAGGCAGCTTGGTCACTAAGGTGCACATCAGTGAATGTGGTCCGAAAATGACCCGGTTGTAAAAGAATGTCATCAGATGACACTAACTAGACAATGACTGCACTGCATCCTGGAAACATTAGCTATGAGGCAGGGCACAACCTGGACTGGATACCACACACACTTTTATTTACTCACGCATACACAGCACATACAACTTAGAGTAACCATTTGACCTGAAAGAGACATGTTTGGACTGTGGGAGAAAACACAAGTGAACACAAGGATGATGTGCAAAATCCAAAGGAGCACAGCCACACACACACACACACACACACACACACACACACAGGTAATACACCAAATCTACCCATTGCATTACCAATTGTTAAATGGTCACTCAAAGTTGTCTCTAGTGTGTGTGTGCATGTGTGTCCAGTTTGCAGTGGACTGGCATCCCATCCAGGGTGTAGTTTCACAGTTCAGCACCCAGTTATCCGTGATGGGATCCGGACTTGGATAAAAGCGATTAATAATAACAGATGGATGGCTTGGCTTTTGCAGCACTGTGCATTACTAAAGATGCATTTTCCCCATCCTCCCACATCAGTTTATTACATACTTCAAAATATAATTTTGTGCCTACACAAAACATAAATAAATACTCTTTGTGCCTAACAGCTGCTCCTTTTCAAGAGCTCATGATTATTATAAACAAAATGTTATGCTAATATATGTTTGGAATAATGTTATTATTTTTAACAGAATCAGTTAAAGGAGTGTAACTTGAAGGTGCCACGGTCACAGGTGTTCCTTGTGCAAATAAAACATGACTTTCTGTCCTCCCTCCAAGGCTTAGAAACATAATATGTGACCATGAACAGCTTGTGGAAATATATTATCTGTGTCCTACGCTCAGTCACTCTGTCAATTACAACCTACAGACAAATTGGGGACAAAAGACCCCCCGAGTAGGACATTAGGTCTGTACCATGTAACTCGGGCCATTCATAAACTGCTTTTCCAATTAACTTCATATTTCAGTTCATTTAAGTGTACAGCGAGGTATCCAGCATTTGTGTCCATATATAAATCAGGACCAATATGTTTTTCCAAAGTACCCTGAAATTGGAATCAATTTAAATGAAAGTGTGGCATCAAATCTGAGCTAAAATGGGAATTAATGCATATCTACACTAGCTTGGGTCGCTAATTATTGTTCTTGTCGGATAGTAAAAATGGTAAGCGTTCTCCACAACAATAGGTATAGACTATATTCTGTTCTCTCAGTTCATTTGAAAACACAGACACAAGAATTTCTGATTCTTTTTTTTTTTTTTTTTTTTTTTTTTTACTTTGCACTCGGAATTGTGCCGTCTTTACCGGCAGACTCGATCTTTAATTGACACTGCCTTTGTGAGGCTTGGCTCCGGAAAGCGGTGATGGGTAATTGCGGTTTACGTTTCAGTGAAACCTGCTGAAAAATTCTTTTGCTCTGTTAGGATGTGTGAAGGCGAGGACCAAAATGTACTCAAATGTATTCCTCTGAATTATGTATAGTTTCCTGAAGCGCGGGGGAAACGGCTGCATTTCCACACAATATTCACCCAAGTGGCAAGGAAAGGAAGGCAATTGGTCCTGACAGGCATGTTTGGGCATCAGACTGGTGGTGTTTCACAAACAAGTCACTGACGAGAAGGATGCTGGCCTAATCTCTGGATCTGTACATTTGCAGCAGCATTTTCGCAGCTCAAAACAGCTGTGCTGAACCTCATTTGTATTTCAAATGAAATGCAAGGCCATTGCCCATGCAATAATATGGCTTCTCCATTCTTGACTTGTGAAAACTGTAAGAATTTGACTTCATTACAACTACTTTCCTCGTATCAATCAAATCTATACATTCTTGCCGGCCTTTTTGTCCAGTGAATGATGTGGAACTCGGAAGGCCGTGCTGGAAGCACAGGCAAGAGACAGGAGGTAACAAAAAGGATGCTGACCCATCACAGAACAGTCGCATTTGCACTGATTTAATAACACCTATACGCATTACAGGCAGTTTAGAGTCACCGGTTTACCAAAAACACATCTTTGAATTGTGGGAGGAAACTAGAGCACCTGAAGGAAATCCATACATAAGTCCAAACCCACCACCTTGGAAACACGAGGCACCAGTGACACCCACTGCAAATTTATTTACTGTACATATGGATTCTCATGTCAAATAGTTTGGCAGAATTTTGATAATGAGAAGTTGAAGTTGGTGCACTGGACAAGAGTCTGTAAACTAGCTGCAAGCCTGGGTGCACCATAATTCTCCAGCATAAATAAGAATGGGTCCAAGTTCAGTTCCGCTATGATGCAGCAGTGGCACGACAGCAAAAATATTCTGCTTGACTCTGTCTTTGTGACTCATAACACCTGAAGGTAATATTATATTTTTCAGAAATGTTTTTTCCCCTTCATCCAGTTGAGTGCTTTCATGTGTTATGAAGGAGGTAAGATTAGAATGACCATAATGGTCTGTATGTTGCTTCGCTGTGCAAATTGCAAGTCCTGTGCCCAGGTTTTCATACATGTTGCCTGTATGGGCTTTAATGCCATTATTTTATTTATTTATTTTTTTAACTCAAAGAGGAAGAGGAGATGAGTAGAAGAACATGGATGGGTTGCCATGATGTCAGCTATTGGGAAGCAGTAGGATCATCTAGATGCACCTTTATATACCAATTCTTAGCCCTCAACTCCCTCGTAACATCCCAGCCTCACTTATGACAGTTCTTGATGCAAATGGGGTATGAAGCGGTAAAAATTAGCATAGCTAGCAGATGAATAATTGCCATTTTTATGATGTGATGTCACAATGTGTGATATCCCTCCTCCTCACCCCTTCATTCATCTCAGAATCCAAGGGATAAGGTCTAAAGGGCAGACTGTGTCACCCTGACACCAGAAGGACATTAGGAAGAGGCATGGATGACCAAAGCAGAAAGTGTGGAGGTTTTTCCAATGGAAGGTTCTAGATCAGTGCAGAGCTGGGGAATGTGGGGGGTGGGTAACCGCTAATGAGTGGTGCGGGAGCCTCCTGGTGTTGGCCTCGGGACTGCATCAAAGGCCCACATCAGACTAAACAAGGCTTTAAAATTAATGGATGCCTTTGTCTCCGAGGGCTAATTTTCCGTCATCAGTGCCGGCGAACCCCATTGTCGGGACGGCGGAGGCGAGGTGGAGCGGCATGCAGTGGTGCTGCGCGTTTATCCTCATTAATTCTCAGATCACAGGCTCCATCGTTCAGATTATTCTCTCCTCCTCCCTTCCAGGAAGGGCCCTTTGGGTACCTGAGCTACCATGTTGCCCTGCACAGCATTCTGCCGGAGATTAGTCCGTTCACCTGAGACTCTCCTCGTAAACTAGCCTGGGGGGCATCGGCCCCACATCAAATACAACCTGCTTAAGGAGAGCTGAAGTCGAGCAAATATTTATGAGCGTTTAGTTCATAGAGGTGTGTTAATCGGACAGTCTTCTGCAGGATTTAATGCACTTCTGTGATTGTATTTTGCTGTATCTACTGTCAAAAGAGATTGATTAACCACTACCTCCTAGGTTAGTAGGAATTCCAGTTTCTATTCTTTCAATAATTACGTTCAGAATGTTTTATAATAAGTGCAACAGACTGTAGATTCATAACAAACACAAATTGCTCATAATGGGACTCGGGCTTCATTGGGGATCCAACATTCTAACTTTCATTCCTATCCTATCCTGACCCATTAACACCATGGCAGCTGCACAGTCAGACCTACAGCGGTTTGCATCTCCTTAATCTACAAAATTAGCCAACTACTCACACAAACCTACACACGATATAACAATGTGATGGTCCAGCATCTTATGGGGGTTGACAAGCGGGCATGACAATCAAAGGTGTTTCTTGCAGTTAGGCCTACGACACCTCTAGAAGGCCCAGCTACAGTTCTAGCATCCCAAATCTTCTCCCCTCAACAACTGCACACACCACCTATGCTACCCAACTATAGAACACAAGCTGTACCCCTTAGCACCTATATTAACAAGCTACACCCTACACACTACCTGGCCACTGAGCTACACGTTACCTCCTCACAACTCCATTAAACCTACCACTGACTTCTCTACACATAAATTTCAGACAAAAATTTCAGACAACATAATTAAAACATTAGCACATTAAAATAGTCTGCTGAAACTATGTAGTGTAAAAGGGAAGAAATGCATTATGTGATGAAAATTACATTGCAACTAACTAGATTTCAGCCTAGATGAGTTACCCTGTGCTGCCTGGGTCCGAAATTGAAGTGGTAGAAAAGCAAATGGTAATAATACATTATTTGATCACTAACAGTTTTACCATTGAAGTGGTTGTATTTTGTACATAAGTACTGCTAGTGCTGTTGAGAAGTAAACCCCACTGAGAATGATTCATGTGCCAGGTGTAGTCAGGTGAAAAAAGAAAATGGCAACTGTATGAGCATTACGTCACTAAAGTGTGCAGTGCTGTGTGTGTGTGTGTGTGTGTGTGTGTGTGTGTGTGTGTGTGTGTGTGTGTGTGTGTGTGTATGTATGTATGTGACAAAGATGTATAATTTCTTTGCCCTCGTATGTTCACTGATTTTATTGAACATACAGATATCACTAACAGCAAAGTGCACGCCGGCCTTAGTGACCCAATAACAAATTATAAATCACCAGACTTTATCTTCCAATACATGTGTGCTTGTGTGATAAAGTATGGCAGTGTGTGTTTGTAAAGTGCTCCTATACATGTGAGAAACTGCTTCTGCATGTCCGTGTGCGTGTGGAGAGTGAGAAGATCCTCAGCATCATTACTTCATTACCTATGCTCTGCATATGGTGTCACTGGTTCTGCATCTCCAAGGCTTGTCAAAGACTGATTTTTACCATTCCAAAACAGCAGGAAGTCTTTTTCCAGTTAAATGAACTTAACTATGCAGAAACCTTATTTAGGGCGAGAAGTACCTATATGTAAAATTTCAGATTGCGGCTTGAAAAACAAACCTGTGCATAAATTTTAATATTTATTACCTTATGTGTTAATTTATTCATCCAATGTATATACAGTATCTTTAATTCATCTATACATATTTTTTTTATTTGTTTATTCTCTAAATTGTCTTTCCCTCATTCTGCACACCATGGATCTGAGAAACTTCATTTTGTGCTCCTTATATGCCTGCTCTATAAGGGTGTCAATAAAGGATTCCCCAGTCCTCTTGATTCTTGAGCTTTATAGATGTAGGGATGGGGTAAGGCACAGTCCAGCTACCTCTCCAATTTTATTCTAACTACCCATAATCCGTGCTTCATGTAGCGACACCAAACTTAATGTTACGTATTTTTAAAGAATTTAATGAATAGGAGCCAACTCTTCCAACACTTCTACTAGATTTTTAAAACCTCTAAACCCTTTAACTTAATTTGCTTCACTACCCTCAATAAGCTCTGAGGTAGTTCAAATCTTACTGAAATGTCCCATAATTGTCTACTGGTATGGGTGATATAAAACAGGTATCCTGCCATACAATGAGGCATGTAATAAAGCTGCCAGATTGAATCCCTTTTTTTAGCCTATTTTCCTAACACATATTTGCAGCATCCTTGTGATTCACCTATCAGGGCTTAGTGGTTAAATTGGCCCATAACGCCTTCAGAGCAAAGCTAAAGCTCAAAGTTTGTTGGTTGCATCACCAAACCTTCCAATATTTTGTATCTTGACGTTCACAGGATTGAAGGGTTCTAATGTAATGTTCTCTTGCAAACTTAATGCTTTGATCTTTCATTTGAACCCGATGCCTTATTTTGCCCACAGGGTGTTTCTCTGATATGTGAGGGTGTTTGAGGGCTTTTCACTCTACATTGGCATTGTGTTGTATGTGAACCTATAACTGGCACTTTCCACTGCGAAAACCAGTACATAGTCATCTCATCGTCTGTCCTCGCGGTGCTCCGCATTGTAGCTGCTTCACATCTCTTCAGATTGGCAATTTTCAGTCTTAAATTCGATACCCATTGACAGGTTTTCCCCCCATGACCCTTGCTCGGTCTTCATCAGATGCATCATTCTCAGACATCTCAATTTTTCAGTGACAAAAATACCCATCCTGACTTGAGCTGGGGGATAGATTCCAGTTTCATGAGCTCTAACAAATAATGAATCAGCTTCCCAATCAACAACTGCCTCTTTTTTTACTTATTCTCTTTGGATATGGCAGACATGGGGGATAATGAGATTGCCTGCATAAGAGTCACGAATGCTCTGGAAAAATCATGTTGTAACTTCAAAATCCAAGATTGTCTGGAAGAGACTATTTGTCCTCGTTGTTGCGTCCGTGCGCTGCCGATATTAGAAATAACAAATAACAAACAGCTGGATGGTTCATATATTGAAAGCAGTATTCCCGGTACAACCTAATTTTAGCAGATCGGACTGCCTTGTCAGAAGAATTCATGTGTACAGCAGGTGTTTTAAATACAACTTCATCTACGTGCAGCTTTTACACTAGAGGTGGCCAATCCTGAAAATACACTGCATGATAATTAATTTATCTATATATTTTTTTTTACCTGCCCCTTTTTTCCTCTGACAGTTTACCCATTTACACAGCTGTGTATATTCTACGATGTCATTTCAGGGTATTTACCTTGCTCAAAGGTACTACAGCAGGAGATGGGATTCAATCCTGTTATTTTTGAATAGGTGGAATGGTTTTAACCACTACTCTACCAGGTGCCAAATAATTGATCAAACTTAACATGAAACACGTTCAGTCAAAATCCCGGTAAATTCTAAGTAATTCACAATTGTGTTAAAACCACAACAGCACAAGGACCATGAGGACCGGGATTTGCCCACGATTCTTCTAAAATCGGTTTCAAACATGGGTTTTTATTTTATTTTTTCATTTTCCTTTGAATATCAAAAACTGATTTTGCTGTATGTCTTCCACCAATTTAATCACACTTCAGTAATTTTCCCTCTATTGTCTGTGTCTTCTCAATTTTCGGCAAAGTAAGGGAAAGATTATTACTTGCCATTTTAAAGATGAATTAAATATTGTTCTGGGTGATCCCTGGCTCCCAGTGTGGAATGTAAATTCAGACATTATTCAAATTGTGAGCGATAAAATAAACATCATAGCAAAGTCTAAAAAAAAAAAAAAAAAAGCTGACCGCATCTAAAAAAAAACTGAACTTTGAACTACAAACTAAAAATTTTTGATAGTGCCATGGGAAGAGCCCTGCTTACTCTTTCACATCTTCATCATCTGCATGAATGTGACTGATATGACAGCAGGCATTCCAGAAAGCAGGTTTACACATGCTGGATTAAACTATTTATCTGGTTTATCTACCAGTTACAAAGGACAGGTTGTGTTTACCTCTGTAAGATCTTGTATTCCATGGCTTTGGCCAAAAGTCTTTACTGTTTCACTCAGTCAGTTGTAGTTTCATGGGTGTTGTGAAATTGGGATATTTGTGCCTATGAAGATCCCAGTCAGCACAATATTAAGACCTTGGGTTTCAAGTTCTTAAGTTGTTGGACAAGTGATTCCGGCTTTATTGTTCTTGCAGGAAAAGCGTAGTTGCCAAAGAAACGTTGATTACTTGAGGATCTTGTAATAAGACGTGAAAAGCAGTTAATTTACTCTTTATTTTCAGGCTGAGCAAACTCTCTGTTAGTTTTACAGTTGTCTTGTGCACATGCATAGATGCAAACCAAATGCCACTTGAAATAGTCATCCTCATCATCAACATCCTCGGATGTTTCGGTTAGTTCGGGCTGAACTGAGATCTCAACAAGAGACCAAAGAAATTCATCCAAACACTTTGTGTACGATATGTGCAGCTCCTGTTACTACGATTTCTAAACTTTAGTTATTTTTGCTTGGCTTGGGAGCAACATGTAGCTACTAAAATCCCCTAATGCCCCACTATAGATAACACCCCTGGTCTTATTCCAACTTCTACTGACTTCAATTTCCAAGTCCTTGTACTTGAAAAGCTTTTCAGCTTCTTTCGCGAGTGTCTGTGTCACCTGCAATGAGCTGGCATCCTGTCTAGGGTATGCCCTGCATCACAGTCTATGCTCTGGATCACTGTAGCACTGCAATGAAGAGGTCATTCTTACCATTACATTGCTTAGTTTAACTTTTTATTTTTGGACTTGAAAAGGCATTTTTCAATTTGAAAGTATCTAACTACCTTACCTGAAGTTTTTGACAGCATGCTGCCCGGTTTTCCTGACTATGCAGCCACTCAAGTTCTTCCACACCAATCTTGGTAAACCATGTGTTTATGGAGTTTGCTTTGTGCACTGGGGGGGCACAGTCATGTTGGAATAGGAAAGGAGCTTCCCTAAACTCTGGCCAAAAAGCTAGAAGCACACAGTTGTCTAGAATGTGTTTGTATGCTGTGTGGGTGTGGCTGAAACTGCTCAGCTCAATCATTAGAAAGGTGCATCCACACATTTTTGGCCATGGTTTCACCTAGTGATCCCAATAACTAACATATACTGCAGCATGTGTATTGAAGTCGGGGTTCCTAACATTATTGATATGGCATAGGATATCTTACTGCATGCTGGACTCTCAGTCCAGTATGTGTTCAGTGTTAAAATGACTTCATAATATGAGTGATTTGTTCTTATCATTAGTAACATCTAAAGAACACAGACATAACTGGATGGATGATCGACAGCGAAGGCTTCTAAACCTGGGTCAAAGACCCTACTTGCGGAGTAAATGCACTGTACTTACTAAATCATTACTCTCACGCCAATGCATGAAATGACAAAATATAATGACTTACTCAAGAGAGCAGCGTTACGTATAGAGAATTCATGCACCAAACCCATTATGAAGTCACGCTCTTTAGTGGTTGCCGTGGTAATTATTACTGATGAACAAATGATAGCTGCCCAATTACAGGGAGAAAATTATACCTCTAGAATTCAGTGCTCTGAAACATTTGCTGAAAGCATGTAGAGTAGCTTTATTGTAAAGCATCCTTATAATGCACCTACACTTATTAAAATAAAATTAAAAAAAAAAAAAATACATTTTAGACCCTGGCCCCAGCATGACCAACTAGTTGGGTTGAACTTTATTAAAAATGGGTTGGGTTGTAAAATGTGGCTATTGATTTGGACCTGTAACTATAACATGTTGCTTGGACATTTTTAATGTATAAAAGCAGTCTATTATGGTGTAAGCGATAATAAGACAAAACACATAGTTAGCAATGCAAATACACCTGTTACACGTTTATCCTACACCCCCTGCCTCTGAATTTTACCATAACGGGTTTGTGCTACCCTTTTGGTCCCATGTGAAAGAATAAAATAAACTAATTTCCATCTCATCTGCAGCATTTGTAACTTGTTCTTACAATAATTCAGCGATTCATCTTCTGTCCCAAGCAAGATAAGTGTGTCTGTAATTGGCAGGAATCAATGCCGGTTAGCGCCTTCCTCAGACCACACAGTAAACTACTGTCAGCCCATTTTGTCGAAACACAAAGGGCTGCAGTTTGACAACAGCGAAAATTTTTCGCTGCATTGCCTTGGCAGCATCATAAAGCATTCGGTAGAATATCCTGTGGCCCACACCTAGATACACACAAGGGTTGAGAAGCCCACCATTTCAGCAGAAGGTATGGACTTGCCCGGATGAACACGAGCGGGATTTCTTGCCGTGTCAAGCAGTTTCGTGTCAGTGTGGAGCAGCAGTATTTGTGGCCTGAAGTTGTCATGGAGAGGGATTCTAGGTCTGAGACATGTGTACCACTTCTGAGAGTTATTATGTAATAGGCCTGGAATTGTTTTTTTAATAGTAATTTTACACCAAGGCAGAAGTCGTACAGTTACCATTATTTTAAACATGGCCTTATTATATATTCATTTAGCTTTTTCCATAGCAAATGATACATTTAAGCTCCAACAGTCTACAATTATTTTTCCATTTGTACAGCTGGGTAACTTTTACTGTCACAGTTCAGCCCAAGTACTTTGATCAGGGGTGCCGCATATGTTATAGGCTGGAATCTCACAATAGGAACCCAGCTCCTTTGAGCGCAAGTCGGTTGCTTTAACTACTGCGCCCTTCTGCCCCACCTGTTTTATTGTGCTGACCAGTTGTACTCTTTCCTGTATCTTCCATAACCGCACGGCATTTCGTTTCTATGGCACATCCTGCAAACAAATTTGCTACGGCAGCATGAAATGCATTCAAGAAATCCAGATTATAGAAGCATTTAAATGTGGAAGAAAAAGTTTTGGTTCACCACAGTATTTCTTTTGACTTCAATTATTCTATTCTAATAATTACCTTTGATCTTATTTTCCTATAGATTTTAGCTATATATTCTACTCAGGTGACTCCTTCTTGGAGTTCGAAGGCATTAATCTCCGTGAACTCAATACCATTTCGGTGAGATTTCAAACACGGGCGCCTGAAGGGACGCTCCTATACATCAACCAAGGATTCCTCACTGATGGCTCCTTTTTCATTAAACTCTTCATCCAGGATGGAACACTGCAGGTAAGATCTTGCTCTGTAGTCCTGTCTTCTTTCTTATGCTCCAAGGACTTGCCGCTCTCTCCAGCTCGCCACAACCAGGCCTCAGCGTGAGCAGAGGAATTATTCTCATCATCCTCTGCCGTATTTATTTATCGAACCCCCAGCACCTCTAGCGAGAGCCGCATTTCGTGCCTATTAACACAAGAATGCATTTACAACAAGCGATAAATGAGAACACTGTTGATGTTGTTTCCCTGATGCGTATTTTTCACCAGAATTCCCAGTGTCCGCCTGCAAGGCCTATTGTATTTTGCTAAATAAAGTGTACATTTTAAATGTATTGACAGGAGGCTGCATTTTGATTGAACCCTGTGAAATCATCCATATTGGTGTTGTTTATCATATACAGTATGGCTTTCCTGCTTATTGACAGACCTATTTACTGTTTTCCAGTACACATTTTCATGCAATTCGGAGGAGGGCACTAAAACAGTCAGTACAAATATTCCAGTTGACGACGGACACGAGTATGCGGTTTACATAAGGTTTGTCCCTTCTTTTTTTTTTTGTGAAAAAGTGAAAACCAGTGTATGTGCAAAGGTAAAAATACAATTTAACTTTGTTAATCTATTCATTTATATGAAGCTTGATGCAGAAACCCCAAAGATCAAAAGTAAAAAAAAAAAAATGCAATAAGCTCCAGGGTCCCAGCTGGTTGGTTAAATTCTTTGCCATTTTGTAGTCGTCCGTCTCCTTCTGCAAACGCAGCGTAAGGACAGGTGATCCAATTTTATTCGATTATTTATCCACATCGGCCTTCGAAGAGGCCAGGAACGATTGGCAGCCGACAAGGTGTCAAGCGCAATTAGAATGCCGGGCCAGAACCATGTTGAAGGACAACTCAAGCGCAACCTGGGGCCTTTGCACCCCCCCTCCCTCAGCCCACCGCCACGTCAATGCGGCGTTTATTATAGACTTTTCATATATCTTGGCGCCAAAGACAATTTTCCGTATGTTTAATAGAAATCCGCAGGGGCTGCCTTCTCAAGGACTCCTTTAGCCTGGTGCCTCTGGCGGGTAACCAGGTCGCTCTGGCAGAGCGCTCCTAAATTAAGAGCGCTTCTCCTCCCCCGGCTCTGGAGGGAAGGGCCGTGCGAGCTCCTGTTTGTGTCCCCGAGTATCAGTCCCACGGATGTTACAGCCTGCAAATTCCAGGCTGAACAAATCAAGCTAGATTGCTTCCTGGATCTCTGGCACCCCAAGGGGGTAAGCGGGGCGGGAGGGGGGTTATCAGGAGACACCGAAGGCTTTGCTGCACATCTGTGGACGGAGAACCCTCCAGCTGCACATAGTTAGCCCTGGCTTCTCGCTCGGGTCATTATCTACCCTCCCCTGTTGTTTGGGAGGGAAGAATTAGCTTTGGAAATCTCCCAAGGCACTGGGACAGCTCTGGAGCAGTGAGTCGGAGACAGAGATGTCCTGGAAAAAGAAATCAAATATGCTGCCGTTTTAATAAGAAACGTAATACTTTTTTTTTTTAAGTCCTGTATCATCGTTTCCAACTTGTCCATCATTGAAATTTCCACAGGAATAGAACACGTGAACTCCCGTCCTTGGGATTTTTCCATGTGTACTTTAGAGATGAATTAGCGCGCTATAAAAATGTGCAATATTTCTCAGCGCCATGACAGCGGAGGATTTTATTAAATAACAAAGCAGTATCGCTCACTAAAGTGGCTAATCCGATGGTGAATGAACGTCAAAAACACGACAAACACAGAATGAAAGAATGCCCAATTTTCAGTATACAGGAGCATCATCCTAAATATTGTCTTTTTAATTTTCATGTCAGTCCTGTTTTTCGTAATAAAATGTCAGCATTTACAGTATTTTCGCAATTTTGTGTCGCAGGCATTTTTGTAACCTTTTCAAGAACCATAACATTTGATAAACAAACAAAAAAATGCAGTTTTCATCTGTGAAGAACTGCTTAATTCTTGCTGACAAACTTTTTGAAGCATTGCTAACCACGGTCGTGTGGAATAGCCTTTCCCAAAAAGAAAATAAGGATATTATTTAGTGGCTGTTTAAAAGTCGCAATAACTGATATGTTTGGAGACTTTTCTTTACAGTTGACAGGTAAAATTTAAACACACAAAAACAAATCACTTTCCTTTTCATGAAACAAAACATATAGTTATGCCCCCACGCTAAGCTGTTGATATTAGTACATGAAATGGTCCATTTTTATGCTGAAGGCACATTTTCCACAAGCACAGATCCATAAATGTGACAATAAAGCAAAAAGTCACTTATTTACCTCTGATTGGAAGGCAAGGCAAAACGTCTGTTCTGTTTCCATAGCTGCGTTCTTTGCTTTGAATCCTTGGCTTTCCTTCACGGAGGAGAAAAATCTGCTTCCAGCACTTTAGCAGAAATGACATGTGAAACAAGCAGATTGTATAATGGCTTTGAGGTCATTTTTTGCTGCATCGGCCTTTGCTGCAGCTTATTGCAGTTAAGATGGTGGGCATGCTGAGCTTTTATTCCTTCACTTCTTTCCCTCATGCTTTTGTACGACTTTCCAGCCTCCTTCCTGTAATTCCCTGCTTTTCGCCTATTAAGCATTCGCGGGCACCGAAATTACGGTCGCGGTCTTTCTGTGTCATATGTGCTCCTCCGGACTGTCTAAAAGGGAGGAATAATCTTCAAATTGGCGAGTGCATGTCCTGAAAGGGGGAGGTGGGGTGGGGTGGGGTGGGGGGACGAAAATTAAAATAGCTTGATGGAGATTATTTGCTCGGATGTTATTTGTGCTCCTGCCAGTGGGGAGCGATTTATAAGCACCCAATTCTGGAGAGCTTCATTTGAGCTCAAGTGGAAGTGAAAAGACAATACTGGCTGTGAATCAGTGCTGTAAGATGACTTTGCCGCTTTCAGGATTCTGCCAGGGGGAATTTGCAAGGCTTCATGGGAAGTCTGAAGCTTCTTTTTTTTTTTTTTTTTTTTTTTTTTTGAAACAATTATTCATTTGCATAACAGTTCTTTGGTTCTTTAAAAACCAAGAGGTATTCCACTGTTACCCAGAAGGTTAAAAAAAATGCTTATGTTTATTTAAAGTCACAGTTTAAGGCCTTAAAATAAATTGTCAACCATTTTATTCAATTCCGCGCTGTTCCAGGAGGTATTTGTGTCTCTTTAGCTCCCGGGGGTGTTTGCAAAGTACGACAGAGGACATCTTTACGCACAAACGATGAACATGCCCAATGCTTCTTCTGTTTTACTGCATCTCTGTACTGTATTTCAGCTAATAAGATTTTCCTCATTCCAACAATATGGCTTGTTGTCAGAGAACAGTAACTGATGTGTATTCATCCATGAAACTGAGCTGTTAAAAGCTCTAGAAAAGATGTTTACAAAATGGGAAATAAATGCCTTATCTGGCAGTACATCAGTATTATATCTCTGAGGTAAACTAAGCTTTTCCCGTAACACTCCTGTTATCATTTGAATACTTGGGTCAGTATTCTTTCTTCTAGCTGGAAGTTCTTCTGTGTCCACTGTATCCATGGAAACAACCATCATTAATACCCATGGAGTGAAACATGTTTAGTTTGACTATGATAACAAGATAAAATACTCGCAAGCATTTGAAAAGCTGAACTTTTTTTAGCGTAATTGTGCGCTACTGCGGTTAGGATAAGATTCAATTAAGTGAGCACCTCATCCTGGAAGCCCATCGGTGGTATTGACGTAAAAAAAGATAATCACTTCCAAACGGGTCTGTCAGTGTGGACAGTCAGAGTCTAGAACCAGACACACTGTCGCCCGTGAAAAATAATGCTGGCTAAATTATACTGTAGTCACATCACAGGCTTTTTTCTTGGTAGCATTCAAGAGTGAAGGCATGGATCCTACATTTCCCTCCTAAACGTGAGCCACCTACTTAAGAGAAGTTGACAAAGACATTTTTATTAGTACATTTTGTGAAACTTATCATTGCAGACAGATTCATGGTGAGCATAGTGGCCTTGCCTTGTGATCTGAAGGTCTGTCTGTTTAATTCTCAGCAGACGCCCGCCTTAGTGCTCCTGTAAACCGGAGCTGTAAAATCATAAAACTGCTTTTTGTTTTTAATGAAAATGTTGACCGGGCAGTGAAGCTGTAATATTGTTCTGACTTTGTGCTCAAAACCATACACTGCACTCACGCTTTAATAAAAGCAGCAGTAGGTGAGACAATACTAATTTTTGATATTTCCCTAACATTGACCTCCAGGCAGTACATGGCTCCTTGTGAGGCCGAAGTGGAAGTTTCTGGGTACGAAAAACTAAGGAGTGTGCCAAGCAACTACTGGCTGGGGTTCACCCCACAGAAGTCCGGCCATCTTTTTACAGGAGGTCTACCACTCAACTATCCAGTAAAGGAGGTGAGATGCTGAAAGCTATTGATTGTTTAGTATGTATTGAATCAAAACTGGGGTTACAAATTGAGCTATGGACATCAGAATTGTATGTTTCGAAGGAAACTTCCACTATCACGATTAATAAACACAAAAAAAACCACTGTTACAAAGTAAATAGTACAGGGATAGATCCCCTTGCAGCACCTGGATCAGCAGCTTCAACTTCTATGGTGACCTCAAAACTGGGATTGTGGTTTGTTTTATGTCGCTGTGCAAGTCTTATCCCAGGGTACGTTTGGCAAACACCTTATTGGCATATTGATGGACTTGTTCACAATAAAAGAATCTCTTGCGAAGGAGATTTGGCAGCACGTTCCCACGGAAAGCTAAGTGTATGAGCCATCTGCAAGTGTATTCACCCAGCACACATTTGTGTACAAGGCAAGTCTCTCCGTTGACTCCAGGGGTTTTCACTGAGCATCTGGAGTTGTTATCGAACTGTGTTGTGCAGGCTTACTGCACGGATGGTACTGCCACCTTTATATACTGTATTTATTTACTGTATTTTTTTCAACAGCTGCAGTTCCATATGTCTTAATATGACCTTTCTTCCTCTGTTCATTATCATATATATTGGATTTATTTGTATGGATCACTCTTCTCACACAGTGACAGAGAGTGCTGATCAAAGAAATGTGGCACAAGTAGCTATAACAGATATAAAGCAAGTATATAAATAAAGGTAAACTATACGTTTAATGGTTATAAAAACTGTATTAGCTAAAAAATTTAAAAAAAGCTATAAAGTAAGCCAGATAACAACTGAGAAAAAAAAACTCCCCAACCAGATAGCAAATGGGTGGCTGCCCATCCCTCCTAGTCATTTTGGGTAGAGAAAGCAAGTGGTCCAGGTAAGGGAAGAGAGTCTATACAGCTGTTTATGACATTGCTGCTGTGACTAGAAGCAGATCTCGTCCATCAGGGCATGCAGTTATCAGCCCCCATCAGCTTGGAGTGCTGTGTCGCAGCTGGTCTCATCAGGGGAGCTCAAATGCACTATGCTAGCAGTAGCTCCTTGTATCCTGAAAATACAAACAAGGAGGAAGAGGGGTTAGCAGCAAAGAGCCTAGAAAATTTCACACCAGAAGACAAGACAGAGTTGCAGGATTCAGCATGCAGGATTCAACATTAACTGCAAAAAAAAAAAAAACATATCAGTTATTGCGACTTTTAAACAGCCACTAAATAATATCCTTTTTGGCAAAAAGGTGAGTCTTGAGGCTGGATTTAAAGGTTGAGACAAAAGGAGCATTCTGAATATTATCTGGCAGACTGTTTTAAAAACGTAGCTGCTCTATAGTTAAAGATATAACTTCCTAGTAAAATCTTATTAGTCACAGGGCTTTTAAAATAACCTGCATCTAATAACTGAAGAAAACATACTGGAATATAATTGCACTAAGGTACATTAGAGCAGTGTCACTTACTGCTTTATACAGTGTGGCAAGAGTAAGATTTTATGATTCGCTATAAACTTAGCAGAAAGTGAATGTGGCAGCTTAAGAACCAAAGTTACATGGTCATACTTCATCTAGTGGCAGTACCAGCAGCACTGTTCTGCATCAACTGTTGGCTCTCGTATGGAGAGCCAAATTTCAGCGCATCACAGCACTCCATCCTTCGCGGAAAAAAAAAAAAAGTATGAATAAGCTTCTCAGTTGAAAGAAGAATCATTGTCACCATTAATAAGAACTTTTAGATTTTGACATCACATGCAGGAGTTTGTGGAAAGTGTTACTTGTCTTTAGCATGACACACTTAACTGCAAAGCCTCACACAAGCACCTGGCTGCAGCGTATGTTAAAGATGTTTTTACACACCTGTTGAAGATCGGAACGGACAAAGTCGCCGCTGGTCAACTGTTAACCTGGTGTGGGACAGTCGGTTATAGCACACTTTGAGTCAAAGGGTTGGAGACCGACTGCGGGTACAAACACACAATCCATTGTTTAACAGATTGCTGTTTTGTTATTAGATAATAATTAAGGAATTATTTTTTATCACAGACTAGCATACAGTACATGCGAGATGCAGTACATCCTGGACCTTTGCAGCACCTCAACTAAGCAGTCTAGGGATCAATGAAAAGACATTTTATAGCCAGGCCTGATTGTTTAGGTTAGTCAGTGTAGAAAAGGATAGGAAGTGGGATTAATAACTTCCCCACTTCTTTCTTTTCTTCAGACCCCCAAACCATTAAATGTACCCTTGACCCCAATCCACCCACAGTTGTATATCAGTAAAGCATTTTGCTGAAAACACAACATAGTACAGATCATCAGGCTTAACAGAAACATACAACGTGCTTCACGGGCACTGTGACAGATAGAAAGGTAACCACCTAAGAACAGCACCCATTAGGCCCGCTAGGAGTTCAAGTCAACCAAGTAAAACATGATGGACAGCTGCATCAGACGCAGCACTCAGGTCCAGTGACAGAATAATTCAGGTAAGTCCAGGATCAGACCAGATAACATCATCAGCAACACAGGTTGAGCTTTTTTCAGTGCGAAAACCAGACAGCAATTTTTCAAATATATTATGGTAATTAAGGTAATATTGAATCTGAAAAACCTATAATCTTTTCTAAAATTTTGGACAGAAATGGCAGATTAGACATACATCAATAATTCAGTGGTTCATTATGGTCAGGATCAGATGTCTTCGGGAATGGCCTTATAGCGCGAAATTCAAAGAAAGGCAACCTCTAAAGACGCATTAACAACGGCAAGCGTTGGGAGTGGCACCTAAGTAAAGTATTAAAAAATTTTAACAATCTGTAGCTAGCTGAGGGTTCATAATGATGCTGACATCCAGATTAAAACAGATGGTTTTATTTCTAGACTCAGTTAGCATGCAGGAGACAGAACAAGTTGCCAATGTCCAAACACTTCACAATCACGGTTAGCACAGCAACACGAGCGCAAAGGCTGAGACTCTTACCATCCAAATTAACTAGCATTTCAGACACCCTTCATTGCCCACATATGCTGGATGGCATACTGGATTCCCGGTCAAGTGCATGGACAAACATGCAAAGGGTGAAAATAGAAACTATATAACATATAGCACAATATTAGCAAAAATGTTCATGTACAATTTTAGGAACAATATTATGCCAGATATATTAACAAGTCAAAGAGAAGCTTATCAGTCACCAAGGCAAATGGTCTAAATCATGTCTGAAAATATCCTGGTCCTTGATGTCCCATCAGTACTCTTGATTTCATTTATTATTTTTTAATCCACTATATCTTTGGCAATATTAAAGGGGAAGCTTTTTCGGCGGGAAATCCAACAACGCGTGGGCTGGGCAGTTTGTCCGTCTTGTACGCCTCCTGCAGGTCAAGGCGGTGTTAAACAGAATATCCCACCGGGTACATGAAGAACATTAATTAGGAGATACAAACTGCATAAATTTGTCTGATTCGTCCTTGGCTGAAGTTCTGTTTACCCCCCCCCCCCCAATGTCTTTGTTCATTTATGTTTTCTTTAGGGGGGAAGTTAACTTTCATGTGCTTCTTCATGGAGATGTATTTTTGCTTGTCTCTGCTCCAAATGTAGTTTGTATACATTTTGTTTATTGTTTTATGTTTGTCCAAGGCTGTGCTGTGAAACAGCAAAAAGCTCAAATGCAGTGAACTGCAATGTGTTAAACCAAAGTGAAGTAGAGCTGTAATAAGAAGGTCAGCATTTCCTCTTGGTAGGAAAACCCTTCTAAAAAGAAAGTCTTTTACTGTCTGTATATGAGGTCAATTTCAGATTAGCTGCAGTTGTGCCGGGTATGGAGTGTTTTGTTTACTCCTTATCTGGAGGCAACAATAACACGGTAGGGCATTAAAGTTTTTAGTATCTTCCGTTGCTTTTCTCTGAGCAGCAAATCTGAAATATCCTGGTTTCTTTCTCCAAGGACTCTGCACCTTTCCACAACTACACGGGCTGCATCGAAATTATTGAAATTAATAAAATGAACAGATTCCGCGTATCCAGTGCCATTGGTGGAGGCGGTGTCAGCAGCTGCAGGTAACGTAACCATTTCACAAGTCTTTGGTTCACCAATGTCCTGGGGCGATGTTTGTAATAAGGGCGTGAATAAAAGACTTAGCATCCATTCTACGCAGAAGTAAGTTTACAGCATGCCCTGTGTTTCAAACTACATGGACATGAAAAAATAAGACAAGTGTCCATCGCAAATTATCGGATAGGAAGTGTGGGGCTTAAGATATAAGTGGGACATATATGTGTAGCTAGAAAGAGGAGGGCTCCCAAAGCGGGACAATTCCCCGCACATCAAAATCAAACCCCCAAGATACGAGATTTTACCTTACGAGTTTTTGCGTGTATGTATCATTTAAATTATTTACAACGCTTTACCATGTTGTGAGCAAATGCGGCTTCTGTGGCACATGAAGGAGAGAGCATCTGTAATAGATTGGATACGTTTGTTGTTGGCTTGAGCGTAAGCTGGTTCTCACTGGACACACACACACAACCGAGTGTTTGTAAGTGAAGGTGTCGGAGCAGCATGAGTGTTTGCATTCTTCGGTTAAGTAAAGGTTGTTTTGGAAACACCTTGACTCTCTGAATCCTTTTTTTACTATTTGCTGCGAGTGCCTTACAAGGACACAATGGCCACAAGTAGTTTGCGGGTTGCACTACTTCTTCTTGTCTACAGTTACTGTCTCCACACCTTCATTTCAAGTTGAGCTCCATGATTCTGATGTGTGACCTTCTGATCTCATCGCAACCCATGTAATGCATCTATATTACTATTATTACACTGATGTATATTATTAATGAAAAATGTATCTTTTAAAAATATAAATGATATCTCCATTTTGATGTCCCCTGGTGTAACTTGAGCAAATGTGGATGTGCGTTTCTGGCCCCAGGAATGCTTCAAATTTTTTCCCATTGAAATTAATGGCCATAACAACTCCAACGTATGTGATTTCACCATGTAAAGTGGTTTCCAGGAGCACAAAGCACTTGTAAGTATTGGAATGCCTGCACTGAGATTTGGTCAGATTGGTCTTTTTTTTTTTTTATTCGCAAGCCAGGACAATGCATTTGTTCAGCCTGGCATGTTCAGCGTTTGAAACTACATTAAGCATGACACACCTCCCAAAACAGTTTGCACAAGAAAGGTGTACAGTTAGTTAGTCAGTCAGTCAGTTAGTGATAATGTCATGTTGTGAAAATACTGTACAGATATTTTGTTATGCAATAGATTGTCCATACATTGCTATAATACTGTATAGCTGCTGCAGTAAACAATGAAGCACCACAATAAACTCTACAATAAACCTCAGTCAGGTTCAGAATGTGCTGTTACCTGTTTAGAGTCCTTTATTTTTAAAAAAGAAGACTAGATTATCCCAGAACTAGAAGACACTTAAAACAACCAGTCAGCAAGATCAAAGACAACTGGAAATGGTTGCAAACTATAAAGAAACTCTCCAAAAAAAAATGTTTATGTACCTCAAAATTACAATATCATAAATTACAGTGGAAGTGGAACATGATTTGAATATAGTCCATTTTAATTGGTAGGAAAACGTAATTGTACTTTAAAAGCAAGAAAAAATTGTAATAAATTAAACGAAATAAATGATTTAAAAAAACAAAGCCGAGAGCAGATAACGGTGCTGTCATAACATGTTATGACTCTTGATGAAAAGTCTTTAACATGACATCACTGAAAATTTAAGAGTCTTAAAGGCCACTGTTGCAGGCTGAAGGTTGTTCATGCTGACTTAGCATGACAGCAGTCCGCTGGCATAAGAATGGGCCACAGGTGCAGCTCATCAGCTTATAAGGCATCTGAGATTTGCTGTTAGTTGGGCGCAGTGAACTCATGGGAAAAAGGATAAAGAGTGTAAAAGCAGTGTGAAAAGGCTGCTAAATTTCCCTGCCTTGTTCCCTGCCTGGTCACTCCCTGGACCCAGCTGTGTTAGGTTTGTCTGTGGAGTTAAAAGGGAAAAGGCAGTGCATTTTATGCGAAACTAATGTGGGAACATTGCCGGATAGTCCGTCCTCCCTCCTCTCAAGTGCATTTCATTGACTGCATCGCACGCGTTAATCTTTCGTTTCCCTCGGATGCAAACCCCTTCCTAAGGAAAACGATTGATCTGGCATTAGGGATTAAATCGTGTTCTGCTGCTGAAGCCATCCCAGCAGCAAGATTTCTGCATTTATGCATTTCATTAAGTAAAAAAGAAATAGAAATGCTGTGTAATACATTCAAGACTCGAGAATAGCCGGTGATTTTTCTATTCTCCACATTAAAATCTGTTTTGACTCCCCTCGCAAATGCCAATAAAACGGTTTATCTGGGACGACAGCAAAGCAGTAGCTTTTCCAGATCAGCTAGAAAAAAAATTTGGATCCTCTGACAGGGGAGTAATTTGTTTCCTAAATGTCTCCTTTTATTATATGGCCTTTGGCAACTGGTACAATACAGGCCCAGATGCACCATAGGAACACTGGTCTGTAATTGAAAAGAACACGATAAAAACAAAGCGGCGGAGCAGGTTGTTGGATCAGCTGGACATCGTGCACCACCGTGCGCTCGGCTCCCAAAACTAATTGCATTGGAGTAACCGCTGTAAGGAGGAAACCCCGCACAGGGTACTGGATCCGTATTCGTGACATGTTTTATTGTGGCTTATTCATTTTGCTGACATGTTTCTCCACTGCAGCGATTTACCATTTACACACCTGTGATATTTTATGGAACAGTTCAGTATAAGCTCCAGGGTAGTGCAGCAGGAGTAGGGATTCAACCCAACGTTCTCTGCGTGGAAGATGGCAGCTGTAAACACCTGCTGTCCATCTTCCCTTCACCGTTACCACTTATGAGGAGCAGTACTGTATTTATTTCCTGAGACAATGCTTCTTTACCGAGGATGTGTCTTACCAGGTTACTTATGTGTAGGAGTTCATTGCAGATACAGATGGTGGCAGTCAGAGGAGCCAAATTCAGTGCTCAGTTCTTGTTTTCCCTCATCCTCCTCTCAAATTCAGGGCCCAAAGTGATGGGTAAGCAGCAGCTTCTGCTTTACTTATTTTCCTTTTCTGCCTGGCTGGCTGTGTGGGAGGCCTGCAGAACTGTGTCCGTGCAACCATCAGTGGAATTCAGTCTGACATTCACCTTCCCACACCGCAGCACCTTCCCCAGGATCAAACAGGGAGTCTACGCCCAGTGTATATATGTTCCTCTCTCCGCCTTACATGCCTGGTGGCCTGATGTGCCAGCCTGAGCTCCCTTTTAAAACTCCAGTGCACATGTTTTTAGTTACCGCGTTTCATATTATGTTTGTATATTCACTTATATTAATTCATATAATTTATAACTGCCACTGTGAGAATGCGAGGATATTCCGAAGGAGTATTCTGTACATTTCTTTTATACTGTATGTGTGGGTGCGTGTGTAACTCAGCATGTACAGTACAACCCAGTCACAAGTGGGGTCCAAAAAGTACAATTGTGTAAAACATAGGGTCACCTGGGGTCAGCTTGCCGTAAGGTTAATGTAAAAACTAATTTTCATTTGGTCCTCCATCTACTGAGAATGAAAAGGGAAAATACAATATTTTCATTTGTTTTCATTCATTAAAAAATAGACTCATTGCAAAATGTCCACATGAGAAATACAGTGCAAAGCCTTGCAAAAGTATTCAGATCCTTTAGAAGCTATCCAGATCACCTGAGTTATAAATTCAATGTGCGTATATTTTTCCAGTCAGTATTTTTGTTGTGCACTCATTCTCTCCGACACTAAACTGTCAAAGTGAAAATAAAACGCATGTCTTTGGACTCTGGGAGGAAACCAGAACCTCCCGCAGACACGCAAAGCCCCACATAGACTGAGCCAAAATCAAACTATGCTCGATCTGCCCTGATGCTCTCATGCTGCACGGTCTAAGCAAATACATAAAGTTATATGCAATGTGGATAACAAAAAGCAAAAAAAATGAACACAATTCTTTTTTATGAAAACTGCAATAGAAAGTGCGATAACCCAATGTAGGCAAGCTTTTTTCTTGCGCATTCCTGCAAAAATCATTACTCATTTTGAGAGCAATGTCAGAATAATCTGGTAATTTCCAGCAATTTCACTTCAGCAACTCTTTGCGTTTGTTCTCGTGATTTTACAAGTGCTCTGACTCCTTTCTCCCTCCATTTTATATGAACCAGACCCATTCCTCTCAGCGCCTCGTGCACAAGCTACGCAGCAGAGCATTTAGTTGACTCTGTTTTACGGCACATGGATGTGTAGTCCCGTCCATAGATGCCCGTATGCAGAGGAAGACCTTGTCGACAAAGGGGACAAAACCTCTTAGGGGAAGAAGTGAGCATTCATAAGGCCTCTGCTTGGATACGAGCTTGTCGACTTTCCCCAAAAGGTCTTCTGACCAGTCCACCAAATATAGCTGTAAAACAGAGCTTTGCCTGCTGTAACTTGATGTCAGTATGAGAAGATGTGATTTCATTATGTAGCTGAGAGCGTGCTGTAGATTATGCATGTGAAGAACTTGTCCCTTCTGAAGGGAAACTGTGATGGTTTCAGAGTCGGAATTCGATTAGCATTGATGTAGTGAGGTGAGCTGCTGGCTTCGGCACCGTACAGTTCATGACACAAATAATTAGCCTGCGACGTCTGGGGATGACAAGAATATTCTTAGCTTCGCGAGCCACCAGGAACCTCGGCAACCACGGCATACTGTGGCCCAAAGTGAGGCGCGTGGAATGAATAGCAAAGTGTGAGCGGTCCAATAAATATGCATTGCAAGAGCCCATCTGAACTGAAGGTTTATAGACCAGAGATTGAAAGTAACAATCAACAAAAAGTCACAATTTATTTAGAAAGGCTGTCATCTCACTCAGTTGTTTAACATTTTTTTCATTCGGTAACTGAATTTTATCACCTCAGAAGGGAATTATGAAATCCTAAAAAGTAATTTATCTGTTGAATCACCATGCAGTGGAGGTCATATATCCTTATATACCATGTTGGTGAGCCTTATTGCGTATAAGGGGAGCACGGTAGGAGGTGTCGGTGTCTCTCAGCTCCTGGATCGTGGGTTTAGACATGGGTTTCACTCCAGCCTGTGATGAGATTCTGTGGAGTTCCCCTTGTGTTTGCATGGGTTTTCTTAGGGGCCTCTGTTCAGACATATGTAGGTGGAGTTTCTGTGGAGTTTGCATGTTCTCCCTGCATTTGTGAAGGTTTCCTGCTACACTCCAAAGACCTGTTTTTCAATGGTCTGTAGCATGCGTGCCCATTTTTGCATTGCGATGGACTTGGGACCCATCCATGGTGTACTCTGCCTCACACGGTCTAAGCAAATATATAAAGTTATATGCAATGTGGATAGCAAAAAGCAAAAAAAAATGAACACAATTCTTTTTTATGAAAACTGCAATAGAAAGTGCGATAACCCAATGTAGGCCAGCTTTTTTCTTGTGCATTCCTGCAAAAATCATTACTCATTTTGAGACCAATGTCAGATTAATCTGCAATGGACTTGGGGCCCATTCATGGGTCCCAAGTTTGTGCCAGCAGGTTGCACTGTCACCCATTTTTGTCTGCAATTGCTGTACGGATATTGGCAAAGTATGTTCCTTTCAGCTTGCCATACTGTGCAATAGTCCATGGCATACGTGTGTGTGTGTGTGTGTGTGTGTGTGTGAGAATAAAGAAAATGAGGATGGAGATTAAAGAGCAAAAAGCTGCTGCTGAGTTATGTTTAATATATGTTCCCAACACCAGACTTGCATGTCATTTGCAACCATGGTTAATAACCACAATGCAACATAACTTACTCTTTGCACACCTACATTTGAAGTGCTTGGTAATTTGATGATTCTGTGAGCTCATCTTTTTTAACAAGAGCATAATGGCTTCATGTTGCATAAAGTGAAAAAGAAGAAAGTGAAGGAGCCACAAAAGCCCAAAAAAGACCAAAAGGCAATTCCTTTCAGTGCTGATGTTAAAACTGGTGTCATTAGTTGCCTCGGCCATGGTGAAAGAACCAAAGATGTTGTGTGAGAGCAAAACTTTTCATCTACCATGGTTCGCACAGTTTATTCTGTAGAATAAACTAATAATGAAAAAGCACAAAAAAGAAAAAAACTAATAAAAAATTCATGAGAACTGCTGTTGGCACTTCTATGTTTTCTATTAACAGGCATCTGATTTTGGAAAAAGTTGAATAATTGTTGATCCAGTGGATCAACAATTCAGCAAAACGCAAAAGGATTCCTGCCTTTCTTTTTTTATATTGCATTGCATTCATATAATAATAATAATAGGAAAAGTCCGTTTTTAATATAAATGATATTGACCTACATTCTGATGGGTTTTGGTATTACTTGAGCAAACATGTGGTGACCTTATGGGTCCAGAAATGTTTTAAGACGTTTTAAATTAAAATTAATAGCAATCCTGCCCCCGACTTACACATTTTCGCCTTTTGAGCTATTTTCCAGGAGCATATTGGGCTTGTAAGCAGAGGGATAATCAGTTGTGTACCTTCACTACATTTTCCCACCTTGACTATCTAAAAGCTGTTCAAGCACTTCAGAGCACAACAGTGCTGAGCTCAGTCTCCACGCTGCTGATACGCTGCCGCTTGATGCTCATAGTCTTTGGCTCGCTTGCATATACGATAACCGGGCAAGCGCATTCCTTCTATTGTCTCCATGTTTTCTGTAATTACACAAAATAAGCTTATCAGTGTTTGGGCCGTTTGCTTTTTTGCAAATACAACATTTTATCCCAATCTAATTTATCCCACCACTTTGGTTGGCTGGATAACCCATTATTTCATGAGTCGCCTTGACAAGGCAGTTTATTATGTCTTTCAGAAAGATGCAGAGAGCTGTCAGTCTAATTGCCAAACTGAGCTAATAGCAGGTTGTCATCCCTTTGCCGTATGGCATGTTACCAAATCTTTTTGACCACCGGCGGCAATCCATTAACTTCCCTTTGCAATTTTAAATCTGCATGATAATACTTGTTGGAAAAACCCAAGCTGTGAACAATAAGAAGCACAAAAGCCCCCAGAAATCCTGGATCCTCAGCAAGATTATAAGCTTCAACAGGATGATTAGCTGGTCTATAATTTCGATAATGGTTTATGTTATTTAACAGGCATTTAGTACGTTGGTGCTCTCAAAATTTCATTGGCTAAAATTATTTTTTGCCACTGGTTTATTGCTGCAAAGCGTTGCACACGGGGGACAGGTAACACGTTTCTGAGAGCAAAGTCAGTGGCGCCGTCAGAGATGTCAGCTGAGCAAATTTTAACAATTACCATCCGGCGCCCAGTGAGACATCATCGCCTTCTTTGTTAGAAACTCTGGAAGTAGAAAAATTTGAAACAACTTTTTTTTATGAGAATGTTTTCTCAGATATACCAAATCCTATTCAGATGTTTTGAGTTGCATGATTTGGAAGGAAACAGCTGTGGTGTTTCCAAAATCCCTCTGCTCTCATACAGGTGTCTCTCACAGACAGGAATTTGCCCATTTCTATGCCTGTTGTTCATTTCTCCGTAAATTATTTGAGACGTAAAGCGGGAAGGGGCAGAAGGTTCAAGCGGTCATCAAATTTCCAGTTTGAAACCCTTGAGGACACAACATTAAATATCACAGCAGAAGAGATGTATGCCCTTTGGAAATATAAATGTCGAGTCAATCAAACAAGGGAAGTGTAGCCACACTGAAAACAAATACAGTTCACTTGAAACAAGGAACTCTGTCCCTGAAGAAATGATGGGCCTGTAGTTCTGTTGGCATGGGCAGAAATTCTCTCCCACAATTTGTTTCTCAAATGAAGGCCTCCGCTCCAATGTTTATAAGCTAAAGAAGTTAAGAGATTGTTTTTTTTTTGTTTTGTTTTTTTTTGTCTTTTGAGCGCGTAGTGGATGGTTCAGCATGGGTCTTACATATCTTTACTTCCCAAGACAACTTTACAGGATCAGCAGCCGTCAGCAGATGAAATGAAAAGTCTGTTTCCCACAGCTGCACGTTGATGCTGAATTTAACAAAGTGCTGCTTTAATCCATATTTAGTGCTCAACGACTAAGGGATGTACAGCATTCACAGAAAATATTTATTATTCCTTATAAACTGTTTTAATGCTTATTTAATGTTACTTGCAGTTTTAATCTGTGCACTAGACTGCAGTTAGTATACATTTGCTTAAAGTCAAGATGATGATGATAATTAAATTATTTTATAATCCAAAATACTAAATAATAATAATAATAATAACTATTGTTTTTATTGTTTATCCTCTTGAGCTTTCGTTCAAAATGTTAACAAAAATCTAATGTTTGATTGAAGTAAAATAATTGAAAGTCAAAAGAAATTCTTATTATTTTTTCAAAAAATATATGTATGCCACAACTATCGGCACCCCTCCATTTAATACTTTGGGCATCCCCCCTTAACCAGATCGCAGCTCTAAGTCTGAGCCTATAATGCAAGCAACATAACTTTGAAGCAATTCATGGTCGCGCAGTCCTTGCTCAGGGATTTGACCCCAGGTCCACCCAAGCATGATTCAACAGAGATGATGTTTTGAAAATGTGGCTGTAAACATGAGTGTCATTCAGCAGATTTGCTGAAGAGCTCATTTTATTCCAGCCTACATTCTTCCCTCATTTTGTCTTATTTTGCTCATAAGGTTTTGTCTTTTTTTTCCAAATTGCACAGAAAATGTTTTGCAATTGCAGCACAGTGTATGTGTTCCTCTCCTGCCAAATGAGTGCTTTTGTGTGTATAATTTGCTGTGAGCAGTAAGCGGCAGGCAACGGAGCCGGGGATCGATGTAGTGCCGTTCCGACGCGCTCATTGCGCAGTGCTTACCACAACTCACCCTGAAGGATGATCAACCTCCAACCTTTTGGCATCAATGTTTAACACGTCTGTCTGGCAGCATCTTCAATCTGTGTGCGAGTATGTGTATGACATATAAATGTTGTTTTTCCTTTTCCTTTATGCAATGCATTTCAAGTACTCTTGTTTCACGTTTTGCGTCCAAAATAAAAAATAAAAAAAAAAAACTTTTTTTTATTTATTTATTCATACAGTAGTGCATATCTCCATTGTAAATGTGTTTGGTGGGCAGGTCTGTGGACCTATTTTAAAAGTTATGTGTGCTTTATTTCTGGTTTGAGGCAGAAAAAGGTGACTTTTAGTTACGGAACTTCAGCTGCCTCTCATCCTGGTGCTCCAGTTAAGAATTTCTTTTTCGGTGTGAAAAGTTGAATTATGAGTCCTTTTGCTATGAATAGAACAAAATGGAAATAAGAAAACAGTAGAGAGATGCAGAACTGCAGCTATTTTTTAATGCAGAGGTAATAACTGTGAGTAGAACAAAATGGTGAAAGGTCAGTTTTTACTAATATTAATATTTTATTTTATATTAATAAAATATAAACATAATTCCAATATGTTGACCTCCCTTTTGCAGACACTACATGCTTTGTTTTTCTTGGTTAAGTGTTAAGATATTTCCTTCATGAAAAGGTATAGCTTGTATCATTTGAGCAAAATTGCTTTTTTCTGAACTGATTTTTGGTCTTTGATCATATTAAAGTTTTAATTAATTTTTCCTTACAGACTCCAATAAATTCACTAAATCTAATCGAGAACAGTGAGTTAAATCGGTGAGTAAGTGTACAGCACCCACGTCCTTCCACTGAGGTGCACTTATCCTCCCCCATTTGTTGGCATGGGTCTAAAAAAGTTAAGATGCTTTTTTTGTTACTTATCATTGACTTCTGTCTCTTTTTATTACACCCACACATTTTCAGGCCTCTGCTCTCAAACCCTTCCATGGGAAGTCAGCCACCAGTGACCCCACCGGCGCTCCCCGCCAGTGGGGCATCTGCCACAACGGCGCCCGCTCCGACGCTCGCAAAGCCATGGTGGGTCTGTGACGACACCCCGTGTCATAATGGCGGAAGCTGCCAGCCACTATGGTTGCCCAGTGGTGCTGCCTCCTTCTTCTGTGACTGCCCCCTGCGTTTCAGTGGACGCCTCTGTGAACAAGGTAAGGTTCCACGGTTCCATCCTGACTCTCCTCTCACCAATGATCAGGTCAGGCACACTGATTTCGGACGCAAACCTCTAACCCCATGGCTGCAGATATGAATCCCATCTACTGTTGTTAACTAAAATGTTCCCGTAAAATATCCAGCTGTATAAATTGTCACAAACTGTGATGTTCTTTGGGTAAAAGCATAAATTACGCAACTAAATAACAGTGACGAAGATCCAAGGAGCTTCTTTGAGCACCACAATTGCCGCACCGCAAATGTACATACCATGTTCCACATGGAAAAAAGGAACAACATACAGAAAATAAGGAGTGTGTGTGTGCAAATGATCTTAAAAATGACCCTTAAAAGCAGCCTATATTTATTTTATCTGCACCACCTTAGCTGGAAAAGGGTCCTTCCCTCCGACCTGTAGCGCTCTTGGTGGAAGTTTATCAGCAAGCCTACAGGCCAGAAACTGCTGCAGTTGTAGATCTTCACATCTTAGAACTAGGAAGAAACGGGATATGAAAGATTGGAACCCGTTTGCAGGTCTCTAGCTGACTTCAACCAGTCTTTAGGCTTCTTGCTTGCAAAGACTCGGTTTTTATACGATTGTGTCCATTTCATCTTGATTTATCCCATTGTTTGGTTTTTCATCCATGGAGCATGCAGTCTAACTTTTTTCTGCTGACTGAATGTGTTTAGGGTTATCAATAAACCAATTTACAGGTAGAAATCTAATTTGCTTGGTGATTTGTTCATTTAGCTTTATTGACCCAGGACTGAAGGTCAATGACACCTGAACGCCCAGTTTTAATATAAATGAGTAATTATTACTGTTGCCTGTTTATATTCATGCTGTTCTTTTCTTTGCCAAAGTGTAAAAAGTTCTTATTAGTAGAGCTGAGACAGGCTGAAATTCTTAACTTAAAAACTGATAATTTAGGTTTTTGTAGCCTGGAAAAGCTTGTTGCGAAAACAATTCTTTGAGCTCCGGTTAGTTGTACGTGGATTATACCGAAGGGCAGAGTAGCCGTTGTATCAAGTGTGGAATACATGCAAGTTAAAATAAGCTGGAAAAATAACCGGGACATTGTTGTCTTGGCAATGGCTTTAAAAAGACAGATTTAATAGCAGTTAATACTACAGAATAATGTACAGTTTATGATTGTGCTCACGAATATTAAAGCAAGCCCCCAAATTTGTGTATATCCTTTTTAAGTACATTTACTAATATTTTTGTTCTCTTAATATCCAACACGTTGCTACACCATCGTATGTGAAACGTAAATAGCCTTTTCTAAATAATAAAATTTAGTTTTATTTTGCTACAGATATGCACCGAGTTGCCACTGTATTAAATAAACCTATTCTGCTATGTGTTCGACTTCAAATTTATCTGTATAGATCTGAATCCATTTTGTTTATGTGATTATGTCAGATACCGAAATTGCGAATACCAAGTGCCTGTTTCCCATAACTTCAAATGACAAAATAAACGGAAAATATTGGAGTCCTAGCTCTTTTGAAAAGATGTACTGTATATTAACCCATGACTTCAGCATAATAAAACAATCAGTTACTTAAATAGAAAATACTTAGTGCTATCAGTAATTTTCATATTTATAACAAACGGTACCATATGTACAGTACAGGACATGCCAGTGCTTCCACTGGTGCCACAGCAGGTGAGCAGCCCCATGGCAGGGTCTGGAGTGGGAGTTGTATAAAGGGAAGAGGGGCATCAAAGTAACCCACCCACCTCTGTGTCATTATTTGACACAACTGGCACTTAAATAAACAGGTTTGTTTAGAAAATGAAACGCAAAGGTAAGGGAATGATTACCGTGGTGACAGTGCAGACAAAGCAAAAGTAGTGCAGACTGCTGATAAGACACCAATGCAGGCAGGCAGTTGTGCGCATGTTTTGGCTTCAGATAAATTTTAACAGTATGCAGTATTTTTTTTAATTTCCTTAAACTGGATGGTACGGTATAGCATTTATTTTCTGATTTTTATATTTATTTTGATTTTTATTTGCATTTCATTTTTTTTTATTATGACCAGCTTCAGATAAATTTCATAACAGCAAAAATTTCCATTCAGAGGATGTGATAACTATTAATTTTCAAGAGCCATTATGGCAAAAATTTGCATATAGAGAGTTTGGATAGCGAGGGATGGTTATACATGAAATTGGTGTAACAAAACAGAATACATGAGTGAGAGCATGACTGTGGTAAAATGTCAGTAATGCTCCTATTAGCTGCTTAGCCATATCACTGTTTGATCTCGGAGCCCGATTTTTCAAAATGTAAATAAATTCACAAAGCTAGTCAAAATTTGCTGATTTAAGCTGACAATGACAGTGACTGTCCTTTTTTTTATATTCACATAGCCAACAAGGAAGCATAAGACAAACACTTTATGCAGTATAAATAACCAGCAGCCTCCTTTTAGTTCTCTTTTCAAGCTTTGCTGTGCATTGAAATACTCATGAGTACATTGAATTAATAAGTTATTTTATTAGTTTATAATAACTCTAGGTCTTCATGTATAATGTAGCACTGTGTGTGGTTAAGTTGGTAAATGTGGCTCAGCTGATTCCAGATTCCAACCCACTTTTTTCCCTTTTTTTAGCGCATTGTTAAAATCCTTTATCACATTTTCAGTGATAGAGAGATGGATTAACCGAAGTAGAGCTGTGCCGTACAACACTAAACACATCAGCCATCGACCGCCCACTTACTGCCTCTTGCCAGCAGCTACGGCTTCCTCTCATTCCGTTACATTTGTCTTTCTTCACATCTGAGTTATTTATAATGCAGTTCAACATTCTACGATGTGCATTAATTTTTAAAAGTTCATTGCCGTATTAGCTTGTTTATTATTACCCTTGCTCTTCATATACCATATAACATGCAATGCTCTATATAGCTCATGTTAAAAAATAGCCTGATATTGCATTTTCATTTACGCCTCGATGTAATGACGCTGTGGAGCGCCGATTCATTCAGCGCTCCATTTCCTAAGAATGGACCTGGTGCGCTAATCGAGGTGTTACTGCGCTCTACTTGACTTTTATGTAATTGTTTCGGTCCGTCTCCTTGGAGTGCGTCTCTCCATCATCCCAAATACATTCATTTCCAATGAATATTCCAGATTATATGCTCAAGCAGAAATGAGAATGCGGTTCCCATGGTTAACACTCTTAAGATTAATTTCATTTAATTTTACCTGGTGGACTGAGGGCCTATCGCACTGCGGCAGCAAATAAATGGGGACAAATTGAATGTCATTGGTGCGTCACAAATCCCCCCTCCTCACCGAAGTAGAGAGAGAAAAAAAAAAAAAAAAAAACTGCTTGTCCAGCATTGTAGATGGCTGTGTTTGTACAAAAGGTTTCGCAGTAAAGATCCAAGGTGACGGTCAAGGTTACAGGGTGGAAGTGGGGTGGACAAACTTCAGCTCTCAACTAGGGTAACAGGAGGAACCTAAATGGTGCTGTGGGGTAGAAAAGTGGCTTAGAGGTTATTACTGAAAGATCAATGTTGAAATCATCTAACAAGATAAAAGCATAATGCAATAAGAAGGGCTCCAGGAACAAACAGAAATCCACTTCACAAGTGAAATGAATATCAATGCCAGTGCAACCAAAGCACAGGAATAATAAGTGCGATGAGAGAAGCAGCAAACTGACTTGCAAAAGCAAACATTTGGGGGCAGAAGGTGAGACTCTGAAAATCTGAGCGCAAAGCAGCAGCCAAAAGAGAAAGAGCAGGCATAGAGGTTAAGGTTGGAGACCGTTTGCTCCACCGTCGGCTTTACTCCCTGTGTTTCTTGCACGCAGACTGATTTACATGTCAGTTATTTCATAACTCGTAGCACTAAAACACCTGTCACCCACCATTGCTTATGGGGCTAGTTTTTTGCTAGCACAGGGGAAAGGTTTTACTTCATCAGCCCTTTTCTGAAAATGTAATATATATCTTGTTTTTCAAATAATTACAACTGGATTTATAGATTAGACGTCAAAGAGATGGCACTGATTTGGCTGAATGCACATAGAGTAAACATGCACATATTTTTTTTTTTTTTTTTGTTGTTTCCCGGTTTGATTTACCATTTTATAAATGTGAGGAAAAAGCTACATTTTGTCTCCACTTACATGTCATAATGTCATAAAAAGATTATATTTGCATGTTCTTCATTTAGATCTTTTCAATCCATCATATTGAATGGCTCGGTAAATGTTTTTAAATGACCTTTTTGCCATTTATTTCCAGTCATTATTGTAAGTGTATGTATATGTATTCAAACTCATTTGCCACTTCCTGTTTGTTTAAGTGTTGCAACCCCCCATCTACTGTAGAAGTTTATTCAATATTATGAGCATCGATTATCCCTGAAGCATAGATTCTTCTTTGGCTGTGCTTCTTTAATAAGAGTTTATGAATATGAATATTTCTTGTACTTTGAATATTTCTCGTGCTCCGCCATGATATGAACCGCGGCAGCCTTGAGATATTGCTGAATGCCACACAAAGGTTGCATATCGAGATGGAAAATGTTGGATGATTGAGCTGAAAGAGAAGAAATACTGGCTTGACTGCCGAACCAGCTGACTTTTTTTTACTCCTATGCCCAGATCAATAAGAAGCAGCAGGAGTGCAGCCGGTCCGGTCTCTGAGGTTGGGCCGACAACATATGCGGCAAGGATTAGCTAGCCAGGCTATTCTGTAGTTGGTTACATCTTACAGATGGATGAACTCCCCCTGTTTTCAATTAATGCAAGTTATGCCATTCTGTGCTGCTTCTCCCTTCTATCTCGACTGTGAGATAAATCCCAACAGGGTAAACAAGGTTTGTTCCCCACAGTTATTCCTGTGAGAAGCAACACTTTACTTGTTCCTTTCCATAAGAGAAGCTTATCTTGCGCAGAATAAGTAATGCAACCTTAATTTTATGCCAGATCAAATACAGAAAGTCAGTCAGCAGTATGGAAGATGGAAGCGCGTACTGCGGGGGTATCTGGTCTTTGGGGTTTGCTAGCTTTTTTCCGCACATAAAAATGCTCTCCTGAGGTTCTCGTAAACGCACTTTGCTAGAGCTCCGCAAAGCGGAATCATTATTTCTTCTTGGACCTATTAATTTAGTTGCTAATAATTTATTTAGAAAATACTAAATGAAATGGGAAACTGGAAGAACGGAATGAATCAAGTTTAGTCTCATTTTGGCCTCAGAATTGCTGCCGCTTCATCTGTATAATTCAGCTCCGAAAAATGAAACAAAGTGAAGGAATTAATTCTTGCAGTTTAAGTGCAATTTTTAAAAGACTTTCTGTGAAATAATCACTTTTTTTTTACATTTGTTTTAGCTTTTCATCAAGCTTTGGGTAAATAGTACTTCAAGACTTGGGTAAGACTTTTTGCAGAAAATTCAACCTTAACTTCATGCCATATCGAATACAGCAAGGAAATTGACAATGCACTTAAGTCTCTAGCGCATGTGGGAGCAAAACACTCTGCTTTGAATGAACGCGGCTGCACAGATTTTTAATTTTTTTTTAAGAAGTATACCTATTTAAGCAAAAGATAAACTGAATAACTACTGAGAAATTGCTGCAAACGGCGACACTACTGCTCAGCATTACAGAGCTTAATGTTAAATTTAATCCCGTATCTACAAGTCACTATATTCAGCTAACATAAAATAAACATAAAATAAAATAGAAAACGTAGCATTATCGTCCGACTCGGCAGTTAGCGATAGCACATTAACTTAACTGACATTTTAAACTGGCAAGTTAATTTTCTAGCATTGCTTCCTTTAAACCAGAGGTGGAACAAAATTTCATAAGTGTCCTGGGCAGAGTCGTAAAAAATGAGTAAAAAAGTCACCTCCACGTGCAACTAGAGTCCTTAAAGTGCTAATTTGCTGATAACTAAGTGATGCACTAAAATGGTACTCGTATCCCTGGGCACCGCAGAAGCAACAGGGGCCTATTTTTAGGGCTGGCTCATTGCTATTCCCACACAGAAAATATCACATAAACCAACAGATGAGGTATTAAATAATTGCTGCCCGCTTTCCCTTGCACCCACCAAAGGGGACAAACCCAAAATCTGCACACTGCTGTCGCTGCGAGACAGATTGTGTTATTTGCATTTTTCATAGATGGATTGACCCATATTAACAGGCCCGTCCCCGTGGTCACATCTTGCTGAAAGACATGTTTGCAATATTGATTGCAACCCAAACCATGCAGGTGTTTCAAGCCGTGGACGCGGAAGGTCTTCCCGCTCGGCACATCGCAGAACGTGCAGCAGGAGAGGCAGAGGACTGAGCAGACGCGGCTTCCTTTCGCTATTAGAGGCGTCGCTTGTAATTTCTTCTTTTTCCTTTTTTAATCTCACAGATAATCGTGCAGACGAAAGCCGACTCGAAAGACCATGTCTGTAACTAAGCGTGGTGCTTTGCGTGAATCGAGAAGTCTGCCTTGTTGAAAGGCTTCACAGTCCATTACTGAGACACCAGGCCAATCTCAGACATCTGCTCACAATAAATGTTATGCCTTATGAGTCTTAGCATCTTGCGCATGGCGGAGATGGTTCAGGCTGCTTGGTGTAGTACGATGAAGGCTGTCTGCACGCTGGTGGAGCCCTCAGAAGGCTCCGGCCTTGGAAACTTGGCGACTATGGCAGCTGTGTTCTTTTCACTTATGGCTGAATTAGGGCAAAGGACTGGGAGCAGAGTAATAACTCTGCTAGTCACTTTCCATCTCCCTTCCTATTAAATGGGAAAAGCCCTTGACCATTTGGTCTTTTTTTTTCCCATTTATCTGTGAGCTGAGCCAAAGGAAAATGTAGAGTCAGCTGTCGCCATTCAGAGAAATCTTACCTTGCCTGCAAAAATTCATATTGGTATAAATTTATTATTGCAGCATGGTGGCATAGGTGGTAATCCTAGTGCCTCTGGGCCTGGGTTCATACATTTATTTTAAGATAAAGGGTGGTGTGGTGGTGCAGTGCTGCTGCCTTGCAGTACCTGGGCTGTTTGGACATGAGTTTGAATCCAGCTCCAGTATGTGGAGTCTGCATGTTCTTCTGGTTTTTGCATGGGTTTCCTCCACACTGTTCAATGACATGTGTTTCAGGTGAATTGGTAACTCTAAATTGTTAGGTTTGTGTGTGTGTGTGTGTGTTTGAGAGAGAGATAAAGAAAGAGACACTGACTTGTATCTCATGTTTGTGTTCCATTTACTGTAGCTCACATCCTATGCTTCTGGATAGGCTGAGGGCCACCACAACCCTGCAGTGGACAAATGATAACTGACAATGAGTGAAACGTGAAATCAAATCAGAATTTTTTTTTTTTTTTTTTTTAAATACTTTGTTCCTTTTTCTTTTGCTTTGATACAGGCTTAACATGAAATACTGGTAAAGATCCAGTACAACCAATTTCGCTGTGAGCCCAGAAACGTGCAATGGTGTGATAAACTGTTTTATCAGGGAATACATGGTAGGTCGTGGACCTTGACAAAGAGCTCCGCAGAGTATGCAATCCTTAAATTGAAACTTAAGTGATCACAAAAATTAGCCAGCGATTTAAATGAGGGGGGATCGGGCAAAAAAGCATTGAGCCAGCGGAGCGCTGAAGCGGGAAATTATTCACACTTGTTCTGTATTGATCACGACCTCCAGGACCGCCTCATTACCGGAGTCTGCGGTCGTCATAAATTCGTTGCAGGTCAGGAAAAGATCGCTCATTGTTAACATCGCCAGGTCGAATCCCTGGGGCGGAAGGTACGACTGCGTCGACTCCAGAAACCCTAAGAAGTCCTCTTGTTTCGCCGTCCTATCTCTCCTGCTCACACCTTCTGCCGGTTCACCGATAATTCTGCTGCTGACTGTAAAATGCCTCATTGATCGGGCGCAGAAAGTTGTAAGCATGATTTAAGGAGTATTTTATTTAAAAATGGGGGCCCTGCAGCACTCGTGGTCATCTGCCCCTGCACCAGGTTGCTAAGGAGCGGAAGGGCAAATTTATTTCCCACATATCTGCAGAGTACACGCTTGTGAAGAGCAAAGGTCAACTTGGAGAAGGAGGTGAAAATACAAAGAAGGGCCCAAAATCGCGGGTTTTGTAATTCACGAGGAAATCGAGCAGGGACGGTGAACAATGTGTGCAGCAGTGTATGGCAAACGTGTCACATTTTATATAGTGCAGTTCTCCAACGTACGTTTTTGTCTGCATAATGTAATGTAATCTGGGGGAGTGTGTGATAAACACGGTCGGGGAAAAATTGAATGGCTCACGCAGTCTTCGGGATTTGCCACATCAGCCTCTTTCTGGAGGCAGGAAAAAGACGCGCTGAGTTAAAATTAGACGGTGAGAGACGACACAAATGTCTTTCAAGATCCGGGACGCCTCTGGTGCCTGTCTGCCCGTGACCCAGCCTTCCCACCCGAACACACGCCGTCTTTAGTGTGTGACATTGAATGCACTTTGTCTCCGTGCTGCTGGATGTTATTGATCTTATTGTGCTCCTTATTCACAGCATGATTTGTGGATTTTTCAAGTTTACATCCATCTTGCCTGCTAGGGAGCGGGGGATGCTGTGCAATAAGTAATACTAAGACGTACGTGGACAATGACTTATATTTGAAATCTTAATGCACAAATTAAACAGATTGCTGTAGATTCAAGTCAAAATTGGTATTTTTTCTAATGCACTTTACGCACGTCATTCCCACATTTTAGTCAGAAGTGGATTCACCAATTTTTCTAAAGCAGGTCACCCACTGGAATTTAAACTTGCTTTCCAGTCAATATCTTGACTATCTTATAGCAAGGTCCTTATGTAAACTGGATTATCACAATCTCCTCAGTTATTATACAGCTACCGGTCAGTTGACCTAAAACACAGATAAAAACAAGTAGTAAATAATGAGATAATGCCAGATTCATGAAATGAAAGCGTCATGTTTCATCAGGCTAAATCTTTGATGTCATTTAATTTTCGGTTCCTCTGTTTCAGTGTACTATTTAGTTTCTGTGAAAGTATTTCCCTTCATACCTTTACCCTTGTATTTATCTTAAGGAATATACGCACATTGAATGGCCAAAAGTATATGAAGCCCCTTTCTAATGACTGAACTGAGCTGCACCCACACACCCTACAAATACATTCTAGACAATTGTGTGCTTCCAGCTTTGTGACCACAGTTTGGGGAAACTCCTTTCCTGCTGCAGGATAGCAGTGTCCACCCCCATGGACAAAGCGAACTCTACAAATGCATTGTTTGCCCAGGTTGGTGGGATGAACTGGAAAACCAACTGTGAGCAAGACCTTCTCTCCCAACATCAGTGCCCAACCTCACTGATGCTTCTGTGACTGAATGGGCACAAATGTCCAAAATGTAGTGGAAAGCTTTCCCAGAAGGTGGAGGCTGTTATAACAGCAAAGGGGGGATTAACTCCATATGAATGCCCATGGGGTGGGAATAAGAGGTTCAACAAGCACAAATGGGGTGATGCTCAGGTGTCCACATACTTTTGGCGGTGGAGTGTATTGTCGCTGACGTTTATCCGCTCAGCAGATGCTTTTTCGAAAACAATTTACGATGTCAAGTGGCCTTCAAACTTGGGTCCTGAATTAATTTCTAAAGTTTTAATTGCATTTAATAATCCAAGGACTACAAAGTTTCTCCATTAACTCAATTGGCAATATGTTTCAATATATCGGCCATAATAACCACAATGATACAGATTTATAAACAAATTTGCTAATCCTGTATTTTTCGCAGTGATTCAAATGGACCAGTACTCAGCAATATCTCAGCACCTTTGATTCACTGCAGAAATTCAAATGCTGAACAGTTTGTTGATACCAACAATCCATAGCAGCCCCACTTCAAACGCTGTCCATTAGCTAAAGAAAGTCGTCCATTAAAGAATGACAAGGGAGTTCCAACTAATGCATTCACTTTTGCCCGTGTTATGAACAGGGAAACGCATTCCTACGGCCCAATCGTGGTCTATTAACTAAGAGGAAAAAAGGAGCCAGCACTGCGATCCGTGAGGTCCAGGATTCCCCACTCTGCCTTGTGTTTAGGATGCCCATTTTTTACCATGCACTTTACTCATCTGCACTGCAGTCATCGCTTGGCGAGAGGTCGGTTCACGAAACACGAATGTACGCTGTATGACCAGAAGTGCGTGGACACTTGAGCATCACATCCATGTGTGCTTGTTGAATCTCCAATTCCAAACCCAAGGGCATCTGTATGGAGTTGTTCCCCCTTTTGCTGTTATAACAGCTTCCACTCTTCTGGAAGGGATTTCCACAAGATTTTGGGAATTTGTGCTCATTCGGACACAAGAGGTCAGGGCTCTGTGTAGGCCACTCAAGTTCTTCCACACCAACCTGGGCAAAGCATGTGCTGGGCACCAATGTTGGGTGCGAAGGCCTGGCTCGCGGTTAGTATTCCAGTTCATCCTGAAGGTGTTAAGTGGGGTTGAGGTCAGGGTTCTGTGCAGCCCCTCAAGTTCTTCCACACCAACCTGGGCAAACCGTGTGTTTATTGAGCTCCCTTTGTGCACTGGGGGGTCACAGTCATACCGGAGTAGGAAAGGAGCTTCCTCCCCAAATTGTGGCCACAAAACTGGAAGCACACAGTTGTCTATAATGTGTTTGTATGCTGCTTGAGTACAGCTCAAACAGGCAAGCTCAGTCATTAGAAAGGGGTGTCCACAAACTTTTGATCATATACCATAACTAATTATGTTGAACTTGAATTGAAACTACACCTTCACTTGCAGATGAAAAGTGTGCGCACAACTGAAATGGTCATCCCCATTAGATGCTACACTGCCACCACTGGTGAGCACCTGAAGTGCAGAATAGGTTTCTTGAGTCACATTCATGCGTGAATATGCAGCGCCCCGTCGCCAGCAAGTATATGGATCATTACCGGCTAAGACCGCAGCCCATGATTCAAGGAAGAGCACCTCACCCCAGGCTCATTCATCGCTGCCCATCGCTCCCATCTGTGGGAGGCTGGGGTGGCACGGCCGTGAGGTCGTTGCCTCCTCTGCACGCAAGCAGCCTGTTGGAGCAGAGCAAACACAGCGCTGAGCACCCAGGTGCGCCTATACCCAGTGGAACGTATCCACTACAGCAAAACACACACATTCAGCAGCTCTTTCATAAGGCCGGCAGGGGATGGAGTCACACTTTTCTTATTTTTAGACTTCACTTCTTTGTTGCCTTTTAATATTACTTGAAGGAGGCTGGGTGCTAAAAAAATTCTATTTTGCTTTCTTTTCTTTGAAGTCAAATGCTAGAGTCTCGCAGCCTCAAGGCAGTGTTGCACTGGACCACTTTGTCCTGCTTTTAGTGCAGGGAACAGTTCATGTGAACATTTCTATAAATAGCAGAGGTTTGGTGTGAAGTAAGAGCTAATTTCATTGATTTCTATAAAATCCCATCTGAGCAGTTGCTTGTGTTCAAAATAAAAATAAAAAAAAAAATCAGATATGACCTGAGATAGAATTCATTTCCAATATTCCTCTATTTGCGTCACTGACAGCTTTGCCCAATATAATGTACAGTGTTTGTGTGCTAAGATGTTTACCATGATTTACTCATTTATGTAGCTGTGACTGCTGCTGTATTAATTTGTGCTAAGCACCTCGGTTTGGGTTGCTGTAGTAAGAGGAGGATTCGAAAACAAGGACTGTCCCAACCACTGCTGCCCTTCTTTCCCATGATGTTTTTCCCATGTTTGTTTATTGCAGTTGCTGCTAAAAATCTTCTAAAAAATTCCAATTTCTTCTTTTCAGCACCTCTGCTGTTTAAATTTTACGAGATGTTTCGTTCTTCGATAGTAACTCATTTTCTGATAATATGTTTGTTACTTACTGTGAAGCTTCTAATTCAGTCTGAAATTCTAAAGACTACCATTTTGCCCCAGGTCTGTTTCTCCTTAAAACAAATAATTTAACTGGTTATTTGTTTTTCTAGCAAAATTGGAAAGAAATTGGGAAAGGGGGAACAAGGGAGCGAATCAAAATTAATCTCACCTTGGCCTCCGCATGTGTATATTATAATGATCTGTGTATTTTAATTTTTAAAGATTAAATGAATTAGAGGAATTTTCCTTGCATTATTACTTAATTTTACATTACATGTACATTTTAACCAAGTTTGGCACCTACAACAGTGCAACACAGTATAACTTATAATTTACTAACTTAGTTCTGTGGCCTACTAATCTTTTAATTCCTTTGAGCTGCAGTAAATGCAATGCCATTATTTCCCGTTTCAGACACAACCGTGTTTTTCCCATCTTTCAATGGGAATTCATATCTGGAGCTTCCCTCTCTTATATCCATCCTGGAATCGAGTGGGGATGTCCAAAATCCATCTTTCCAAGACGGAGAGGACCCAGTGACAGTGTATTTGACTCTGAAGACCAGGGCATCCCATGGCACCATCCTGTACAGTGAGTAAAATCACCACACATTAGAGTTCTTATAATAATATCTACCTGCCCTCATCTCTTTGCCCTTGTGGCGCTCCCGTTGCGCAGTCGCAGGTTATTGTGAAGTGCCTTTTCTAAAAATGACATCTTATAATTGCTAAAAAAAAAGTCCAGCGTTTCCAGGAGTTCAACACTCAGGTATGCAGCTCCAGCCATTGTACAGACAAGCTGATCCTCCCACTCACACAGTTCACAGTTCAGGATATTGAACGTCCCTCCCTGTGACGCAGGAGTCTATATGTCGCACACGGGGGAATAGTTTGTAGCTCATTGTCCTTAAACAAGAACCATACACCCCTTTCCATCTGCTGGAACGTTCGTATACAGTTCGTGGCTTTTTTTTTTTTTTTGGTACTGCCAGATTTAAAACTTTGTTTTTAAATATTCAGACAGAGGTGTCTCTACAGTCCTTCCACCTATATTCTCCACGCTGCTCCATTAAGTGCAGCACGGCACAGCGCTGTCAAAAATGTGATCTACTTTTGTGCGCTGACATTTCAAAGAGGAAGCTTTGACTCTGTCGTCGCTCAGAGAACTGCGTTAAAGTAAATCTTTAGTTAAATATTGGACTGTTAATTTTTTCTTTCAGATTTTATTAGCTGGTAGCTTTACATTTAATATTTGGAGCTAAGGAACTTTCTTCCACTGACAGGTGAAGTGAACAACATCGATTATCTTGCAACAATGGCACCTGTCAAGGGGTGGGGAGATACATTAGGCAGCAAGAGAACAGTCAGTTGTTGAAGTGGAGGCGATGGAAGCAGGAAAAAGGGGCAAGCGTAAGGATCCGAGGGAAAAACTGTGATGGCTAGGTGATTGGGTCAGAGCATCTCCAAAACACTGGCAAGTCTTTTGGGATCTTCCTGGTATGCAGTGGTTAGTACCTACAGCACCAAAAGTGTTGCAAAGAAGGACAACCGGTGAACCATGGGCGCCCGAGGTTCATTGATACACGTGGGGGAGCAAAAGCCTGTCTGGTCCGATTCCCCAGAAGAGCTACTGTAGTCCAAATTACTGAAAACCTTAATACTGGGCATGATAGAAAGGTGTCAGAACGCACAGTGTATCGCACTTTAGGTGCTTTCACCGGAGGACAGGGGCCAGCATGGGCACTCTGACTGGTCTGCACCAATGCAGCCCAATGCACAGCCAGCAACCTTGGGTCTTGCCATTCACGTGGTTATTACTTTGACCACCTACCTAAATATAGTTGCGGCCCACGTACACCCCTTCATGGCAATGTTATTCCCTGATGCCGGTGGCCCTTCCACACTGCAAAAATTGTTCAGGAATGCTTTGAGGAACTTGACAGAGGGTTGTCTTGGCCTCCAAATTCCCCAGATCTCAATCCGATTGAGCATCTGTGGGATATGCTGGAAAAACAAATCAGATCTGTGGAGGCCCCACAGGACACCTTCAGAGGTCTTGTGGGGTCCATGCCTCCATGGGGCAGAGCTGTTTTGGTGGCACAAAGGCCTCTCCTTCTTAAATGCTCCAGACCAGTGTTTCAAGTACTCTGATGCTGATATATCCAAAAAACAGAAGTGCCCATCCTCCATGTCCTCTGAACTACCGCTCCATAGCTTACTGATAAGCTGTTATATGATACATCTGATGTTTCACATATTTAAGAGAGTTTGATACATTTTACTTATTATTTTTTAAATTCTATTTTTATTTTACTCTGAACTTTGCCTAGAGGTAAATCACTGCACCGTTGCACCTGCAACAGTGTGGCCAAGAGAAAAAGAGACTTTCCTTGACATTGTTCAGCACATCTTCTGTCAAGGCTGAATAAATTAGCATCATTTATACTTCCCCAGTGTGAGAGACCTGGAAAAAAGAGACGTATAGACTTTGATCGAAGCACTCATATGTTAAAACAATAATCCGAAATGGTGGGAATGACATGATTAACTGGAGCAAATACGATATGTCCTTTCCTAATAAACATTTATTTTTCCCCCCATTTGTAGTTGCGTTACTTTGGATATGACTGATTTTCCAGATGACTACATTTCACATCAGAAAAATCCCATTAGAGTCTTTTTGCGCCGTAATAATTGCATATTGTCATTAGCTCTCCCCGAGTTTGCAATAAATAAATAAATAAATAAATAAATAAATAAATAGTAGAAGCCAGCAAAGTGGTGCATAATTATTTCCTATTTGCATGGGAGACGAAAATGTGAACAGCAGCTGAAAAATATGCCTGCGTCATCCGTATTACAGTCTGTGCCATTAATCTCTTCTGAGGAAGGACAGGCCGCCTAAGACCTACAGATCTATACATTTCATCCCAAGTACCAGCCGCTCCGATAAGCCAGATGACCCGAAGCTGGAACTCGGCAGAATGAATGGCCGCATCAAACGCAATCTAATTCAGCGCTAACCTGTTGCACCCGCACGCTTCATGCTTATTTATTTTGAAAAACTCACTGGGACTCCCCTAGGTTGCATCACTCAGGTGCTCAAACATCTGAGCATTCACGATTCGCCTGTGGAACACACCTGTGCGCTCTTTGTACATTCACATAAATTATTTCTGCTGTCAGGCCAAAATTTTAGTCTCACTCCACATAGCTAATATTTCAGTTCCTCTGTCTAGCAACACTGTGCGCAGTGCTGTGAAATATCCACTGTTTGCCTCTTTCCATTCTCTAATTTTTGCTATGATGTGAATTTCTGTTTTGCTGACATGAATTTCAGGTAAGGGTTTCGGTAGCTGAAATCTTTGCTGACTAAGGCCAGCCCGAAAAATGGCTGACTTTTCAAACCGCTCGCTCCAATTTCCCTTTAATTAAAAAATTATTTTTAACTTAATTAACCTTTTTCTTACCTATGATGACGTTTTTCATTATCTTCCAAAACAATAGAAATGACGTGAGAGTACCATTGTCCTCAGACTCTGTTATACACAGTTATAGCTGACAAAAAGATCAGTTCATTTTTCACAGTACCGTAACTGCGCCAACACTGGTATTTCATTGTTTTTTTGTTTTTTTTTTCTTCATTTTTATTAATATTTGAATTTAAATGTGAATGCATCGTCTGATTTAAAAAGACTGTCATAAAAATGCATGGCATCCGACTGAACTATCTGCTTTATCTGCCATACCTGGGGGCATTTTTCTTAGAGGAAAAAAGGAAGGAGAGGACCTGTTTAACAGGTTTGTTCGTTTGTTCGTTCGTTCATTCATTCATTCATTCATTTAAAACAATAATTTGATGTTATTAAGTAATAAAAGTAATTATATAATATTTTGTGTGTGTGTGTGTGTGTGTGTGTGTGTGCTTTTTATTCCAAATCCCTGCAGTTTCTCCCATTTGCACAGTTGGTTGCTGATGCTCAGTACCCTGCAAAAGGGGACTACAACAGGAGCTTTCCAGGACCTAAGCTAACAACCTTCAGGGTGCAAGTCTGTAATGTTAGCCATTACAGTTTGAATACCTCACCGGTGTCGAGACCAGGGATGTCATTGTTTGCGAGAAGAAAAGATCGCCAAACTTCCCCCTAGCCATTCCGTTGCATCTATTTGCATATTTTTTTCAATCAAATTCCATTTGCGCAGAATATTTTCTCCACGTTCAATCATTCACAACAAATGTGTTTTTTTTTTCTCTTTAAAAACTGCTTTCTTCTGGATTTGAATAATTTGGTAATAAGGCTTTCATTGTAAGTAAGAGCATCTTGCCACTAACTGATGTTTCTCCGACCATTTAACCATGTCAGATGCTACATTTGCAAGTTTTAAAAATTATTTTACACTCTTTCTTTAATAATGTGCTACTAAGGATTTTAATTATACTGCTATTTATTTATTTATTATAATTATTAGCTCTTTCATAATGCTGTTTTAAAGGGAAGCAGCATAAATCAATTTGGTGGTAGAAGATATTTGTGCTCTCCCTCATATACTGTATAGCTGCGAAGTCATAGCTAGTAAAAATGTCGCTAAGGACACCAGTTTACAATCTGAGGGTCGTGCTTTCTAAATTGTCTTGAACCACTGTAGTTAATCTAACTTGCTGGAGATCTGTTCATGCTCTGTAAAGGGAAAAATTGTAAAGAATGTTTTACACGAACCAATAATCACGAAACCATCGCTACATCTTCCTGGGTGCAGCGTCATGTAAAGCAAATTTACTGTTGCATGAAACAGTTTGGGAGTAATTCACATTACACTTCACCCTGTCCTGTCGGAAGTTTTTCTAGCTGTTTCACATCCCATCAAGAGTTTCTGGGATAGATTCTACACCGCTGTGACCGTACTCAGGATAAGCGGTTGATAAAAAATGGATGGATGGATGGATGGATTACTTTTGTTGTTGTTCTCGTTTTGTTGTTAACATTGTGATATGACTCTGACACCCCAGATTCTGGTTCTTTCAAGGAAACACGAAAAAAAGAGAAAAGTGCAATTTTTCCTGAAGTATTTAGAGCACAGATGTGCAAAGGATAATTTTCAGCATAATGGATTTTGCTGAAAATGTCAAACCCTTAAAAAGACTTTTATATTTATCCATTTAGCAGACACTTGCCTCCAATGCAATGTATCTATGTATGTGTAGAGGCATAGGTGGTGTCGCTCGGTCCTCATACTTGAGGATTGATATGCTCCTGCAGATGTTCCCTGTTTAGTTTTTGAAGTTGACATGCGATACAGATGTTTCCATTTTCTTACTTTACATACTTATTATAAATACTTCAGAACTGACAACACATCAGGTATGCTGCCAACATCCCATTCACAGGTGAATGACTTCCAGGCACCTGCCACTTAGAGACTTTTACCATCTTTTTGCATTATATTTGATCTTCAGGTTTTTGGATGTTTATGATACGATCATTTTTAAACCAAACTTTTGTGATTAGGAAAGTTGCTGTGCCAGTCTGCACTGTAGATATACCAGAATACTGTGTTTAATAAGTAAAGCAAGAGATGTTACTTTTTATGCATTGAAATATGACTTGAATGAATCAAAATTCTGTACTTGGGGCCGTAGTATCAGATACAGAAATCTAATTCATCCTGAAAACTGAATTGAGATGCAGAATTTTTTGGGTCTCGAATTTAATTTGGGAAAAAATAATAATAATCCACTCCCGGGCCATCCGAAAACAGCTGTATAACAATCAGACCATGAGTTTAGGCTGATAAAACACTCTAAACACCATTTATTTAAATAGAAAACGTTTAACGTTCTTCGCAATTTGCGTATTTATAGCGGTGTAGTATAGCATGTACCGCATAGGGCATTTTGCATGTTAGTGCTGCCACTGGCATTTAAAAAAATAGCTTTAGTTAAAAAAATTAATTTAGTTAAAAAAACTATAGATAACGTAAACAAACAAGGCTAGCAGCTTTTACTGGGTATCATGGAATAAAAAGAAGAAGGGAGGACTGCGGCGTTTGAGGTGCGAATTATCCAGCTTAAATCGCAGCAGATGAGGGGATGCTGTGCAAATGCATTCAAACAACCCAAGGAGGAGACTCGCGAGAAAACCGGTTGAAACAGCTGAGACACCAACACGCTCATGTGGAATTAATTACAATTTTGATATGTTAGTATGCAATAGTATGCAATACAGCATATTATAATACATACATTGTTATCACACTACACTGTATGGTACTTTCATTTGATGTTTATTTGTTGATTTTTTTTTTATTATTATTTTGGAAATCCTTAGAACAAAAATGTGTTACAACAAAGTGACCATAGAGGTAATGATAGGTGTTTTCAAAAACCATTACAGCAAAAGTCTGGATATCGAGAGTCCGCATCCCGAGAGACTGTCTGGCAATTGCTGTGTTAAAGTAGCTTTATTTTGCATGAATCTATGTCGTATTAATGGAAAAGAGTATTTAGCACTTTTGTCAGATTTTTAACAGTTTTTCAGCTTTGTGCACTTTATCAGTGATCTTTCTGAACTGTTAAATTGTACAGAAAGCAAAACTGATATTCAGTTAAATGGTCGTGCCAATAAATTCCGTCATACCCAAAACCATGCACAGTATCATCAGATGTCTGCGTGGACATAATCGGGCAACAGAGATGGCATCAAACAGCCAAAATGTGATAGATAAGACCATCACAAAAATCCCAAAATTTACTACGCAACCTGTATTTCTCTCTCTCATTTTGGATGTGACTGCATGTGAGCGTATGTTGCTCATATGTTGCTCCTGCAGCTTGTCCTTTAATACGTGGCCTCTTCTGTACAACACCTCACCTCATTTTATTACACAGGCAGGGAATCTTTAATTCTGTTAATAATTTCCTCTTCATTGTCAGCATGTAATCTATCAACAAGACAGCTCAATATGGGCTCAATTTAACAAGTTGCCAGAGGCAGAGGATGCTACTAGCCCACTTTCTAAGGCCATTGCTGTGCACCCTTCTTCCCATGCTATCTAGCAAGATGCAGCCACTCACTTTTTCCCACATCTGGATTTCCCCTGTGAAAAGGCAAGATTGAGAGGTAGTTTATTATCCTATGTCCAGGTCTACAGTGAGCAGGCAAGGTAATCTGTCTCTACCAGTTCTGCTGGATGAGGAGGTGGATTAACTGCCCCACATATCACAGCATTTCAAACACGGTAACAACATCCAAGATACACCTTGTGCTACGCGTTGGTCAGCAGCGTTTCCCCTGTCCCTAAAGCACCTGGCGGCTTCTTCGGCAGTGTTTTATTTTTTCAGACCTCCTTTCTGAAATTTGGAAACTCTCTGAGTGCAAGAAGATGGCTTTGGACATTAAGGTCCCATCTGTTATTAACCCCTTAACACAACAGAAAGTACAAGGAGCGATCAAACCAAGAGTTTTACTCCTTTCTCACAATGTGTCTCAAATGTCGTTCACCAGTTATCTGCACATTTCCAGCAACGCTCGGTGACTCAGTAAATAACCAGCTCACTCCCCCGCAAGCCAGCAACTCACGCAAAACACAGATCTGAACAGATGTGATAAACATCAAGCGCTTCCCCAAACCCTTCCAATTTATATTTTATTATATTCACAGTATATTTTTTGATAATTTAACATATTAAACGGTTTCAGAATGTAGTGTTAACATTCACAATTTATTTTTACTTTGAAAAAACAATGAACCAATCTTGACCACTTGGGTTATTATTTTACCTCCCCGTTATTAACAATATGACCCATGGCAACTAGCCAGTATAAAGGATGTCATTTCTCATCATTCACCCCTGTTTGAGCTCCTGGTTCCATGTCCTCAGCAGGTACGATAAGTATAGCTGCCTTACAAACAAATTTCAAATTCATTATATTTCCACTGTAGTTTATGTGGCAGTCAAATTCATAACAAAAACAAAGTGCTGATAAAGGGACTCGTGCTCCGAAGGGCATCCAACATCCTTACCTTCGTTCCTATCCCATCCTGACCTGTTAACATCACGGCAGCCCCACAGTCAGACCTACAGCAAACCCGTCTAGTCCCTATGCGAAGGTTTGCAGCTCCTTAATCTACAAAGTTATCCAACTACAAACCCACACACAGTAAAGCAAAGTGATGGTGCGGCATCTCATCTCGGTTGTCAAGTGGGCATCTCCCTTCACAGGTGTTTTGTCAAGTTAGGCCCAAATAATAAATAATTGTATTTTGCGTTTCAGTTTAATTTGCACTTTTACATTCTTCGATCAAGCTAGTATTTTACTTCTGTTAATTCATTGTCCTCGCTCTTTAGCCTTTTTAGTCTGTCTGTATCTCTGCATACTTTTGGAGCCAACTGCTCCCTCACAGTGGCTACAGATCTGCTGTGCCTTGGATCCAATATGATGGTTTTGTTTTGCCATCTTTTTAAGAGCGTTTACGAAAAAGTTTGCTGAAATAGATATATGTTATCGTGATCCATCCATCATCCGTCCATCCATTTCATTAACCGCTGATCCTGAACAGGGTCACAGTGATCCAGAGCCTACCCCAGAATCATTAGATGCTCGGCTATGAAACTGCCCCTGCGTGGGACGCCAGTCCAATGCAGGACAATGTTATTGCAATGTTTCCAAAAAGTTCCATTAAACAATTTCATAGGTGAATAAGAGCTGTTCAAGAAAAAGCAGTCTCTAGCTACAGCATAAAAAGTTTTGAACTTTACACAGACAAAGATTATATGGACACAGAAGAGTTTATTTACATGACCTGAAGGTCATTTTAGTTTGGAAAAGTGCATTTCATCAAGATTTTATATAAATGAAATAATAAAAAGACACGTTGTGCCTCCACCATTTTCGCAGACATGCTCATACTGGTCAGCTGAAATCATGACAAATACTGTATGCACGCAAGCAGTCAGCAGAAGTAGTAAAACAAAGAATCTTTTAGTGTGTCCTCGCATCTCCAGTTTCCATTTCTGTCTTCAGTCACGTTGCCCATAGTCACTCTATAACTGTGAGCCGATATAACTGCCTTGATTTCCCGCCATTTGCATCCGTCAACCTGGTAGAGCTGATAAAATGCTATGCGCCTATGGGGATGGGGGTGGGCGCCGTACTGCAGTGTGACCGCAAGCTGCCCCGTTCCACAGAAAGGCCGATAGCTAACATTAGTGACCTACACCAGTGTAGGAGCTAAACAGAAGAAACTAATGTTGTGAGGTTAAAGGTATTCCCAAGTAATTATTGTCGGTATTATTGCTGTTTTTTATTTGGCTAATGGCTTCGTAAAAGGGACTTCACAGGGACAGTTTTAGATTTACATCTGAATGAAATATTTACTGAGGTTAAGGAGCACTGATGGCATCATTTTTCTTTTTGCAAGATGTCACCATTGTTGATTTACAGTAAACCCTCACTTTAGTGGCGGTCGAGTTTAACAGACAATGTCTGTGCTTTTTCGTTATTTTTCATGCTGATTTGTTGGTAATTCAGTAGTTCAATTTTTCATTTGATATCTCCAAAATATGCATTCATTCATCCATTCATTATCATTCTTTGCTTTGTCCTGCTCAGGGTCATGGGCCCGGTCCCAGAGTCGTGAGGCACTAGGGAACGGAACTACACCCTGGATGAGATGCCTAGCCATGGCAGTGCTAAAAATATATTGTGTTGTTTAATGGACTTGTGGGTTTAAATGACAATGGGCAATAATGGACACCCCTTCGCCCACTAAATTTATTAATTCAAGCATATACTGCATGTTTGTATACAGTGTGCAAAGGTATTTGTGCCCCCTAAAAGCTATAAATATTGCCTGGATTACAAATTAGTTACACATATTTTTCCATGCTGTAGTTTTTTTGTGAACTCACACGTTCCAGTGCTCTAAGGTGAGAGTTTAAATAATTTATTTATTTACAGGTGGTGCAAGCATAAGTATTCAATCCCCTGAGCTCTGGAAATTCCAAGTTTGCATAAATGAAAAACTGTGCAAGGATATAATTATCTTTTAACTGGACATAACTGGACACAACTGGTTTCCACCTGTAAACCAATAAAGTTACAACGATTTTTTCATTTTAAAAAATCCTTTCTCCCATATGTATGGTATCATTCCCCAGACTCTTTCCTCCTACCAGAGGCTTGGGAGTTTGGGGGTGCGGCACAGTATTTGTGCTGCTCCTAGGATTGTGCTCTTCTGCACTGGGATCAATGTTGCCATTCCTGGGCTCTGATGGAGCCGCTCTTCTAACTTGGGGGTCACGGCCACAAGTGTTCCTATCACAGTGGGACTACCTTGGTTTTCGCCTTCCAAAATCTCTCCAGTTCTACTCTTAATGCCTGGAATTTCTCCACCTTTTAATATTCCTTCTTCCTGATGCTTCTTCCACTTGGAATCTTCCACAATTGTTCTTTTCTTCTCCTTGTGTAACACCACTACTGTATATCTGGTTGGTTAGCTAATATCTGATTATGTGTGTGGATGTGGAAGATCCACAGGATCTTGGCTCTGTTGTTGTCCACCACTGTTTGCGGAACCTTCCTTTTAGACTTGAGAGTGTCCAGGCCTTTTTCCTTGCACATGTTCCTGTATTTGATCCCTGCCACTTGGTTGTGCCTCTCAGCATCTTTAGGAGGCAGTTATTGGATGTTTCTCATCTCATTCAGGACACTAGTTTATTTTTTCATTCTTTCCAGGCCCCTTCCTCTTTCCTTCTGGCTCTGTGTGAAATCTCTGGGTTTTGGATTTTGGGTGGAATGTTTTGTCAGCTACTTCCATTTCCTTTTTTGGCCAGTTTACTATAGAAGCTTGGTATCTGATGACTGGCAGGGCAATTGTGTTGACTATTCCGATATTGTTATTTCCATTCAGCTGAGTCTTTAGGACCTTCCCTGCATCATGGAGATGTTTGAATGTTGTTGTCTTCCTAGTTTCTGCCTCATGGTTACTGTTTGATTGAAGGATCCTCAGGTACTTGCACTTGTCCTGAACATCTGTTATCTGGCCTCGTGGTACTTTAACTCACTCTGTCTTTATTGCTTTCCTTGTCTTTTGTTTGGCATTGAATCACAAGATTTCCTGGCTACCAACAACTGGTGCTTTGAGCCTCTGGTGTTGTGTCCCTTTTTGGGCAGCGCTTATGTACTTACTTATATGTGGATTCAGCTTACTGGTTTTGATGCCTGACATGAGCTCCAACATTATGGACAGACAGGTTATTGGGCAGTGATGGGATGATGCTTGTCCCTTAGTGGGGTCTTTCATGACCAGTACTGACCTTCCTTGGGTTAGCCAGTCAGCATGGGAGCCTATTGTTGGCTCATTTATGGAGCTAAGAAGGTATGAAGAGCTCTTAGTTTATTTAGCCAGTAGGTGCCGATCATGCTGGGACCTAGTGCTGCCCGGTTCTTCAGGATTGTGCGTTGGGCATCTGATGTTGTCGGAAAGGTTCCGGCACTCTGTTTTTATACATCTTTATATCTCAATAGTGTCATGTGGCGACTGCTTCTCCCGTGCGCTCTTCCAGTACTGTTTTGGCTCTTGGCTAATTCCTCAGGGGGCTTCTTTTAATGATGTCTGAGAGTTAGGTGACAAGTTGGTCTCATAATGAGGGAATTATGGTTACCCATAATTTCCTCATTTGTCTCATTAGGACTGCTTGTGTAGTAGAATTCCATCGAGTCCATGTTATCATGTCTTGTCTATCCATGACTGGCTCTAGTAACCCACCTACCATCAAACTGTCCTATTTCCCTAACATTTGCAATGAACCTTGCTAATCTGGCTAATGTCCAGCCCAGCATGACTTTCTTTGTAGTTATCATTTTCTGGTTTAGCATTACAAGTCTTGCCTCACTGAACTCTCATTGAATAGACCCCAGTTTTCAGAAACTGAAGCTTATAAGGTTAAGGGTGGTTCGATAGCACAGCAGACTACACCTGTAAGTGTGTGTGTGCATGTGTCACATTATTTCATAAGGTAAACAGCTGAGAGTATTAGACTGACCCCCAGCTTGGTCTGGGGTGCATGAGACCCCTGGAACATAAGCAAGCAGATTGGCTTCGACCATAGATCATTTTTGCTTATGTTTCCAAATAAAAGGGGAGAATTACAGTGCCTCCGCAAACAAAGGATTCTGGGATTTACTGTACAATTAAGTGCTTAATCGCTGTAAATCCCCCTCGCAAAAAAGTGTGTTCTGTCTGCAGTGGAGGAGTGTGACCTCCATACAAGCCTCAGTTGCTGTTAATCCCACCTCAGAGAAGGCCGTGATGCCAGGTGTAACTTTTAACTGGAGATGGACCGCTGGGCCAGTCCTCAACACATCACCTTGGCCGAGGAACGCGCTGTCAGTGTTCTCAGTGTTGCTGATAACAGCATTTATTCATCCTTCTCCACCCAAACCATCAGAACTGGCAAGGTATTTCCCTGTAAGTCAAATACATAATTATTATTACGGAGCAAACTTTGACAATTCCGCCATACTCAGCTCTTGTTGCAAAAAAATCTACCTCATATTTGATCGTAATTTTGTAAATGGTATTGAATACTTTCACTCATACGAAGCAGCTCGTAAGTCAAAGTTGTATCTTGAGGAGTGTCTGTATTTTAATTTTCTTTATTTTATTGATGCTTTTTTCAAAGCCTTTTTCAGGCTAGAAGAATGCTGATACCATAAGTGCTGTTGAATAAAATGAAGGGCCAGACGTATCCAAACAAATATGGGAAGGACAACTGAATGAGTGCAGTCACGGTGCAGTCAGCCCAAACAATGGGGTAGCTTAGCAGAAAGCTCATCCCGGGGTTCATATTCCATACCCACATCTTAACCATTTAACACTCCAACAAAGCCACAACCTAAAGCCACAAAGTATAAACATAGCCCCCCCATAAGAGAATCCTTGCTGCTTTTGCACATTTTTTTGAGTATCGCTCGCTTTGTCTTCAGGAAACAGCCGCTTAGACGTAATATCAAACCGAATGCACCCGGACTGTTTTGTGCCTCGGTAAGCTGTGCAATCTATTTCTGAGCCTCAGCATACTTAGTCTGCCGGGAAGACTAACTCTCACTATTATTCCAAGGCAGCTTGAAAGAAATCCGGCATTAAGCAGATACAGCAGAGAGTAAAATTCTTCCAATCGTTTCTCTTGCTATTACGCAAAATAGTTGCTGGGAAACTTTAACCCCCTGTGCAGCACAGCCCTGAAGCAACCAGTTTATGGAGGACTGCATTGTGATCATAGGCGCTGTTCTGTGTTTCCGCATCGATGTCGATGCTTAGAAATCATACACTGCACTTGACTCACATATTAAAATCGGCCCACATTACTTTGTCAATCTCTTCGCTGCTGCTCTGAGTTTGCCGACAAAGTCTGCGGGGAGCTATTACAATGGACCGCCTCTGAATGGAAGTTAATTTGACGTGCATTTCATAAATTATTACAGCATTATCCTTTCTATGCAGGTACCTCTCGTTCGATATTTCTGACAAAAAAAAAAAAAAAAAAAAAGGTTGTTTCAGTGAAGGAAGACATGAAAGGTTAGTTTTGCTCCGGCGTTGTTTGTTTGGCGTGCAACTTTATCGCCACCGCGTTAATAATTAAAATAAACCTCGGGCAAGAAACGGCACGAATAGCTGACGTGATGGACGCCAGGAGACGCCACGCACAAAGATTTTTTTTTTTTTTTTTTTTTGCATTTCGGTGTAAAACAAACAGTCACTCTGCCCTGGAACGGTTAAAGCTGCAAAAGCACTTGTGTGCAAATGTGACCACTGGGGTAAGAAGTGAATTAAATTGCTTTGGATGTCAGCTAAACCTTTATCACGCAGTCACCCTGTCAGATTTGCTGCTTGTGTATCTTCCACCTGCCATGGGCAGTTTGACAGTTTTTAACCTCTCATCACCCTCTGTCAGAAGTCCTTCTGTAGATCACCAAAAAAAAAAAGGCGCGAATGAATTCGCGGGAGCAGTGCTCGTGCTCTTCCTCGATGGGGTCTTCTTCGTCATCGATATTTGGCCTTCATCTGCTTCTCACTTGCTTATATGTACTTATAGCTGTCCCCTTGAGTTTCACCAAGGGAAAATTTGTGCTCCATTTGACTCCACACAATTACATTCTCAATTACTAAATTGTCCCTTTAATGCCAGCAAGCAAAGATAAAGCATTTGTACGGAGGCAGGTGCAATCTGAGGAATTAAAAACCATGATCTGTGGTTGCGGTGATCCATCGAGCCCGATCAGTTAGCAGCATTCGTCTTGGCTTCGCGCAACCCCGGTCCGGTCGGGCAGGTCCGGCAACGCTCGGAGAAGCCTGGCTGCATGCATGCTAACCAGACCTTCAAAAGGAGATGAATGTTCAATAACTGTGGAGAGGAGGACTCCCTTTTCATCTGGGCGGGGGCTCATCAGATCAGAGGATGGAGCAGAGAAGAAAACTCTGGAGATCAAACAGACAAAGTTAATCAGCAGAGGGCCAGAGATGCGTGGAGGCACGGGAGAATCTCAGAGCCGGGCCTCCTCTCCCCTAGCCTCATCCAAACCGTTCCTCCCACCCTCTCTTGCCGGAGCATGCTGGGAAAACTCTCCTGGGCTTTGCCTGTCAGCTGGAAAGAGGTGGGAGAGAGCAGGTGACAAGTACAGGCGAAAGGACGAATGGTCCGTTAGGCCCGATGCACCGTAACAGGGCCATGGGGAGACCTGGGAGCCATTCGTCTTGTCCTCACGAAGGAAAAAATGAACACGGGGACACAACGCGGCTCTCCCTCCCTTCAAAGGAAGGTAACACTTGTGAAGAATATTCAGGATATAAAACATTTTTTTCCCACTTTGATAAGCTGTTCTTTCGCAGAGCTCTTTATTTACAAAAAAGCAGTGGGGCACAGCACTCCTCAAGTTCCTAAAGGGCGGCCAGACACTCTAGAATTTGTATGTATTATCATGCAGATCAGACGTTCATTTTTTCTGTCAGAAGAAACAAACTATTTTGTGAGGTACTGAGGGAAATTCAGGTTCAGACCATAGCTATACAATACATTTCATTGCCGAGTATGTAAGAACAGCCCTGTGTTCCACAACTTTGTAAAAAAGTAATGGAGGTTAAAGTTTAGTAAGTAAACACCATTTTAGCAATCACATACCTTACCACATTCCCCAAATAAATGTATCCCATTGCCATCCATCCATCCATTCATCCATCCGTTAACCATCTAATCCTGAGCAGGTTTGCAGTCCAGAGTTTATTATAGCATCACTGGATGCCAGACTACAAAACTATACCCCAAGGGGACTCCAGTCCTTCATAAGGTGGCCACACACACATCTGTTCATGCACTATGGGCAATTTTTATGGACCAGTTAACCTGAAACACATGTCTTTGGACTATGAGAGAAACCCAGAAGAGACCTGGGCAGAACATGCAAATTCCGCAAAAACTGAGTTGGGGTTGAACCCATATCCAGGGACACTGGCAACGCATGGTGATGCAGCAGCACTACTTGCTGTGTCACTGTACAGTACCATATTTGTTTTTCTAAGTTGGACTTTATTTAGATGTTGTGTGTGTGTGTCCATAAAAGGCTAACTGGTTAAAAAAAAAAAAACAAAGCTTTTTCAACTAATGCATTTTTTCTACTCTTGATAGCCTTCATTTAATATTGTGTACACATTTGCTACTGGCTGCTCTCATGTTTACACTGGGTAACCCTTCACCCTTATGCAGCTCCTCACCTTTTTCACACTAACAGAAGGAATAACTGGCTAACTTGCTGATCTCTGGAGAACAAAAGAACAAAGGCTGTGGCATTTCCAAAAACTCTTGCGCACCCGACTGAAACACACACGGTCATGCAGCATGCGGCATTTGATAGAATACATTGAAAAAATGATGAAGATGCTAAATTCAGACGGGAGATGTATTCTAGGACACAAACAGATCAACAAAATAAAATATTCAAACTATGTGAGTACCACATCGTCGTGGCAAAATCAACACTTAAAAGATGCTTTTATTATTTTTTTTAATTTAAATTAAATAACCGAATAGAAGAATTGACTCGTTCTAAATGTACATTTTTTTATTCAGTTTCGCAAACACGTGGGTAAAATATCTAACCTGAACTTCCATCGTGCTCTTTTTCTTAGGTAGAGTGCCTGTAAAACAGCATCAGCGACTCTTCCTGAATTAACCGGATCTTAAGGAACGAAAGGCGACAACCTGAAGTTCTTTTGTATTTCGCGAGTGTTTCTGCTTGAAAGTGCAAATGCAGTTCTGTAGCACAAAAGGCGAAATTAAGGTGGCAAATTAATGCTCTCGGAAAGTCAAAGGAAAAAGGAAGAGCGTAGAGATTCTCGCTATATTGTTCAATCAGACACCCTTTTCCCGGCTGTTGAAATTCATTATAGGTGACGCACTGGATGAAAGGTTTCAAAATCCAATTCACACTGCTCACTTTTGCATTGACACACGTCCATCAGCTCGGAATGGAACAAAGTCGCGGAGAAATCTTTGGCAGCAAATGAATAATAAGAGGGGGATACGAAAACGTCGACGTGTCAACTTAAAAGGGAGGGAGTTTTTTTTTTTTTCCTCTCCCTTCTTCTTCCACACAAACAGGTGAGTTAATGCAGATGCTGTGGCTGTCCTGTCTTCGCAGCACAGGAGGAAAATTTTGGCGGCAGGTTTCTTCACGTGTTCCTCAAAGACGGAAGGCCTGTCGTCAAACTCGGATGCGGCGGCAGCCGCATCTTGACCCAAGAGGCGAGCCCGAAGATCTCCAGTGACAGGTTGACCCCAATTACTGTTCGGTGAGTAGCTCATTCTTATCATCCTAACACGGCCTGAGGTGAAGTGAAGGGCAGTATGGCGTGAAATCTAATAATTCTGTGTTTTTGTTTGTCTCTGCAGCATGCAGAGCTCCCACTGACTGTAAAATAGCAAATATTTTTTTTTAGATTGAACAGATTTCCATTGCATGTATACATAGACAAATGCTTTAATATATTTAGAAATATTTATTTTTCTGACATCCATAGTGTGTAGCTGTGTCTATTAAGTAAAACATTATTTTTTTACTTTGTGGTTTTATTTGTATTTTAAGTGTTAATTTTTGATGGAAGGTACTCAGGGTTTGACTTAACCAAAGGTTACAGAGCAAGTTTTAATGGGTTTTAATGTCACAAGATTATTTGCACCCTGACAATGACATTAAGCAGAGTTATGAGAAAGAAATGGTTGACTATCAGCATTATAACACATTCAGGGCAGATTTATGAGCAGGGTCGGGGCATTTAGAGTAGCATCAGTTCTTCACTTGTAGGTTTTATGAAACTGTCATATAGATGTTATAGCTGTTTTATGGCAATAATACATAAATTTGGCCAAATTTTGAATCCAGGTCCATACACTGCTTTAAATAATGAGTCACATCACCAAATGGGATCAAGGAGCAAGTTGCTACAAGGCAAAAAATGTGTTTTTCTCTTATGTTATTGGGATGTGAACTCAAGTAGTATCTTAGATAGAAAAGATAGTATCACCTATCTTTTAAATTTCGTTCTGACTTTTTATCCCGACTTTTGCAAATTATTTCAGGCACCCTTTGAAAGCTAAATGGAAGCCCTCTAATAAGTGCAGTTTATTTTACCTGCTAGCTCCATAATTCAAACTGGCACTTTTTTCTGCCTGTATTGCGAGACAGTAACAATGCAAAAGTTCAACTGTGTTTCACATTTTTCCTGCAATGTTGTGAAGGGTGACATTTTATTGTCTGACCATATGCCGAGCTGTGTAAATAAAGTCGGAAGAAGTCATTTGCCTCCACATGCCAGTTCACCCATTATACTGTATACGTTTTTAACGGCTTATAATGTTGGGGGAGCGGATCAGCATGAGCACATTTTGGTGAGGAAATGGCCATGCTGTCGGTAGGGCACCTTAGGAAGTGTTCACATCCCCACTGTCTCTCGTGGACTTACAAAGAGCTAAATTGGTGATAACCTACATGGCATCTCTTATATAACAGCTGCTTTCTATTATAGCTGTCAAAACTGCCAAAGGAACCTTGTGACAGAGGTTGCTCTGGCATTGATGAGCTCTGACAGTATTGACCCTGGAACAGCCATTTGAATTGCTTCCACTATTGTTACCTTCCAAAGAAAATTCCTGGAACAGGTTAGCGTAATGCAGAGAACGCACACGCCTCCCCCTGTGTGCTCTTTCCAAGTGTGACCTAATAGTAGCAACTCTATTATTTTTCCATTATTTGCTGGTCTACTTTCTGTCTAAAATGATGAATCTATTGCCCACATAAACTGTCCCAGCGCTCAAAAAAAAAAAAAAAAAAGCCTGGTAGAGAATCACCCAGAGAATTGCATCAAAGAGCTTTGATTTGGACTGAGTTTTTTTTTTTTTTTTTTTTTGACTTCTTTACAAGTTTCTCCCTTTTTTTAATCACAAACTGGCATCGAGAAACTTCTGCTTTTTATAATTTACCCTACATTAAATCTGTCAGCAGCAGCATCCTAACGCCTTTCGACGTTCAGAGTATTAGCTATGTGATGTTCCGAGATTTAAGCAGATTTAAGAGAAAGCATATGTTTTCTTTACATTTTGGATTTAAAACATTGGTGTGATGGGGGGGGGGTCCACCCATTAGACAAGCAAACCTAATTTGGTCCCCTCCAAACATATTTTGTGTATTTGTGTGGTGTGTATACCTTGCATTTGCGTGCACTGTATAAATACGGTACCGGACAGGTTTTCGTGTCGCTGAATTATGTGAAATGTGTTTGGGTCAAGCGGAACACAAATAAGCACTTTCAGTCAACAGAGATTATATTCATGACATACGCAGATTATCAACTCCAAGCTGGCAGGTTCAAATCCTGTTGTAGTACAGAGAATGCTAGCTGTATAAGTAAAACTACTTAAAACTACCGGCAGATGACAAATAAACCTTTGAATCCTTGAATTCTTTGAGATTGGTTTAAAGTGCTAGGCTGTAATAACTATTGGCCAATTCATAGATGGCTGCAGAAGTGTGCGACATCCTCAAGAGCAGCAGGTGATCCAATGGATCATAATTTGGTTTTAGGTCCAAACTTCTCCTGCGGATGTGAGCTAAAGATTACGCCTCTTTAAAGGGGAGTACAAGTGTTGGTAGTTTAGGGTACAAACACTGTAAGTCAGAAACCTACCAGGTAAATAATGGTTAATAACAGTCAGAAAAGAATATACAAGCATTTTGTGTTGTTCGTATCAGTAAAGTCATAGGCCTCCTCTTTCTGCCTGTGCATCGATGTGAAATGGAGTCAAGGATGCCCTTAAACAGTTGTGTGCCTGTGACATTTCTTTTCTGTGAAGCAGGGTTCAAGACGACTCTATTTTGACAGAGCACTTTGCCTTACACACCTCTGCTGTCCTCTTCTCACCTTCAAGACAGGTCCTGATGACTTGGTAACAATTTTCACCGGCTCGGTCTCAGCCAGATGCAATCTTGGGGTGACATCTGGCATGGAGTCATGGCGGCGTCCTCTTACCGCAGGCTTGGTTCAAAATGTACGCAAAAAAATTCACAGCTGACTTCATTGAAGATATTTTCCCATTTTTCTGCAATTTTTGGTTATGCTTGTATTGGTCCGGTTCTTAGGGTATGTCGGAGGTCTACCTTTTAGGTGTTTTATCGTATCCTGCGTGTGAGGAGTAAGAGTGAGCTTTGTTCTGCCGTGTCTGCGAGGGCTGCGCTTCATCCTTAAACAAAAAGCGTATGTAAATAATGGAGTGAGTATTGGAACGGAACAGATGCTGCAAAAATGGCTTTAAATGATTTATCTTGCCATTTTGCGATGGGGGAAAAACAAAAATGCTATCTCCCAGTGAAATCTATAAAGGATAAGGTCATGTCAAAACCCCTGCAGCTATCATTGTCCGCTTCGATCGGCAGATCTATTGTTTCCAAAGAGTCTCAGAGAAGTACCAGATTCCCTTGGACCAGGGAAAAAAATATTGCGCTGTTATAAAACATTCTGCTGCTCATAAGCTACAGCATTCTTTATATTGTAAATATAAAAATAATGGTTCTGGTGCTACATTTTTGCACTGCCGGGTTACACTAAAAAAAAAAAAAAAAAACAGTTGAGTTCACTTAAAGTTGGTTAAATGTTACCTGACTTCCAGCTACATTACTCCAAAGCTGTGTCAGTTTAAGATGTTTACGGCCAAATTGGAATGCATTTATGGCATCAGCCTGTCTCTCAGTCTTGCCCATGTTTGGATGCTTTGGAGGCATTAAAGCTCTGGTCTGATTCGCTGAATTCATTTGTTAAGGATCCTGCAGCAATCGTGAAAAGATTAAGACGTTCGCATGGGTTTCTTGCCAAATTCCCAGTCTGGCTCTTCCCGTCTACCTCTGCTCGGCTAATGAGCTAATTCGCAGAGTTGCTCTTCTCGCCGAAAAGAGCCGTCTTCTGACGGTGCTCTTGTTCCTTCTCTTTTGAGGTGTAGAGAAGAGGGGAGTCAGTGGAGAAGAAGAATCTACTGAGCAAATTAATGGAGAGACCTAGCAGAACCTTGAGATGGGTGCTGCACAACAACGGACTCCTCTGTGCCTGCCCACAGTCTCTTTAGGGAGTTCACTTGTTGCACCCCAGGGCAGTACGATAGCGTAGCCAGCAGCAGAGAGCATCCTGATGGAAGCCATTCCCTTATAATAAAGGCCCCAGCTTTGAGTCTCCTGGCTTGTTTTCGTGCTCCGTTTTATCTTGATGTGTAAACGGGCAAATCTTTCCGAACAACTCGGTCGCACACCAAACATTGTAAGTCACTTTGGAGAAAAGTGACAGCTAAATTGAATAATAGCAAATAAAAAGAACTGCAGATCCCCCCACCAGCAAGAGCTGTGCTCACACAAGAAGTGAACATCAGAATATATCTGTCAGCGATAACAAAACCCTCTGAGGGATAAACAGAAACGCAACCATTTGCTGCCCGTGCAAAAGTTCTTTTCAAAAAGCTAAATGGGTCCAGAAAACGGATGCAGAACGTGTACATCGAGCTCATTAACAGAAATATCTCTGAATTGATGGCTGACAGGTGTAATCTTTTCTAAATCTGGCAGTAAAATATAAAACGTAGCCGAATAAGGCTTCATCAATTCGAGCATCTAAATTATCCATCGGCTCGAGGCTGAAACAAGAAGCCGGCTTCTTATCTTCGAAGAAATGGACTCGTACCTCCTTTACTGCCCTTTTTAAAATCATCAATTTACCCACCAGAATTTTATTACATGCAACGGAGGGTCATAGAAGATTTTATCAGCTAAAACAATATCAATGGTTCCCCTTTCGTGGTTGTGAAGAAGAAGAAGAAAAAAAACAGATTACAGAATGACGGCAGTTTGATTTATTACTTTCATTTAGAAAATTAGATTGTAAACTTCCCCATCTCTCTCTCTCCAGAGGGTCAGGGAGAGGGCCGCTTGGTAATTGCATAACAAGAATTGTGGCTGCAAAAAGGTGTAAAATGGTAATTTGTTTGAATTGGTTCTAACCCCTGTCCTCAAAAGGATCTCCACATCCAGTCCTAATAACCACTCTTCATGTATGGACACGGCGACTCTGTTTTCAAAGCCAAACAATAGGTGTTTTGCCGAATCGCCCGTACAAATAAAATTAGGTGCTGGACCGCATCGAGCGAGCGAACGTTGATGATCGACGCTGGGTAAAAACAAAGCGTTTAACGGTGTCACAGCACCGATTTGTTTAGCTGACACTTTTTCCCCAAAGCAACTTGCATTGTTTTGCTACTTACAGTTGTTTGCCTGTTTATAAAGCTGTTTGTTTGTTTGTTTGTTTGCCACAAGTACCTTGTTCAAGGATGTTTCAGAAGGAGGCTGGGTTCAAACCTGGGACCTCTGAAAACCAAATATAAATACAATAGCATGTGTGCAATATACAGTATTAAACGCAAACTGGCTCCTTGTGTTTCAGATTGAATTTTGCAGTTTATTGGTAGGTATTTTGTTTCCATTGACATTGTTGCAATGACCAGCGTTTTCTCTGGGTTGCAAAGGTGTTGCTCGGTCCCTTTAGCTTTAATGCGCGCCGGTGTAGCTGCAGTTACAGAATTTGTGCATGAGGTCAGTTGGCCCTTTCTTTGAACCTGGACCACATGCTTTCATTTTATGAAGCAGGTGGACTGACTTCAGTGTGGTAAACTAAGGCCTAATTGTAGGACCCTATGATAAATCCCCATGTTTAACATCTGATTTTCATAGCCTGCTGCAATGTTGACCTGGGTCTTTCGGAAAGCCCTGCTCTGTGTGGGAAGTGTGCGGCATCTAGTGAGGAGCCCCTGGTCCAGAAATCCCAGGGCTGCTATCACCTGTCTCCAGGAATTAATCACTCCTCATTTGGTTTGCCTGCCTTATCTGTCAACACTGCTGGTGGGACTTCACACTGCCATCCGTGTAGAAAAGCATCTGTTATTAAAAGCCATTGATGCAGAATCATGCCTGAACTGTTATTTGTTGTTATTATTTCAGTTTTGTTGCTTTTATTCAAAGCAACTTGCAGTTTTACCCGCGTGCACCGCAGGGTGTTTTGTTTTTATTTTTCAGCATTTATTTAAAAGCACACAAAATGTGGGCTCCGTTTATAACCTGAACAATGGGCCTTCGGTTAAGTCCACCGTGCCCGTTCTGGCAACCGAACACGGCGCATAAATTATTAATACGAACAAAGAGACGCACGCATTTGGTGTTTAATGTTCGAAAAAATGGTCAGTCTCACGATGTGAATGATGCTTGTTCGAGGCGTCAGACAGTCGATTTCATACAACGGGGTATTCTTAATGGAGTAATTCACAGTAAATGTCCAGACCGAGGATAATTCAGCAGGAAGGGGGTCCGAACCTGGGAGTCCGTTAAGTGAATATTTAACTGCGTTGCATCCTGTTGTCCATATAAGTGGATCTGAGAAATTCTCTGGCATTGGCTGCAAAGGCTGAATGCAAGATTGTAATTTTTAATAACAGAATTGTTTCTGAAGCCTCAAGAAGAAATTGCCAGCAGAGAATTTCAGAATATGTAGGTTTTTATGGTCAAATTACTGCGGCCCTTTCTGTTCAGGTGATAAAGCGATTAAAAATGAAATGGAACATAACTTCCAGAAAGTCATTTTTATGTCTTGATTTTGTAACCGCGCTAACTGCCCGCAGTCGCTTTGTTTGACGCAGACTATGCTAATATAGACATTTTTGTACAATGATAGGTTATCGCGGAAGATCGTGCGACGCAAAGATGTCGGAAATAAACGGATTATATTCCGTGAATTTCGCGGCAAGCACCTGACAGGTGCACCTGCCATCGGTACGGGTGACAGTTCATCCGTCTCGGCTCCGCCGCGCGACCCCGCTAATCACCCATTCCCAGGGAACGCAACACATCGTAAATATTTAATCGGCGAATTAGCAGCTGAGGCTGGGGGTCGAAACACATCTGCTGTTTTTCACGATATATATATATATATATATATATATATATATATATATATATATATATATATATATACACACACACACTGTGATGCTGCTGGGGAGGCCTCTAAGTGTTGCTCCACACCTTCGCAGGACTCCCCTCCGGGAATTAACCTGTGTCTCGCAGGTCCCTTGGCGCGCATGGTGTCTGACCTCTGCAACGCTGACAAGTTCCCATTGCTGTAATCTCCTCTACTGTCAGGCAGGAGGAATAAACCTTGTGTTATTGAGCAAATATCAATAATTCTACCGTTTGATTTTGTCAGAAGGAGGGGGTCACCCTTCTGGGTCTAGTTTAGCTTATGAGCCCTGATGGGATCAGGCCCAGCAATGGTTTGGCTCAAGGTCACCTGGGAGACACCTAGACGGAATTCTAATGCAAGGGCCGCACGGCCCCATGTTTCCTCAAGGCACATGGAGGTCCAATAGGAAGCCATTTCGATGAGTATTTAAGTGGCAAGTAATGACAGTTTTTTATTATTTATTTATTTGGACGGATTTTAGCTGGCTTACAACTTGCTGAGATACCGTTAAGCTGTGTGGTAACTTAGAGAGCCGGTGCGCAGGTTTGAAGTCATCCACAATGTTTTTTTTCCTCAGGTTACTTGCAGCCAGCCATCTCGCTAGGCTAATTCACCTGTTCACACAGTTTTTTGACGTCTGAGTGCAGAGTGAATCGTAACTACAGTTGATCTTGGGAAATGTGTGTCTCCATTAATGAACACTTGTGGTCCCTTCAGTTCAGCAGAGCTTTCTCCTTCTCAAAATGAGGCTATCGGCTAGAAAATGGTTTCATTTCAACATTTTTAGATTTTTTTTTTCCCTCCAGTGCTAGGGTGTATCCTTCCTAGCCTAGCATTACATAGTCCTGAGATAAGCCTCAGACTATCATGATCCAACACTGGACAATAAGAATGAATGACCAAATAAAATTTATTTCTTACCTGGTCCCCAGGATATATGAGCAAAACTTTTTCCTTGATATGTGTGTCATGTAAAATTTCTTACCTCTCCCTATCACCAGCACACCCCTCCCAGGTGTGTGTATGTGTCTGAGGAAAATGGCCTGTTTGTCTCATCCTCACAAATTTGCTGGGATCTTATAGAGGCACACATGACATCACAAATATATGTAGCCTATTTTGTTTGTGTGTGTGTGAGAGCATGTCCATATATATGACTGAGTAAAAACCTCGCATAAGGCGACAAGTACCTGTGTGCCAAATTTTAAGTCTGTGGCTTGAAAAACAAAGCTTTAAATAAAGAACAGACAAATAAACTAATGGAGACTGAGCTTTACCGATATATAGATGTTAAAGATAGGACTATGAACAGACTTAAATAAATGTTGCTATGAATGTCATATTTTAAATTCCAAAATACTAACATAACTGATATTGCAGCTATAAAATGTAATAATACTGATTTTTTTTTTTTTTTTTTTTTTTTTGTGCAAGGCTTTCATTTTTTTTCCATCTGTACAGATGGATAATACGGCCTCTGTGTCTGTGTCTGTTTTGCCAACTTGACTTTTGCTGGAAAAGGGTTTTGAAAATGATACTGAACATGGGACCCAAATCAGGTCTAATTTTATTAAAACAACCGACCAGTGATCCCTTTATTAGGCTGATTAAGCAGTTGGGGGGGCATTTTTCACACCTATGATTGCACATTTCATTCTGTTTCACAGCAAGGCAATGGCATAAAAATTTCGGTGCTGTTTCATTGTCAGCCTCCATTTGTATAATAAAACGGCAGTAAAGAGACCGTAAATCTGTATTTCGAAATGCAGCGGAAGTAGAAAAAACTGCAAAGAGGGCAAATCGTTTTTCACAGCTCGGTAATGTAATATTAAAGGTTCGTAGCTGCTGATAAACAGCAGAAAGCACCCCTCCTCGGACTCAAAGTGTACCGTGGTGCTAGAAAGTTTGTGAAACCTTTAGAATTTTCTGAATTTCTGCAGAAATTTGACAGAAGCCGTTCAAACATTTTATTCTCTTAGACTGGTGTGTCTTTATGGCTGTTGGCATGGTAAGACCCACCTGCTGTGGAGCTTCAGTTCATGGACAGATACCATCACATTTGCTCCCATAATCCAGAATTCAGAGTTCCATCCATGATGGCAAGCCGCCCTGGTCTGATGGCAGCAAAACGGGTCCAAATCATGATCCTGGCACCAGTTTCACAGTGGGAATGAGGTTCTCATGTTGGAATGTTTGTTTTTTAGCAAAAATAATGTTTCTCATTTAATCCAGAAAGGTCCGTTTCAGCTCATCCGTCCACATAATATACGTCCAGTAGTCTTCTGGCTCTGCCTGGTGGTCTTTAGCAAGCTTTAACGGGGCAGCAAAGTTCTCCTTATAAAGTAGTAGCTTCATCCTTGCTATCCTTTCTATCACATTATTGTCATTCAATCTTTGCCTGATGGTGGTCTACTGAACTCTGACCTTAGCAGTGCAAAAGGCCTGCAGCTCCTTTTCCTTGGGGTTCTTCGTGACCTCCTGGAATATTATACGTCCTGCACTTTGAGTGATTTTTGCTGGATGGCTACTCCTGTGGTGTTGAGTTTTCTCCGCTTTCTACACTACAATGACCCCACTGTATTTAGGGGTACAGAGGTGTAACATTAGAATCGTTTGGATATTGAAGCTTGTGATGGGGACACAATATCAACAAAATAAGCACAATTTAAGTTTTTTGTTTTTTTATTCTCTTCCATAAGCAGACAAAGACACGCAGAGGAAGGAATATGTAAAAACAAAGCGAATATTGTTACTATAGCGCACCCTAACCTAACTCTGCATTTAATTTTATGACTGTTATTTTCATTCCTGCATTGTAATGATTGTTATTGGTTGCTAGTGTGTGTTCTTGAGAAAAAAGAGGATGCTCTGGATTTAATTTTTCAGTTTTGTGCTCTGCTTCACCGTGCCGACATTCAGGGCAGATATCTGTGGTTAAGATAGAATTTTAAAAAATAACCTTACTCCAGCGAGTGTGGATGTGGTCATATAACTAAAATAATTCAAATTTTACACAAAACCAATGGGAAAGAATAATAAAAAAGATCTTCAGATGCCCTTAAAATACTAGATAGTCAAAAAGAAAATATAACAGTAAGACTCACCCCTAACTTCTCTAAAATCTGAAAACAGACCACCTGTAAGGTGTAGGCCACATGATATTCTCACCTGTTCACTTCCCCCTTTCCTGCAACATCAAATGCATAGGAGCACTAACACAGGTGACAAATATTTACAAGGACCGGGGGACACAACAAGCAAAACAAAGCATGCAAGAGGTGCAGAGGAGTTGAGCAAAAGCCCTTTTCGCTAGTCCAGCGCTGGTAGTTTTTATGTTTCCACCAGATCTGCGGTCAAGTACGGCCAGGGTATCTGTATAGGATGTAAAGCGGCGAGCGACGTCCACACACATTGGAATTTAACATCTACCATTTGCCTGACAGTAGATTAATGAAGCCCAATTCCTTTAGAAATGATTCTGTAACCTTTCTAGCTTGATGAGCATCAACATCTCTTTTCCGAGGTCCTCAGAAATCTCCTTTGACGAAGGGACGCAAGGAATTCACAAACTTGTGTGGGAAACATGAGACTCGTAGTGAGCACTCAGGTGAACGGTGTTTAAACAGGGCCGCCCCACCCAAGCCCACACCCGATCGTCGCCTCATTGACCGACACCCTTGACCCTGATTATCCTCTTAACCTCATTGCTTCTCCTTCCAAATGCTTTTCCAATAAAGAACTTTAATGTTGGATCATTTTGATAAGCATGAACTATAACATTTAGTGAGTTCTTTCTTTAATTTGCTTCTCTGTTTTAGTGATCTGCTCACATTTTAGGTCAATTTTGTGCAGAAATTCTGAAAATTCTAAAGGGTTCACAAACCTTCTGGCACCATGGTACACGTGTGTCAAAGCAGCACTACACACTGCTTTGCTTCCTACCACCCACTACCCTATGAAACAGACAAATAGCCCGAATATATAAGTAGAACACAACAAAGTGCAGGGTGTCGTATACTTTTGCTAGTATGCCATAAAAGGTTGCAATGAGTTGCTTAGGGTTTATTATGAAAAGGGTGAAATTTCTCTGTGGTACTCGGAGGAACTCACCCCCCCCCCCCCCCACCAGCACCTTTCACAAACATCTACTTGATCATCTACCATACACGTGGCACTAACTCTATAAAGTAAAAGCCGGAGCGAACTCACCGAGACGTATCGCAGATACGGGCAGCGTAAAGTTCTTTTATAGACCAGAAAGTGATCTATAGCCCAAACTACATCCACACTTGCCACAAAAAATACAGCTCTCAGCCAAAAAAGTGATGGGTCTTAAAGAAAAGAGCAGGCGAAAATTCCAGCTGAGAATAGTATTAGGTTTGATGTCTTGCAAGCATTCTTTGTGAAATAGCTGGCTAAAGTAGCTAACCCTCCTAACAAATATGTACTTTTTTTTGGAATAGCTAGTACAGCGGGCATCGCTGTGACTCAGTGCCGAGTCTGTGGTCCACAGTGTTGCAGCAGCCAGGGCTGAAAGGGTCCCTGCTGTTTTAGATTTGAGGATTGAAACACAGTAAAAAGCTCCCTGGACAGATAAATGTCTGCCGATTAAATAAGAAAAAGTCATAAATTACACAGTTTCCAGTATTAGAAACCAGCTTTTGCAACACATTGTGTTTCCAAGTTTCATTTTGTTTGCAACATTTCCGTGCGCCGTTGTCCATTTTTTCATTTCTGGTTTGTAATGGTTTCCAGTATTAAAAAACTGCCATTAGAAAAGGATTGCAGGTGGGCGACTTACGGCACAGCAGCGTACGATACATCGAGACTAAAATGAGACCAGTCGGCATTTCTTTGTTGCTAATGCTACTTTGAAATAATCACCGTGACCCACGGTCACCTTTAAACTATTGTGAAAAGTACAGTATAAATGGAGAAAACCATAGTTAAGACTGAAAAGTCAAGAAATTGTTGCCATGTCAATGTGGTAAAGCTGCAGTGTACCTCCTGCAGTAGTTGTGTTTAAGTAGTAGAGGTCACTAGTTTGGCTTACCACCAAGCTTTCCAGCCCGTAGTACAGATGAATGCTTGAGTCTCTCACTTCGTACCGCTATTCTCCTACATCCTCTGTTTTCCCAGAAGCACTTGGCATTTTATGTAATAATTTCCCTTTAAGTTCACTTGAGGCCAACCTAATGCATACGTGTTATTAGTTCCAGACACAGTGCACATTTTGAATTCAAGATCTAGCTGAAGTCATGTCAGACATGGACTTAAATGTATGTTTTCCCTTCTACTTGGGGCCTCAGGGAATTATCTTCAAACTTAGACTCAACAGGACAGCATTGCTTTTTTTTCAGTTATTCTAAGACATCCCCTATACAATTCAAGGACATTTCTTATACAAATGATCATTCACAGTTAAATTTTATTTTACCCTACATAAGATATTCATTATGTCTTGTTAGCTATACATTATTCATTAACCTTTATGCACTGCTCATTATGGCCTTATGCATTACATATGAAGGAGTTATGAAATTCTTATTAAGGGCCCTTTCATAGAAAGAGTTTCCTATCAATCTACAGTTGCTGATACAAGCATTTTTGAATGCTGAAATATTGCTTAGTAGGAGTAGAAAGTCTTGACCAGTACAGTAGTTTCAAAAGGTGTTATGGAGGTCTTATGCGGGACCTCGCGTGGCAGGGTGCTATTATCCGTCTATTATGATCCCGTGCACTGTAATGTAGGAATTTCCTTCACTGTATCTGCTATGGTTTTGCAGAATGCGCTTGCACCAGCCAAGCTCAGGTTTAGCTCAGTTTCCATGGGAATGTGCTATATGCTGTAAATGATGCTTATTTGATGTGGGGGGGGGGGGGACAGAATAAATTACTAGTGCTTAGTATAGATCTCTGCTTTTCCTTAACTGGGGGAGATATGTACGTCCCAGCTCGGTGATAAAATAATAATGTAAAAGCAGCTTAGACAGTCGATAATACAAAACATAGCGGCTCTCGACAGAAGCCCCACAGGTAATTAATGCTTTGGTTAAATGAAATGTCTTTCTGCGTTTCTGCAGTTGTGCAGCGCGTTTACCTTCACAGCCAAGGTTTTCATCGCACGCGCGTGCGAAATGTGGGCTCGCCTTTGAAAGGCAGAATTTGTTGGACACGAACAGCCTGGCTGGTTCTTTCAACAGCTAATTTCTCCGATCAGGTCAATTGTGGATCAGCTGGCAAACGGAGGGGTCCGGGGGGTGGGGGGGGTTTAAAAAATAAATTTATAAAGAATAAGGCTCTCCAGAATTAACCAGGAGCTGTCAATCACAGTGGAAATTATCCAGCAAATGCAGTTGGGGTGAGAGGAAGGCATCGCAAACCAAGCGCGCAGCCTGGCATTCGAGCCAGTGGGTTACAGCCTGTTGGTATTTGTGTTATTTGATCCGCTTGGGCAGGGGGGGGTGTAGCCAGGATGCAGTACTGCAGACTCTGTGCTGTGTGTTACTGAAGTACGTAGAGGTGGTGCTGGAGCTCAGGCCACTGCTGTACTGTGGAAAAATGTAGAAAAACATCAAGAGTCCATCCGCCACTTCTTTTCACCCATTATAGCGGAGGCCAGATTAAGAGAAATGAGCCCAGTAACGCCGTAATATGTGTTTTTGAAAAGGCAGTGCAGCCGCCGGAATGAAGTGTTGTATGCCACCATGTCACATTAAAATGTTATTCATTAAAAAAAGAGAGAGCAGAAAAATAAGGAAGGGATTAGTTCGTTCTCATACGCTTCAAATATCTGACCCATTTTTTTCCCCCACTTAGGCTGAGCCGACTGGCTCTTGCTCCACATCCACACATCTGCTCGCCAGCAGAATGTCAGAACGCCCCCCCCCCCCCCCCCCCACAGACGCACACATACACAACCTTGTCTAAAATTTCAGCTTTTTAAATTTTTTAAATGTACCACAATTGCTTTTTTTCCTGTCAGTTTTTCCTTTTGTCCGCCCGGATTCCGGAAACTAACCAGTCATGAGTGGGGGTGGGGGGTTGGGGGGGGGCAAGGCATCTATTCTGAGGAGAGCTGGTTCGTGAGCCCACCAGCTTTTCCTGGCAGCGCCAGCGGGAAGATCCGCAGCACGCAGCTTTACCGCCATCTGTTGCCAGCGCGTTGAAAGAGCCATCACGAAAGGTGTGATGGAACGATGACGCTCGCTGTCCTCATTGTCGCCGCGGTCCCAGCCTTGCGTTTGCCTTTCGCCGATTGCCTTTAGCGTTACGAGTCCCGCGCTTGGTTCATAAAACTGCTGCAGCGCGCGTGCGAACGTATGGCGGTTCATCTCTTTATTCGTTTGTTTAATATCAGTCAAAAGCAAGGCTTGATCCGCAGTCTTTGATTCTCGAGTCCCTCGGCTGCGCATGCGAAAAAGTCGGCGAAAGCACTTTGTATAAATTATCCAGATGCCGCCTCTGTAGGCTCCGGAGTTTGCACGTCGCCTTCAGTCAGCGTAGCGTCTAGATGAATGGATGAATAAATGAGGATGAAGAATACCGGCTAGGACTTGGCGGCATTATCGAGGGAGAGAGAGGATGAAATATTAAACGTGTTTGTGTTCCTGCGTCGCGTACACGCCGCGCGCCGCGTCTCCGAAGCGCTCGGAGAAGGCCGGACACCTGCGTGCAACCGATTGAGTTTCTTCCGCCGTCTTCGCTTGCGTGCTTCGATATCCCGTGCGGCACGAGAGCGGCTCGAGCGGTGGGTCGAACGCAAAACCGTGTCTCTCCGGCACCGTTGCAGCGTCGGTTATCGCAGACCCAAAGGTCCTTTACCATTAACAAAGAGAGACGTTTAAAACGCCCTCAGAGAGTACTTGGGTTGCCAGGCCTGACCCCTCGTGCTGTGACCCCATGCAAATTAGCCTGGGGGAATTGGAGCTTATGGGAAGATCAACAGAATACATCGAGCTGCTCCCTCTGAGAGCTCCCTTCCCGAAGACTGACAGAAGGGGTTTTTCAGCATTAGGCGGGTTAAAGAAAAGGGCTCGGTGAACGTCAGAGAGGAACCTCTGCCTTGAGGACAAGCGGGATCGCGGCGTGCGATATTACGAGTTCCCTTTCCTCCTCCTTCACGAAATCTGCTTGTCTAATTGAAGAGTTAACTCCACGCCGTTGGCGTGTTTCCCCCCCTAGAAGTCGATCGTACTTTTTGCCTTTAAATCATAGCCCCTGAAAGATTCATGAGCCTGTTCTGGTTTTGTTTGCAAACATCGGCGGGCTAAAAACAGAGGCGGACCCGAGTCGAGAAGCGAAACGCAGGGCACCGCCGGCAGTTGCCCGTTGGCCAGGCTGCATCGCACGCGTGCCGCTCCCGCCTTTCCGTGTTCTGTACGCAGAGCAGCTCCGACGTAACTTTCAAACCTGCAATTGGTTCTACCTGAAGTTGCGCTCCAGGGGAGGCGTCCAGGCGAAGGCTCTGGGGCGACCGTCCTGGTTGCCTGCATCTGGTCATTACAGGGAACGCTTTGCTATGAGATCTATCCTCCGCAATCACAGACACGCGGCGGGACCGGCAAGCTCCAAACCGCGTGGAATCCGATTCCCGGCGGAGAAAGGCTTTGGCCTACTGCGCGTGTGCGGCCACCGCGCAAAAGGAAGGAGATCGGGAGGGGAGCAAACTGACGCAACACGAGGCGGCAATAAACGCTGAGAAAATCGAGCGTCGCCGGTCGATTTCGTAGGGTTGGAATCGCATGGATCGTTGCAGTGGTCCGGCAGTCGCCATCCATGAACCCTTGTCGGAACTAGAGGCCGCTCGGGAGACTTTAAAGTGGACACGGGATTTTGGCGATTATAAATTAGAAAACAGTGGAAATAAAAAACACCCGACTCCGCAAAAGCCACAATGAGACAACATCAGAACGGACGGCTAACATGACAGACAGGATAATGGCGACCGCCATTGCTCCGTTCGCAGGGGAGCGCATAGGTCAGGCGACAGAGCCTGCGCACCAACACCTATCGACTCGGCAGCCGTACTGATCTGTATTCGGTATCGCAAAACTAGCGGGCTCTCACCGCGCGGCGTTTCAATAACGGAATCGAGGGATTTTGGAGGGAAAGTACTATCATTTGTGCATTTCGGTTCACGCTCAATAGGCAAAATAAACATTTTGACTAGAAAGCATTTATCGGCGCGTTCCAGGTCACTGCTGACAAAGAGGGAAAAAAATCTGCCGGGTCGGTGATTTCGGAGAGCAATTAGATGATTCAGTTTGACTGCATGAAAAGCACGGGCGCAGTACAGTAATAAGGTTGTTACTACAGCCAGGTTTGGAAACCAAAAATTTACAATGAAACCCACAGTCCGGGGGCGGCAGGTTGCGTGACAGTCAGAGCGACCGCCTTGGATTCAGAATCGCTACCATTTGAACCCCACATACCCAAAGTGCTTACCCTGTATAGACAGGTAAACCTTACCTGAGCCGTACGAAAGAAAAAATCAGCGCGAGTAGCTTAAGAGTTGCCGGGAAAAGTGTCGGCTAAATGAACTAACAATAATTGACAGTCTTCTCCTCTGCGGTGCTATTTAGACTCACGGGCATCACTGGACCACTCTAGCCTGTTACTCTGCATGCCGGCTGCCCCCTTTACCTGAGGCAGGTAATAATAGAGAGCCATGTGCGCGATGCATCAGCGTCTGCGGTGGGAGAAAACAGTCCTGTCTCTTGAACGTCTTATTTTTTTACCACGTGCGATTTAAGTCGGACGGGTTTTGCGGCAGGCTAAGAGGCATGAAGAGAAACGCAGGAAAGGAGGGGTCATCGCGCCGCTTTCTTTCTCCCAGTGTGAGCTCTGCTTCTCCCCGGGTTCACGTTGCAGACATGCATTAGTAAACAGACGCTGTCTCAAACTGTCATGCAGGCGTATTCGATAGAGCTTGCGAGACCGTACCTTTGAACACTTTTTGCACCGCCGGTTTTTTATTTTTTTTTTTTCCGCCTTTACAGTCATTTGAATTTTTTTTTTTTGTTTTTTTTTTTTTTTATTCCCTTAGCAATTACTGCAGGGCAGAAGCCACAGGGGCATAACACTTTTCTGCCCTTTGTACGGTGTTCTTGAAAATTTGTGTACCGTTCAAATTGTACTTACGCTAACATAACATTACTCGCATTAATTTCTTTAACACCTGCATTGCCCGCAGTTCACATTGCCTTCGCCAAAAGAGGCCAATTTACATGGGCATTGTAGTCGGGCTGCAATAATTTAACTTTAAGGGGTTATGCATTGTAAAATGGTTTTAATATACAGAATATGAAGTCAAAGAGCATCGGAAATGTGCTTGAAAAAGCTCATTTGGCTGCGCTACTCGAGTGAACGATCTTTTACGATCAGCATTAGTGCATGAAAGCGTTCCCGCCTTATATTACAACCCGCCGGAGTTACGGCACCAAATCTGGCGATGACGCAATGGAAAAACAGGGACCGCTGGGAAAACTGACGGGCACGTCATGCATTGTTGCAGAGCTATTTTGCCTCGGGCTTTTTAAATTTTTATTTCTCTTGGTTTAGGAGAGTGGAAAATTGCTTTGGCTCCTGTCATTTCCACCTGCACTGTAAAGAGCTGACTGTCAATCTGCCTATGAAAGACAAAGAATCGGGCAAACTTGGGCCTCGGTAGCAGCGCTGCCATCCCCAGCTACGCTTACTGTCTTTTTTAGCAAATTGCACGCTACAGTAATTATATCAGCGTTGTAAGTGCATAGCAGAGCTTTATTTTATTCTTTGAAAAAATGTGTTTTATGATATCATACAGTAAATATTATGCAAATGTACAAAATTCCCTGTGACAGCATTGTCTCAGATTCTTTAATACCATAAAGGTGGAACATTATTTCACTCTTGTGCTTAAGCTTCCTATACTGCTTTATGAGTCTGGAGTCTGTAACTGATTGAAATTAATGTAGCATTATACAGTAGCAATAGTTATGTTTTTATGGCTGTTCCAATGTGCTACCCTACTGTGATCGCTGGTAAATAGTGCTGCTCAGATTTGATTTAAACCTTTCAAGTTGTGTATACTATAAAAATTCACAAGCGAATATAAAATCAGACTCCATAACAGCGTGAAAGTGAAATATATTTTAAAATCCTTTTGTTACTCTTGCTAGCCTTTCTTAGTGGTGGAGTCTGAAGTTAACGTGTCTTTTTTTTTTTCTTTTTTTTTTTAGCAAACCTTTTCACCAAACTTTAGTTATTTTATAGACCGCCGTTTTCGGTGCCATTATATCCATTCATCCATCATCCATAGGCACTTGTCTCATGCAGGGTCTCAGTGGTCCACAGCCTGGCCTGGAAGCAGAGCACCCTGAGGCAGGGTACACCTTGGGTGGGACACAAATCCATCATCAATCATACACACACTCGTACGCACGCTAAGGGCAACCTGAGTGACCAATCTGTCCAAAACACGTACATATTTGGGCGGTTGGCGGAAACCCATGCGACAGCGTAGGGGCAACATGCAAACTCCACGCAGATTGAGCCGGGCTTGAACCCACGGTCTAGGAGCCACGAGACCCCTGTGCTACCACCGTACTGCAGCAGTATAATATTTTCTTGCTTCCACCTGGGGTATTATATAATATTTAAGGTCACAGATGAAAAAGGACAGCTACTCAGATGCACACATGGTCCAGCCCTAAATAGCTTGCACTGAGCTTTTCCTTGAATTACAGGGCCTAAATATCATTTAGCTCGCCGCTGTTACCCTCACATATGCCCCTTCATTGCATACCTCCTGAAAATAATGGGTCTGGTTCCTTTTCAAAATCCCTAAGTAGAGTTTCCCACAAAAACATAATTTTCAATACCTTAATTCACACCTGTTAATGTGCTTAAGGTCCGCAGAGAATTTTGCAGTGACGCTTGCCTCTTCTTTGTACCTCATCCTACAATACCTGCGCGCGCGCGCACCGAAATTCTGTTTTACGTAGAAGCACGGAGAGAAATGAAGCAATTGCTATTAATGAGTAGTCAATACGCAGAGCTGCGGCGTTTTCGGCTCAGACCTCGTGGGTTGACTCAGGGTCACGAAGGCCTAGCTTTGACGTCAGAGCGGTGACTAAACAGGCGCGGTCGCCCTTTCGGCGCTCCTCGGCCCAGGATGGAGACCTGGTCCTTGGCTGGCATCTGAGGACTCCTTCAGCTTGACGGAGAAGATGACAAGAGCTTTTTGGAACAGCTGAGCTCGGCAGCAAAGTGAATATTGCTCATTAATGCGTGAGTCATAAAGAAGATGGGAACGCAGTGTTTCTCATCTATGTTTAGGTGTCTGTCCGTGGGCACGCGCGAAGGAATGACAGCAGGCAATGTGATGCTGCGATTATTCCGTTCCGGGGATCCTTTAGCGACGTTATCATTAAAGTTGAGGTGGGATGTACATATTTGTGACTGAGGGCAGCTTTTTAGAACATTTACATTTGATACCTTCTGCCAGCGAGCATCGGCGCGCTTGTTTGCCGTCTTTGCATGTCAGCCTGACAAGTCTATCTGGATAAGAGCATCTGACAAATGAATCCATGAATAATAATGGTAGCGATAATAATGTGCGGCAGAACATTTTCGAGAAGGACCACTCGGCGAGGGAGGGCTTTCCATGCTGCATCCGCTGGGTTCTTTTTTCTGCCTGAAGAAAAAGAGGAGAGAAAGGAAAGGTATTCTAGGCATGTGCGTATTTGTCGCTCAAATTTACACGCGTGTGCGCCGTGTACAGCAGCGCTCTCCGGCATGTGTCCTGAACCCTGGTGTATCAGTGTTCAAGCACATTACAGCACTTTCCCCTTTCAAGCCTGCATAAATTTCACGCTTAGATGAATTTATTTCCAGTGGCGTATATTGAAATAAGATCTCCCCCGTCCAACTCTTTTCTCCGCAGATACACTTTGCCCAGCGGTGGCCAAGAGGGAGAGTGCGTTGCTCAAATAGGAGTGAATAACGGGACGGAGAACCTGCAGCTGAGCGGCGCCTCACACTCCGGCTCACAGGTCTTTCTCTGTGCCTCCCTGAATTTATGGTTGGCATCTTTTATACTTGTTCAGACACCATAAGTTAGACGGTCCAACTGATGCTCAGCTACCAAGTTAGCATCCTAACAGGTGATTGACTCACTGTTTTTCATTTATTTTTATTTATATCTCTATAATTTGTTCAATGGAATGATGACAATGGAAGCAATAAACAAAAAAAGTCCATTTTGGATTAGATTTTTTTTCATCTCGATTGTTTCATGGACGCTGCGGTACGTATTTGTAGAAAGTGCAATGTCGTTTTCAAAAATCACTTTCACATTTGTATAGATTGTTTCTTTGTTATTCACAGATGTATGAAGTAGCTATAATAACCTGACAATGAAAGTTATTAGCAGTTATTTCGTCACCAAAAGAAAATTGAAGATGTAATTGGTGTAATAATAGCAAAAAACATAACAATTACCTGAATTTCGTGGCCAAAGTGTTTATTGGCTTTTTCCCCTCATCTAGTTGACCTTTCAAGTTGGCAGGCTAGACAATGAAGATCATTGACGTTGTCATTAGCAACGCGATATGAGAGTCTATGAGAGCACACACGCTGGTGTTCATCGCCCTCCGCAGGCAGCGTTTGGGCCCGTGTTCTTGGGAGACGTGCCGTCCGGGGCCGAGGTGCAAGATGGTGCTGGGCCCGTGTCAGGCCTCGTGGGCTGCATCAGGGAGCTGCAGGTTAACAACAGGGAGCTGCACATCACGCAGGAAGCCGTGAGGGGGTGGAACGTCCGCAACTGCGACGGCCCGGTCTGCCAGCACCGACCGTGTCGCAACGGAGGGACGTGCGTCAGGTAAGAAGCACCGGTCTATTCATCCTCTTTCTGCTGGAGAAGCCAGACAGTGGAAGCACTGAATTGATGCAACAGGACCGGCCCCTTTGTAACTCACAGCTGTAATGTTTCGCTTCTTAGTGTGATTTTACATTCTTGGCCACGTACCAGAGAGGTTACTTGTAAATATTTTGCTTTCTGATCAATCTCCAGTGGGCTGTGGAACATCTCATGATGTTCTGAACACTTCGTAGGACGCAGGGCACAGGCGTTCATTCTTCAATGCGGTGCTAAGTGAAACTTCTCCGAACTATGACAAGAGGGAAATCGGAGCTCAGATGGACAGATTTGCCTATTTCTACAAACCGAACAACCAGAGGCTCTGCTGCTCCTTTCAGACTGTAAAAGCTTCACACTTTGAAGCGTCTCTTTTGATTTCGGCACCCTGCGACTTTCACCTCTACCTTTATCTCTTCTTTATTCTCCACAAAGAGTCCATTAATGTTTATCCACCCATTCAAGCTGTAGACCTCAAGTCTGTTAACACTGTTCAGCTTCCTTCTTCATGTTCCTTTGTATCACCATGACTGTTTGGTCAACTATAAAACTAATCATTCTCCCCTGACCCTTGTGATAGTCGAACCAAAGTTTGATGTCAGTCAAATACAAAGGAAAGGACATTCGCTGCTTATTCTAGCTTCGCATGAAAAGAGAATGAACCTCCTTGATGACCAAGAACATAGCAAGAGTGGCCGATTTAAATATTACGTGTGTGTGCTTTAAATTGTGAGTTCTCTCATTTTTCAGTTTGAATAGATAGCATTATGTAATATTTAACTGAATATGTGACTTCAACTACCTGATTTAGTTCTGAAATGACTTTTTTTTTTATCAAACAAACCTCTAAAATGCAGCATGCAGAGTTTTCTGATCACAGCCGAAGCTCAAACATCGCAACCTCTTGTTGAACCTTAAAGCAGATTTAATGGTACGGCGTAATCCATTTTCAGTGGTCTGACCTTCCTGAGTTTGATTATCATCTCTATTTTTGGCCGTTTATAATTTTATTATAATCTAAAGTAGTTTATCTAAAGCTTTCACTGTGTTTTTTTGCATTCTTTCCAAAGTTGAAAAATTGTTCGCCACAGACAGACGGACATCAGGCTTTTAGCTGGGATCACAGAATTTTCCCAGCGTCACTCAAAATCCAGCGTAATGGTTTCTTGGGGATGATTCAGGAACCATAACCACTCATTACGATGCCATTTTCAGACATTAATGACCTTTGAGGGACAAAAGGCTTGACATGAGAATAGACTATGTGAGGGTAAAATATTTTTTTCTCGTTGTTTTGCAGGAGTACTATACCAAGCTTTGTTTTTTTCCCTCCTTCTTTCTTTCTTTCTTTAGATTTGTGAGTAGCATTAAGTCACAAAAACTAAGCTTTGGTATTTAAAATGATCCTGCTGATGTGCATGGGTATTTAAACTAACAGGCAAAGCCTCCGTGGTTTGTAAGGCACTACACACATAGCAATAAATATGTTTTTTTTTTTTTTTTTTTTTCCCCCCAGGCGGAGGGTTGAGATATATTTTGTCTTGGATGTTCTGTAACAAAAATTAGCTTCACATAATTTTTGCCTTAGGTGCAATTACAGTGCACTTAACTCTTATACAATAGGTTTATTTTTTCATAATAATACTAATACTAATACGGCCTTTTTCCATACCTCAGTCCTACTACTCAGCGCAGCAGCATTTTTGCCAATTTCATGGTCATTTTATTTCAACAGGTATTTCATTTACTAACAACTCATAGCAGACATTATGGTCCGCTGATACTGACTTGGCGCCTCAAATCCAAAGGTTTTGTTTCCCTCAGCAGCGTCAGTGTGGTTAAACATCGCTTATTATTCTCCGCATTTCTGTGAAAGCAGTGCTTTGTTGGGCAGAGAGGGTTCCAGCGGTGGTGGCCGAATCCTCTGTATTAACATCGGGAATGAACGGAGACAGATGTGTGCTTCATCCATACGGAAACCAACCACTCTGTTTTCTACTTATTTATATTCTGAAAGTCAAACATTAAGGTATGAATTCCGATTATTAAGCTTTTAATAGCGATTGACCCTTTTATCTGCTAGGTAATGTGTTCTGTATTAACTGAATGAAGGTATGTATCTAGATTAAGGGCAGCGCAGGAAGCAGGGATTCAAACCAAGGCAGCATCTCTAGCAACCGTGCTACGGGAGTTATTACAATATATCTTCCCGCTATCGTAATGAAGCCTTTATTTTTCATAAATGAATAAAGATCATCTGGCGTCAGACGTTTGTTAGTAACCCTACGCGGGGTTTGTAACAGCACGTGGCGGCGATCTTGGGAACTTTATATCATTAACATCCACGAGTTAAACTATGAAAATGTCTAATGCCTCGCGGCCTGGTCACACTTTGGAACGCCGCACCCTTGCAGCGGACAAGCGCTTCTTGATAAGGGATGAATGATTTTAATTTGGTTGCAAACATTACAAAAGCTGTTGGCGCCGCTGTCATTTTCTTTTGAAATTTTAATTCATTTAGGCAACTTTTTTTTTTTTTCCCCCCCGAACAGCATAATTTTCCCACAAGAAATAGCAATGCCTTCGCAATGGGTATTTTGGTTAACAAGATGATGGAACAAATGAACCCCATTATGTGAGGAATGATTGTGTCCGTATTGCAGAATTGCATAATAACTCACACACCTGCTGCCATGTGCTAAAGGGGGGGTCTTTGACACGCTGCTGTCTCACTGCCTGCAAAGTTAATGCTAAAAATGGTGCTAGGAATGCCCTTAGACAGCTCTCGTGGGGTTAGAATGCACCTCAGCAGATGCTTTGACCCTTCGAAAATTTTGATCGGGTTATTAAAATCCCAGAATTTCAGCCTAAGAAGCATTCACTAATGTTTGTAGAGCCCCTTTAAATCAAAATGGGAATTTATTGCTAATGCAATCTTGATCACACGTCTAAAGGAAACCCACGGTCCAACTTGGGCTCAGATAGGATGCTAGGCACGAATATGCAAGAACGGTTAAAGAGGTGGTAGATGAGAGAATACTAAGGAAGAATAAAGGAAATTTGACAAGTTAAACCATGGAGAGCTCAACCATGTTAAAGAAACAAGAGCCAGTAGGTTCTTGGATGTTTTAGCATGTGGACAAAATAGTTAACATAATAAAGTTATGATTCCTGTGTTCTCCAGCCAAAGTCGTTCCTTGCTATTTGCTTGTGGGACCCAGGGAACCTGATTTGTATGTGGGCTCTTCCCTCCAACAGGTCTTCAGCACGCAGGTTCCTATTTAAAGTGAAGACTGCATTTCTCTTCGTGGGTTTGCATTAGGCCGTGGGGCTTAGTGCTCGGGTAGCAAGCTCACAGCAGTTGTCAGCACCCCAACGGCCTGTCAGGATGTGGAGATTACCAGCATCTTCCCATGCACCCAGCAACCCGGAGGCAAACTGCAGTTTGAAGACCTCGGCATGTTGGGTAGACTCCCGCCCACCACCGTGCGCCTTTGTTCCAGTCTAATGAGAGATGCTTACATTTTGTTTTCGCGGCTGTTGCTCATTCTTCTGGGGCATTCTTTATGGAGCAGTGACAAAAAGTGTGTTTCCTTGTGTCACTTCAGTGTCCTCTTCCCATTATTCATCTTTCATTGCAGGGAAAATGAGTGACTTTTATTTATTTTTTTTTTCCTTTAACAAATTACAAGTCTTAAACCTCTCATATCTTCCCAGCACCGAACAAATTGGTAGCATCACCTAAACCCTTAAGGCTGGAAAAAAGAATCGAAGGATGCATGAACGGGGCAGAAAAAACCAAATTAATACAGAATTAATATAGGATGTACAATCTCTCTGAACTCCATGCTTTTTTCTTTATAGTCAAAATTTTTAATTAATAATTACTAATAAGTCATTAATAACTATTTACTTTAGTGTTACCCTCTGCCCTTGTTGGACCGATGTTGTCAGAGTATTCACCTTTATAGGAAATAGAAATTTACCCAGCAGATTTTCTGGCCTTTTTTATTGTTCTTCCCATAATAAAAGCAAATATAGCAAACACGAATATAACGGCAAAAAGGAGCCTCAGCTCAACAATAAGGAAGAGAAGAAGACAATAAGAAACTCTGACCCGAAAGACACAGAACTGCAACGCCAAGCCAGACCACATGCGTGCACACACATTTACAAGCAGATCCTCCAAACCAACATACTCATGACATCTTTCTCTCAGCCTCTGCTGGGGCTTTCACTGAGAAATGCATTGATGAACCACCAGTAGGATTTTAGGAACGTTTTGCGGCATTTCGGCGTTTGGTTCCAACTGTTTTTGCTCTTCGTGTGTTGTTTAATTTGCACCTGATTCAACATTTAAGAACTATTTATGCAAGCAACTTGCAGGTTACAGCCCACCTTCTTTGGCTTTTATACCTCCTAGTGATATTAACCGGAGGCGGATGACCAGCTAGTTTTCCTCATTTAGTTCATACGAATGACCAACTGTGTTTTCTCCAAGGCAACCGTGTCCCAAATGATTTATCGAAAGTGGCATGAAAATGAACAGGGTTGTATGGCATTGACCCCAAGTGGGCTTGATGAAAACTTGCGCTAATGTTGCCATAACCTGTCATGGAAGCCAAATGATGGGATGTGAACCACCATTTTGTCCTTGAAAGACTAATGCTTGTATATATTAGGAGTTAGGGACTGTTGTAAGCGCTGAGGTGTGAGACACATCTTTCATTTCAGTCAAGGCTGATTGTTTCTTTCTTTGGGAATGACACTGTCTACCATCTTAGGGGTCTAAGTGAATCGCTGTTATGAAATATTTCCGAGACTCGTACACAAGATTCATAGCACACTGATGAATGTATGTTATTTCTTCTTTCATATAAGAATAAATTACTGTACCAGTCAGAGGTCTGTCTGAGCACACTTTCCAGAAATGGCTTTTCACAAGATATTCAGTTTATGTTTTTTTTTTTTTTTAATATATCAGGAAATGAGGCTCTGAGATTTCTGAGCTCTTCTGCAGCATTTTCTGGAGATGTAGGACACTCACAGGATGCTTTGCTTTCACCTTTCTGTCCCACAAAAGCATGACCCAGGTGGGTCAGGTGTGTTAATACTTTTGTTCGGTCCTTCATGTCTCGTCTTATTAGCAGCATGACAAATGTACGGTACCTTATGTTCAGTACCCACTTTAATGAAAAGCGTTCCCTTGCCCGACCAAGACCCCCACAACCACCTGCTAAGAGCAAACAAAACTCAAATTCCAAACATATGCATGCCTAGATGCCTAAAAGTGTAAGTTAGCAAACATTTGAGTCTTCCTAGTGGAACACGGTGTGCTAGCATGTAAGCCAGAGTGGATAGCATAGATTTAATCTCTCATATAATTCCCTATAATAATGGTAAGCAAAATAATTCCAAACCAAATTCCATCTGGGCACTGAACATCTTTGGCACTCCATTGCGTTAAACATCTTATCACCCGGGTGAATGAAGTTATTTGCTGAATGAAGTTTAGTGTCCCAGAGTCACGCAGGAATAAAAATCTCTCCAAAAAATTGACAAAGCCAAACTGAAAAGCTTCTGCATGTGCGTGTGCAGATTTTTAGGAAACTATTTCTCCGGCTGCCATCTTGCTGGTTAAGGTGCCACTATTATTTGCTGTATTGCTTAGCTGACTTCTGTACAACATCAGAGCAGGCTGGGTGTTTCACTGGAGCTATTAAGCTAATATCCATGCTTTTTGGACTTTTGGATAATACTCCAAATATTGCAAACGCCATACAACCCTCCAAATGCAAACTCTGCATACAGCGCAGTCATTTTATGTACTTTTAAGCAATATCGTAAAATGCTATGCACTTGTATTGGCCTTAATTATTCAGACTGTGTGTCTTTAATCTTTTGCATTAGAGAAGCACCAAAGAATAACTGATGCCTTTGCCTCATGATCCCACTGTCAGTTCAGTTTGCCCTTAAACAATACAGCAGTGGTGCCAATGAATAATTTAAATTGTGGACAGTGTACAGTTTTTAAATTATTCCCTTGCAACCCGCACTGCAGTGTGCGAAATGCGAGGTACTGGAAGGTTTTTCAAGGTTCGGTCGGAGATTTGAGAAAAGCAATTCTTGCAAACCAAGGCGAAAGCCACTCTGTCTTAATTGAAGACCACCTCGGTGTCACCTGCATCCCGCTTTCCTCTTCCCGCCGCTGTTCTCGGTTGTTTTCCCGGTTGCTGAGGATCCGGTGCGTATCTGCACATCCGCAAAGTTCACCGGCGCGCCTTTGATCGCTGACACAGTGGAGTGTATAACAGTGAGGTATGGAGAGCTGGCAGGTTCAGCTGATGTACACATGTATGCATTCATTATATTCTAGTAGGTCAGTGCACACGGAAGCAGAAAAATAAGCTGTCCCTTTGAGATGAAGGGATGGGTTAAAAAAAGAAAAAATCCACAGCTCTCCAGAGAGCAGTTCATATGCCACTGGGGGGAGGAAAAAAAAATCATATATAAAGAAAAAAGTGCTGTACTTTCTGTAAGGGATGACTTTATGCCATAGTTATTTATAGGATTCAGGTAGAACTTTTGCGAGGGATTATTGGACAATGAGTTCCGGTGTGTGTCAGAAGGGGGTTTCAGGTGAGCCTGAAGGTGTCCTTTCCCTCGATGATCTGACCCCGGTGTCTGCTGCCTGAAGCGGCCGATTCCTGCAAGCATCATATTGCTTTTGATGGGATCGCTGTTATGAGAATGTAAGGGGACGTGTGTGGGCGGCGGTGATAAATTGAAATGGCTGGATGTGTTCCGTGCGGCCGGCAACACAATCTCTCGGAAAAGCCACTTTGTATTTGCATGAAGCGTTGCTGCCGCTGACTCCGAAAGGCATCTGATTGTTGGAATTTCAGAGGGTTGATCTTATTCACTGTAACGTCTGTTTCAAGCATGTACGCGCATTTCTTTTTCCAGCCATTTTGCTTAAAAGCCATTTAGACATTATAATAGGGATTACTAGTTGATTATCTCCCTCCTTTAATTCATTCTTATCCCCATTCACACTTTTCCCTCAGAATGTACACTGTGTGGCCAAAAGTATGTGGACACCTGAGTATCACCCCTCATACAGTGTGTGCTTATTGACCATCCCATTCCAAAGCCAAGGGCATGCATATACAGTTGTTCCCCCCTTTGCTGCTGTAACAACCCCTACTCTTCTGGAAAGGCTTCCCACCAGATTTTGGGAATTCGTGCCCATTCAGCCACAAGAGCATCAGGGAGGTTGGGCACCGATGTCAGGTGAGGAGGCCAGGCTCACAGATGGTGTTCCAGTTCATCCCAAAGAGGTTCAGTGGGGTTGAGGTCAGGGCTCCGTGCAGCCACTCGAGTTCTTCCACACCAACCTGGGCAAACCCTGTGTTTATGGAACTCAGCTGCTTTGTGCACTGGGGGGGGCACAGTCATGCTGGAGTAGGAAAGGAGCTTCTTCTTCCCCAAACTGGCCACAAAGTTGGAAACACACAATTGTCTAGAATGTGCTATGTGGGTGCTGCTGAAACAGCTCAGCTCAGTCATTAGAATGGGGGGGTCCACATACTTTTCAAGTCAAGTCAGGGGTTTATTGTCATTTTGTCCATCTACACAGCACATGGGGAAACAAGACAGCGTTCCTCCAGGACCAAGGTGCAACACAACAACACAGTACAGTAGGAAAAAGGAATAAAGTGCAAATTTACCAAATAAATGCAATAAATAATTGTAATAAATACTATAAGTTACAGAGATGAAGCAGCTACGGGGGGGGGGGGGTGTTAGAGTGACTGAGTTATGTCATTTTTTCTGGTTAAGCAGTCTGATGGCTACAGGGAAGAAACTGTTTCTCATCCTGGTGGCGGAGGCCTGTATGCTGCGGAACTGTTTTACGGCTGGCAGGAGGGAGAAGATTGGGTGGGAGGGGTGTGAGCGATCATCCACAATGCTTGTGGCTTTACAGATGCAGCATTTGGCCATACAGTGTAAATGTTACTGTATATTATTACATGGCGTGAAATGGACATTCCCAGTCTATTTCAGGTAGAACTTTAACAGTTTCAATAACACTTGTATGGGACAAACTGGACAGAAGTGCGAAAGTGATGCAACCCACTGGTGTCCTACATCTCTGAGAACTGCTGCAGAAGAGCTGAGAAAACTGGCTCACCTCCCGATCAAACTTCTTAACCAAATGTGAAGAAAGACCAGTTTATAGCAAGTGTACTAAAACTTCTGAGGGATACTGTAGACCCAGAACGCAATGCGGAGACCAAAGTATTCTTTCACGACAAACCAGATTGCAAAAAAACTGCATGGTTTTTCATTCACGTACAATACTGTAGTTAACTTTTCACGTGGAGAGTAAGCCGTGCACTCGAGCCCGGCAGAAACATTTCTCAGAAGTTATACATATTCAGGTATAATTGAGGTAAAACACAGAAAGAAGAGCAGCAGCTGCTTCCATCTTTGTTGCCTCTTACAGAGTGGTGTAATCTTCAGGTAATGGAGTTCTTAACCTTTCTCACCGCTACATCTACCTGTCTACATAAAAACATTTGTCTGTATTTAATGTTTGAATTACCTGAAGTCGGTCCTGGTTGCATTGTTTTGATTTCTTTTTCTCTACATACAATGGCTGCATGAAGCCTGGTAGACAGCTGGCGTGTTACGAAGCAGACAAGTCTGACAGCAAGGCGACACGGGTGGGGGTGGTGATATTAGTTTGATGTTCGGTGTTATTTTTTTAAATGCTTTTTAACTGCATGAAAGTATTTTGGTCAGAGGTGTTAGCACAAATTTGCACTTTCCTGGTAAATATTTTGGCTTGGGATTAGACTCATCTCAGCTCTGCTAGCCTCTGCAGTGTTTCAGCCACTTGAGGTGTTTAGAAGTTTAAGTGAATCTGCGGAGAATGTTGGCAATTCTATTGTTTTGGAGATACAAAGATTAGCAGAAGAATGGTTTAACATTCAGTTAAGAGGAGATCCCGGGGCGCTTGCTGGACTTAGGGCTGATACTGAATTTCAAAAAGCAAGCATTAAAGTGTGCGTTGTTACCAATGGTAGCCGAGCAGTAGTCTGTTCACACGGTCACTGCTGCTATGTTGACCAGTGATTATTTATAGGTTTTTTCTCACTTTAAGTCCATTGCTTCTTAAAGATGCCTGCTGATTGTATAAAGGCTGCTTAAAAAATGGGTATACAGAAAATTATTATTATTATTATTATTATTATTATTATTATTATTATTATTATTATTATTATTATTATTATTATGCTAGACTAAGTATTCAGCTGACACCATTATTCCATGGCTTACAACACTACTTGCAATGAATTACATATTTCTCTGAGCGCATTTTTTCTGGAACAATTGAGAATAATTATGAGGTTGTGCAGCAGAAGCTATCTGAACTCGGGTCTTGTCACGGAATTCACTAAGACAGTTCTGATGTATTCACATTGAAGGTTTGTTCAGGCTCACGCTGGGGTTGGTTTGAATAGCTCAGCACAAATCACATCACAGGAAAAGTCATAATTTTATATATCAGCCAGAACATTAAAACAGCTGCCTAATATCGTGTAGGCCCCGTTCGTGCTGCCAAACAGCTCTGGCCCTTCGAGGCATGGACTCTGAAGGTGTCCTCTGGTTTCTGGCACCAAGACATTAGCTGCAGATCCATTGAGTCCTGTGAGTTGTGAGGTGGGGCCTCCATGGATCGGACTTGTTTCTCTAGCACATCCCACAGATGCTCCATCGGACTGAGATTTGGGGAATTTGGAGCCAATACAATGCCTTGAATCCTTTGTGATGTTCCTCAACTCATTCCTAAACAATTTTTGCAGTGCGGCAAGGCCACTGCTGTGAGGGAATACCTTTGCCATGGAGGAGTGTACGTGGTCTGCGACAATGTTTCGGTAGGTGGTAAAAGTGTCAAAGTAACATCCACATGAATGCTAGGACCCAAGGTTTCCCAGTAGAACATCAGCCAGAGCATCACATTGCCTTCTTCCCATAGTGCATCCTGCTGTGATGTCTTCGACGCACACACACCCGGCCGTCCACACGATCTAAAAGAAAAGGTGATTTGTCAGACCAAGCTACCTTTTTCCATTGCTCCACGGTCCAGTTCTGACACTCACATGCCCACTGTAGGCACTTTCAGCAGTGGGCAGGGGTCAGTATAGCTATTTTTCCTGCTTTCAACGCCTCAACATCAGAAACGGACTGTTCGCTTGCTGCCTAATACATCCCCCTGCCCCTTGACAGTTGTCATTGTAATGAGACAATCATTGTTATTCACTTTTCGGGGTATAAGATCGAATGGCCTTTAGAGTTCGGCTTTTTCATGGTCCAGATGTTAAGTCGAGCATTATATATGTTTCAGGCATTTGGCTGAAGCCACTGTGGCAGCTACTGTTGGACTGTGTGGTCAGTTTGTAAAATAACAGCAACAGCGCAGTAAACTAACATCACAGCTCCCATTTCTCCTTCCTCCGAATACCGACCTTGATGTAAATCTATTGGTTTTGATTTTTTTTGCCACTTGTCCCCTCCCGCCTGATACTCTAGTCGACCTCGAATGAGTGGAGAGGGACGAGGAACAACAGCGCGAGGTGTAAAGTCCGCACGTTATCCTCTCAATTCATCCGTGCGGGCAGAGCCATTGCTCACCTCCTCTGTCAAGCCGGGCTTTAAACTGTTACAAAGTGTGTCATGCCTGCCCAAGTGGATAATTGACTGCTTGGCCCAATAAGCAGGAAGGCGATCTACCGCGTTCACCCACCGGCCGATCAGTCAGTCGGCCCCCTACACACAAACACCTGAAAGTGATAGATTCTATCCTCCATTCCACAGTAACACCTACCGCCCCCTTCTATCGTTCTCCGGGCAATGGCACAGAACTAAAGCGGACGAGAATCTGTGCCATCGCCCAGTTCTCGCGTCCAAACCCGTTGCAGAATCACTTCTGTGTAACAGAGACCCCATCTCTGCATTTCAACAGCCAGTAAATCTTTCGGTGTCTGAACAGATGTGCAGCAGATGCAGTTTATAAAATAATGAATTGTCTTGAATCCAATGTGATGGTTAATTATTTTGTAAAAATGCACATCTCTGCAGAGGCTCTTTATATATCATCCATTCTGTTTCATTAGGAAGTGAATGGCGAATTAAATCCTAGATTATATCCCACCGCTTAGGTGAGACGCGGCCGAGGCTGCGCTCTGCCGTAACGGAACGGCTTTTCTGCGACTGCCGTCTGCGGAGGAGAAACGGGCGCCCGCGTGGACCTGTGACCACGACGGCTCGGACGCGCTTCCAGAGGCCGTGCCTTCCCCTGTTAACACTGCGCAGCAACGTGCCCCTCCGAAAGAGGAACGCAAAGATGCATCTGCGGAAGAAACGCCAGTTGAACCTCAATTCCCCGGCGATCTTGTTAGAGAACAAATGTGACAGCATCCTAATGAGCTGTCAAATGTAAACCACAAATCTATTGATAAACGCCAAAGCGTCGCCGAAACGAAAATGATTCTGCGCTATAATCGTAGCGATTATGAGCCATCTTGTTCGAGTGGAGCCGAAAGAAGGAATTTACTACAATATTTTCTTTGGCTCGGATCGCACGCGCGCTGCTAAGTTGCTCCACTTTCGTTAAATGGCTGCAGTCCTATTTGAATTTTGAACGTTACTTATTTTTTTCTTTCCCAAATGAGAAGCATTGATTTCTTACCTACGCCACATTCCCAGACCGCGCGGCAGTACCTGGAGCAATTGTGCTAGAGAAGTCCGCTTTAGTTGTAGGCAACACAAAATCTGTGAAATCCTTTACCATTTGCATTTTCCTACACCGAAAGTCTCAAGAGTTTCATGTTTCGCTCCAGCAAGAGCGCCGGTGTATCCTTCTTTTCATCCATCACTTACCTTTTCATTCTCAGGTTACGCTCGGCTAAATTGGAAGGATGCCTTTTAGACCTCTGTTTTGTGAAATTGTAAAACCGGACGCAACTTAAAGTGCAGTCCTCGCTCAGAATATTTGTCAAATTATAGCCCTCAGTTTATCTGCAGTTTTATATTCGCTTGGAAGTTCATTCCTCGGCCTGAATGCCATTGCGTAAACTCAACAAGTTGCTCTTCTCTCAGTTGCTGCTCGTAATTATAAAGCCCGGAGACGATTGATAAAAAGAAGAAACCTGGCAAGAGTTACCCATACAAGGAGAGGCCACAGTCTTTTATGACCCCGCGTCGCTTTTTGAGTGTCGCAAATGTTGTTGTTCCTCTTTATTTATTAGTTCCTAGCAAAGCCAAAAATGGAGAAAATACCTTTTTTTCTGAAGATTCGCCTCATATTCCAAATCTAATATTGTGAGACATCTCACTCCAGCAACTCCTCTGAGCCAAAGTTGGGGGAGAGATTGATACGTCACCTTGAATGACAGAATTAAATAGATGGGTCATGATTTAACTGCGCTGAATTCGACATTCTTGAAAAGCCACCCTCTCTCATTGTCTTAAATTATTCATAAGAGCGGAATATTTTCTTCGCGGAGAATAGCCAGTGCATTTCCAGCACTGTGACAGCTCATTATTTTAGCTGGGAAATGTATATGTTGGAAAACCATTTGACCCAGTTTTATTGTGACCTCAGCAGACACAGCTCGGAAACGGGCGTCAACCTGCATTTCCAGCTGAAGTTCTTCAAAGACTTTGCCGCGCTCTTTTGAGTCTCGGAGACAATGTGCAATTTCCGAAGATGCGATCCATAAATAATTCCAGCTTAGCTACCATAAGATACCATTTTTTATCGGTACTATCGTCCTTTGTTACTGTTCATTAATTTTATTTATTCATTTATTTATTTATTTATTTATTTATAAGGATGCCATTTCTCTCCTAGTGACAGACAATGTTAGGTTGATATACTAAGCTACTTATAGTTATTTACGCATTTATAGATTTTTAAGGCTGCATTTCAGGGTAAATACTTTGCTCAAGGGTACCGCAAGAGGGAAGAGGATTCAGACCCTTCAGATCCAGGCTCCTTCCGGTGCACGTTGGTGGCTATAACCACCGCAGAACTCGGTATCGCCAACCCCGTTTTGAAGGAATATTTAATTTATTGTTGCGAATCGATACAAAATTTTTGCCTGGCAATGATTTTAACTTTCCAAAAAGTCAGAATTGCATCAGGGCAACTGGTAGCAATTAAGGCCATGGTGGTTAATGGAGCTGAAAAGGCTGCTGTGTGGATTCCAGCTGGAACCCTGCTGTAGTACTCTTGAGCAAGGTGGTTAACCTCAAACGCTCCAATAAATTCTGCTGTTGTATGGAGGAGCAAAGCTGGGCCGTAGTAGTGCTGGCTGAACAACATAATAACATGATTTAAGACTGAAAAAATGATGCTATATGATGTCATCCTGTTAAAATTTAAAATGGTTGTTAGCGTAAACATTTTCTTTAGTTAAAGTCAACTGAAGTGAGGTCGGCGCTGGACAAATGTGGCCAGCGGTTGTAGGCTGCACAATCCCGTCTGCTGTACGTTTGTTAACCGATAGCTACGGCGAAGTTCCTGCTGCTGTACGAATGAACGCATTGCATCAGCAATAAAAAGAGAGCATTCCCTGGAGACAAATGCTCGATTTACCCCTTGATGCTCTACATCATTCTGTTTTGAAGATTAAAATATTTCATTTGTATTGGTTTAATTTGCCTTGGTCCAAGAAGACTGCGCATTTGCTCGTGGGTAACCGTCTGCAGAAACGGAAGCGTTTGCACGTGGAACGTAACACAGAGCACAAATCTGCCATCCAGCACTGTCATTACCTCCTGCAGAGCCAAAGTCCTGGCAGAACATATGCTCACTCTGTGGGGAAAATATAGGTCCGCAGGTTCTTCCACAACTAAGAATGACAATAATCAGCTTCAGTCACTTCATAAACAATTGAATATTTTGCTTGCATACACAGCAAAAACACTGTAATCCCTGGAGGTCTTCTTTTGCTGGTCTTTGTCTTTAAATTTACCGTTGACCTGGCATTACGTTTCCCTGCTTATCAGAAATAATACAGTCCTTACAGGACTGGATATTTAGCTCCAGAAACAGAGCTGTCGCACTTTACTGAGCGCTAGAGAAGGGCCCCTCCTTGGGCTTCATCTGCAGCCTTCACATTCCAAACCGATGTCCTTAACTATCGCTACACCATCGGCCACATGTGATGCTGACCAAAGTGTTATTATATTGATATTAATATTAGAGCATATTAGCCATTAGAGAAAGTAGCAAGGTTTGCCCTAGGGCCTTCGGTCTCATACGGACACAAGCACGCTGGGAAAACGTCGGTGTATGCACCATACATATTTAAACAAAGAAAACCTCCCGCGTTTACAGGGAAAACGTTGGTTGTGTTTGTTTTCATTATTTTCACTGGCTTAGTTATTTCTCCCATTCTAAATTCTGGTGACAAAATGTAAATATTTAATCTGTGGGACCCAGTGATGGAGGAGCGAAACGCATCCTGCCGAGTCCTTGCTCAAAGCACATTATTAATTTAAAGGCTTGAAACCCCTCGAATACCACCCGTATCTCGTACCGTACCTTTGAAAGTGTGCACATCTTACAGTGGCTTATGAAGTGCCCATCTGAATGTTATTTATCATGCCAGCCCACCCACTATCCCTCACTCAAAGATAAGCTTGGGGAATATGAATCAAGATGCAGGGGGCAAGAGTTTTATTATTTTATTTTTATTTATTTTTTTTTTTTTACCGTGGCCTTTTTTTTTTTTTTTAGAAAGTATGTACAAAATGTTGAATATTTCAAACAAAGGGTTTCACAGGTGAGGGGAGGGGGGGGGGGAAATTGTACTGCAAATTTGTACGCGGACACCTGAGCTGATGCTTCGCGAAGGGTCACCTCTGCGCAACGTGGGTCTTTTAAATAAAACGAAAGTGACGGATTTGTTGTTTCCCGTTCAGCCTCAGACAAGCAGCGAGTGCCGTGTAAATAAGGCCCTATTTTTCCTTATTTCTCCACCAGATTTTATTTTTTTAATTGATCGCGGTGAAGGGCTGGGTCACGGCAGCAGAAAGGCAGAATTGGAAAATTGACAGAATACAAATACAGAGAATCCAGGAAACACTCAAAGTAGTTACAGTGTTTAATGGGGGGGCAATATGAGATAAATATGTTAATATTTGTGACAGTTATGATTCAGGATGTTAACTTGTCTCAAGGGTGCTATGGCAGGTCCCCTCCGCAGAGTCGAACCGTGAGCTCTGTTCTGGACGCTGAGGTTTCTTTTTAACAGCGCTTTTGGTCGATTTACGTCCTCTGGCACAGCGCTCACGGCTTCGTGTCCTGTTTGCACAAAGCGGAAACGCTTAACGCTCTAACATCTCTGTTTCCCACACGTCCCCTTTCAGCAACTCCGGGACCTGGTTCTGCCTGTGTCCGAGCCAGTACTCCGGCAAGCTGTGCCAGCTGAGCGCCTGTGACGGGAACCCGTGTCTTCACGGGGCCACCTGCGTGCCCGGCTCCTCTCGCCACGCCGTTTGCCTCTGCCCCTTCGGAAGAGCTGGCCTCCTCTGCGAAGAGCGTAAGGACCGAACGTGGCGCCTCGGGGAACGCCGGTGCCCCCACGCCAGGCGCAGCGGGCGATCGACAAGGAGAGGCCTTGCTAATTTGCCGCTGCGGCAGCTCTGCCAGACTCATTTGGGAAAGCAGGCGCTCTGTGTAGCCGCTCAGGATACGGCTAATAGCATTTGGGAGTCAGTCAATGCGTATTGACTGGCAATCGCAGAGTAATAATCTTCAGACCATAGGGTATTTCAAAAAGCATCTGGGGATTTATGCCACTGCAAATCCCAGCCTACTAGCAATGCTGTAATCCCCACCCCCCACTGCCAAAAAAGGTGTGCATATATATAAATAGATAGATAGATAGATAGATATATCAGTCAATATGCATTGTGCATTCATATATAATACATACTGACTGTCAGTCCGTTGTGTGTACATATAAGGATAGACATGATCCATTGGTAGGTAGGTAGACAGACAGGAAAGCAGGCAGGCCAACAGATAGACAGACAGACAGTCAGACAGAGCGGTAGATTAATAGAAGGATGATAGGCAAACAAAGTATATTACGTGTTACACCGTGTTGTGGCTGATGTAAGAAGTGCCAATTTTCATTCCATTTCCCGAAGTCAGCTGGCATCTCAAATTGTTCGCCTGCAGATATTAAGGAGGGCTGCGGTGAAAATGCGCTCGGATAGGTAAGACGCACCCTATTGCAGCCGCTGCGCGAGCACGTTGGACCGCGTGCGGTTTCCCACACGCTGGCCAATGCGCCGGGGAGTCTAAATAAAGCATGCCGTGCGTATTTGGAGGCTGCAGTCGAAATTAGGCCGGAGCACGAGCTCAAGTAGATGTTTAATTATTCAGCAATTTAAATAGACACGAAAAATGCCATAAATGTTGAATGAAGGTAGGTGCTTTGGCTGTGCCTTCTCGAACGCAGCAATAATGCAGTTATTTCTTATTAGTCTGCAAGCATTGTGTCACAAACTTATTAGCCATTATTTGCGTTTGTAACACAAATGCTGCTTATGTAGAATATGGGCCAGCAGGGTGCTGGTTAGAGCCGTCGCCCTGGAGCCCAACAGTTTGAATCCCGCATTCAGTGCTATTCGGTGCTGCAGTGCTATCGATCAAGGTACTGACACCGAATTAATACAGTAAAAATTGCCCACATGTATGATGGATAAATGATAATATTTTGCTTTGTACGTTAACATAACATTGCACGTCACTTCCTTTGCTGCTTCATCCACTAAATGAATAAGCAATAATGGTATACATGTGAGACAGCAGGTTTCCAGAGTACTTCACAGGTATTAAATATTTTAATTTTTATGGTCCGGAAATAGGCGTGGTGGCAGTGATCCGAATCCGTCACAGTTGTTTCTAGCTCAGCTATAATCTGTGAGCTCTCTATGTGTCTGTCATTATCTGCCGGTCGAAAACGGAGGGTGAATAGGAGTTCCTGCTCCCCAGGGAGCAAGAAGGAAAGCAAATGCAGTGAGCTGCCATGAAGGAGACAGGGCTGAGAATGGCACCGGCATGACCTCCATCGCATCCCTAGATCACATCATAAGCTGCTCATATAATGAAAAGCGCCGCGCTGCGCAGGAGCACAGGATAACGCGGTCTTACTGCAGTTTATACACCATCGTCCTTCCTGCTTTAAGGATGCGTGCAAGACCGTGCAGTTCCGCTGCACAAAGTGAGAGTAAACAAATGGGCCGATGTTAATGAGAACTTCGTCTGTCCGCCGTTGTAAAATGTGTATGCACATAAAAAAAGTACAGCACTGCTTGAGAGATCACGAGAAATATTTTACAATCCTTCTTTCTTCTCAAGTTCTTTGGTTTTAAATGGGAAAACAGAAAAGGATGTATTGCAGTATTGCATAGAGGACACCTGTTGGGAAAACACTGCATAATCATTTTTGTGGAATGCTTCCCACAGAATAATAGACAGAATGCAATAAATGTAGTATTATTATTATTATTATTATTATTATTATTATTATTATTATTATTATTATTATTATGTAGCTCTTCAAAATTCCAACACTATTTTGGTAGGTTAGTACAGTAATATCTGTATTAGTGCTTTATTATTTTTATCAGTACCTGTATTTAGTGCTTACAGTCTTTTTTTTTATGGGTAACTTATATAAAATTCCAAAAAAATCTTTTTCTTTTCCTTAATTTTTAGAACATTTAAAAAAATTATTATGCTAAATTAGCCAAGAGCGCTGCAGGACGTAGCGCTAACCGAGGCATCGGTGTGCTTTAATTCATTTTCATTGAATTATAGCAAAGAGCTGACTGCTGGCTGCTAGGAGAAGCAAGCTAACATCTCCATTTGGGCTCGGTCTTGCCGAGATTGTAAACGGGGTCGGCCGAGGTGCCACCGCTGGGACGTCACCGTGTCAGCCGGTCGTCTGTCACACCCGACGCGCCCTAATGCCAAGCAGAGTCCTCTAATCTCCCGGCGTCATGCAGAGTGTACCTGACATTTGAATTTAATGCCAGATAACATCAGAGTGTGTATTGATCTCCACCAAAGCCTTCCTTTCTTTTCGTGTTCTTCTCTGGCAGGCCATTCCTCAACAGGTCCCCCTCTCCTGCGTTCCCCCAAAAGTCAATGCAAGTCCTAAAGACCACCCCCCTGCTTGTGTTCCATCAACGCCGGTCCTAAAGGTTGACTAATAGTATAACTGGAAGAGGGCTGAAGGTACTTCATTTATAATTAAAGCTGAAAAACCGAAGATCAGACTTCAGATGGTCTGTCATGCCAGGGCATATTCATCTGTGGGCTGGACTCCATCTTCAAAGGGAATACGGCTGGTCCAGGTTTGGGTGCATTTTAGATTAATTGCACCATCACGCGGCATCTATAATGCATCCAAGGGTGCCGCATTCAGATGACTGCGCGGCCGAGGAACGTCTTCGGAACGTTTCGTCGGCTCGGCTCAACTTCCCGTTTTCTTCGTCTAAAAGCATGCCTGGAAATATTACACCGTTATTTTACCCCGGACTTGGAATCCCACGGCCCGCTGGAACAAGGAGGCCGTTTCATCCAACGTAATAAACTTTATCGCACAAAGTGCTTCCGCTGGCTTTTCTGCATTAGTGACAAGGCTGGTCAAAACTGTTCGAGGCTGTAGGCTGGGACGGAAAAGAAGGGAAAGAAGTCCTCATCTGGAGGCTCCGGTGAAAATGAAGATATAATACTTAAAAATTGTCCAGAAGGCTTTATAATAATTGCAAGGTAGGCATAGAGGAATGAAAACAAACCAATATTAATCTTTTGCACTTTAAATGAGTCCATTAATGCGCTATAGTACTTATTATCGTGTCTGTGGAGACCATGAAGAGATATTAAATGGTGATGTCCAACCAAGGATGTGAATCTCTCGCCCTCGGGTCAGGAGTCTCGGCATACTTAGCAATGAATTCATTACGAATATCAGCCGCCATCCATATGCGGTGTTTTCTCAGTAATAAATGTGCTAAAGATCTTACCGGTAAAACTTCCTCAGCGCGGCCTGCTTCTGCTGAGACTTCGTGTCAGATTAATGGATATCCTCCAAACACAAACTGTTTTTCAGTTCAAACAGGCTGAATTTCCCTGAAATCCATCTGCATAAATAATACTTACCCAAACAACCCACTTCCTCCGCTGCGAGCCGCTCGATCCATTTGTGGCGTAATAGCACATCTGTTCAGGTATTTCTCTTCTGCTCCAGAAAGGCCTGCCGCCGCAAATCTAACGCACGCAAAATACTTGTCGCCCGTCCCCTGCCCTAATGATGCCTAAATCGCTTTGCCGGATTCTACCGCTGACTGTGGCTGTCAGCAGCTGTCAGTGCGGACACATCGCAGGCAGGTTTAACATTAAAACATATTAATATGCACCCTCCTAGGGGGCTATCTATGAGAGGGAGAGAAAAACCATTGTCCAGTTATTAAAAACCGGTATCGGAGTGCCGCGCCCCAGAAGAGATTTAAATATGTCCATTCCATCCATGCGTGAAATGTAAAGAAGCAAAGAAATGTACAATAAATATCAGCATTAAAAATTTACCGCAACAGAAGAATCCGTCCATTATTCATAACTGCTTGTCCAGTGCAGGGTCCTGGTAGGCCAGAGCCTGTCTCGTGAGCATAGGGTGTGTGGCAGGGTACGATCTGGATGGGATGGCAGTCCATTATCACACACATTCCCTCGCACAGATGCTAAGGGCAATGTGGAGTAACCGGTTCACCTGCAAAATATGTCCTGGGACTCTGGGAGGAACCCCTAATAACACGGAGAGTCGCGAGTCGACTCATTACAAAGTAAGTCGAGTTTGTGTCGATATTTGAGCCCACAGCCCAGGAGCAGTGGGGCACCAGTGCTGCCTGCTGTGCCACCCTGGCGCTCAGTTCTTCTGGCTTTACGTCCTATAACGTACACAAAGTATGTGGACACCTGAGCTTGTTGAAGATCCCATTCCAAACCCATGGGCATTCATACGCAGCTGTCCCTCCATTGGTGCTATAACCGTCCTGACTCTACTGGAAAGGCTTTTCACCAGATTTGGGGAATTTTTGCCCATTCGGCCACAAGAGCGTCGGCGATGTCGGCCGCTGATGTCATGTGAGAAGGCCTGGCGTTCCAGTTCATCGCTCAAGTTCTCCCACACTAACCTGGGCAAACCGTGTGTTTATGGAGCTAACTTTGTGCACGGGGGGGGGAGGGGGCACAGCCATGCTGGAGCAGGAAAGGAGCTTCCCAGAACTGTGGCCACAAAGGAGGAAGCACACAATTGTCTAGAATGCGGGCTGAAGGGTGCAGCTGACGCAGCTCAGTAACTACGGGGGGGTTCCACATACTTTTGGCCAAGTAGTATAGCCAGAGGATCGTGGCTGGTTTGACGTCATATTATTGCATCTCTTTAGTCACCTTCACAAGCGAGTGTCCGCTATTAGGTGATGCGTAAAAATTAATCTGTTCATAAGCGAGAAGGCTGTAATTTATTGGACTTTAAGTATTCTGTTTACAACACAAGGCAGGATGGGAATTTTTTCATTTAAAAGCTCCGGCTAGAGTATAGATTGGGCGAGGGTTTAATTTTTATCGTCTCCTCTTAGCTCGCCGGCTGAACCTATTTCAATTCATACCCACACGAATGAACACGGCAGCGCGGAGCTCCTCGAGGCGAACGCCGCAGTCATCTCGGTGCTATCATGTAGGATGTCAGAGGAAACAAGTCGGAAAACAAAATCATTTTCAGCTCCTCTGTATTTTAGCCATGCAAGAGGACGCCGCAGGTTGGGCAGCTGAACGCGATGAAGGCGTGAATCCTTCCCAGACCTAAAGTCCGATCTTTCGTTCTCAGCCGTAAGACCCGACTAAAATTGCCAGTAAAGTTTGAGCATCAGTTCTTATCTGTGTACCGCATGAGTATACGCCGTACAGGGATGAGCTAATGGGAAGGAACATCATGAAGCTACAGTAGACAGAATGGCTAGAATGTGTCCTCTACAGGCTGTACGGTATTTTTGCTCAGTTTATTCAGAATCAGTCCTCATTTAATATAACCTGTCCTCAGTCGACGAGTGCTTAAAGCCGCAAGAAGTTTGAGTTCCTCTCTTTCATCATTTCTTTCACACTAATTCTAACTTTTGAGGCATGGAGGCGAGACCACGTGAGCTTTACAGTTCAATGTTGCGCCCGACATCCCTCGTCTGTTTGCTGTGGCCGCTGTCTGTCTATGTGCTTTCAGCTGCCAGCATAGCTGAAACACAGGCAGAGAGTAAATTTGTCTTTTGAGCATTTAGCACAAACATTTTAAACGTTTAGTACGGCCAGGCGATCTTTTCCGAGATTGCAGACGTGTACTATGCGTACAGCGTGTGCGTCAGTGCGACTGGTTTGCAGCTTCCCAAACCCAGCTGGCTGCAGCTTTCCTATGATCTTTAAGGTGAACGGTCGCCAAGCTGTTTATGGATGCATTACAGTGTTTGCCTAGTGACTCCATCGCCTGCAGCTAACAGTTTATATTTCTCAAAATTTCTTTTATTCCAAGGATGGACCCACTGGCCAACCAGGCAGGTTTTGCTGCAGAATTGTGGTGCATTATGCAAAAATGTATTTAGAGAATAATTTCGACCATTTAAATTGGTGGTCTGGGTGAATTTTCTGGAAGATTGTGGCTTCACATGTGGCCCAGCGTCAAAAAAAAAACAAAAAAAAAGAGATCTTGCCCAAGGAATAAAATCCTGCTGATGTAAGGAAATCAGCCAGAAAAGTCGGCCGCCCGGCTGCTTAAAATTGACCATAGGCAACAACAAGTCTACGATGAGGCCGAAACGGAAGCAGAAATGTGCTGCTACAGATAATCGCGAAATGAGTAGATAAAACCGGCAGAGTTGGCTCGATGTTAAACTGAGCCAAACGAAACCTCCGATTCAAAGCTACTCGCCAGTTAAGCCCCCCGCAAACAAAATATAGCCAATTTCTAACCGCACGAATGTCAGCGCTACAACCAAGCGGAGCTCCAAAGCATTTTCTCAGACGACTCGACTCGGAGAACTGTTCCTAGCTATGACCATAGGGTGAAGAAGAGGGAACGCAGGCCTGTTTGTGAAGATGGGAGAGCGGTTTCATGGTGGTGGGAAATCGGGGTTACGGGGACTGAGCAATCTCTGCATTTTGCCTTGAAATCAGGGGCAAAAAAATTGTGTGCCAGCACTGTGAAATCAGCCAATTCGGTGTAGAAAATCACAGTACAACTCCAAAGCATTCAATAAAAGGTGCTTTGAACGCGCACGCCTCTGACGGATGCCGATAAACACCATACGGCTGCACCGCGGTAAACATTACATATGATGCCTATCTCCTGTTTGATTAAAAACCTGGTTAAGCAGCTAATAATTCTGAAACAAAACTGAGATGGATAAACCAACAATATTTTTTCCTCCCCTAAACAGACTTCAATTCCTCTGTGTCTCTGAGCAAAAAAAAAAAAAAAAAAAAAGAGACCTGAGGTTTGAGCAAAGATTTAAGCTGGATCAATAGTGCCACCTTGTGGCGGGCGCCGCTCAGATGCCAGTGGTTTGGAGGGCATTTAAAATGAGATTTTGGAGAAGTCTGGAAAAAAGAATAGCATTGTCACAGAGGAAAAATTGGATTAAATAGCAGAGCGAGTTCAGGGTAGAACCCACAACCTCAAGGTGAGCACAAACATCTCTCCCGCTTTCTGCTTTGTCATTTACGGTGAGCGGACGGCTTGGGATTTTTGCGCCTTCGTTCTTTGAGACGACAAACCCCGAAATGCAGATTAGACAGTGATTAAAGTGTAGCGGAGGGGGCGGTTTAGCGTTGTCATGGTTACATTTAAGCGGGGCACTTTTTATTAGGCGTGGAAATTTGCCATTCAGAAAATACAGGTGAGATTAGAACAGCAGAGCGCCGGCGAAACCAATAAAGCGGCCTAAATTAAGAAATGACGGACAGCAGGAGGAAAATGGGTGTTTGCATAGAAGCGATAAAGAGAAATCAGTTTTAATAACTGAGCGGGTTTCTGTTCATTATTTGGTAGGTAAATATTGCGATGTGAATTACCGCATTTATGGTTCAGACACCCGCTTACATGTGATGTTCGATGACCCTCCAGTCACCCCATTAAATATTGTATATATTGTGCTGCTATTGTGCCGGTGATATCCTGCCTGCAATGCACTTAATATCAGTTGCATCTTACTTGGCTGCGGCTCAACGACTGTAAAGATTATTTTTCTATTTCCTTACAGGCGTTAATATCACGAGGCCCCAATTCAATGGCAGGGATGAGTTTGGCTACACGTCCTTCTTGGCCTTCTCGTCCGTCCCCAGCATGAGCGTCTTCTACGAGTTCAAATTACAGATCACGTTCGCCCACAATGGGTCGGCGCTGAAGGACAACCTCATCCTCTTTATGGGGCAGAAAGGACAAGGTGAGGCTCCCCCGTGACATTTTCTGAAGGTCGGGGACGCCAGCACAGTGGTGCTACAAGATGGGAAGACAAGATAGGACCTCTTAGGGTTTGCGAATGGCTCCCGAGGTTCATTACGGGCTCCGCGGGGCTGTCCGTCAGCCCGCCTTTTCCCACGTTCCGCACTTCAGGGTTACTGGCGGTTAAATTATTTTAAGGCAGCGAACCTACACTTGCCCTTCCACCTTTTGCCTTCATGAAGATGCCTCCCAGGGGCCACAGAGGAGAAATCTGGTCCCATGGTTCCAGCTCCAGGATATTCCATTACTGTAAGCAAGAGATGCCAGGGCAGGTGGTTCTTAACTAATGATACCTTGCTGTGAGACAACTTGGCTGTAAGTTGCAAATCCCTTTATACTGCAATATATAAGGTTTATAAACAATGCATGCATAAACAACAAGGATGCATGCTATGCTATAGAATTAGGCTTTGTTATATTTTTCCATTAACTTCATACATTATTTACATTAAAAATTATACTAATATAGAAAAGTAGGCATATAAATACAGTGCAGTATTATATTTTTATACAGCCCTGATCTCATCACTTTCATTTATGTAGTTCATTATTCACTTATCTGTTTCTTTAGCTTTTTCTTTTCATCGCCACCGCAGTTACTTTTTCACTTGCTGGTCATTGCAAATGAAATGTAAATACGTAGAATTACAAATGGAAAGTTGTGTAAATAATTTCTGATAGACACCCAGGCACTGACCGAGAGAAAGATGTTGAGATTTGGAAATGATATACTGTACTAATGCTTAAATAATACTAATACAGAATAATAGTAACAATGACTGATAGACATCCAAATATCGGCTGAGTCGGTAACAAATACGGTCCCTTCAGGCCGCTGCTAGCAATGTTCCTATATAGCAGATGGAGTCGTTGTCGTTGGACTTTACAACCAAACATCAGACTCAAAAATGACATAATAAGGTAAACAGGATGACCTTCATACGTCTCGGTTGTCTTAAGCTGCCGTAGTCGAGGACTACTTATATTAACAAGGCAGCGACAGCCAATCGGGAGACGGGGAGCAATTATTACAAAAATCCACAATTTTCTTGCTTCAACGGCTTTAAACATTCCTTGGAAGCCAAAGTCACCACCAAGACTCCAGCTAACAAGGCTTTTTTTAATGAAGGTCAGAGCTGGAAGCCCTTCAGCCCTCCACCATTGATGCAGGATGAACACGGGAATAAAAGCAGCGACAGGTGAATGCGGATGGCCGGAGGGCGAATCGCATTCAGTTCGGTGGCTTCCTCCGGGGACTGCAATTTAAGATGATTCATCGGGAGACGAGGAGAAAGACATTCTTATGAGTGATGGTACAGCTGTCAGGGCGGCGCGCAGCGGAGGACCCAGCTGCAGCGGAAAGGGCACCAATAAATAGCGGTTGCGCATGTTATCGAGGCTGCTTAGTGTCATGCGGCTGGTGTGGACGTACAGTTAGCGGCACAGTGCGGAACAAAGGCCAAATATGACCGCCTTTGTAAACAGTTATCTTTCATAAAAGGTAAAAATGATCTTGAGGAAATTCAGTTCACAGGAGGGTCGAACGGGATATTGGGATGGGGGGACCCGGCCTACAGGGTTTCTGCATACAGAAAAACAACTGATGGAGAAAACAATAACGCAAAATCTGGATTATTGGAATAACCTGTGCGAATGGACGTGTCTCCCACTCGGCTGTCAATCACTTTATTACTGTTTAACATCCCAGAGCTCCCATTTGTATATTTTCATATGTACCAATTTTTACGCAAATGTACGAGCGGTCGGGTGCCTGGGACTTTAACCAGCAACCAGTATTCCTGCATATTGGCATGTATAAAATATTCCTCTAGGTATGAACGGCGATGACTTCCTGGTGCTAGGAGTGCGCAATGGCAGGATTGTGCACAGATTCAGCCTGGGTTCCGGAGTTGGTACTGTGGTGAGCTGGCCGCTCAACCGAAGGCTCGGCATCCACACAGTCCAGTTTGGAAGATTTCTCAGAACTGGCTGGTTAAAGGTACCATTATTATTATTATTATTATTATTATTATTATTATTATTATTATTATTAACCTAGAAAATAACACTTTAAAAATTAAATTTGCTCTTTTCCTAAGTGCAGGCTGTGGTCTGCTAAACCGCTGAAGTGCAACATCCAGCTTTTATAGCCAACACTGTGCCAGTATCGCCACCTCACACAACTCGTTCATTTTGCTTGTCATACCGGTTGCTTCTGAACCACCGCTGCAGGGTTCGCTCAAAGTTCAGTGGATTAACATTTCCACTTTTTCAGATTGATATGTTGTTGGGATCCTGAGAGCTCTGTCATTTTAAGGTTGACAACCAGAAGAACAGGACGGGCTCCTCTCCAGGGCCTCTGGTCGGCCTGAACGTCGCCGGTCACCTCTACGTGGGTGGGTACAGCGAGCACGTTCCACAGCTCCTCCCGGCGGCGGCCCGGTTCCGTAACGGCTTTCAAGGTGAGGTCACTTTGCCGGCTTAGATGTGGCGACACACACCTGTGCGATGCTCTCAAACAGGTCAGCCAGGTTGGCATCCTAGCCCCCCTTGTCTTATACACGACTTTGAATTATCTGGTCCTCTCCAGCCATTCATAGATTAAACAAATTTTTTTAAAAAAAGGACTACTGGATCATGGGAGTGAGAACAGAGTGATCTGGATCTGTTGCCTGAATTTGGTCTGCAGCTCTGTTAATGTAAATGAGGGCTGGGCTCAAATTATTACTTTTAAAACTGGGCAGCTAATCCCCTGGAAACAGGGGATTCAAGGAGCTTCAAAGCTCCAGTAGATGAAGCCCAGGCCAGGGTTACCACCCCACAGACAACTGTTTACTATGCTAATTCTTTTTCCTTTTTACTTGAACCACTACATAATTCAAATATATGCATAATAAGACAATGGCACTGCAGGTGTATTTTTGCTCTGATGTCCTCGAGTATACACAACGCGTGCATTAATGGAGCGCTTGTTGGAAATGGGGAGAGCATGCGAACTCCACCAGGTTGAGCCAGATTTAAACCCACATCCAAACCCACCATCCAGCCACGAGCTGCCGCAACGCTGTGCCATGTATACAATTACTTTACAAAAGATTTTCTGCCCGGGAGTTAACCATGTGGTCAGTAATGGCCTGATTTTTCTTTACACCCACATCCGGCTTTGCTGGTGGCTCCGTTTCTATCAGTAATTCTTTACACACGACCTGCAATCGTGATACGCACAATACATTAAAAAAAAGATTCATGACAGACTAACCCTTAGCAAGAAGGGTCTTGTTTTTTTTTTTTTTTTTCTTGCTTTATCATGTAGCCAGATAAAAAAAAATAATAATGGTCTCATTATTTAATGTTATTAAATGTTTTCCTGGGGCTTGGAGCCGAAGCTGCACGCTGCCTCCTCTGCTTCGCGACGAAATTTTGCAGATACGCTCGGGTCTTGGAACTTAGACAAGGGCATGGTGTAATTTTTATTTCTGCTTTTTTTCCCCCCTATTTATTTATTTATTTATTTTTCTTCCCCAGCATCATTATCTGTTTGTTCCCACTCTGCCCTTATCGAGGGCACACGTTCCAGAACTCATTTACGTCGGTGCGTTCCTACAGGAACAATTTGGGCACAGCCTGCTTACAGCTCCACTGCGCTGCCGCTATAGCAACGATAAAGCTATGACTACTATCGTGAGCAGTAGCGACGCTCTCCTGTTACGATTATGATAAGTATTATTCAGCATTACTGTAATATAATTGAAGGGGGCAACACCTCCTCTGTTCGCACGGTTTTATTCCCGCGGCCTGAAATCCGTCTTCCTTGGCACGCATTCTGAAACATCACGCGACTGGCACATAAAGGCGTGTGGGCAGCTCCCCACAGTGTCACGCACAGGACTGGAGGCTGAGCGTGACCCCGGTGGTGTGAACGTCTGTCCAGAAGGAGTAACCTCTGCGCGGGAGACACAGTAACGCCAACGCCCAGGAGAGCAACGGCGACACCCTTCCCGCCACGATAATCGTGTTGGTCTCGGTAAACAGAGTGATAATGCACTCCGCTGGCCGCCATCAACACAGCCACCGCAAGGTCATCCTTGGCAGAAAAGCAGCAATAAAACTGCCAGTTAACATCTCTCCAGCAGCGTCCCGTCGGGCTGGATGGGAAGGCCGAGCGAGGGCACTGTCTGGCTCTGGGATAAACGGCCGACCGTCTCTCTACAGGCTGAGCCACAGATGCTCCACTGCACTAAGGCCTGGGGTCACAAGTGCTTCCCAGAGATGTGAGAAGGGTTCGTATGGTGGTTTGAACCACATTAGGGTGTTTTTGTTTCCTTGCTTTGCGTGAGCCATTGCGTAAAGGCTGTGATGTTTCAGCACTGATACAAGCATGTCATTACATTTATTATTTTGGCACACACATTTTTACCCAAAGTGACACACGGCTCAGAGTGAACAAAAGTGCGTTTTGCCACAGACGCAGACAGCCGACTGCCGAAGCTCGGTTTGTCTGATGGCGCACTTCACAAGTAGCTACGCGTAAAGCCGACCGAGCGAGGCGAAATGCAAAGTGATCGTAGCAACTGATCCAAATTTATTCAGCTGTTAGCAGATCTGAAAAGATGGTCTGGGAGCGCTGGGATTTGAGACTGAATGCTGAAAAAGTGAAAGTGTGAAATTGTGAAGGTGCGGCAGACAAAGTATGAAGTTGCGATAACAAAAAAATGTATGCGATAGGGGAACCGGTAGTGTGTTATAAAAAGAAAGTCTATTAAGTAAATGTAAAGAGGAAAGACCAAAAACAAATATTTCAGTGTTTTGTTCTTGAAAAGCCACTTCTTCTTGCTGGCCTTAAAAGAAAAATCATATTCCATTAAGCAAGCTTTTCTTTACAGTGGACAATCTGCCTGACTCTGTGCAAACTCTACATACGTTTAGTTGGAATCAAGCCCACATTCAGCCACATCCCATCCTAGCTCTGTGAGACACCTGCACTATCTTCTGCACTACTGTTGGATGCAAGCCACCACAAATTTGATATTAATATCCCAGACCAAAGGTGGAATGTACATACCAGCCCAAAATTTTCACTAAAGTGTTAGGCAGACAGTCTGTTTTGTTAAATGGAGACCAAAGTTTGTCTTCGTTTGTCTTTTGTGCCATTGTTGTTTAATTTTCATTCCAAACCCCCCCATATAAATATCAACACAGAGCTCCACAATAACCATCTGGCTCGCAGCAGTGTCGGCAGCATATATTTGCAGTTGTGTGAGAGGCACTATGTGTGCCGAGCGTGGGGAGCAGGGGGCGGCGGTGTGCCGTGAATATTCATGTATGAGCAGGATGTTTCCCCTGCATCCTGTCTGCCCAAACAAGTCAGGCCACGGAGGTGCGTGGGCTCCACCACCGAGACAAAAGGTGCAAGGGTTCAGTGTTTATAGGCCCACCAGCCAGTTTGCGTGGTCAACAGCAAATATTGTATGTTCTATATTTAATAGGGCAAAAAAACCACTCTTCAACCAAAAGGGAAGGAAAGCGTGAACTAGTCCTACATGCAAAAGAGTAAAATAGTATTTACAGCTATTAATGTAGCTGATGCTTTCTCCAAAGTCCCTGCATTTACTTCCATTATAATTTTGTTTACAGTTATTTAGGCCCCGAAAGTAGCAGTTCTAAGGAACTTGGTTTATTTCCCTTCAGGCTGCATTTTTGACCTGCAGTTCCGCACACGCCGGGGGGCCAGATTCCGAGCTCCAGGAAGGCCGGAGGGACACCCCAGCTTGGGCCGCAGCGTGGGACAATGCGGAGACGACCCCTGTGCCCTGATCCACTGTGAAAACGGAGGAACCTGCATGCAAACAGCAGCCACAGTCTAGTATGTGAAGCATTAGAGATTAGTAAAAATGGTCAACATGCAAATTGAGACCCACAGAGGTGTTGCACCATAAACGCAATATAGATTTATATATAAAGTACTGTATAATGCATAGGGTTTTTCATGTATTAATCAACTTTCTGTTTTTTCATATAGGGCAGCAAATGCCGTTTATGGGTTACAGAGCAAACCATGTCACAGCAAAACCCTATTACAATATGATATATTACATTATATACAGGAAATGTATATAGAAAATACTTCTTATTGTATAAATCAAATACGGCCACAAGATGGCGCTGTGCATTAGAAAGGATTTCTCGGCTGGAATTACTGGGTTCTATGGAAGTGAAGACAAAGTTATTGTAGATACACTTATACCTCTGCTTTTTTGGTTATTTTTGCAGCATCACTCATTATAATTGCTATTATTTTGAAAATATTCTTTGTCCTTTTGACAGGTTTATAGGTGTACAAATGTAGTAATCGCGTAACTTCTTTTACAGAAAGTGCTGCATGATCATACTACACGATTCTTGTATTAAAAATAATCACATTATTAATGACTACAATGACACCAACATGGCAAGAAAAAAGGCGAATAATGTCGAGTAAAGCAGAGCTGTGAGAATGGGTGTTGCCATTATATGAAATCCTAGTTGTTTAGATTATAGTATGAATGTTGAAGAAACAAGAATGTAGAATAACTGTTTGAGCGTTATCCATGTCAGCCACTAAAACAACAAAATACCCAAGTTTATCTCCTAACTACTATTTTCTCATTAATATTTATTCAGCCATAACGAAAGGGTTCTTTGTGCTGAGAAAATAACAGCAAACACGTTAACCTGCCTCCTGCATGCAGGTGTGCACATATTTTGTGGTCTCTGGTGAACTCTTTGCTGCTCCCTTTCTGCCAGCTGCCACTGCCCATTAAGGTGGAAAGGGGCGCTGTGCACCGACATGGTATCTCCGTGTGACGCCCAGCACGAGCCGCCACCCCTGTGTGCCCAGGGCTCCACCTGCATACCCTCCCCAGGTGGATATTCGTGCCAGTGTCCCCTGGGAACCGGCGGACGCTACTGCCAGCAAGGTTTGGCCTCAGATACGGGCATCCATCTTTCACAAACACATTTCCTCCAAACTGTGTCGATACTGGGCACAAATCCTGCGCTTGAAATGGAAAAAAGTAGCAGTGCATCCTTCAGTATGTGAGAAGTACCAAGTATTCAATTTTGAATTTCTGCAGCGAATAAGAGACATTAGGAGCTTATGTTCACATTATATATTTCTTTAACACAGTGGACACGTCTCAAATTTAAGAAAGCATCACATGAGCCAACTTGCACCCTGGTAATGAAGTGCAGCTTTGAGGGCTATTATAAGCAATCGGCATGACAGCAGACTTTTGCTGGGAGAATCCGGTCAGCGGGGGAGCGAAAAAAGAGCACCGGGAGATTATGAGAAGCACCGGCAGGCAAGAAAAAGTCCCGGTTATCCAAAAAGCAAAATGTAGTGCTGCTCATACCAGTGAACACGAGCCCACTTCACACACTGGTGGGACCGCTGTGCTCATGGAGCTCACGCCACTTTCCCCACTGCTAAAGGCCTTTGCTGTAATTGCAAGGAGCTGAAGATGAGTAGCAGAGCTGCCTGGGATCTCAACCCCCTTCCCAGGAAGACATACCCACCCCACCCCTGGCGATTAGCACATTTGTTTAGGCAGCAAGCCACCGCTTTAAGCCGATACGTATTGGCAAGCTGCCAAAGTGAGAAAAAAGCAGACTCCAGTAGTGCCTTCATGTAGCCATTGGTGAGATCTTTCGCAGAGGCCACACCCTGTGCTGGAACACTCCACAGGGTGCTTTGAATCCACTAGTGGGGCATCTTCACATCTTCTCCTCCACTGAACCCATACTTTACACTCAATTTACAGGTTTTGGATCCACGGGATGACAGTAATCTGTTAGTAAGACTAACACAGTTGTATGCAAATGTTTAGCCATCCCCCCCAACAAACTTAAGCTTTGTTCATATTCTTCATAAAACAATGTGAGCACAACCTCCGCTTGAAAAAGAACTTTGCTACTTAAATTTGACTACTTACTCACTATGTCACTATACACATTAGGATGAGTGCTCCTCTACTGCATTTCAGGCCTAGCGCTAAGCGACCCGTTCTTCAACAGCAGCCTCTCCTCCTGGATGTCATTCCCGCCTGTGGGTGTCAGACACAGGACAGACATCAAAATGGAGTTCAAAACTCTGTCACAACATGGCATCCTACTCTATGTTGCACAGCACCTGAGCCCTCGAGCAGGTGAGCAAAAACCACCTTTTACTACCACAGTTTTCTAAATCAACATTTATTTACACAGCTGGGTGATTTCATCAGTCAGTTCAAGGCCAGTACCTTACTCAGTCCCAGGTTCTTCAGGTTCCTCCACCTTCTTCTGGGCTGTTACGTGGCTCATACCACTATGCCAACTACCGCCCTGTCATATCTGAAGTACTTCCCCGTTTCTTCTTCGCTAGGTGACTTCTTCTGCATGTCATTGGCCGCTGGGTTTGTGCAGCTGCACTACAATTTGGGTGACAGAACAGTCAAGCTGCAGTCAGCAAAACAAGTAGACCCAAATGGCGGGGTCTGGCACACAGTGCAAGCTGGCAGGAACGGCCGCCAGGGATACCTAGTGCTGGACGGGAAAGAGGTGAAGGTTGATTTCGAAGAGGGCATGACAGCCCTCGATGTTAGGACAGACATATTCATCGGAGGCATGCCGGCGCTGAACACGGTCTCCAGTGACGCAGTCGACGACGAGCCCAAGGGTTTCTTTGGTTGCATCCGCGAGGTCATCGTGAACGGCGGCGAGCTGCAACTCACTGAGAAAGGGGCATCGGGGGGCACCAATGTTGAGGACTGTGATGGGACGGCGTGCGGCCACAAGGTGTGCAGGAACGGTGGCAACTGCAGCCCCATGGGTACCGAAGCCTTCAGATGCACCTGTCTCCCTCTCTGGACCGGTCCAACATGTGACCAGTCTGTGTACTGCGTAAACAATTTGTGTCAGCATGGCGCCTTATGCATCCCTAACATCACCACAGCATCATATACGTGTGCGTGCACTTTGGGTTGGGAAGGGACACACTGCGATGAGATCTCCTCCATGGCAACTGCTAATTTTGAAGGACATTCTTACATGAGGAACATAGATCCTAAATATCACCTCAGGAATCTGACATACACCGAGGTGTCCTTCACATTTACTAGTTGCTCTAGCGACGGGTTGATAGTGTGGTTGGGGAAGGCGCAGGATGAGGACGATGACTACCTCGCAGTGGGTCTTCATGACCATCATCTGAAAATTGGAGTCAATCTCGGAGACAGGATTTCCATCCCACTCGTTGTGAGAAATACCGCAGTGTGCTGCAAAGGATGGAAGAGTGTGTCAGTCATTCACAACCGGACGGTCATACAGGTGTTTGTGGATGGGGACAGGGTGCTGTTCGAGGACGTGGATCCTTATGAGACATACGTAGCCTTGAATTATGGAGGTGTGTATTATCTGGGGGGGTTTGAGTCGCACAGGCCAATATGGGAAGTAACACAAGGCTTGTTTTCCAAGGGATTTGTGGGGGAAGTGAAAGACTTGCACATCCATGGTGAGAAAGTGTTCAATTAATAAAAGTAGTATTCGTCCATCCCTCACAAAATACAGCCAGGTGTGCCAGTTACATTTCATCCAAGCACACCACGACATTGTATGACATTGCAGGAATAAAACTCACTGTTCCAGGCTGCTCTGTATGCAAGCATTTTGTTGGAAACCTAGTTGCTCAGACAATTCCACCATAAAATTGAAAAATTTTACTGCAAAAATAGATGTCTTGAAACCAATTAAATTTCCATATTTTATGAAATTCTTAAGCGTTTGCAACTTTATTCACTACTAGGATCAAAGGCCACAGGCTCTCCACTTGAGTATCTTTCTCAATTTGCAGGTTGTGCTCTAACCTACTGCCTGAAGGTCTACAAGGACTCGCAGGCTTCTTTCTAGTCATCATGAAAATGCCTGCATGTAACAAGACAATGACCAGCCTTCATGCCAAACTAAGAGCGTGATGGTTGACAGTTGATTTTTTTTTTTTTTTTTTTTTTTACACACACCGGCCCACTGCGGTACCATCACCTCGGGTGGCTGCAGTTCCACCAGTTTCTCAGGTCCCAATGCTTCGCAGAAATTACATGAATGATGGCCATGGCCTTCAAAACATCCCCTTTTAACAGGTACATAGTACAGTAACTTTTACATTATTGGTATCCACATATAAACTGATCATTTCCAGAACCCTCCATTTGCACAGTGATCGAAAAAGGCTCATTTACTCATGCAAACACTCATCTGTACAGATTTAGTCAAAAGTTTGATTACACCCAGACAGTTCCTGAATGGGAGGGAACTGGACAGAAGAATGAAAGCAAAGCTACATATCCAATATACATCTCTGGAAGTTGCGCAGAACAGCTGGGAATGTTAGCCAAATGCCTGGTCACGCTTGCTCACCAAAACACTTCATGGGGGGTTTACAGTACTTAACCTTTTAACGGATACCTCCATTAATGGGACTCTACAGCTGTGAAAAAACTCCAAATCTCTGCTTGTGTTTACATTTATGTATTTAGCAGACATTTTTCTTCAAAACAGACAACTCGTTATACATACTTTAACTGTACAACCAAGAAGATTTAGAAACCGACATACGCTATCTGTTAAAAGGAATCGCTTGGAAACCCTCCCATCATTCATACTTCAGTCAACCAAATGTTGCACATAGCTTTACTCATTTTACTACAAGCAGTACAGTATAACTGGGTTTAACATGCCAGTGTGGCCAAATGTGTAACATTTAACCAGCAGGATCAAAGATTCAAAATGCCAAATGCAGCACATTCAACTGTGCACAAATAATAAAAAGACTTTCTTTATTATCAACTATACATAAACACTACACAAAAGGCACACTTCCATTCTAAAATAAGCCAGTTTACACGGACATCTTAAACAATAGAAAGGGAAAAAAAAAATTAGTGGTGTCTTAAAAATGTTTTAAAATCAGCAGACAAATTACAAGTTTGCTTTTCTTATACATTTCTGCATCCTCACCATTTTCTTACCAGCACAGATCATTCTTAATCTCACTGCCACGCAGTGTGCTCTGTCCAGGAGCAGTGCAAAGTACACATTCTCCTGCAACTTCATGCATTAAAGCTTTCACCACCTCTGGTGGCAACTTAACATTTTCATCTCTAAAATGACTAATTTACATTTATAAAGATTTAAAAACAAAAAATCCCTACAAATGTACAACCATTTACAAAACTCAACATCCAAAAATTTAACACCTTCAATGTGAAATGATTCCAACAGAAATGTCTGCGCTGAATATATTTCGATTATGTTCAGCTTCTCCGCCCCCTGTCGTAGTCGGAATCCCTTTTCTGTCTGTCCTTGTCCTTGTCTCGAGTCTTGTCCCTACCCCCACTGTGCCTGTGTTCATCGTCATGGTGCCTGTCCTTCCTCTTGTCTAGGTGGTGTTCCCCATCACTGTGACTCCGGTGCCGCCGTTCGTCTTTGTGCTTGTCATGGCTATGGTGGCGCTCCCTGCTCCTCCGCTCTCGGCTGTGGCTGCGCTCCCGATGCTTTCCGTGATCTCGCTCGTGGTGCCGGCTCTTCCTCTCATGGTGAGACTCGCTGTGGTGTTTGTGCCTGCCATGGTGGTCGTCACTGTCCCGCCTGTGCCAGTCCTCAGCCTGCCTCGGCTGCCTCTCCCAAGGGTCGTTGTACTCCCGCTCTGGTCCCTTCTCTTTGGTCGTGAGTCCAGGTTTCAATGTCTCTGCATAGCTTGATGGCTCAAATGGTAGAGCTGGCCTAGGAGGTACCTGGTGCGATGGCGGGAAACCGGCAGGAGGCGGCACAGGTGGAGGCCACAGTGCATTAATGTGTAAACTTGAAGGACCTGGTGGGGGAAACCCAATTGGAGGGACGCTGGAATAACCAAAACTTGGCATAGCATGCTGGTGGGGGCCTGGGAATGGAGGTGCTATGCTGCTTTGGACCTGTAAACCTACAGCAGGGCGTTGCTGGAACTGGAATCCTGTAGCCATGGTAGGAGCTGGAGGAAATACAGGGGCCGCTGGTTGCACTTCAGGGAATACACCTGCCGGAGCAGCAGAAGGACAACTGGATCGAGAGGCGTCAAATGATATGATAGTGCCTATGCTTTGGACCTCCTCTGCTGGTTTGAATGCAGTTTGCTGCTGACCTGTGTGTTCAGCTGCTGCTGAAGCAAGTGTATGGTCCTGTGGAACATGTTGGTTGGTGGAACCTGCTTTCTCCTGCTCGGCACCCCTCTTTTCCACGTTCTCACATTTGGAATCAGACACATCTTGCTTTTCAGGACTAGAAGACACTGTACTGGCTTTCAGTATTCCACTCATAGGTAGCCCAGGGCTCTTTAGTGGACTTTTAGGTTTTGCCGCTACACTCAATCCAACAGGCACATTTGACACAGAAACGGGAATCTGCGTCAGCCTTTCCTCGCTCAAACAGTCCGACTTAGTTGGTGAAACATCCTGTGCTTCACCTGCAGTTATTTTTTGCAAAATCTCCTCAGCTGAACCAAGTGGTATTTCTTTCAGAGACATTGCTAAGTTGGCATTGCTCAAGTCCCCGATGCTTCCTTTGCGCAAATACTCATCACCGGTTGCTTTTTGCACACTGTTTGATGATGACGACTCAGAAGTCACTAGTTTTGGTTCTTTCTTCTTAATAATGAAGCGATCCAGCCGAAGACCACCAGATGCTGGGCTCCTGCTGCTGCCATTGCTCTTGCCTGCCTCTTCACTGGCAGCAGATGGTTTGTCTGTCACTTTATCTACATTGTTGATTGAATTCTGAGGAGCGTCCATCACTACAGGAGGTCTGCCTGTCATATCTTGGCCCTCACGACCCACCAGGACACCAGGAAGGAAGCGCAGAGGTTTTGTTGCCTCTTGTGAGCTTGAATCTATAGATAAAACAGCCTCTTCCTCCTCCACGGAATGCTTTTGGATCTTTTCCTCATGTGCGACTGACTGCTGTAGCTTTGTAACTTCAACAGCAGTGGATGTCACTTTCAGAGTGTTCAAATACTCTTCCTCATTAACGTTGACAGCCTCGCTACTGGAATCAAACTTTGTTCTGTTCTCAAGTGGAAACCTAGCAATGGAAGCTTCAGGAATGTCCACAGACATTATTGCGCCAAAGTCCCTTTTGACCCTCTGTCTAATTATTAAACCCAAGATAATGTTCGCCCGGTTTGTTCCCAACCCTGTAAAACCACAAAGAAGGGGGAAGAGGAGGGGAAAAAAAAAAAGATTAAAATTGCATTTTTTCAAATTTCAGGTATTCAAACCATATGTTTCTCCATTACCCTATTAATTCAACTTTAATCACAGTTAATCTAGATCACAATGTTTAAGAGTACAAAAACTGTAGTCTCAAAAGGAAAATTACACAAAACTTCAGGACAAGTAAATATCAATTTGTAATATTTACTTTTAAAAACCTGAAAGGCAGGAAAATTGTGTTTTGGATATTTTCTAGCAAGTACTCAAAAGTACCAAACACTAACAGGTGTCAGTTAAAAGCGTAGAATATTCTGTATGAGGTGTTAAAAGAGCTCAGCATTGTAGCATGTACAGTACGGGAGACACGTAAAATGTTATGTCCTCTAGAGAGAATTTAAAAAAAAAAAATTCATGAATACGGCTCTGAAGGATACAAGAATACAGCACACAAGCAAAATGTGTTGCATGATTAAGCCGCAGACTGAATTCCAAGTGTTTGACACTGTCTAGCATTCCTCACAACAGTTTGCCAAATTAGTTTCTCATAGCAGAGAGGTACATTTTTAACAACTATTAGTTTCTCTAACTAGAATGATTGCTCAGCTGAACAAAATGTAAAATTTGTTCATCATCCACAGCATCCCCTAATCTGTACATGCAAGTGTTTTATTATAAACAATGAATTACATCTACAATCAGTAAATGAAAAGCAAAAGTTTACCTGTAGTAACATTTGGGAAATTCTCACCGTAACAACTAGAGTCATACTTAAACACTTTAGAATTCCTTAATCAGGTTTAAATATTCTTACCCGGGCCATCGAAAGGAACAAGTTGGTGTGGGATTTTCTCAGAACTCCCCAGCGGAATGAGATACATGTCTTTCACTTGTTTTGTGTTGTTGGCGACCACCCCATATCGCCTGCGACTACTGAAGTAGGCGTACAGAAGAGTATATGAAATCTCGTCTTCCTCAGTCACAGGGGTGAACCGAATCAAACATATCTCCTGGAAGATGCAGGAATTATACAAACAATTGGCATAAAGTAATCAGTTAGTGTCCTTCCTTCTCTTCACTGGTATAAACTGTCCTTTGTTGTGCCCACATAAAAGCAAACTACTTTCCAGCAATATTATTTAATAATGATAATCAGGTCAGCAATCTGCACCAATGTAAGAGTTATATGCATCTTAAACTAGCTTTCAAGTGGTCACAGAATTTAAAAAGGCTTTAAAAAGAACAAAACTAAGACTAAAACTAACAGTCTTATATACAATAAGTAGTTAACTGGACAGCTTACTAGGGGCAGTCAGATATCAGACATAACAGAATCACAATCTCACTTTGGTTCCTGAGGCCCGGATCTTTTCCACATAGTCCCACACCGTCTGGGGCGAAATCCTTCCACCAACCTGGATACTGTCTGGCAAATCCTGGTTATAAAAAGCAACTTTAAGTGCCAAACAATCCCTGAATTTCTTGCCCACATTTGCTCATTGCCAGGGGATAAACAGTTCTATACTCAAACACTTTCACACTTCATTACAACAAAAATATGCAGTACGTTTTACTTGCCTCGGTCAGGTGATCCAGAGCACCTGAAACTGGATACGCTTTGGTAACAAACTTGGCCACAGAGGGCATATTGACAAAGCCCTTCCAGAGAGATTCCAAGCGAGCCAGGAAAATTGTGTCATCTTCCCTGCTGCTTGATCTGAAACAATCAGCAAGTACTACATTTCAGACAGAATAGCATATTTATAATCTGCTTGGCTTTCTTACTGCATACTGTTAGATTCTGAAATAAAATTAACATACAGGTGAGGAAAGCTTCTTACCTCTCATCTACGGAGGAGAACACATTGGGATTGGAAAGGATTTCTTCTACAACACTGAGAGACAGCTGATCACCCAAAGGAGGAACAGTGCTCTGAGCCTCTCCATCAGTACCAGACTGGATCCGTGCTACCGTGGTAGCCACCTTGACCACTTTGGTGGTTGTGTCCTCAATAGGTGGGACTATTCGACCTTTTGATTAACAGCAGCATGTTGTCTAAATTATAATTTGCTTACATTAAAGTTTAAATAATCCATAAGTACAGTACAGCTGTAAGGCAAAAGATACACATGGTGTAGCTAGCCAAAGAATTTCACCAGTTACCTGTGCAGATCTTGCAGTTAAGGTCAAAAAGGTGCGTCTTGTGTTGTGCTGTTGTATCTTTAGCGTCTTTAGTGTTCTCCAACTCTGGTTCCTGAAGTCCCACTTCTGGCTCTTCATGTACTTTGGACGGCGGCTCAGGCTGAACAGGTGAGCAGACATGGTGAAATATTGCTGGATTTATAGATACACATTTTATGATAGAACCAAAAGACACAGCCATCTTACCTCTGTATCAATAACTTCGGGCTCATTGACAGTTTCCTGGGTCTCAATCTCAATTTCTCCTTTGTGGGTAATTTTGGTGATGGGTCGCCTGTCTGCCTCTCTCTGTTCTTTCTCTATCATTTCTATTGTCTGAAAAAACAAATTGTGCATTTACAGTAGGTTCATATCACATTCATGCACTACTATGAAAATATATTAAAATGTATACTATTCTTTCACAAATATACCTGTATATGTGACTGTTTATTAAACGAACGACATTCATTGACCCAATACATCAAGTAGTACTATAACATGGTTTTGACTATTCAAAATACTGAAAGGGACCAAATGCAAACTTCACACATAGAAGTGTTGGAACTCTAGAGCATCGCAACTCACATTATGCAGACATGTAAATGTCCTATTTAAGAGGATTATAGATTCACTTTAGATGTAATCTGGCAAATAACCACATTTAAAGGATTCCACTAGGAGTTCCACTATAGCAAACTGCATTTCTAGCATGAAAAGTGATTGAAAAGCCATTTCAAAACACTACTACAGAACCAACATAATCCAACAAAGTCACCTGATGTTTGAGCCATTGCTAAGGAATATTTCAATATGGTGTCACTGAGTCCAAAGGGCTTTGTGGATAAAAACCATTCTGCTTTGTAAAACGGTTACTTACATGGCGATTCTCCCTCTGTCTCCAGGCAGCCAGTTCTTTAGAGGCCAACTCTTCAGGAGTCATCCGAATTAAATGGTGTGGGGAAATCTCACCTTTGAGAACACGCTTAAATAAAACCTAAAGGGGATAAAACAAATCAATACGTCATTCTTTTATAATGAATAAACCATGACTTTTCATTATGACTTAAGACTACAGGCTTGACATTAATTCAATTTCCAACAGAATGTTTTCCCATGAGGGTGTTCCATATTTACTGACACGTTCCTCATGTTTCCTACCATATAATATGCTATATGACCTCACCAGTAACCTCCCATATAGGTTTTAAATTGACACTGAAATCTTAGTAACAAGAAAAGCAAAATGTCACTGAAAAAACACTGGTGCCTTTAAGATCTGGGTCAATGGATATTATGAACAGCTAGTAAGCATTCGTATCAGTTCAAAAAGTAATGTTTTCTACGAGTCATAGCAAACAGCTGTCACCATTCAACTGAAAGACGTGTCTGAATCCCTACTACTGCTGCCATATACTTGAGCAAGAAATTTATGCTACAAAGGAACAGTTTACAGTTTTATAAATCATTGCTAGATCAGTGTATAAACCTAACAAGTTGCCTTGGATAAAGGCATCAGGTAAATTAACAAGAGTAAACATAACCTATTGTTCCTGTTCAGCACTAAGTCACATCTTCTGAGCCCTGAAAATCATCAATATGCAACATTTGATTTTTAGTGAAGTCATTTTACACAGCATCACCTTACATTGTTCTTAGCATCTTTGAGGTTGAACGTCAGGCTTCTATACTTGCTCTTGTATTTGCTATCCGTGTCCCGGAAGAAGGCAAACAATTCTTTCTCTGTTTTTGTGGCCACGTGAGAAGCCCTTTCTGTGGAAACCTTTAAATCAGACTCATTAAGTCTGGAGGGAGACAAGAAAAAAAAATCCATCAGACACTTTTGCTCGGTTTTCCTATACTCACTACTAGACAATCAAACTAATTCTGATTTGCATTACCGTTTCAAGAGAATGTCTTTCAGGGACTCCCGAACATTTCGCCTTATCTCCTCCACAGAGGGCTTCTTGGATGCAGAGGGGGACTTTGTCGTTTTCATTCCCTGCCGATCATGCACTCCTGAGACAGAAGAAAAACTATTCAGCAAAGAGCAGAGGGAGTCCTTGAAACTTAACTGAGCTAAAACTTTTCACACAATTGTGAATTGGATGAATTGTGCCTGATAATTTGAATGGAGAATCAAGTCATCCTTTTGGCATTTAGCAGGACTACATAACTCCTATTCAATATGGTAACCTTTTGCTGAATTTCTCTCTATTTGTATGCATTTGCATTATCTGTAAGCCAGTTGTGTTCTAGTGTTCATTTAATAATAATAAAAAAAAAATCTTCCCATACCACTCTTTTGTGCAGAGTCCCCTGACTTGTGCATCTGTTTTGTCACACCACCTTTCTGGCCAAATAAGGTCACCATTCTGCTCTCAGAGTCTTCTGAAGACCTTCTTTCTCCAGAATGCTGAAACAGAACAGATTTTAACAACACAGTAAAACCTCCAGATAAGACGAACATAATGCTACTGGCAATTGGCTCGCATCCTCCTGTTCCCTTTCTATTCACCAACATCTCCTTCTGATGGAGACGAATGTCCAGAACTTACTAAAGAAAACATACAATCGGGTAAAAGTTTGTTAGTATTTATAGCAGCAGCATGGAGGACTCATTGCTCTTTCATAATGCACTACTACTGCATGATTATAAACAAGTGTGTCTAACCCTTGTGAGGAATTACAGGGGGATTGTTGACCTTGGAGTGGGCATGCTTTTGCACTCTGTGAGAGCTGGGATTTAAACATATCACAGAAAAACAAAGCTTGTGTTCACATAAGCCCAGTCTGGTAAGCTCTCCTTTTGTAATGCCCCTGAAAACAGGGTGGAAGCAGGTTGTTAAAAGTATTATTTTATCATTGCTACATACTGTATTTTCTGTCTGCATGTTTTGTTTGCAGTAACTACACATCTAAATAAAAAAATAAATGTTTTTTTCCCTTAATTTTTCCTATCACAGCTTAACTACAAGATTGCCTGAACAATACTGTTTTTCATAAACCTCTCAAGAAAGGGAATTTAATTTTTTGGACCCTTCTTATGTTATAGCAGGGTTTTACTGTACCTCAAAATGAAATTAGAGGACATGACCCAGTAAACAGATTATACAGTTAGACAAACACACACAAATTGATGTGGTCCATCACATATGGGTGATTCTCCTTGTAACACATTACACCCGCACATTTCACAAATTGTGATAAACACATTTCACCTTCCCATATGCATGTTAGGACAGCAACTCAGCGTATGTACCTTTCTGAAATGTCGCTCCCCTGTCGGACTGAAAATTTGGTGTCCGTGCTTCTCCTGTTTGTAAGACTTGCTCTCCTGTGACTGAAGTTTAGCCTGACCGTCTGCTGGAGCTGGTCCATCAACCACGGGCTCTACCTTCTTATCCTCTTCAGCACAACACTTTAGACACACATACTCCTGGTCCTCTTGTTCCATTTTTTGTGCCTTGGCCAGGTCCAAACCAACACACTCCCCATGGAACCAGTCATCACATCGACCACAGCCCACCATGAACCTGCACAAAAACACACAGAAACAACAAAAGGAGCTAAAAATTTTAAAAAGGCATGGCAATGTTATGGCAGATAACTTATTTAAATTACATGTAAAGCCCAGCATCCCAAAGTAATTGATTCCTGGAAATCGGAGACTGAGATACTGGAAACTCATTTCCATTATTTATTAGGGAGAACAATTATTATTTGTTCCGAGCTCATCCTAGAAACTCAAATTAATTTCCAAAACATATCATTAATACTTTTAAATACATATTTCCATTTGATAGGGAATACTTTAACCACAAAATTACCAAACAGCTAATGAGGTAATTAATATGCATTTGTGCATTTATATGCAGTTACTTTATCATCTTATTTTACATTAGTAAGTAGCAACTAATATTTAACAGTCAATTACATAAAAAGAAATTAAAACAAAATAGAAAAAACAAAAACTATATACAATCACAAAAGGGCTAACTGTTTGAACACATGGCAAACAAAAGGCTGACAATGCAGATGCTGGATGTAATGCTGCCACCTGGCTTTGCACTCATACTCGTTTGAATTTAGAGTATTTTTCTGATGTGCTTTGCGCACACTTGGATATGGCACTCATTATGTTGGAACTTCTTGACTTGGATGCTGAGCCAGGTATTAATATATGCCAATCACATTGGGAATTCAACAACAGAGAGCTTGAATACCAGGGTATGGGGATACTCAGTTTGTACAGTGTAAAAGACAATAATGTGATTCCATTCTGAACATACTGAAAACCCTCTGTCACATTCCACATAGCTGTAAATTCCAACCATTATCTCCTACAGGAAGTATTGCAAACATTTTTCCACTACGATCATATGTATGTGACAAATTCTTTTGACTTTTTCATTTATGGTAAGTTTAATCTATTTTTGGGTGTGTCATGAGTGCTTGGTAGGTGATGATTAATGTATTTAATGAGTTCTCACCCTAACTCCACGTTGCCTATTGAAATTTATTTTTATTACAGGAATAAGCACAGCATAATATTTCATAGGGACAGAGCTATCACATAATAGTAATAATAATAATAATAATTATTATTATTATTATTATTATTAACTGAAGGTATATGCTTTTATGTGAAAACTTGGAATGAGGCTATGTCATTTATTCACTTATTTACATATTTATACAGATGGGTAATTTTTACTGCAGCAGATCAGGTACTTGTATCAAGGGTACCACAGTAGGAGAAGAGATTTGAATCTGGGTCTTTCAGATGCAAGATGGCAGCTCAAACCAATGAGTAACCTGGTGCCCCATACATACAGAAACACCCATTGTGCCAACTTAGTAAGCACATCATAGAAGAATTACATTTACTGTAATAATTTGATGCCAATAGCCAATAAATTTCAAAGTACGCATCCTGCAGACCAACTATTGCCAAATTTCATTACCAAGTATTAAAAGTGCTGCAGGCTTACCTGTTGGAATGAGGCTTCTTGCAGAATCCGCAGTGCTTGCTGGGATCCCAAACAGCCTCATTCTCAGCAGCATCTTCAACTTCATGGGCTTCTTTTTTGACCACAGGAGCATTATCTGGAATGAAAAGCTGTGGCTCATCTAGCGATAAACTTCGGGTACTCTTGCTCTTCTGTTTCGGCATCATTTTCTCCTGCCTTTTTGCCTTGAGCTTTTCCTGATCATCCTCCTCTGAAAGATCCTTTGGAGGGTGGTTAGGTTTAGTAACTGTTACCAGTGGATTGTGTGGCCTCGACCCAAGCTGGGAGTGCAGCGGTTTGGAATTTTTGCCTTGAACACCTGGGGATTGCTTCCGGACACCGTCTGGACTTACTACTGGAGGGAGAGGCCTTTTAAGCACTGAAGGCAAAATATCGGATGATTTAAGTCCAACATCTTGCTTGACTGGCTGCTTTTCCTGCATCTTTGGCATTTTGGAAGGTGGGTATGTTTTGAGATGCTCCACTCGCCTTTTTGCAGGAGGAACTGGCTTACCTTTGAGTGCTTCGTTATTCTGGGACTCACCTCTGGTCGTCTTATTAGGAGGAGATGTCTTCAGCTTTGTCCCTGAACTGTCTGAACTACTAGGTGTCATGTTATGTTTGACAGAGGATGCCAATAGCTTTGATTTTACCTTCTTATTAGCTGGACTCTTTTGCTCCTTACTTTCTTTTCCAGTAGATGTGTCAACTGCTCCCAATTTGCTGGTTGGCACATGATGACTGGTTTCATCTGCATCTAAGCTGGTAGGCACATTTATGCCAGCAGAATCTGGTTGTTCTGAATCTATTTGGGCGTGTTGTTCCATCTCTGCAGTGCTTTCAGGGTTGTTTAACAGCACCTCAGGGCCTTCCTGCACTTCATTGGGGTTGACATAAGGTCCCAGTTCATTGGGTACATCAGTGACACACGTGTCAACATCCTGCACAGAGCTCAAGTTTTCTACTGCTTCCACAGAAGTATGTGGCACAGCTGCAGCTTCATCCTGTGTCTCTGAAAAGTCCAAGCCTTCAGTATACGCTGCACTCTCTGGAAAAGCTAAAGAAGGTGCAGTGCTAGCATCAGCTGCAGATGTTTTTGAAGGTCCCGGAAGAAGCTCGATTTTGTATCCCCCCACAGTAACGGTCAAACGCCTCAGCACCACAACAGGGTTCATGGATGGGCCAACCTTGTATTCCACAACACTTTTCAATGGTTCTTTCGTGTCCAAGGGGGCTTCTTCCTGCCCCTCCTGACCTTCAGTTGGTTCCTGTTGCTCCTTTTTAGCCCTTCTTGTAGCAGGCTTTCCAGGGGGTTTACTACTAGTTGGCTGGTTACCAGCCACTGAGCAAGTATCTTGTGAATTGTTGAGGTTTTCAGAGTCTGGAGAGAAAGAAAGGCAACAATATGAAAATGTTAACAATGTTGGTTGGTTTCTAAATGCTCTTTACTGTGGAATGACAATTCAAGAGCATGTATACAACAGATGTATTCCTTTAAAAGAATCTGAATCGTAATTAGACTGAATACAAGACCAAAAATTCAGAGATGAGGACAAAGAGGTAGGAAAAACAAAGTGAGTTGAGGGGATCAAACATTTGAAACAGAATTATCACATAGAACATATTAAAGGAGAAAATATTAAAGGGAAAGGCATATCAAATTTGCAAAAAAGATGTTGATTCTCAAGTGAGATTTACGTAGATTTGAATTTCATGTCATAAACAGTCAATTCACTGCCCATACCTTGCTCCACAGCACAGGAAGATTTCCTTAGTGAACAAGATACACCTTTAGGCTTGCCTCTTTGGCCCTTGGGACCACACAACCGACCCCCCGTGGCACTTTCTGACTTGCTCATTATCCCTAAACCTGCAATTAGAAAAATAGTTTGAACAACAACTACGGACGGCACAGTAGTACAGAGGGTAGTGTTGGTAACTCACAGTAACTGGACTGTAAAATTGGACACAAGTTCCCACAGTCCAAAGACATGTATTTTGAGTAAACTGTTGACTTTAAATTGCCTGCAATATGTGAATATGTGCGCAAATGAACGTGATTGTCCACATGCTTCCAAGATAAGTTCTGGACCACCGCAACCCTGAATTAAGATAAATGGTTATCGGTACAGAATGAGGGCATACAAGGTCACACAAATTTACAGCTGTCATAACTTAAAAGTTGGCAAAACAATGATTAAGGCAAAGTACCCTTTCAGCACTAGTTACCAGTCAAAATGCATCTGTTAAAGTCACATTCATTTCACAAATCAAAATTCGATAAAAAGAGAGCTGGCTTTTCTACGAACAACTGTGCGGGGGGGTAGGAAAAAAAAAATTCTGCACCTGAAGATTAATGCTGAGGCAGTTTTGTCATGTATAACCTACCCATTCCACCACTTGACAGTCAGGACAGACAGTGGGGCAAACAGCAGGGGAAAGGAACAAGACAACATGCAGCTGAGAATAGCAGGGAATGAAGCAGACCGTGTAGGTAGACAGCAGGAGAGAGCTAGACAGCCCCAAGGGCCTTAAAAAGGAGTTGGGTGATATATGGTGTTGGCTACAGATAAGCAGATTCAACATAGCTGGAAACAGGAGTACAAAATTCAAAGAGTTCTGTATGAACAAGACGGGAGTGGACACTTGACCGATGCAAGAAAACTAAGCACAGAACAGTAACTTTGTAGTCCTTGATTTTTTAACAGTTACACTTCAGCCACTTATGGTTGCTCTTACATCTATTCATTTAATATACACTTTTTAACCAAAACTACTTCCATTACTATTTAGAACCTTGTCTCTGGACCATGCAAAGAAACACAGAAACAAACAATATGCAAACTCTGCAAAGAATGAACAAGTTCAAACGCACAGGCAGGAGTTTAGAGGAACCAGTGCTACTTGCTGGGCCACCTATACAATACAGCTTCACAGGTACTGTAACCAGAACAGAAAATTGGTGCGAACCTCAAACTTGCTATATTAACTGGCACTATCAGCAACAGCCACAGAATAATTGTGCTGCACTGGGAATGTTTTACAGCTGCCAACAATTTCAAAAGTGACGCAATGTATAACTCAAAATTTTTTCTTAACTTTCATTCACCGATTATCACAGCCCAAAACTTTGGCAATCAACTCTAAAATGAATACATTTGATCCCAGAACAAAAATTACAAAACATGCAAAAGAAAAACATTTACAGCTGAACTTATTTCTGGGGGGGGGGGGGGACATGTACCAATTTTGAGAAGACATCACTGAAGAAAGCTCCCCTTGATTAATACCAACATTCAAAAACTCACAGTAAGCATCAACATCTCCATACCCCTGCACAGTTACCTGCTGGATCAGTAATGTCAAGGCTAGCATCTTCGTTATCCAAGAGATGAAACTGAGTACTTGCAGATCCAAGCATAGGATCCTTGTCACTAAGCATATTCTTTAAAGAGTTCCCAAGCAAATGTTGATTTGTGCCAAACTCATCACTTGTTTCGCTTTCCGCGTTCTGTCCAAGTATCAGCGCGTCTTCCAATTGGTCACTGGGAATTAAATGGTTAAAGGTGTCAACCATATCCATGAATGCTGCTGCTCCTTTTCTTTATTTTCTGCAAAAATAGAGAGCATGTGTTAAAATTTAACAAGTGTACCATCTGAAGGATCTTCCAAAAAAAAAAGTTAGCAGGTAGAGTGCTCAGAGCTGTTGCTTTTCAGTCAAAGATCTCAGGATTTGAATACCTGCCCCTACTATAAAAACCATGATCATGGTAAATTCTCTATGAAACTCAAGTATAAAATTTTTAAAAAGCTTCATAAATAACTGCAAGTGTACAACATAACATAGCAAGTCATCTTGGACAAACAAGGCAGCTGAACAATGGTCAGTAATGATCAGCAGATTTTCACAAAGGACTTACACATACAGCAGTTCATTGTCGATATTTGCTTACAGTTTAAACAGCAAACTGCTTCCACCAAGAAAATGTGTATGAATCTATCACATATGTGTTTTTTCCTGATAAAGGAAAAGGGATGTGTCTGTATTGCATGCTCCAACTTATTGCTATTCTGAGCAGTAGTAAGATCCCTTTCCCACTAGAAAAGCCTGCAATTTCATTCCATTTTAATACAAATAACCTAAATAAAACCAATGGCTGTATATTCATGCTCCTTTGCATAGATGGTTTCCATCAAAGTGAACCTAGAACAGAACAACGTACTTTATTTGTAATACTGCCTCTGTTCCTAATTGGAGATGCATACCATTTGAATTTTCACCTGCCAGTCATTACTTGAGAATGGAGCTTTTGTGAAACAGAGGTTTAATGGAACAGAAGCACTGCTATATTACAAACTGAGTGCACGAGCTTCCTATAAAACCCACCAAGATGTTTTAATAAAAAAATTTTTTTTTTTTTAAAAATCACACACACAGCCCAGCTCCTCTTCAGTCAGTATGAAATGTAAATGTTTTGGCTCAAACCTCTAAGTTATTTCATCAATTACTGAAACTGCCCAACTCAAATTTCACAATGAGAAAACAATCCAACAAGCCCTTTCCTAAATCCCACTTCCAGAGTTTCCACCAATTTTACTTTTGAGAAGCTGTCATAAAGTATATATAGAAACCAGATGGAAATTACACATGTAACAGCAAACAAGTAAAAAGATTCAACATGAGATGTCATTAGGAAATTCATGTGTTCTGCCTTAGTATTGATGTTCACGTATATACAAAAAGTCCCATAGAGATATGGACACAAATTTCAGGGTGACAAATTACATTCAAAACTTCAGCCAGCTATGAGATAAGGAGTGATAATCAGATATAAAGACCTCAGTTGAAACATTGCTTAAATCCCTTCAAAACATGACATTTTGTTCCAGCAATGAACTACTGGGTCCAAAGGTTTTATTATGTTCACAGACATGGATGGGAGCACGAGAGAAGGGGAAAAAAAAAAAAAAAAAAAAACCCCGCCCCACACACAAAGGAATGTGCATTTTCACCACATTAACAGGTTTGATGAAGTATATATTAAGGATTAAGCATACACAAAAATGCAAAAACTAGAAATTTATATTTACTTTTGACTGTATTAATCACAAACAGACTGAAGACAAACAGCATTTTATCCCATCCAGTTACCCAATTATTCACCCCACATCAACTCAGGCCCAAAAACAGTGTAGAGAAAACTTTCCCCTCTGCTGGCTGCCCAGCTGTCAGTAGGTTGGCAACGAAGAGGTAGTGAGAACTTAAGCCAGTTTGATTTCAATGGGCCTCCATGACTGTAATGGTGCAGCACAGAGCCATCTCAATCCCAAATGCTTCTTGTATTGTGCATTGGTTTTGGCCCAGCTTGCACTTCAGTTTTTCCACAGAACACATGTCCTTGATAAGGAAAATTCACATGCAAAGTGGAACAGTAAAGTAAAATTCTCTTTACAAGTCAGACAAAGAGGGAAACTGCAAATGTGTTACTGCATTTGCCATTTTAAGTTGTTAATACCTTTATAGTAAGGTAGTGATGTCACAAGTCACGTAAAGCTGCATTATTCTTGTATTAATTGAAAGGGGTGGGGGGGGGTCACAGTAGGTGGAACAAATTGGGAACCTCAAGGCAAGGCACAAGCCTTAACCGCTCCACCACCTGCTGGCCCAAACACAGAACTTCAGCATCTTGTCCTCGATGACAGACCAGGGATCTCTGGCCCGCAGGAAGCAAACATACCGTGTTGGCCACTCGTATCTTGATGTTTCTTCATGTCACATCCAAATGTGGGGCAGCTTGGAACCTTCATAGACCTAAAACAGAAGGGGAAAGTAGAAGACGCCTCACATTAGAAATGAGATGACTGCTGACTCAATTCTGTCCTGTCAATGAAAGAATTAGCCAGAAAAGTGAAGGGAACTGGCACGGAAAACGCGTTTATGAAGACACCCCAAAAACAACCCGAACTTGTACTTCGGGTTCCCCCACTGAGCGTTTCAAGCCTCCGTCGCGCCGCTCCACACCGCCATTCATCGGCCCGTTTGCCGCTGCACTGAGCGGAACGCGCCAAGTCGCTGGTCACGCGCCCCAGCTAACGGCACGTGCGGCCGGGCGAGTCACGTCGGGAGGGGGGGACCCGCACGCGCGCTCCCCCTCCCTTGCCTCACACTTCGTTGAGCTCAACGAAACTGCACAAGTGTTTCTGTGTTTATACACTAAGCGAATCATTTGGCTTTTTTTTTTTTCACGAATCGTTTTGTAATCCATTCCTCGGCCAAAAAAAAAAAAAAAGGAAATAAATAAAACCAGCCATTTTAACTTGTTAGTGTCAATTTATAAGCCACTTCGGTAGTTAACGCGGTGGAGTCCGACGTAACTAACGTTAACATCGACGCTGCTAACTGCCCACAGCGATCACTAGGCCGCGGAGCAAACTGCTCCTTTACTATAAAAGCGTTAAAAACGGCATTTGTCGGTACAATTACCTTATCGCTGGCAAGCGAGTCACCATGTCAGCCGCAAACAGCCGACTAGGCAGAAGCCATTTATGAACCTGGGGGGAAAAAAAGCAGTTGATCCGCTAGCTCAACTTGCGCAGGCCTGGTCCTGCTGCACGACAACGCCGCTAACAAAGTTAAACACGCACAATGGCGAGCTCCACAGCGCAATACCAGCTTGGAAACGCTACCACAAACGAGACACCCGCGGACATATTCGTGAGGAGCGGCAAATCCCGTCCTAACATACAGAGAAAGCGATACTGAGCGTGACTGGTGCTAAAGGACTCTTAAGGCCTGGAGTTTGTTTGCAGCGGCCATGTTCACGCCCCCCTTCCTCCTCCCCAGGGCACTAACAGCGAATGCGCAAATGCTCGTCCCGCACCACAGATTGCACAGCTTACACGTTTGTTTTCACCCCTCAAGCACGGTACACCGAACCGGGCCAGAATTCACAGTGCCATTCGCGAGATTCACTACCTTTCGTCGTCGCTCACCCTGACGGTGGCCATTCGGGACGAGCGGTTCGGTTCTCTGTGGCAGGAGGAAGTTTTTATCCGTGCTCGAACTCCACTGGTCGGGAGACCTGCCCAACAGGCCTCAGCTGTAAACCCCGCCCTCTTCAAAGTCTAACCAATCAATCCTTAGCTACTAGAGTTCTGCTGTGACGCTCCACTGGTCGGCGACGTCACCTAACAGCCACAGATTGAAACACCGCCCACGTTTAATATTAGCCAATAATTTCCGGCTAAAGAAAAAAAATATCTGTAGAGAGTCTTGACTGGCCAGCAGCGCTGTCAATAAATACTTATCCCAGCCCCTTTTTCATATTAGGCAATGAGACACTAGCTTTAACTTCCGCCGTGAAGCAGTGTTCTGTAACGGGGCTAAACTCCGCGATATCTCCTTTCCGATCCACGAGAGGAAAAAAATCGCTTAGTTTACTTCATTTTTTAAAAGATTTCTTTAAAAGATTTCTTAAAAAAATCTTTTCACTTTCTTTTTTGCTTTAAATAAAAGGTTATTCTAATAATAAAACGCAGCGCCGTTAGGGTTCCGAATTAAACATCCGTTAATTGATCTTTAGAACGGCTTTAACCCGAATCCTTTTAGATTCTTCCAGAAAATATGCCTGTTAAAATGTAATAGAGTTATCCGTTGCAATAATGTCGTGCCGTTGTTGCATTCATTCTTTTATGAATCTAAAAATGTCGCTCTCCTTGACTTCTGTGAAGAAACCATAGATTTTGGAAATGGACTACCGCAGACATCCGCAACTTGCGTACTTATGAAGACAACCACTTTTTGACACCAGAAAAAAACTGTAGCTGGACAGTAAGAATATCAAAAATGTCAAAAACTGTACATGCCTGTGCAGTTTATTGAGTGTTACTATATTTGTTCCAGAATTTTAAGATGTTTTAATTTTGGAGTTGTAAATGAACCAAAGAAACAAATGTATAAGACGGGCGAGCGTGCGCTCCCACTTCAGTCCAGAGCTTTTTGCCATTAACTGAGATCAGATCTTTGCTACGGTTCTAGTAGTACATAAATTGAGCCTCGGAGAGAAAAAGTGACCCCAGCATTACAATTTATGTTGTTTCTTAAGGTAATAGAGTGTGAAATAATGTGTGCGAAGAAGTAACTGCACCTGCAGTCGCTGTCACTAAATTCTTCTTATACCTCTCCCTCCCTGAAAACTACCTGCAGAACAGCACAGTATCTCACTCAGATTTAGGAAAGGACTTTGACTAGGCTGTCCATAAATTTATTTATTTGTTTGTTTTTCACCTATGCCGATAATGAGTGTATTGCGCGTTTGGGATCTTTCTCATGACCGAGCTGTGCTTCATCTTCAAGCTTCTCTGACCTTCTCCTTCACACTTTTCTGGTACAAAGAGGAACTCATGTTTCCTTCAGTGACAAAGCACCCGGGTCTTGTATCAGCAGAACGTCCCCATACCGTCACACCTGGGGCCAACACCAGGTAGGGGGGACCTGCTCTGAAATGTTGCGTCTGGTTTTTACCAGATATAATGGAACCTGGTGTAGTTTACATTCATTCATTTAGCAGTCAGCTTCTTCCAAAGCAATGTACCATGATCTGCTATGCAGTATTTAGTTGACACCCAGTGGGTTGCTTAAGGTATTTGGCGGCCAGAGTGAATCCTTTCTCTGGCACCTCCCAATACAGTGCTATAAATGTTTTTTTATAGTAATAACCATATGTACCTCCTATTCTAAGGCATGTTACTAATGGGCAAAAAAGAGATGCACTCAGTGAATAAATTAGGTTAGTTTTTTAACTGTGTTTCTCATAACGTAGAGGTGGCGAGTGGAGCTGTGGCTCTCCCATAATGCACTGCTGCTGCCTGTGTGTAAAAAGTAATGTGTACTAAATTATTATGGGGGGAATGCAGACCCATTGTGTGTTTAAAGTGTTTGAGAGTGGCAATGTTTAAACGTGTTGAGGATACGTGTTGTCAACAGAGTCCTCCATGTGACAATATTATAATTTATTTTATAAAAAGGGAAGATGAAGGAAGAAAGAAACATAGTGGATGGGTGGTGATGTAGTGCTCCCAGGCTTGGGGACAGGCCTCTGGAAACAGTCTGGATAATTATTTTTTCATGTGTTTTAGTCACTCAAAAAGTTCCTTTGTAGACATAAAGGAGCACAGACCACCCAGAGGAATCCCACAGGAGAAAGCATGTAAACTTCCATCCAAAATGTTCTGCCTTTGATTCATTAGTCCACAGAATTGTTCCAGAAATCACAGAAGACAACCAGGTGCTTTTGGTGCAGGTGCAGTCATTTTTGCCTTGAATCCTGCTTTTTCAGTCTCACTCTGGAGCTATGAACACTGATCTGAGCTGAGGAAAGCCAGGTCCCTAGGTCTCTGTAAGCTTTTTCTGCAGTTCTTGGTGAACACATTAAGAATTCCATATTTCTATGCATTTTTTCCCCCCGTAAGTAGATTCAGCATTGCTATGAATTTTCTTTATTTGATGAGCGTGGCTTTGGTCATGGTTTGACTGAGGTTCAGAGCTATGGAAATGGCTGTGTAACCCTATCCAGACTGATGAGCTTCCAAAATTTCCTTCTACTGCAGCACAAAATGCCTCTACAAACCTATTTTGCCAGCTTGACTTTTTCTGGTAAGGATCAATGTAAATGTGAGCTGTAAGCAGGCAGGTCGGGCTCAGATTGGGTCATACTAGTTACGCTTTAATCGGGTTGTTGTATTTTCCAGGCTCAATTCATATACTAGTTGAACTGATTAAAAAAAAAAAAAATGGTCAAAAAAGCTGCAAAACTAAAAAAACTGGATATGAAGGAAAACTTTTACAGCACATCAGGTTATACTGACACCACAATGCTTATTCCTCTTTTTTCCCCCCATTTTTACTGTACCTTCTTTTAGTCATTATATAAATACAATTTCAGCTAAAGATGCTTTTAGCAGAAAGTGCATGAAAAAAATGAAATCAAGGCATTAATGCATTTCAGTGTTTATTTAGATGTACAAGCGCTCTTCACAAACTGGTGAACACTGGCAATTTACTTCTCCCACAGTACTACACCACTTTCCCATTTACTGTATAAATAGTTGATCTAACATTGATACACATCACCATTTCAAATACGTTTCATCAAGTATCCAAGTATTAAGTTATGCAGATCAAATAAAAAGGCATACAAAATATTGCAGACAGATGTCCAGTTTGAAGCCAAGAAAGAGGGGATCACATTTTAAACAAAGCAGTAATCGATAAACAAGTTTCTTGCGCAACAGAAGAAATTAAGTTTTAACTTGCTTATTATACAATATGCCAACTTATAGCTACCATAGAAAATGCTTCTGCAGATTTAAAAAAAAAAAAAAAAAAAAAAATTACTGAGGGGCTTTTCCTTAAGACAAAGGCAACATTTTTTTATCTGAGCAGAAATGCTTACCACCCCCTCCCGACCAAATTCAAGTGGCCCCACAAAGTTCAACCACAGTGTGCCATGTACCTTAAAAATTTAAGGCTTTATATATATATAATATATGAATGATCAAACAGAAGTATGTGCTTCTACAGTTTAATAGAGAATAACAGTTTTATGGAAGAGGACATAAATGGGTACTACTTGTAGGGTAATCGTTCTCTCAAAATGTCAAAACAAAGGTGTGCAAAATAGCCCTCAAAGAAACAGACAGGTGTAAACAAATGTCTATATACACTGAGTATCCACACAAATAGTCTTTAAAGAGGTAAGGTTATCAAGCTGGTCTTGTCTGTTGTTACAATTACATGTTTATCAAAAGTAAAATTTGGCACCTAATTCACTATTACTTTACCAGAGTATGTTAAAAAAAACATCTTGCAACCTCAAATAAATTATAACTAAAATGTCTCTTAAAAGGATCCTGCACAGATTGAAATATTTGAAATAACTCAAAGGAAGAAAAAAAAAATCCAGTTTACTTTCTTAGAATAATTTTTAACTTAAACTGTAAACAGAAAATGTTGCTATACTCTTCCATAAAATCTGCTCAAAAATTTCTCATGGTCCAATTCACTGGCAGGGTAGCAGCATTACTGGAATCTTGATTTGAATGCAACCTAGGATTCCTCGTCATGAGCTTGTATCTGCAAAAGGAAAAAGCTCAAGGGAAGGCTGTTCCAACTGCGATCCTTGCAAGCCCAACACTTGTGAGAAAAGCAACAAGAACATTGCTACCTATGGAAATCACCCTTCAGACTTTGTATACTTTTAAATATGGACTGGTTTATGTTGTAATGAGAAATGAGTTTGTTGCAAAACTTTCTTCAGGGGTGGTACGCTTCATTACCACTGCGCTTCATGATTGGCAGTAAGTAGAGCTATTGCACTGTAATAAACATAGCTACTCATCCATACAGTAGGTCACTTCTGCAGCATCTCCACAAAGTGATAGCAACAAAACTGAATCTAGCCAACTGCTGGCAGCCACAGCAAAATTACATTTGGTAACAAACATCAATTACGTGATGTCACTGTTGCAATTTTTATCAGTGGACTGATTTGGCATGTTGTTACACCTGTACGTAACAAATTAATATAAAGCTCCAGATACCTTTAACTGTCTTGCCTTAAGATTTTAACGGATACATCTTAGCCATTTATACTGCATTTTCACAAGTGAAATGATTGCACAACACAATAAATGCCAAATATTTGAAGGTTTTTTTTTTCTTCCCCAGTTTCGAAGAGCAAGACTGGAAGGGATGAGTCACATTACAACCAAATGCTTTACTGCACTACAAAATTAATCTTCAATTTGAGGAACAGCACATTGTGTGTGGACATTTTTGGCCATAAGATTGCCTGTCACACTCTGCCCATCTCTAAATAATAATACCACCCTTGTTGTCCTGCAAAGGCTGGGGGAACTGAATTGAATTGCATATTCTGTTACTTCCACAGCCAAGGCTGTACAGAATAGCATGTGTACTAAGCATCATGTAAAAGCAGTGACAGAATGGGAAAGCCAAAGAACTTCAAAAGCTTCTCAACTTTAAGTTCTTATGAAGGTAACTACTTGATACACTATGGTAAATATTATGGCCTATGGGATGACTGGAGCTAACTGTTATTATAGTTCCAAAAGACAACCTTTCTCTAAATATGACAAAAACAGCCAATTTAATAATTTTCCAACACTTAAGATAAACTATGAATAGAAGGTGGCTTCAGTTTAAGACCTAAATATAGACAATGGCTGAGGGTTGAATGCCAAACATCATTTCCTATGGAAGAACTCAAAATAAACATAAAAAATAAGCAATTAAACTGCATTGTACGTGGCTATGTAACAAGAACATTCTTTTCCTTTAGCAGGGGAACTAGTAAGCACTGGTTGACTTTCACTCTACTGGATGCAGCAGTTGTTGCGATGACCATTGGACTCTTTGAAACGCAGGCGCATCTTTGGGCGATACTTCTCCAGATAGAGCAGCTGTTTGCTGTTAAAAGCTCCTCGACGTTTCCTGGAAAGCACGAACGCATCAACTATAAATATTTTGTATAAAAAAAAAAAAAAAAAAAAAGTGCACAAGCACAGACGAGTTACTGGTTCTAATCCACAATTCAAACAGTGAAGCACGGGGGGGGGGGGGAGACTTTGCTTCTATTCTAGCTGCAGAGATAAACAGCAAATTTGATGTATGGGCTTATACAAATAAAGAAAAGTTATTCTATGATCTGGTTATATGGAGGGGATAATTGCCAAAAGCACTTAAGGTCATGTTCCATAATGCAGCAAAATTTAAGAGAAACATTGCAGTTTTAAATACTTACAGCCTAATAAACTGGACAGCATCTTCATACTTCATGCCACACTCGATCATGGCAAGGGCAACTAGGACCGGAGCTCTTCAAAACACAATTTTAGATAAATTTCAGGGACATTTTTCTAGATCCGTGATTAAACACTAGATGGCCCTTAGAGTTCTACCGTAAGTAACAGGTTATGGAAGTGAAAGCATACCTGCCCAGGCCAGCAACACAATGAACCGCGATGCAGCAGCCAGGCTCCTCACGAAACTTGGCCCTAAGCAGATTCAGCCAGTCATCAACAATCTGGCTGGAGGGAGGTGCTCCATCATCAAATGGCCAATCCTAAACAGGGTGTGTAGACAGAATATGCATTTACCACATGGAGGTTAAACCTAACCATGCATTCAGCACAACTCAAAGAATGTGAAACAGCCACCACACTGCATATGACCCAGCCTTTTCGCATGTCTCAAAATGCATTCTTACCAAAACCTGAATGCCCTCTTTCTCCACCAGAGAGGCATCATAGGTGGCTTCACACACTCTTACAACGGTGGTCACTCCATACTTCTTCAGTTCCTATGGACATTTCACATTTACAGCGTGACAACAGCCACAAAAATGTTAAGCACATTTACTTTTAACAGCATCAAAAGATCTCAATATCTAATGGGGAAAAAAATACATTAAGGTAACAGCTTGATTTATTCATTCTATGAAAAGACCAGTTTAAAAGCAATTTAAAAAAAAAGACTATGTATGTCACTACATTTGGCAGTTCATAACATGATGGTGAACTCACCTCTATAAACTTGTTTAAGGTGGCATTGGTGGGGTTGTGAGTGATCAGGAACCTCATGTTTTTGTAAGTGATTTCCACTGGGGCAGGGCGGTTCATGCGGGCCATGTTTTTTTTAAAAATTTGCACACAAAACCAAGTACAACAAATACAAAAGTTTTTTTTTGTTTGTTTTCAACAATCCAACACAAAAGTGGAGCAAAATGTTAGGGATTCTTTTAATAAATACTCCACACCAAGATTAGGTATTTCCAACTGAAAAATTGAGGCTTAAGACTGAAGGAGATGGGCAGGCAAGGGGACAAGGTGAGCAATACGCTCCTCCTTTTAAAAGGGGAAAAAAAAATCTATTAAAAAGAAAATTAAAAAATAGCAGGGTTTCTTGAATCCGGAAAGAGGGGGAGCCAACGAGGGCAGTGCACACGCGGATTACCCCATCCAGGTATGTTCTTCTCAGGTGAGATGACCGCCCTTTCCACTGCTCCAAGTTCAACACTTCAGTTCTCCCCAGTCGCGGCCTGGCACTCAACTCCTTACGGGGGTTTCTCAGTGGAGTAGTAATAGATTTCTATGGTTCACTTGTCTGCATAGATGGCGTGCTGAGCCTGGCAGTAGTCTCCACTGCCCTTCAGAAACTCCATAAATGTGTGACCAAGAACACCACAGAACTGCTGTGAGGGGGGAAAAAAAAAAAAAAAAAAGACAAGAAAAATAATGTTAGAAAAATAAAAGCATCATAGTAATGTACTTAAGAGCTTAAAATACATAGCAGGAAAAAAAAAATTCAGTGACCATCTATCCATATCTGATGTGGCAGCGTTTTTAATGCTCATCTTATGTCTGATCAAGTAGTCTGAAATGTTGCAAACAGTGTATCATAACATTAAACAATGCCAATGCTATTTTATAGTGCATTTCAGCCTGCACCAGCATTATAACAAAATTATGTGATATATTCAACCAGGTCCCTGTATACGAAGTAATCTCAGATATACAACTGCCACAGCTGTTGAAATTTTAGGGAATGCACTACATTTCAAGTAAGTCAAGCTAACTGCTTCTGAATAAACTTTTTCACATCAGTCTTTGTATAAATTATTCGTATCACTGTTTAAGTCAGGCTACAGACTTGGGTGTCATCAACATGATTTCAACAAGTGAATTCCCCCTAGCACCACAGATTTATTTCCTTTCAGTAGCACTCAAAGTCATCCACTCAGCAGTTCAAGAGATGCACAAAGTTCACCACGTTCTGTTTATCATGATGCCAGTAAATGTTTCAAAAGGGTAAAACAGTGCAAGAAGAAGACTAGTTTAGTTCAACAATACACCCCCCCCCCCAAATTTCAAACTGGAAAACCTATGCTTTAATCGCAGAGAAGCTTTACAAAAGTGCTTAAGTGGGTAATTTGACCTATAAACTGTGTTGCAGGAGGGAGGGGGCAGTTAGAAGACAATGAACAATAGGATTCCACTGCCTGTGGTGTTTGGCCACATGTTCAGCCATTATCTTCTGCATCACCAGTCCCCTGAAAGCAGCAATTTAGCACAGTTGCACAAAACTGAGCTCTTGTGCACAAATATGGAATAATGTGATATTGTTGCCATTAGTTATGACACAGGCTGGCAAAGGTCACCATCAAAACTGTGTTTATTCTCTACCACTGCCCCGAAAATAGTATCTAGACGAGTTGAGTCTTGAAACAATTTTAGACAGCAACTTAATTGTGGAAAAACAATGTCATTTTCATTCAATTACTTCAGAAAAATCTATGCCAAATAACTTTGAACTTTTGTACTGTGATTATAAAAATGCTTGCCCCAAATTGCTAATACAAAACACAATTACTCTCAAAATAAAAGTACATTAATCGTTGTGATTTCAAAGTACTCCATATTCTTTCCACAGTAATTCTGAAACCGCCTTTTAAGAAAATAGTGTACAGCATACGTTTTAGATTTAATATTGCAATTCAAAAACATGCTATTATACACTTATGTGATGGATTAACATATTATATTTCCATTTTGTTTTTAGCTGAAGGTTTTGTACAAGTTAGAACATTAGATAAGATACTTTACAATGATTTACCCATTTATGGTGTAGGGTATTCTGACTAAGAATTCAGCACAAGCAGAATTTTAACCAGGAACCTGCAGACTACAAGACAAAGTGTAAACCACTTCACCACTGCTGCCCCTCTTCTGCTTGCACGACTGGACTAAAGTGGAAAAATGTGGGTGTAACAGGCCAAAAAACGATAGAAAAGCACGAGTTCTAGGAATTGCGAGGGTGAAAGAAAGCAGATGACTGCAGAGTTCAACGGGAGGCCATGCAAAAAAGATAAATGCTCATTGTAAAATACCGATGCCTCTACAGTCTTGAAATACTGGGGGGAGGGGGATTTTTTTTTTTTTTTTAATTTTTACAAAGGACCTGCTTCTTCAGCACCACCATAGAAATGACATCTTGACCTGCAATACCGATCCCACCAGGACAACACCGTCACCCTCACTGTCACCAAGGGTGCTGAGGAGGTCCTCCGCAGACCCCCGCGAGACACGTGAGAAGAGGCTGATCCTCACCGTGTTTCCCCACCAACAGTTCAGCACGAAACACACAAAGGCCTCGAAGTAAGGGGGCTGTAAGATGGCTGAAGACCCCCCACCCCCAGCGTGGGAATGCAGGGTTCACAGCCTGCTGCACGTCTATATTACTAACACCATTATTATTACTACATTTATTCATTCGTGTATTTCATTTTTCTATTCCTGGAAAATTTCAGCTCCACCGATGCAAATTAAAACAATGATAGGTAGCACAGCAGGAATATATATATATATATATATATATGATGACTGGCTGAATATATATATATATATATCTCAACGTCAGTCTTTTGTTTTTAATCCATGTTAAAGGCTGTGCCCGCGCATTGAAGGCGACTGCCCTGTCAGGCGTGTCGGATCCACGGAGAAAAGGACATTCCTTCCCGGTTCTAAGCTACTTAGCCGGATTAAGACAAAGCGGCTCGGAGCCGCCGGGAACCGGGGCCCAGAGACAAGAAGACACAGCGCTGGACACCGACATGTCAGGCGATGGCACAGCTGTCCTTTCAAACGGTTCACCATCACCACCATTGACTGACAGTATTTATCCAGGGACCACCGTGCGGTTCCAGGCCCACGAGGGCAGCCCGCCGTCTGCGTCCCAATTCCACAGGGCACGACCCGCCGCGTGAATCCGGCCAAACACTCACCAACACGGCTCACGGACGATTTAAAACACACGTACAAATAAAGTGCAGCGCTTTAGTATCAACTAAAAGCATTTCAAAAGTTGGGTTCCCTCAATTGCGGGAGGATGACAGTCAATTCACTGCCGCGTCGTCAACCCGCAGCAGCCAACGTAGCTTTTCCTATTTTTTTATTTTTATTTTTTAAATTCGTCCACCATAAATGTATATCCTGCTATTAGTGGTCGGTATTATATGTTAACAAAATTAAACAACGGTAAGGGTAAAACAGCGAGGGGGTCTTGGGTCCCATGAACCGGCGCCGAGCGAACGCTGAGGGCGGACAGAAAGGCGAGCCGTCAGCGCGCGTCGGCCGGCCATCTTGTCCAGCTTCCCTCGAGCGGCTCTGCTCCGGCTCGCGCCGCCGTCCTCGCGCCTCCCGCGCGCGACACCACCATCTTAGGTGAAGCCGACTTTAAAGTCGCGAATAAAAACACAAAAACGATTCGCACTCAACTCGCCGACAGAATAAAGCAGAGGAACACAGACAACCCTAGCAACGGAGGACGGCAGTTCCCGTTTCCCCCCTCGAAGAGAACGGACGAGGACGACGAATCGACAACGCAGCCGCTTAATTTCAATTTAACGTCAAAAATGTTCATCAAACGCAATATCATAATTGTACCGCGTTTCAGGAAAAAAATGTTTAAAAAAAAAAACAATCCGTCACGTTACCGAACAGAAAGCCGAGACAATGAAGAGGCCGCAATATGACGACAGCTTTAATTCTGAACGTATTTCGCCCCTGTTCGCTTACGGGGGGGAAAAAGAAGAACGCTAAATAAATAAGAGGTGATACTTACAGGAATATGCTTACTCATTGAAGATTGTAGCTTAATCATAAAGCCGGTCCCTAAGAAGAGAATAAAAAAACGAACTGGCAAAGTAATGGTTTTTGTACCATACAGTCACAGTGCCAGGTTCGCGTTGACGTCCACACTGCTGCTGCTCCACCGCCAGGCGACCGCAGAAAATGTTCCTTCGCGACGTAACCCCGCCCCCAAACGTAAACGTCAATTCCCCGCTGAGTCTACGCACAACACCTTTCTACGCAGTGGCTGATCCGGAAACAGTTTTCTGTTTCACGGTAAAGGGTGTGCATAGGAAAAGAGGAACAAGGAAACTGATCTCAAATCAGTGGCCAAGAGGACTGTAACGCGGAAAACGAGAAAAAGCGGAAGTGCGCTCTTGCGACGGAGCTCTTCTAAGGTGGGGATCTGCGCACGCCCAGCTTGTGCTGCGGTCTAATTCAGTGTTATATTTATTTATTTAACTTCAAGATGTTCATGTTGTCATTTGTGATCAATTCCCGTTGTTTTCCCATTGCCAGTGGAGTGATCAGTTACACTGTATTTAATGTTGTCGTGATGCTGCCCTTGCTTGAAACGATCTGAAGAGGTGAGGGCAAACGGGCCTTTTTGTGTGGAATTTTGTACGTGAGCTTATTTTCTGGGCAAACTTGTTTCCCCTATTTTGTGTGCCTCTGCAAGTCATGGTCATGTATTGTGCGCATCAAGGACACCGGGCAGCATGGTGGTTGAGGACAAAGTGCTTGTAATGTGAAGGTAATGGAAAGGTTGCTGGTTCAAGCGCCAGCCACATCCACTGAGTTTGTGGAATAAAATACCCAGCTCTTTGAATGTAGCACTTTGGATCAAATCATAAGATAAATAACATTATTATTATTATTATTACTAGTAGTAGTAGTAGTAGTAGTAATAATAATGTTATTTATCTATAATAATAATAATAATAATACCTTTCCTGTTCTATGGATTATTATCAGGCATCAGGATGGCCATGTCCCCTAGGCAGCTGAAGGCCCTCTAGTTCAACCACCCCATCCTTGTGTAAGAACGTTGATCAAGGTGCTTAACTTGAATTAATACCATTTGAATTCCTTGCTGTATAAAAGAGTAAATTGCTACAAAAAAGACTATTTAACCTTGGAATCTTGGACAATGGTAAGTAATGTATGGAATTAATGAAGGAAAAAAATATTTAATTTTAATATTCAAGATTTAATTTACAGCATTTTTTTTTTGCTTGTTTATGTTCTGTGTTGTATGTTGTCATACTTTGTTGTCAAAATATGAGTCAGTGTTAGAGAGGACAGGTTCAGGGACATGGAAAGGGTAACGAAAAAACCACAGGAACGTTAAAATGAAGGCTGAGATAGATGGCATACTTTGTATGCTTCAAATGTTCTATGATATTTAGCCTAATATTTTCCATATGAGAATTAGGCTCTTATTATCAGTCAATCCTGACAGTAATCTTTGAGTGTGTATTTTATTATTTATTATATAACATGTACTTTAAGGATGGAAAGTTGGATGGAAATATTTAGGAGTTAAATTTGGATTTGATATTTCATAAAATGCTTCCAGACCACTGTGACTTTGACCAGTATGAAGTGGTTAAGGATAATGGATGGGTTGACAGATATTCCACAGAATGCATGCTAAATATGCAGATCATTTAATATACACTAAATTATATGGAAAATGTGTAAGTTTTCAAAGAATCATAAAAATAAAAATAGTTCTCTAATTATATGTTACTGTCACACGCAGTTGTTTATTCACGTTCAATCCGGATTATAAAGGTATAATGTGTATAAAGGCGGATTTGGAATGTGAGACACATGACGTCCAGATGCAGCCAAATTAAATCTAGGCCACACTGTTTTGCAAAAAAAAAAAAAAAAAAACAGATTTGGGTCACTAAAACATTTTTGTTTTGTTTTCCAGAGGGTATAGCAGTTGCTGCTATAATATCTCAAAACTATTAAAGTAGATGCAATGTGAAGTCATAGCTGTGATATTATTATTATTATTAGTAGTAGTAGTAGTAGTAGTAGTATCACTATTATTATTATTATTATTATTATTATTATTATTATGTAAACCTTGTAATTACACGGAAAATCATAAGACTCATTTTTAGCACTTGCAGATGCTTCTGGTTACATAAAGTTTAAACGTTGTTTTACAAATAAAATGTAATATGTAAATAAAACATCTTAAATGCACATGTTTTGTACATATTTACATTTATTAAATGTAAATACTAAATATTTTTGTCCCACCTGTTAAAAACATAAAATAGCATTAACTTAAAACATGGGGTGGGTTATGGCCTGAAAAAGTGTTTGTGTTTATAACACACATGCACATGAAATCAGTTTAACATGCAAAAAAATTATTTTCAATGTAACCTAAGCAGCATACAGTATATTGTATATATTGCTGGACTGTTTTTATACATTCTTTTAATTCCAAATCCTTTCACCCAAACCCTGCCATCACACCCACCACAGGAAACCACTCTCACTCCAGTGTTTACAACCACTTGCCGCTGATGTGTCAGTCACTGACAGCCTCTGCCCGCCTTGCACAGGATACAAGACTGAGGACCAGCAATTTGTGTCCTGGTTCTACTTGTCCTCCCGAGACCCAGTCATTCATTTTTGTCCACTCTAGAGGACATATATTTGCATAGGGTTTTCAAACCTGTATAAACTACATTGCTGATTTATATTCCAACTTACACAGGGTGTTTGGGGCTTTCAAACTGCACCAAGCTTGCAAGTCTGACATGGAAAATTTCCTAGAAATAAATCCAAATTTTTGTCTGTCGCTGGGTCTCAAAAGGTTACGTATATGCATATTTACACACTTCACGTATACAGTATATTATAAAGACAGAAAAGATTTACACGTAAAGTAAGTCCTCGAGATCGGGGCCATCATTTCCTTCACTGAAACAAAGTTGCTCAACAATAAGTTATTTTTTGGTTAAGTTTAAATGTATGCAAAGTAGTAGCAGCAATGAGGGTAAAAGTAAAGTGTTTAAATCACTGGCAGGGTGGGACGGAGTGTGGACATCATGGTATTTACATCAGACATTTTGGCTCTGCCTCCAAGTGGGTGGTTGAGACAGACAGTCCCAGTCACAGTGTGCCAAAATCCTGACCGCCCTGCCACCCTTGCTGTCTCTTTTTTCACAGTTTCTCCCACACAAACTGTCTGAGCATAAAAACATCCCGCTAATGTCTGGTAAACTTCCCTTTTGCTGTGTTTTCTATAGTCATGACATGAAAACACACAATCTGGATGCACTGTCCTGGTCACTTCCCCCACCTACAGAAAAAAATAAACACTTAGTAGCCAGAAAAAGTCCTTTTAGGTCTTACTGCCAAAAACAGTTCCAAAACTAAAACCCAGCAGGCTGATAGTGGTTATTTGAATGGTGCCATAAGATAATAGGCAGAAGAAATAAACATAAGGAATTTGCACAAGTATGAGTGAGAAGCTACGTGGCAGCATTTTGCCCAGCATCTGCGTTCTCAGACTTTGCCTGTGTTTGAACACGGTCGCTGCCTTTGTGATTTTGTTCACTTCTGCTCACTCTTTAAATCCCCCAGTAAGAAGAGTTCATTACAACAACTGCACTTCACAGTATAAAAGTTTTATATTTTATGATTTTTTTCTTCTTCATATTGCTTTCATTTCTGATTTCTGACATAAATTCGATGACAGGTTTTCCCCGACTTAGGACATACTTGTATGTATGTATCTGTCAACTCACGACAGACTTATACTTGTGACTAGTGATAATAGAAATAACTAAGAAAAAGCAATAATAATTTAAAAACTTGTGAAAATTTTGTGAAAATACATTGAAACATTGCACATGTATACTTTACTACTGTTTGGAAGTACAACAGTATGTCCATAACTGAGGCCTCGGAGTCTGGAATCCCACAGCTTCTCAACTGCTGTGGCTGGTATCTTTCCCCAGACTCTGTCCTCCTACCAGAGGCTTGAGAGTTTGAGGGAGCAGCGCAGTATTTGCGGTGCTCTTAGGATTGTGCTCTTCTGGACTTGGACCGATGCTGCCATTCCTGGGATCTGATGGAGCCACTGTTCCAGCTTAGGGGTCACAGCCCAAAGTGCCCCTATCACCAGTGGGACTACCTTGGTTTTCACCTTCCACAATCTCTCCAGTTCCACTCTCAATCCCTGGAATTTCTCCAGCTTCTCATATTCCTTCTTCCTGATGCTTCTGCCACTTGAAGTTACCACATCTATCACTGCTGCTGTTTCTCCTCCTTGTGTAGTACCACTATATCTAGTTGGTTAGACATTATCTGTTCATCTGTCTGGATGTATTAGTCCCACAGGATCTTGGCTCTGTTGTTCTCCACCACTCTCTGTGGTACCTTCTATTTAGAGCCATGTTCCTTGCAGATGTTCCTGTATATGATCCCTGCTCATTGGTAGTGGTTCTCAGTATCTGCTGTTCCTGCCTGCATCTTGCAGTTGCTGCTGGGTGCTGCTTTGTCTCAAGTGCTTCTTGGGTATACTAGAACATCCGAGAGTTCCATGCATCAACCAAGAAGCAATTTAAATGGCACAAGGAGAAACAGAATGATTTAAAATAGGTAAAAGTGTACGACAAGACTGCATACCTTTATCATGTATGCAAAAAAAATCAAAAGAGAGGCAGAACTGTATGAAGAAAAGTGCGGTGTGAAAATCGGGGGACTCATCAACAGTTTTTGCTATGTTGACGAAACTCAACTGTTCTCTGAAAGCAAATAGGAAGACCTGAAAGAAACATCTGCTTATCAAAGAAGACAATATCAAAATGGGCCTGCACCTTAATGTGAAGAAGACAAAGATCCTGACAACTGGTAAAGCTGACAATTTCACTCAGGACGGAGAAGAAATGAAAATAATTGACAATTTCAGCCAACTTGGATCAATGATGAAGAATGATATGACAAGCAGTTGTGAAATCTGACAACGAATTACTCTTTGCAGAGCGACTGTGAAGCACCCAGACATGATTCTCAAGTGCAGAGATGTAACCACGAGCAGACAGATTCAACATGTTCAAGCTATGCTTTTCTCCATAATGTCATATTAGTGCTAAAGCTGGACAGTGAAGAAGCAGGACAAGAAGAACACCTTTGAATTATGATGCTTTTGGAAAATCTTGCATGTACCACGGACTGCCCACAGATCAAACATATCCTTATTGCCGGAGGATATACCTAAAATCTCCCCGGAAGCTTAACTGACAAGACTTCAACTTTCATATTTCGGACATCATGCGGAGAGAAAGATCAATGAAGGACATCATGCTTGGCAAGGCTGAAGGTCAACGCAAAAGAGGAAGACCTGCCATGCAGTGGATTGATAAAATAATTCCAGCTATGGACGCCCTTACCAGAATAGCAGTCTGACTGAAGACCAAACACAATTCAGTGCGGCCATTAATAGAGGCTCCAAGCGTCAACATCGATTCGATAGTACTTAGCAGCAACAACGTTAAACAGTACAAACAGCATCTTCTACAACATAGCATCCTGCTTTACTGATAGCAACAGGCCAAATGAGGGAATCTATTACTCCACATCTGACCTTAGAACAAACAAATAAAAAAATACAACTTGGTCATACACAGAAAAACAATAATGCAGAATCATATTTTCAGAAAGTTATATATGCAGGGAGCGATCTAAAATGGGAGGGAAATCCAGTTCTGATGTATTTATTTCAGTCATCTCAATAAATTATTACTTTTTATGTAGATATAATGGCGCCTAGCATAACTTTATCTTTCGCTTAAGATTATTGCCAGCTATTGAGTTAATTCTGTTCTTTTAATGTGAGGCTCAACTTTATTACTTAAAGCATTGAGACCAAAGCAATGTTTGTAGCACTTAGATGTTTCAACATCCAATGCTTTCCCAGTTTAAATGTCAGTTATAGTCACCTAACATCTTTAAAAATGTGTTTTTACACATTTAAGTGATCTCGGTACATGAGGGCGAATCCCCTCCCTTTCCAGGAGTGAAAGAGATCGGTTGCTCACAACGCTGACAGACCGGCAGAGTCGAACGCAATATTCCAACAGCAGAATAACGTTCAGATTTGCCATTCATGCTATAAATCTCCAAAGGAGATGGGGAGAAGCAGGAGGTAACAGCAGTTCAATAAGAGCAAATAGTTAGCAATTTGCCTGCTTTGCCGATGAGATAACACGGAAGCTTCAAGTCTGAGGCCATAAGGAGAAAAGCCGTGACCTGTCAGCATAGAAACTGCAAGCAAACACCACAAAGCAGGTCAGGAAATACAGCACAAAACACGTGTCCTAATGTTCGAGTCAATGCCCTTTAGTCAATCTACAGTTAAGCAGGACTGGAAACAAAGCGCGACTCCAGAAAACAAAATCAAAAACAAAAAAAGAAAGAAAAAAAAACAAAAAGCCAACTGGCAGCTTATTATGACATTTTAAGAAATAAGAATAATGCAGAATGGACTTGTTATATTTAGCTTCTGGGACAAAAGTTAGTTTTGTGTGTTTGTCTCCTGCTGAGGATGTGGGATGAATCCCGATGATGTCATACCTTCGCAAGGCAGAATGACTACAGAATGATTTCAAAAATGCTAAGATAAGTAAATGAATGCCAAGTCAGCCGTTTAATATTCAAATACATATATCAGTTTTCAGATAAACTTAGTCAGGCCCAACAGACCCGGTCACCTGATGACAGAGCTCTCAGGGTAACACAAGATCCGCTGGTAGCATCCCGCCTTCATTCGCTTCATCATTTGAGAGCTGGCGTGTTTTGTGTTTGTAGCTGGTTGCTGTAGCACCGGTTGTCTGGGAGATTTTTTTTTAGTCTCAATACTTCCAAGGGATTGAAGATTTCATTAAGTGAGTCAGACACTTACGTCAATGCACCCCTCTGCGAGACAATGCCGGAGCGCAAAGAAGGTCACGGGGAAGAGATACTTCAGGTGGGATTTACGGAGCGTCCTCCTGAGATCTTCTTCTGCCTAATTTGCGACACCAGAAAAACAACGCCGGGCACGGTGATCGGGACCCAGGCCGAAGGCATCCAGAAATATCTGGGAGTCTGTTGCGGCTCAGAGTGCGCCGGCTCGTGCTTGTTTACAGCTTAAACGCGGATCCTGTGTATGCTGCGCAGAATAGCTCGGATGAAATGTTATGCAGAAACACGAGTGCGAAACTTGTACAAAAATGCAATAAAATCCTTCCTGCAGCTCTGACTCAATTAATGGCGTCTGCTTATTATTCATTTGACATTTCTGCGTGATTTATGTGCACCCACATCATTCATGAGTAAAATTGCTATATAATCTAATAGGTAATAGTTTATACACACACACACACACACACACACACACACACACACACACACACACACACACTAGTATGGACAATATGATGCTGCTTATAAAATAAATACACTGTATGGCCGAAAGTATGTGGACACCTGAGCGTCACCCCCCCCATATGTGCTTGTTGAAGATCCCATTCCAAACCCACGGCCATTCATATGGAGTTGCCCCCCACCCCTTTGCTGCTATAACAGCCTCCACGCTTCCGGGAAGGCTTTCCAACACATTTTGGAGCACAGCTGTAGGATTTTGTGTCCATTCGGCCACAATAGCATCAGCGAGGTCAGGCAAGAAGGCCTGGCTGGGAGTCAGCGTTCTAGTTCATCCCAAAGGTGTTTAATGTGGTTGAGGTCAGGGCTCTGTGCAGATACTCAAGTTCTTCCACACCATGTGTACAGGAAAGGAGCTTCTTCCCCAAACTGTGTCCACAAAGCTGGAAGCACACAATTGTCTAGAATGTGTTTGTGTGCTGTGCTGTGTGGGTGCAGCTCAAACAGCTCAGCTCAAACCATTGGAGGCCCAGATACTTTTGGCCGTACAGTGTGTGCTGCCATCTAGTGGTCGCAGGATAAAACTCAATCGCATCGCTCTTGTTCCCAGCAAAACTATAGCAGAAAATGAGAATTTGGAAATAACAAAAATGATAAAACTAATAAACTCTGTGCATGTGACAAAAAAATGGTTGAATAATTTTCATTCCAAAGGATTTGCTACTTTAAAGAGGATTTCTTTCTTCATTAACAGTTGTTTTCTTGCGCTGCAGCTGCCCTGGACACTGTTGTGTTCACTGTAATAAAACTGGGAAACTGCAGCACCTGAAGAGAACCAAGATAGAGCTGAGGAGAACATGCAGGTTCCACACACACTCAGATGGACTCCAGCCTATCTTCAAGACTGTGAAGCACAGGGATACCCACTGCATCGTGATCGGTGTTCACTTTTTTATGAACAGAAATTGTTGTCTTTTTACTCAGAGGACGGCCTTAACTTTGACAAGGACGAGCGGTTAAGAATCATCCGTTGATGGATGGATGGATGGACGGATGGACATACCTTTGTCTACATTTAATTTTCAGCTTGCTATCATTTTTATTTCAGAGTTGGGATGCAACATAAAAATAAGTGTAAATCCCGAGTGTTTTAGAAGAGCTGCATGTAGTAAAATAATGCAGTGCAGTGATTTTTGTCCTTGCAAGGATTTTTTTCTTTAACCAAAATAACTGAAGTGAGACAATGAAACTGAAAAGAACGGAGACCCGTTTGCTGTTTCGCATTTTTTTCTGGGTGCACTGTACAGTGTGGTCAAACTAAAAAGAAAACGGAGCACTACACTGCGTGATAAAAGGCACGGGTGTGTAACCGGCAATAAAAATTTTGCTTTTGACAAATCGTTGCTGTTTATGTTCAGGAGGCTATTTTTCGTTGTCATATTTTACCCAAGTGCACTTTCTCTCTCCTTTGGTGGGTGCAAATCCAGCTTGCTGGTTTATGCACCTGTGCCATCTTCTTCAAAATCACATTTTATGGTCACCCAACACAGTAATAGAACAATTTTAAAATAAAAATTTATAAAACCACTCAGGTTGGCTTCGGAAACTTTAGATTTTGAGTCAAAACGTATCTCTATTGACGAATAGATGAAATAACACATCAGCTCAACGCTGTATAAAGGGGTTCTGCACAGGGGCCGGACCATCCGGGTTATCTTCTGGACTTGGTTGCATGACCTCTACGGTCAAGTTGGACCACCAGAGCAGACACTGACACTGTGTGAGAGGTCTGGGGGAAGAACCCCCCTGCAGAATGTGTATGTGAGGGTAGCCATTGGCCACCAGGGGGCAGTATGTGCCTGGGGAGCAAGCAGGCGGCCTGCTGTGCCATTAAGAAATGAGAGATTTTGTTCTCTTTCACTCGCAAAGTGAGAACTGAAATTCCCATTGATCCCCGCTTTATTAAAGATGCGACTGACTCTGAAGTTCCTATCATAACATTATTCCTACTCTAATTTTTGTTCAGCATCTACGTTCCGTACAGATACGCAGTTACGTGCCCAGCTGAAGGTTCTGGGGCCATCCTCTACAAAAACGTATAAAAATAAACATTAGAAAGGGTTCCATTGCAGCCCGTGTACAAGTTTTGCGAAAAGTTAGAAGCGGTTGTCGTAAAATATCTACCAGTCTTGCCCCTCCGCTGTCGAGATGTTCAAATTACTATGACGAACCTTTAAGAGATTTTCAGAAAGTCTTCACATATGTCGGACTGTAAGAAATTCAGACTTAAACGGCTTCATAACAAGAAATCTACGTGGCGATTCCGGCTCCCCGACAGAATTTCCGCTGCATGTAATTCTTCATCCTTTGCAAGTGATTACTTTCTAATTCCTCCAGTGTGCCTGTCAGTCAAGCGGCAACATGACTTTTACGATGAGTGACAGTTTTATTAAGGTTTAATATCTAATACTCACCGTGTCATTCTCTATTAACTTTTAATAAGCCCGCACCGTTGCAAATTGAATAACATGTCAACAAAGGCAGATGCAGATCACGGGCACTTCCCGGCCTCATGTTCGCTCAGTGCGTTCATGTGGAACACAGCGACGGTCGAACGAAACAGACGGTGTTTGTAACCCCAAGCACACCACGCCCTCCATATTCAAAGCATTCAGCCAAATTTCTGGGACTTATCCAAGCTCCGGGAAAAAAAAAAAAAATGTTGGGAGGTGTGCGATCGATACTTGAAGGGTGGATTGTGGCGTTTGCCATTGAAGGACACGGCCTGGTGTGAATAAAGGAACCACTTTGCTCCTAATGGCGCTGAAATAACGGGTCATCTAAATTTCGGATCGCTTGTCACCGCAGACAGCAGCCATCGCTCATGCTGGCCATTTGAGAGACAGCAAAATGATCTTAAGGCTGGTCCATCTCTCCAAACCACGACAGATTCAGGATTCTCCCGCGCAAATAAGCAAGATCTCTGTATCTATTGAGCTCAGTCTCTGTCTTGTCTGTTTGTTCTTTATCCGCAGCTTTGCTTTTCCAGCCACAGACGTGAAATTTGGAGCACAGATGCGTCTCAGCCTAAATGACATTTTCGAACGGTCAAATTCATTAGGTGCCAAAAAAGGTCGCTTAGCGTCTTGAAAATTTCTACTTTGCTCTTTGAAATAAAGTTTGGAAATGAGCAGGTGGTTGCTTCACGCACGCAGCATAGCCACGTCAGATGCAAAACGTACGTCACATGACCGAATGGCACGAGCATGACCCTCCAAAAAGGACGTATATGCCAGAGTTCTTTGTTTTCTATGCTGGAAGAGAACAACAATGGGGTGTGAGAGGGATGTGTTTGCCCTAACTGGAGGAGCGGCGCCAGCACAGAGATGCACCTCATGTACTAAACAGGACCACTTTAAGGTCCTGCTGTCCAAAATACTCAAAATGGGCTCCCAGCTGGAAAAGATGGGGCCCAGTAGAGGGAGGGGTTAAGAAGGGGCAGGGTAGCAAATGGTTGGAGTAAAGAGCAAAACTGGCAAGATCAGTGGGCGGTGGGTGTACGCTTCAGAGATGGAAAAACACCACCATCATCATCGGAACAATGCCCAGTAGCAAGAGGAGTCAGTAGCTGAAATAAGTCCACAAATAGTTATGATAGGGAAGATGTAAAAATGAAAGAAATTACACACAATACTACATAAATTAGTGACATAAAGGTAATGAAGTGTGGTACATTTGTGACCACTTTTTTTTAACCACCTTTCCCCTGCACTACACATAAGCTTGACTGTTTGTGCCTGCTTAACAGCACTTACAATCCTTATGTACTAAATGCAACCACTTTAAGGGTAATACAGTTTGGTGATATACAGCACATTATTCCACCTTTACACTTTTTGATCTGCGCAACACAGGGTGACCCAGCTAATATTTATTAATTTGTCTGCATGTCCCATACTTGCCCTCCACTTTCACGACACCTTAAAATAAGTGCATCGAACCTTTGGACACTTAACAGCATTGCATTTAGTCTAGGTCCCGTTCAGCTGTAGCAGTCAAAAGTTTGAGCAAAATTGGTGGAAACCAGATTTCTTCACAAAGCATTTGATTAACATGATTGAGAAAGAAAAAAAAAAAAGAGTTGGAATTTCTTCCAGGCTTCCAGAGATGTAGGACACTTTCACTCTTCCATGCAGTTCCTTCAATACAGGTACTGCCCAGGTCATCCAGGTGTACCGTACCTTATATGCCTTTCAATAACATACCCCATCTGTCAGTGATTTTTTTTTTTTTTTTTGCAGATTAAATGTATGTATCCTATAGTATCGGTTAATATTCCCAATATATAACTTTTTTCAGCTTAAAATATATATTTAGAGATATGATAGACATAGCTTTCTCATCCAAGCTACTGCATCTTTCAGTGAAACTGAGGTTATTTAATAGTTAGTAAACGTGGGGTTAACCACTGTAAAATGCATGTACTCATATTTCCACGCCATCCAGAAATTTGTGCATCGTTCAACAAGATAATGGAAAGCACAGAAAATGATGTACTGAAAAAAAAAACAACAATTTGTTCTTTATACCAAAATAAACAATTTTGTCAAAATCTTAAGATGTAGGAAAGGAAGCAGGTCATGGCCTTCAGCTGGATAGAATTTAGGTGCAAGGCTTCAGCGTCTTCTTGGACGGCTGAATAAATGCATGAGAGGAATGCTGGGGGTCGGCCTCGTGTTCGCAAGTGTTGTTGAGATTGTTGATGCGCCTGCAGAATGGCAGGCTGGGGGCTGGAGGCCAGCGCACCTCGGTCCTGCGCAGGTCAGGCAGTGCGGAGGTTGATGCTGCCGATGCTCGGGGCCCAGCTGGATGCACACAGGTCGCCCCCCCCGTGGTCCCGTTGCACCATGGGGCTCGGTACGCAAACTGTAGTGAACCACAGTAACATCTAACAACACCATGATCATCATCATAACAGCAGCAGCCAGTTCAAATCCAAGGAAGAATTCAAAGAAAAACTGCATGATCTCTGCAGAAGATGTAAAGGAAAAATGTTTAACTAGAATATTTTAAAAAAAAAAAAGAAACAAGATTTTATTTGTAGGGAACAGAAATAAACAGAAGTTTGTTGTATCAAAACAGTTGAAGAGGAAACATTAAGGGGACAGAAAACTCGGGAACATTTTCATACATGGTTTATGGAGGTTAGTGGTCAAGAATAGAATTGTGTTTTTGAGTTTAAACCTTTATATCAAAGTCAAATTCGGGTTGCTGTCTCGCTCATGAAAAGAAACAGCATTTCATTTTTGCAATACCAAACTGCTGGTAACCGGTACCTACAGTACCAGATCCATAAATCAATATCAGTCTCCTTCAATGGAACAGCATCACTCAGTACTTCGAAGCAAGTGCAGAAAAGTGTGGAATAAAAGGACGGAAATCTGCACTCGGAAGAAACTTACGAATTAAAATCATCTCCAGACACATTTGGAGTATTTCAAAATGGGCATTTTTGAGGGAACCATGCCCACACATCAAAGCTTCTGACTGAACCTTAAGCAAACCTGATCAACAGAGTGCAAAAAAATTAATTTTAATTATTTTAATTCTTTGCAATGTGTTTTTTTTTTCCCCTCAAGGAATGAAAGGCACTAACTTCATTTTAAGTAATAATAGGGATACCTCAATCAGATACCAATAATGCATTTTGAAAAGGCTTGAAGGCATTTTCATTTTTGCTATATTTATTTCTTTGAATCAATACTGAAATTATGGATGTGGGCCTCATGTATATTGCATCAAATCTCAGAACACACACGGCTTTCCCATAAAAAAAAAAAATCACGCAGACGCAGAAAAATAAATTTTACCTTGAAGCACACAGCATGATAAATATATATTGCTGCTGAAGGAAGACTTGAAATAATATAATGAATAACAATCTCCCCATGAACCAATCTGTTTTTAAACTTGCATTGTGTCTCTCCATTTATTCTGCAAGAAGACAAAAACATTTGCATCTGTGAGGGAGAGGGAAAAAAAAATAAATAGCATTCTAACAAAGAAAAGAGAATATAGCAACAGAGCATCAAATAACACAAAATGTATAAAATTAAACATTTAGGAGATTATTTGCATAATGCTGAACACTGAAACAAACACAGATGCCCCGATATTCACACATGCATGAATGTGTACACGTTGTAAATAATTCAGCCAAAAAATATGATGCTAAGCTTTGGAAGAAAACTGCCCTTGAATGAAAACACATTAAATGCTCTGTAAAATACGCAATGTCAGCAATTAACCTGAAGAACTGCCCTTTTGCAATTGCGGCTAAATTATTGATCAGCGCAGTAGTCACACGACTGAAGATATATGGTGAGATTCAATTCAATTCAATTTTATTTTTATATAGCGTTCTTCTCACTGCAGTGACACAGAGCGCTGTACAGACCCGACAAGGGTTGCATACGTGTACAATTTGAATTTGGCCACGAAGGAGAGGAAAACAAAAAAAACTCCTTTCTACAAGAGGATAGGAGAAAAATAAACCTCTGGGGGTCCATGTGCCAGTGGAAGCCCACCCCTCCTGGGCATTCTAAGCATATGTAACAGCCAGTTTGTGATAAGTTAATAAGGGTTGTGGTTTTTTATCAATGTAGTATATGGGGAATGGTATAGTTAGAGTTCCAGTTCACAGTAAGGCGCGGCCTCCCGCATCCGCAGCGTCCGAGTTGTTGTAATCGGCTTGATCCGATTGACTGGCTTTCCGCCTGTCCCCTTCATATGTTCTGGTCCAGTGTCCCATCCGGCCAGTCTATTCACACCGCGGGGTGACCCGTAGCACAAACGGCTCAGAAAAACAGGGAGATCTACAGGTATCATTGGTTTCGATGAACAAGACCTTAGCATGTAATAAAAGAACAAATATCATATATAATATTGAAGTATCATGAATATTGAAATATACTATGCTTAATAATTTAATACTTACCAGTCAACCAGTGCCTTATTTAATGTGGCTTCGAAAAACATAGACTGTAACACCATTCGATCAGCTGAGTTTTAATAATCTTATATACAAAACTATTGTTTTGTGTTAATATTATCAGCATTGAAGAAGTACAGTCCATCCTCGATATTTCCGGAGTACATGGGAAGGTGTCCGGATATAATGAAATTGTGTAATTTCAGCATAATATGTTTTACTGCGGCACTGTATACTCGCCCTCTGTGCTATGGTAATACTTTTGTAGTTGAACGCATCGCCAATACAGCTCGATCGGCTCGCCGCCAGGGAGGCCCTAGCTGCCTTCAAGGAAATAGCCGCGAAGATGGTTGGGATGGTTCTTAAGGTACGAAACTAAGATTATCTCACACTTTGTGATTTTCTCAAAAAAACACTAAACTATTGGTTACATATTTAAATATGCAGCATTTTAAATACTATCCTTTATATTACAATTAACAATGGTTTATAATTTTGATTTTTCCTTTATTTTTATGGAATATTTTTGTGATGTGAGTAAAATCCGAAACCTGTAAAACCGAGGTTCGGAACATTGAGAACGGGCTGTTACCGCTGTACGTTCAACCGGTCGCAAATTATTATTTGACCTCGGATGTCACGTTAGCATGTGTAGTGAACGAAGGCATATAAGTTCATGAAAGAAAATATATGTACACATCCACACCCAGACACATCAACCCACCCACCCACCAAAATCTTTCCTACCCAGAAGCAGAGGTTAAAAATAAACAGCCGCTCATCAAAGAGAGACTGGTGGTAATGCGGCAGCCACCGGCTGAAGTCCCCATCAGACAAACAGTTCAGCACCACAGGCGACGCTCAGGGTGAGATTTCATCTCGGCTCCCTTAGTGGTCTCTGCTCACATTTTTCACCATCATTTCTGTCCTCCAGTCTGCCCAGGTGGGATGGACTCACCCTTTATCTATTTATATTATTGTCGTGCGGTACGGCTGCCATTGTGAAGGTAGTTGCAGAAGATGACAGAGCAGTCAGGAGGCAGGACGCTTAAGGAGCAAGAAGACCGTGGCCTCGGAAACAGGGGCCCCAGTGCTCTCCAACCGCCTCCCGATGCCTACCGTCCAGAGTGGAGAAGAGGGCAGAGGCACTTGTTGCATCCAGGGATGAGAGAGACCAGACTGTCATATCAGAAGTTGCAATAAGCAAAGAAAGGAACCAAAACCTCATCCGTAACACGAAGACGCTCTCACAACAAATTCTGCAATATTTATACAAAGAGAAGGAAGGCTTAGACAGCTGTGGTGCAGCATTCGCTAGTCAATGATCTGGCAAGACCACCAAGAATTGAGGAAAACTGGGAAAATTGTGTCTTATTTATGCAAATGTAGAGAAAATGATAAAAAGAAGCAGCAACAATTGCAACGCTAGTACAGCCCGCAAAATTTTTATGGAAAGTTTTGGAAACGCGTCTTTTCTAAAGACCACTACCACTTTCAAGCGGGGCCGCATGCATTCATACCCACCTGAATGCAAGTTCACATCATTTTTGCACACGTTGTCAGCTGCGCGGGGCGGCTTTTCGTTGCGCTGCTGTCGTTTCGGAAACGCGATCGTCCATTTTGTACAGGAAAATAAGCTGGTTTCTCAGCAGGAATCCTTTGCCCAATCATGCATCCTAATGTGCGCGGTTCTCCGGCCCGGGATTTTTCTTTGTTACTCTGATTTACGAGTCACGCCACACTGCATGTTTCCTGTTTATTTACGTGTCATTAAACTTCGTACACCCATCTCCGCAGTTACATTTCACATTATAATAAATACTGCAACAACCGTGCTGTCCTACATGTACTTTATTATCCAGTTTTATACACAAGTTCTTTAGAAGTGATGAAAGGGGCAGAATCTGCATGAGTAAAGTTTATACGTGAGACTGGAGTGCTGTGGCAGACTTGCATGCTATGCAAATGATAAGAAAGAAAAAACAAGCTATTCAAAAATGAGATCTTTTTGTATATTTGAAATGCGTACGTCCAACTAAGCGGATTCTGACCGGCGAGCTGCAGGAAGCAGCGGTCAGAGATTTAAGGCGAGGGATGCTGGGTCTTTCATCTCACTCGAAATAACCTGGCAACCTGGAGGAAAAGCTCTGTCCCCGCAGAGCGCTTTGATCCAATTCCTCGTGTGATGCGGTGTGTTTGATTGAATTGTTTTGCTGTCCCGATCACCAGCTTGAATTAAATGTCTTTACTGGGAAATAAAAGTTTTCAAAGAGGGTGACTCTGCTTTAAGGGCATGTAAGTTTAAGGATGCGAACTATGCCCTGCAACTGTCGGGGTGAAATTTCACTCCAGCGGCTTAAAACTGCTATGTTCCCATAGAATTAATTTTCATTTATTCAATCCGCAATTTTTATATAATTATTACTCATAACTTGCAGGTGCAAGTTCTGCCCCTAAACTTTCAGTTTACCATTTCATGCCCCGAGTGCTTCAGATATGTGAAAAAATACTTTGTTTTTCGGCATTCCTCTTTTATAAACCCAAGAAATCTTCCTAAAGTCTCCAGATAAAACCTGGAACATGAAGGAGATGACAAGCTTTTGAAGCTTTGCTATTTGAAAAAGTTGTGCATATCTGATTACAAGAGGCAGCTTGACTTAATTTATTTATTCAACCCTCTTTGATCCTCAACAAACTCTTTATTTAGGAAAAACAAAGAATCCGCCTTTCTGTTGACTATGCCAGTGACGGATTATGGTGCGCCGCTGCACCCGTTTTCTTTTTTCCATCTAAATCTAATCTGCAGGGTGTATGAAATATTGATTATAAGAGTCATAGCTCTTATTCGGTGGATCGGCTCACAGCAGCGATGAAATAAAAGTGCGAGCACTCTCTTTCAGGTGAACTGAGGATACTCTCTTGGTACGTAATACAATTCGTGAAGGAAATCAATTTATTTTGTTCATAAAGTTTTAGAATTTTGGACCACCAATTTGCCTCGATGCCTTAAATTTGGAGCTGAATACCCCGGGGTTACGGTAGACAGATAACTAAGGCGATACCGGGAAAGTCCCGTCGGGCACAAAAATGCCAGAACTCAAAAAACGAGTGTAAAACTTAATAAGCGACGGTGTTAGTGACATGCAAGGTGGTGTAGAGTCGCAGACAGCGGGTTTATTAAAGTTAGCATCTCTGTTTGCAGAAGCGTTCAAAGGATTGGCAAGGGCAACACAACTACTTAGGGAGCTGCTCCTCGAACATGTCCTGGGGTTCCAGGCCGTAGAACAACGTCTCCCCTCGCGCCGAGGCCCAGGCCATGCGTTTCGTGGTGAAGCTGGCTGCCCAGTCCCCACTCGGGGTGATCACGATGGCCCCTCCCCCACCCTGGACACGCTCCCCCATGTAGGCCAAGGAAGTGTCAGCCGCTTCACGGGCCGGCTTTCCTATAAAACAAACATGCAAGTTAACTCATTAATAAATCATCTCGGCTGCAGCGAGACAAACGCAGGCGTCTGTCTGCAAAGCGTGGCCTACATATGGCATTCATTAGTGCCACACGGTCTAACTAATGAACTTAAATTAATATGCTTCATCTGCTTATGAAAACTAAGTTGTCAGAACTGACATCTTCATGAAATACTACAAAGCCTTACTTCTGAAATGAATCCAGCTATTAAAAAACAATTACAGTTTCCAACAGAATGTAAACTGACAAAATGGACAGTTACTCTGTGTGGGTTGCATCTTCAGCGTTGGTGGTTAGGGTTATTTACTCATTTCGCTTTTCTCCATAGCAATTCACAAGGTTAGGATTTGAGCATTACCTTATTCGTGACAATTCACCCATTTATCCAAAACGTTTTTTTTTTTTTTTTTTTTAACCAGGGTAAGGACCTCGAGGAAGGGCACCACAGCAGGGCTGAGGATTCAGATGTGGGTCTTTTCTATCACAAGGTGAAGCCTGTAACCACTATACCACCTGCTGCCCCTATTCATTGTCAGAAATACCATGGACTCTCGCATCCTTGAGGTGGTACAAAGCAGCAATTTGATCCAAACAAGAGTTCATCCTGGTCATGAAGTATGCAGACTGCCTCCCGGCAGTACTCGCATTGTGTTATGTGTAAACAGGCCCCTGTCAACCTATGGAGATGCAGCACAACTACAAACAGAGACCCTTCTGGCAGCTGTCCTTGCACTAAAGGCCATGGAAGTGATGATCTACAGAGCACAACAACAGCGCTGTCCATCTTCCCCGGCCCCCCAAAACTTCAGGCCTTAGTCCCAGGGAGCAGAGGTCATCCATCCTGGTGTTGGCAGGCAGGTGTTTATGCAGGTATTCATTCTACCTAAGCACATAAGCACTCATTAGTCCTCAGACCCAACTAATTTAGCCTCCCCTCTCGGTGCAGAGGCTGTTAAGCAGCCTTAATCGCAGGTGGAGAAGCTGCTTGTGGGACGGCGTACCAGGGCCAAGGTTGCTGCTGCCAATTTTTTTTCTTTTTAAACCGTCTGGACCATCTCCCTATAAGAGCAGCTTCCACCTACTTTAAACCTGCTTAAAATGGAAGAACTCTTAATGGGTGGAGGGTGCCAAATTCCCACAGAACAGCTATTTCACATTTCCCTCACATTCGGTGCAGTGAGCGTCCAGAACAGCCTGCTTACATTCGGGCGCTCGTCCTTTTCCATACCGTCAACTTTTTTTTATTATGAACCTACACAAGATATTTAATCGGCAGAGACAAGAACGAAGCTGTTTATACCTTGTGCAACATAACTGAAAAACAACTCCCCCCCCCCCCTTGGGACAAATTCCTGTTCCAGGAATCATTAAATAGCCTGTAATTCAAAGGCAGGTGAAGGTATGCATGTCCGCTGGAGGCAGCTGGTTTGCGGAGAAAACAAACATGAACCGGCCGAAAATAGAAGCAGATCCTCGCCGCTCCCCTCAATCATTACCCAAAGACACTCCGGCGAAACAATAGCCTCGCTGACCTCTCTGCCGACACCGCCTCATTATCTGCCGACCACAGCGGCAGTTTGGACAAATGCCTCTTCCTTCTCCGACACCAATTAAAATGATTGGCAACCCCCATGATAAACCACTGTTACATTTGCATTCGTTTAACATGTCCACACAGGGGGAGGGAAAAAAGAAGCTCCATTGATCTGAGGCTTGTGGGCCTGAAAAATGTTCTGTCCTCAGTGTGCGCTGGCATTTGGCGAGGGGACAGTAGGCGAACAAAGAAACTGCCTCGGCACAAAGGTGCTTCGAGAATAACAGCTTTTAGTACAGCTGGCCTGATAATCCAGCCACAAGGGGATGCACAAACTAGTGCATTTCTTTGTGCCGGTCCCAAGCCTGGATAAATGGAGAGGGTTGCGTCAGGAAGGGCATCCGGCGTAAAAATTTGCCAAACCAAATATGCGGACAAAAATACAAATTTCCATACCGGATCGGTCGAGCCCCGGGTTAACAACGACCGCCACCAGCACTGCTAGCCGACAGGGTGCTGGCAGAAATTGGGCTACTGTTGGCCAAAGGAGAAGAGGCCAAAGGAAAAGAGGAGGAAGGCATGTCAGGAGGAAGGAGGAGGAAGGTTAAGAGAGTGGATGCAAGGGTAGGAACTTTGAATGTTGGTAGTATGACTGGTAAAGGGAGAGAGCTTGCTGATATGATGGAGAGAAGGAAGGTTGATATATTGTGTGTGCAAGAGACCGAATGGAAGGGGAGTAAGGCTAGGTGCATCAGAGGGGGGTTTAAACTGTTTTACCATGGGAGGAGAAACGGGGTAGGGGTTATCCTGAAGGAACAGTATGTCAAGAGTGTCTTGGAGGTGAAGAGAGTGTCTAACAGAGTGATGGTTATGAAACTGGAAATTGATGGTGTGATGATGAATGTTGTTGGTGTATATGCCCCACAAGTTGGGTGTGAGATGGACAAGAAAGAAGAATTCTGGAGTGATATGGATGAAGCGGTGAAGAGTGTACCTGAGTGAGAGAGAGTGATGATTGGAGCAGATTTCAATGGGCATGTTGGTGAAGGGAACAGAGGAGATGAGGAGGTGATGGGTAGGTATGGTGTCAAGGAGAGGAACGCAGAAGGTCAGATGGTTGTGGATTTTGCAAAAAGGGTGGACATGGCTGTGGTAAACACATATTTTAAGAAGAGGGGGGAACACAGGGTGATGTACAAGAGTGGAGGAAGATGCACACAGGTGGATTATATCTTATGCAGGAGGGCCAGACTGAAGGAGACTGTAGACTGCAAAGTGGTGGCAAGGGGAAAGCGTAGTTAGGCAGCATAGGATGGTGGTTTGTAGGATGACATTGGAGATCAAAAAGAGAAGGAGAGTGGGGGAAGAACCAAGGATCAAATGGTGGAAGTTGAAAAAGGAAAACTATAAGGTGGAGTTCAGGGAGGAATTAAGACAGGCATTGGGTGGCAGTGAAAAGTTACCAGTGAGCTGGGCATATACAGCAGAAGTGGTAAGGAAGACAGCTAAAAAGGTGCTTGGTGTGACATCTGGACAGAGGAAGGAGGACAAGGAAACCTGGTGGTGGAATGAGGAAGTACAGGAGAGTATACAGAGGAAGAGGCTGGCAAAGAAGTGGGATAGACAGAGATGAAGAATGTAGACAGGAGTACAAGGAGATGAAGCATAGGGCAAAGAGAGAGGTGGCAAAGGCTAAAGAAAAGGCGCATGGTGAATTGTATGAGAGGTTGGACACTAAGGAGGGAGAAAAGGACCTGTACCGATTGGCTAGGCAGAGGGACCGAGCTGGGAAAGATGTGCAGCAGGTTAGGGTGATAAAGGATAGTGATGTAAACGTACTCACAAGCAAGGAGTGTGTTGAGCAGATGGAAAGAGTACTTTGAGGGGCTGATGAATGAAGAGAATGAGAGAGAGAGAAGGTTGGATGATGTAGGGATTATGAATGGGGGAGTGCAATGGATTAGCAAGGAGGAAGTTAGGACAGCTATGAAGAGGATGAAGAATGGAAAGGCTGTTGGCCCAGATGACATACCTGTAGAAGCATGGGAGTGTTTAGGAGAGATGGCAGTGGAGTTTTTAACCAGATTGTTTAATGTAATTTTGGAAAGTGAGACGATGCCTGAGGAGTGGAGAAGAAGTGTACTGGTACCAATTTTTAAGAATAAGGGTGACGTGCAGAGCTGTAGTAACTACAGAGGGATAAAACTGATCAGCCACAGCATGAAGTTATGGGAAAGAGTAGTGGAAGCTAGGTTAAGAAGGGAGGTGACGATTAGTGAGCAGCAGTATGGCTTCATGCCGAGAAGGAGTATTACAGATGTGATGTTTGCTCTGAGGGTGTTGATGGAGAAGTACCGAGAAGGTAAGAAGGAGTTGCATTGTGTCTTTGTGGACTTAGAGAAAGCATATGACAGGCTACCTAGAGAGGAGCTGTGGTATTGTATGAGGAAGCCGGGTGTGCCAGAAAAGTATGTAAGAGTGGTACAGGATATGTACAAGGACAGTGTGACAGTGGTGAGGTCTGCGGTAGGAGTGACGGATGCTTTCAAGGTGGGGGTAGGATTACATCAAGGATCAGCTTTGAGTCTCTTCTTGTTTGTGATGGTAATGGACAGGTTGACAGATGAGATCAGACAGGAGTCACCGTGGACTATGATGTTTGTGGATGACATTGTGATCTGTAGTGAGAGTAGGGAGCAGGTTGAGGAGACCCTGGAGAGGTGGAGATATGCTCTAGAGAGAAGAGGAAGGAAGGTCAGTAGGACTAAGACAGAATACATGTGCATAAATGAGAGGGAGGACAGAGGAATGGTGAGGATGCAGGGAGTAGAGTTGGCGAAGGTGGATGAATTTAAATACTTGGGGTCAACAGTCCAGAGTAATGGGGAGTGTGGAAGAGAGGTGAAGAAGAGAGTGCAGGCAGGATGGAGTGGGTGGATAAGAGTGTCAGGAGTGATTTGTGATAGAAGGGTACCAGCAAGAGTGAAAGGGAAGGTCTACAAGATGGTAGTGAGACCAGTTATGCTTTATGGGTTGGAGACGGTGGCACTGACCAAAAGACAGGAGGCAGAGCTGGAGGTGGCAGAGTTAAAGATGTTAAGATTTGCATTGGCTGTGACAAGGATGGACAGGATTAGGAATGAGTATATTAGAGGGTCAGCACAGGTTAGACGGTTTGGAGACAAAGTCAGAGAGGCGAGATTGCGTTGGTTTGGACATGTGCAGAGGAGAGATTCTGGATATATTGGGAGAAGGATGCCAGGGATGGAGCTGCCAGGCAAGAGGAAGAGAGGAAAGCCTAAGAAGAGATTTATGGATGTGGTGAAGGAGGACATGCAGGTGGTGGGTGCAACGGAGAAAGATGCAGAGGACAGGAAGAAGAGGAAACAATTGATCCGCTGTGGCGACCCCTAACGGGAGCAGCCGAAAAAAGAAGAAGAGTACAGCTGGCCTGATTTCTTGTCTCACGACCAAAAGTTTCCTTTATGAAGCCTGAGATGCCAAGACTGCAGGGCTGATATATATGGTGTTGAATATCTGTTCAATTAAATGCAAGACCTGCAGGTCAACCACTAACAGTGATACAGTGCTTCGAGGTTCCTCTACATGGGAATACAGAGAAACTTTGACTATTACAACTCCTCTCTGTCTTGTAAAAAGTTTACAAATGTGTAGTTAAGGTAAACAAATCAAAAGAGCCATCCTCACAAATACCATTAATATCCCAATTAATACCCCAACATGTCCAATGGCGGTGGACCAGAACCTATCCCGAAAGCACCAGGTAAAAGCCAGGTTAAACTCTGAACAGAACACTTGGCAAGTACTACATACAGCAATCCCATGACTTGGGAATATTATGTTCTCTAAAATCTATTTGTAAGCCAAAAATACCTAAAATAAAAACATGAATCTCATTTTAATGATAACTAGCAGAGTTACCCAGCGTTGCCCAAGTTAAAAAGGTGTAGCACTGAAATGGTAAATATGTAATAGCACATTATATGAACCATTTTATCATTAAAGTGATCGTATTTAGTATATAACTTTCTAATGCTGTCAGACAGGTGTACGCAACAGAGTGACTTGTGGCAGTCATAGTCAAATGGAAGAAAAAAAACTAATTATATATCACCAGACTTTACTACCCTTACATCACTAACATGTACAACGTTGTGTGTTTGTCACAGTTTATTTCTAACTAAATTTAATATTTTAATTTGCTTACATATGACAGTTACTGGCTTCTGTACTGGAACATGTGGATGGCACTGAGAGCAACGCATACACCGGATGTAGTGCACACAGAAATAAATTATATATCAACAAAATTTTTTATCATCCGTGTGTGTGTGTGTGTGTGTGGGAAGAAAATCATTCAGCATCTACACCCATCTCTGAAACTCTAGAACATAGCACACACCATCAGGATCAATATCTTTCCAGTAACTCCCCACAACAGGTAGAAAATTGTTTACACACAAATATAACAATACAGCATAACGGGAGAGTGACAGCTTCACCTGGTATGATGGTCCCCTCCCAACATTCTTTGCTCTATATTGCATATGTTGTTTTATTTATGTTTAATAAGTGGATTAGCATCCTGTTCCAAGTCTGTGTGACGTTTATCACAGTTTGGTAACGGGTGGGTTTGTGTATTTGTAATATTTGGTTGCCCACTCCAGTATTGCTTTGCAATTGGCGTCCTCGGTGCATTTGTATATTCGGAAGACAACTAATGGTTTGTGCCTGTGTTTTGTGGCGCATGAATAAAAGGCATTTCTGAGCACAAACTAGGATAAACGGTCATGCGGTTCACTTGCAAAATTCAAGTCAATAATTTGACATTGCGAGGAAATATTCATAAATGGAAATGCTGGCATTAAATGAGACCAGGTTTTCAGGATAACTGCATACACTTATTGCTGCAAGTCATGGTACAGCAAAGGGATTCTTTTCACGCCATGTATTCGTAGCAGGTATCTCAACACACAAGGATGTCAAAAGTTTTTAACCCCTTATAAGTCATTTTTATATATGATTTTGTGCCTAAGAAAGGGGTAAGTATTGATAAGCAAATGCGAGATTAAAAAATTATGCTTTGTGATATAAAACACTTCCCAGAAACGCATGTCTGCTATGCAAGATAACAGGCAGTAGAACATCGTGGCTTGACATGATAAATAAAACAGTGGTCAGTAGGACGGTTTTTGTGTGGCCAAGAAGAACAGGAACCAAGGTGACAAAATCAGGATTTACAGAGATACCAAATATACTGTATGCTTTCTCACAAATATCATTAGCAAAACAAGTCAGACAAACTATAATAGCTTATTTGGAGAATGTTGAGCTTCCTGTGTGTCAATCTTCACCTGGCAATGAAGCACCACACAGTCAAGCTGCACCTGTGTAAAATGTAGAGGTAATTCAGCAAATACTGTACACAGTGCTGCTAAGAGTCCCTTCTATGATCTCGGTCAACTGGGAGAACCTGGCAGGCAAGCAAGCAGTGCGGGCATACGAAATAAATTACAATATGAAGAAAATGGGCCAACTTGCAGTCATATTATCATCATAGCTAATAAAGTCCTTCGGTGCTTTGACCCAGACATTTCCACTTCTACAGTTGTCAAATTCCCATATGACCCTGTCCATGGAGGAAAAGAATATTAATAAATTATTTTTAAGACATCCCCTCTCATTTCTCTTTGAACGTGTTTTACATAAATGTCATATTGTGAAAGGGCTTGCACATGTGTACAATACGCTCACTATTAGAGAACCTCCTGAGCTGTGTGGTTATGGTAATCACTTCATTCTCATGGACAACTCAAGGTGTTATTTAAATATGGATGAGAATTGCTTGATCCAACAGTGCCAAACCACAAAACCTCATAACAAAATAGAAAATCTCAGAGAAATTCTCTGAATAAAAAAAAAAATTAACCTAAAATCAATGAAATTATTCAATTGCAAAAATAAAAATGTCAAATCTTTTTAGTGGCTTTTACAGACATATTTTCTAAATGTATGCCAGTAAAAGATGTTAAAAAATGTATTTAAAGATGATTCATATGTGATGAATTGTGTGATTATCTTGTTCCTCCTGAATTCAAGGTCATTTTTGGATGCTGTGTTGCTTTTATCTCATGAAAGGATTTTCTTAAAAACCACATCATTGTACCACACAGAAACAAAGACTTCTGTTTTCAGCGATCTTGTGAAACTCATCCTTCTCACTGTTCCTAACCCTTCAATGTTTTACACCTGCAGAGAACTTTGAATAATTCTGTCATGCAAGGTTTGCATCCACTCAGCCTTCATTTTCCCCAATCTGTTCTTTTTCAAAATCGTTTCTTTTCTCATGGACTGTGTGGTCCTACAGTTTCTCCTATGCAAAACAAAAAAAAAAATGTAATGCCACGTTCCCTGGACCCAGTCCTCTGTTCTTCGCCTTTTATTTTCTCCATTCCCAAAAATCCTCTCAATAATCATGCTGCTTTCCAACATGCTGGTAGCATCCTGCCTTAAGCTCGCAGCCTTCCAGAAGTTGTCCCTCAAGATGTGTTTTTAAGACCCCTGCATTTCACATCATACAGTGCATCCCTTTATGTACATACTTATGGCTTCCCTCACTGCTCCCTCATTCTTCCTTAAACTCAAAATTCATCTAAAGGTATCTCCCAAGATCTTCCTCAAGTCCCCAGCAGGTCAATACATCATTTACACATGCAGTCCCTACATGGCTTCCCCATTATGGTCCAAACCACAGAGCATGTCTCACTCTTGTTTCTATGTAGTTTAAGAGGTAAAACTGTCCACACTTCAAGAATGTTCTTGCTAATACCGCCACCACACTAATGAGAATAAACACTGCACAACAGTAAGAAACGCAGGTGGTGCAAATCATGAGAAGCCAACCCTTGTGGAGATCACAGTCAGTGGTTCCTGATAGTTTCCGCATTCATAATATGTGGTGTACGACCATGAATCTCCACATATTCAAATTAGTTACAGCGTTTTAGCATACCAAAAGCTCCCTGCTGGCCTGGCCCCCTGCCTTCACCAAAAGACCACCACAGCACATCAACACTTTATTGCTACTGCCCCTTTCAACAGAGCAGAAAGTGCTCCTGGCCATCATAAAATCTCCTTGAGTCCATCTCAGTTTTATGATGCAGGAGTAATGTTTCTTCCCATAGGTTGTTTTTAAATTATTTTCACACTCTTACCACTTTTTGGCCATCACATTCCATGATGAAAACTGTGCTCATGCAGACTTTTGGTTACAAATGTTTATATGTGCTGTTTTACCTGCATAAAGATTGGCCTATTATGCTTTGTAACTCATACTGGATAGGAATAACAGCCAAGTAGCAAATAATTAAATAAAACAGTAAACAGATTAATAGAGCCTGCAATGGGGTGGATTAATCAGAATAATTGGATTAAATTAATCAGAAATATTGCCTGCAGAGATAACATACACAGCACATTTGTAGATATATATACACACACACACACACACACACACACACACACACACACACCCTTCTATAAACTGTTTGTGTGTGTGTGTGTGTGTGTGTGTGTGTGTGTGTGTGTGTGTGTGTGTGTGTGTGTGTGTAAAACTTAAAGAAAAAGTATTACATGCACATTAATGCAATTTATTTTCATTTGGCAAAAGGCAGTCTTACAAAGGCCAGGCTTTTTAGAGTATCTAAATAGTTTAAAATTAATTAAGAAGACTTAAGATGGCAGAACAGCAGAACACGGGGTCCTTATCTACCCAAAACTTGTGTCAAGTCTTAAATAACATCTATTAGTGCTTTCATACTGGTAGATGATCTTTTCCGCAGCATTGCTGAGCCTCAAGACACCTTTGCTCCAAAATAGAAACTTGTAATTAACAATTTAAATGATAAAATGCGTTAATTAAGGAAATCTATTAGGAAAAGCAGGCAAAGTTGTCTCATTAAGTATTAATTTTACGATTCCTATTGTGAGATGGCTGTAATTGACAGCCCATTTGTTCCGAATGCTTCTCAGTATTAAATCGCAAACTCAACTGTGGCTGCATCTGGTTTTTGTGAGGGGGAAATAATTAGGTTTCATAATAAAGCCAAAACGCAGCAATCCATCATGCCACAGTTGCAGCAAGCTGTTCACCGGGTTCCCTGGCACGTGTCTGTAAGGAGCACCAATTACATCAATGTAATATATTTTTAGGCTTAATGCAGGAGGGAAACTGATCCACGGTCATCAGTCAAGATTTCACAAATTGATAATAAAAACGATCACCCCTCGAGGAGACAGAACGCAGCTTACTTTTCCAGCCCTCAATTTGTTTGGTGATTTGTATTGCAGTGTTAGATTTCAGCCGAGGTGCTGGGGAAGTCGAAGCCGTCAGCCAGAGTTACATCAATCTATTTCCTTAGCTTGGAACAAACTGGATTAAATCCTTCAATATATCTTGTTAATCTGCCCCGTGCGTCTCCCTGGTGGTTTTTATCTCGACCAGAACAGAGAGTAATATTCGCTTGCTGTCTGTTACCGAGATGTTCCTTGTCTGTCAAGGAAACGACAAGCGTGCCATTCATTTCTGAAGGACAAGCCAGTGGCAGAAAAAATAATTACCGCAGATATGTTCATTTAAAACAAAAGCAAAAAAAAAAAAAAAACACATTAATATTACATGTTTACCTTTACTTGAAGCCTGTTTTAATACCATGCCCTTCTATATAACTGAATGAAAAGCTGCACGGCAATTTAACACAAAGGTTTAAGTGCCATATCTTTTACGTCAACTGTCCTCTGAAGATGCGATGTACATACGTTAGCGAACTAACTGTATTGCAAGCAGCTGCGAGGAAATCGTTCATCAAACACAGGATAAAGATATTCAGTTGATTTCTACAAACTCTTGTCTTGATACTAACAATGAAAACACGTTTATTCCAAGTGTTTCCCAGATACTCCTGGCTGGGCTATTACTCTGTAAGAGTAGATGGTTGTGTTCTTATTTAAATTTGTGGATGAGTGCCTTGAGGAGTAATTTTTGAGAAAGAGGCATTTATATTTTGCAGCTACTGTATCAGAGTTTAAGTCAAATGTTCTGGAAATGTACTCGGTATCAGTGAAGCTTTTAAAAAAAAAAAAAAGTTTATCCCAAAAGACTCTTAAGTTTAGGCATTGGTGTTTAATGTTTCTTTGAATTATAAACAAGGAATTTGTGTTGGAATGAAAACCATCATATATTGTGTATTTCTGCATTCGTGTTATTTAATGAAGTTTAGATATTAAAGTGTTATGAGATCTTAGTGGATCATTTCAGCATTCTAGTTCCAGAAAGATAGATCTTAATATATTTAAATATATTACTTAATAGCATATATTACCTTGCTCCACGTGGAAGAGGATAAGTCGGGCAAGGGTCACTTTCATAATGGATTCTCCGTGACCCGTACAGGAGACTGCTCCACTACGATTGTCAGCATAGCCGCCCGATCCTTATTAACAAAGAAACAAAAACAACAAAAGTATAACTTATGAGCAGAACAATTCAAGTACAATGCTATAATCATGCTGTAACCGCTCACCGATTATCGGTGTGTCTCCTACTCGGCCCACCATTTTGTTTCGGATTCCACCAGTGGATGTCGCACAGGCAAGGTTGCCATAGCAGTCCAAGGCAACAGCTCCGACGGTGTCATGGCCCCTGACAGGAGGACACTTTACTACTGCAGAATAAAAAACCTCAACATTCACTTCCACCCAGTTGTACTTAGGACTTCACATTCATGACAGCCAACATCACATCCAGAATACACAATCTAGATGAATTCCTACAACTCCTTCTCAAATGAATTAATGTGCCATATCACCAATATCGCAACTTCACTTATAACAAGGGTAACAAAACTAAAACACAACTAAAACAAACCATACATGTTGTGATGTATCACATATTAATAACCTTACCATAACAGGTAGGACTCAGGATAATACCGCATTGCTGTTCAGAATACATTGCAAGTTTTCATCACTTGGGTCCAGATCATTAATAAAAAGCAGGAGTATAAGCAAAATTGACCATTGTTGCCACATTAGTGCCCTTTCCAGAATTTACAAACACAAATAATTGAAGGAAATGAGAAAATGAGAGAGGAAATGAGAGATTTCATGTATAAATGCACACATACACACATACATATACTATACATACACACACTGCACACCAGTACACCTGTATAAAACAACCAATGTCCAACAACTGGTTACAAGTGAGAAGAACTGGGCAGCACCAGGACCTAATATGATCCACATCTACTGGCTAAAGAAACTAACAGTTCTACATACACACCTACAGTAGCTGCACAAATGAACCATTTTCTAACGTCTAGTAACAACTAATAACAGACTCCCACCCTGACTGGCTAACCCAAGAAAGGTCAGTACTGGCCATAAAAGACCCCACACTAAGGGACAAGCATCATCTCATTACTGCCCAGTAACCTGTCTGTCCACAACATGGAAGCTCATGTCAGGCATCAAAGCCAGTAGGCTGAATCCACATATTAGTAAGTGCATAAGCACTGGCCAAAAAGGGATCGCAAACAACACCAGAAGCTCAAAGGACCAGATGCTGGTGGACAGAGCTGTCCGCCAAGATTCCAAGGACAACTTAAGCTTTGCCTGATTTGACTACAGGAAATCTTGTGATTCAATGTCACACAAATGGATACTGGAATGCTTAGTGCTATACAAAGTCAATAAAACATTAACAAACTTCATGAAGAACTCAGTGGACCACTGGAGGATAACATTAGAAACCAGCGCAAAAACAATTGCCCAAATGACGTTAAAGTGTGGCAGATATCAAGGAGATGCACTGTCACCACTGCTGTTCTGCATAGGCCTGAACTCCCTCAGCCAGATCACCACTAAGAGAAGGTTACAGATACAGGTTCAAGAGCAGAGCTACCATCAGCCACCTCCTATACATGGATGACATCAAACTGTAAGCCAAGATGAAGAGAGACACTAAGTCCCTGATCCACATGATCTACAAAGAGGATATTGGGATGTTATTCAAATAAGAGAAATGCACAAGGGTACTATTAAAAAGAGGGATAATGATAAAGATAGAGGGAGTTGTCCAATCACAAGGCGGCACAACAGACGTGCAGAAAAGCTACAAGTATCTGGAGATGCTCCAGTAACACAGGAAATAACAAGATTAGAGCGGTCAACGCAATTGCCCTGCCAGTCATCAGATACCCAACTGCCGTAGTATGTTGGCCAAGAGAGGTAATGGAAATTGCTGACAATGCACAAAACATTGCACCCAAAATCCAAAACTGAGACTGCAAACAAAGCTAGAAGGAAAGGGGAAGGGGCCTGGAAAGAATGAAAAAAGCAACTAGTGTCTTGAATGAGATGAGAAACATCCAATAAATGTCTCCTGTTAAACATAAGCTATTAGGAAAATGTCTGAAATGGACAGGAGATGTTAGTAGCAGGGCATTTAGTGGGACTTCAACATCCACACAGATAATCAGATATTAGCTAACCAACCAGATATACAGTAGGGGTGTGACACAAGGATGAGAAAACAACAATGTTGGTAGATGAAGATTCCAAGTGGCAGAAGCATCAGGAAGAAGGAATATGAAGAACTGAAGAAATACCAGGGACTGAGTAAAGAACTGGAGAGAATGTGGAGGTGAAAACCAAGGTAGTCCCATTGGTGATAGCAGTACTTGGGGCTGTGAGCCCTAACCTGGAAGAGCAGCTCCATCAGAGCCCAGGAATGACAACATCAGTCCCAGTCCAGAAGAGCACAATCCTAAGAGCACCGCAAATACTGCGCTGAGGACAGAGTCTGGGGAAAGATACCAGCCACAGGGGAAAAACAGGTTGAGAAAGGAATTATTAGAATTTATATATATAAACTAACTCTTATCTTGTTTTTCTGTATATATGGATTAGCAGCTATAGTTAAATATCAGTCTTGTGATGGTGTGTTTTCCCCACAGAGCAATTTTGACATTGACAAAAAAATCTGAACAGTGAAAGAGTGGAAGTTTTGATTATAGCCCTCAGCTTTTTCCACGTCAGCTCTCTCTAACCAGTCATCAGTCTGTAGACTACGGACAGGTGAGAGCGAAAAGCCCACAGCATTCTTCTGCGTGTCACCTCGCACTTACAGAACACCTTGGGAAAGGTCACAGAGCCGACTCCCAGTTTGCAGAAACTTCGGACTTCACTTCAATTAAAAACATCCGCAGTGGATTGTTTCACACAGCAATGGGCAGTTATTCTGGGCTATTTCAGCCCGAATAAGAGAGCAGTAAAAGACAGTGTTTGAGAATGCAAGTTTCTGCATCCATGTCCATAGCCTTAGGGACACAGCTCCTCCAGACTTCCAAATGGGGGAAAAAAAATCAAAAGAAACAAAAAAAGCAAAGAAGATAAAGCAGATATGATTCAACCAAAGCACAAACATTCGCAAACACACAGAGAGAAAAATCAGTAGGCAGCAGGCATATTTTGACATGAAGACAAAAAAGGTCAGTTGGAGAGTTGATTCAAGATGCAAAAAGGGGGGGGCGGAGAGAATTTCTGTCAATAAAACAATCCTGACAGAAAGCTGGTGCAATTCTATGCAAACCTGCAGTTTATCCAGTGGCTCTGCTTCTTAGGCAAACAGGGCAGTATCTTAAATTCCATTTAATAATTCAACAACGGGTGTAAAAACGTACCGGGACACAACATAATCTCCAAGTGAACAAATAAAGATGCACAGCAATGGATTCAAACGCAAAGACAATGTGGACCGTAACAAATCTGAAGCAGAGCGCTAAGAGGCCATAGGTTAAAGGGAAAGGAACTACTCTGTGATCCTGGGTAGCGATGGACACCTCAAACAGGAATATTCGTCTGGAGCAGTTGAGTTAGAATCGCTTCTCAGCATTGTGAAGGGAGGCATCAATCAGTTTTGACAGTCAGCTTATTACTCCATTAAATCGCCACCAAAGGTCTGCTTTGGCTCATCAACACAGAGGAAAACAAAACTCAAAAAGGTGTTGAGTGGTGGCCTGCATTTCACAACTTTCTAATTGAAGAGCTTAGCAGTAAATCTTTAAACATCTATAAGAATCTAATGGACCGTGAAGGTTTCTGACTGTCAAGCATGCCCTGCTTCCAAGTATTTTTAGTTATTTCTGCAAACTCCATTATGTAATTCAGCTATAGCCCTAAAGCTAACCATTACATCCATAATCGCGTTTCCATCTACACAGTGGTGTTTTCAAATAAATACATGTTTTCTTCATAAACACCAATGATAGCCTTTGTCTATCTGGACAATGAATGATGCACAGCTACATATACAATATTTAAATATGCACATATTCAGTACACACAGATGGAGTATTAAACATAAAATTACTAAGGAGAAGCAGGACAAAATTTTGTCTTCTGGAAAGTTTCCATTCTTCTTGGAAGTGTTATTAAAGTCCTGCCACCTGTGTATGTGTTTTGGGCTATCCTTCAAGATGGAAAGCTTCCAATTTGAGGGATAAAGAAATGGAAGCTGAGAACTAAGACGTGGAAATAAGGTTCAGCGATGTTAATTCCTCATGGGGAAGACACGGAAGGTGGTTGACTTCACAGTAATGTTCATAAAATCACTCCTAAAAGTTTGTTTGGTGTGTAAAGTATGTGGGCATCATCATCTTGAAACATCACGAGGAAGCCGCCATTAAACCATAGGACGCCAAGCTGTCTAACACTGTTACCCAATCGTGCAGAGTACTCATCAGACCCGATAACTCCCATTAGATACTACCCATACCTTTACAAATGAACAACTATATTTAACATTTGGCAAGAGACAATGTGGGCTGAAGGCATAAACTGACATTATCTAAACATAAACACCCGTCTAAACCCATCTGGATGCAGGAAATATTAAAAGATGAGTCAGAGGATAACACTTTTTCCCCTGTTTAGGGGTTTAGGATGTGTTCATTACTTCTCTTTATGCATTTCTACGCACTGGCCTTTGATAGAGGTAATTTTCTATTGGGAGCCCTATCATCAATATCAAATAAGTAAGCAAACATCAAAGTATTCCTTGTAAATTAGTTACAGGAGCGCTGACTTAATCACACCATAACCTCTGGGGCTATTGTTTTGTTGACATTATCATCTATAATGTTTGTGAACTCTCCATTGTTTTTAATTTTGTGAGTTGGGTGCATATGCAAAATCATAGCCATTTGGCCACTGAAATGCTTTATAATGATCAACCTGAATTAGAATAATGCAGAATAATTAGGTTAACAATGTTTTTGAAAACATCATTTCCATATAACACAAGTATTACAAAACATAAATACTGTAAATAAAGTGTTGGTCTATTTTCAATGGTACACACAGGTATGGCTTATGGTTTTTTTCCTGAAAAAGACAAACGCGCAACATACAAAGCAGAATTGTTCAAAGAACTTCTTCTTCTTTATCTTTCAGCTGCTCCCGTTAGGGGTCACCACAGCGGATCAATTGTTTCCACTTCTTCCTGTCCTCTGCATCTTTCTCCGTCGCACCCACCACCTGCATGTCCTCCTTCACCACATCCATAAATCTCCTCTTAGGTCTTCCTCTTTTCCTCTTGCCTAGCAGCTCCATCCCTAGCATCCTTCTCCCAATATATCCAGCATCTTTCCTCTGCATATGTCCAAACCAACGCAATCTTGCCTCTCTGACTTTGTCTCCAAACCGTCTAACCTCGGCTGACCCTCTAATATACTCATTCCTAATCCTGTCCATCCTCGTCACACCCAATGCAAATCTTAACATCTTTAACTATGCCACCTTCAGCTCTGCCTCCTGTCTTTTGGTCAGTGCCACCGTCTCCAACCCATATAGCATAGCTGGTCTCATTACCATCTTGTAGACCTTCCCTTTCACTCTTGCTGGTACCCTTCTGTCACAAATCACTCCTGCCACTCTTCTCCACCCACTCCACCCTGCCTGCACTCTCTTCTTGACCTCTCTTCCACACTCCCCGTTACTCTGGACTGTTGATCCGAAGTATTTAAATTCATTTACCTTCACCAACTCTATTCCCTGCATCCTCACCACTCCTCTGTCCTCCCTCTCATTTATGTACATGTAAGAATTGTTCAAAGAACCAAATCCAAATTTTTGGTGGCGCATTTATCCTGCGTGAGGAAAAAAAAGACACTGCATTGCACTATTAATCCACAGGGCAGGATTCAAACCAAACAGGTTTTTGTGAAAATAAAAAAAAAAAAAAAAAAAACAAAGCCCTGCACATAAAAGGTTCCAGCTTATTCCATTGCCTTGCAGTTGTGGACCTAGGTTCAAATTCTCTTTCCTGCTCTAGTACCACCGGGCAAGGCACTTTGCTTACCGTGAAATGAAACTTAATACATGTCATGACATGACAAAGGCACCAGTTAAATGAATAAAGTAAAAGAAAAAAGAACAATCCAAAAGGGGAAAAGGAAATATATTCAGGACAACTGAAGGCAGTGATTTTTGCTTAAGAGTGCTAATTGCAGAGATAGTACAGTTTAAATGAAAGAGCTGTTGAGGTGGAATGATGTGTAGGTGTAAGAGCTTTAGACAACACCTGCTGAAATACTGGCAAGGCAGTAGCTGGGACCAGCACCTAATCATCATTAAGGTTCACTTCCAGGAAAATGCATTTTCATGGACCTGCAGCCAACTGTCAGCATGTGTGCTGATATCTCTGGAGATAAAAGTCAGTTTGCCAGGGTCAGTCTGCCTGGGCAGAGAAGAGGGCAGCAGGTCGCTTTAGTTGCAGAGGTCCAGAATTAAGACTGTGAAGACTCTTTGGACTCCACCAAGGTGCCACCTGAGAGGAAATAGGAATGGCTCCAGCTTTTCCAGCTGTTGTTTAGCCCACACCAGGGGTGGGGGGGGCAGCTGCCTCAGCTCATTCACACTTCAGTCCCCATCGGTGGGAAGCAAAGGTGACAACGTGGTTCCCTGGAGAGAGTGGAGACTCAGCAGCTGCCCATAACCCCACTCGACACCCTTTCCCCGCCCGCGATAAGCAGCTGCTGACCGTGAAAGGTGTCACTATTTGGCCCATTTCAATTTGAACGTTACACAAAGTCCCTGCAACAGCAGACAGCCTGATCTTAAGTGGGGGATCAAGAAGGAAAAGCTGATAAAGAAGGAGAGGGAAAAATCCTGTTTCACGTTCCTGCGCTGGCTGACGACTGTATCTTCGTGCTGAAGTTTCACAAATGGAGGAATCTGTGGCTCTTAAGATGACCCCAGTGCTGCTGCGCATGGCTAACAGCAAGCTTCAGTAAATAAAATTGTGTTACACGCAGCACCGTGCTAACAATACAGCGCTGAGGGCTTTCTATAGCGGCAGTTCTGTAACAAACTCCATTGTGTCAGTAGGTTCAGCCACAGATACTGTTCAAAAATTTTTTTTTTCTTTTTTTTTTTAATGGAAACAATTATTTGATGTACCGAATCACAACAGACAATAGAACGTGTAATAAAACATAACTCAAGATGCCTGACACGTGATTTACAAGCTATATACAGGTCATAGTGCTCCAGTAACACAATTATCATACGCCAATGATGAGTGATGCTTTGTGGAGTCTGAATGCATATTTTCAAGACGCTTTAAAAGATTCCAGTACCTTATACTGCTGTACACACTAACAGAGTAGTTTACAATGTCATGAAAGTTCATATTATAAACATTATGCTTGATATTATATATATATATATGTAGCAAATGTTTTCTCTATTTGGAAAGTGCCATAAAATCATTGTTGACTAGGCAACCGCTGGCATGGTTCTCAAGGCAAGGAGGAACATAAGTGGTTGGCCATTGCTTTCTTCTGGCATATTCTTCCCATAGAAAGGCACAAACACAGCCAAGAACATCCAAACCCCACGTGAGGGAAGCAGCTCAGGAGCTACGAGGCACCAGCTTATCCCACTGCACCACTATATCCCTGCCTTCTCCAAAGGGAAATGCAAAGTAAACAAACGTACAAGCAAAGAGTTGCTGTTGCAGATATAGGACTGTAAAAGCACAGTTGGTCTGTTACCACTGTTTTTCCTAATAGACACTGAAATGGCTGAAGCAGAAGAAATTTTGTGGTTTGGAAAGCCAAGTCAAAGTCCAGACTTTAATCAAGTATAAGTGCTGTGGCAGGACCTATAACCTAAAGCAGGGAATTTGTGCAAGAAAGCCAGCCAGCATCACTGTGACAAATGGCCCAAAATTCCTCAAAGTTGATGTGTGGAACTGATCCAACAATTAGTATAAACGCCAAAGTTTGGTTGAAGTCATTGCTACTGGGGGGGGGGGTGGTCACTCCAATTACCAAAAGCACAAGTTCATACACTTTTAATGCTGATCATTTTGCTCAATAAATCAATTAAATAGTATAACATTTTATGTGCCATTTGATTTACTGGGTTTTTATTTTTATTACTTGGAAGAAGATCAGATTAGAGATTGGGTCAAGTTTACGTAGACATTTAGAAGGGTTTATGAATTTCCTAGCACCACTGTACATGTCTGAGGGAAAGCAGGAACTCTTTCCATCACATAGGAGCCAAAACCAAGAACCTATAGACTCTCCATTTTGTACCTCTTATGAGTTGGACCATCAAGTGACTAACACTCTAGCCGAAGTATAGGAAGTGTGTTTTTGGGGTGTTTTGATCATCTTGTAGGTCTACTTTGGAGCAGCTGCTCCAAACATAGAGGATAATCTTATGTTTATAAAAGTACATAATGAGAAAAAGTCATTTTAAGAATGTCTACACAAATATACCATTTATAGGGAGGAACAAATGCACACGCAGGAATTAGAGGAGTTGGAGTTCATTAAATACTAACAGGAAGAGACCATCCAACTGAGAATGGATGGTGGAGGTAAATGCAGATGGTCCCTGACTTATAATGAGGTTATGTTCCAATAAACCCATCATAAGTTTAAAACACATTTAATACACGTAACCTATTGTTATGCCTGTGCCAGCTTCAGCCATGGAACATAGGTGGTCTCTCTGCCCCATCTTCAGACTGAGCATTGATTGGCTGACTGATTAGCGTAGGAACCAATTGTGGATGGGATTTAGTTCCTACCCGGAGTTCCTGTCAGCACTCAATTTCCGCTGCCCCTTGTGAACTCTCCTGCAACTGCTGTCTTGCTAAAACCTTGTATTTTGTTTATTTTCAATTGTGGCATCTTCTGTTTTTGTTTACTATCAATCCCTAATGTTCAACTCCAGCTCTCGGCTGACTCTTTGTCGGAAACAACACTTAAACTTATTACTGTGGTGCCTCGCGATTTCTTCCACCAACTATGCCATAACACCTACCGAACATCATAGCCTAGCCTAGACTACCTTAAAAGTTATTACGGGCTTGCTGCCTTCATGCCAATTTCAGAAGACAGAGACACAGATGGGCGTTTCATAGACATCATGAATACACAAAACACAACGTAGATATGGGGGTGGGGTTATCCAATAAAACACTGGCAACACAACACTGTAGAGTATTGGCTGTATACACTAGCGACTGCATGGCAGACTGGGAGATGCAGATCGCTCCCGCTTGCCAGCATCATGAGACAGCATCGTACCGTACATCGCTTGCCTGGGAAACGTTCAAAATTCGAAGTACGATTTCTACTGAATGCGCATTGCTATCCCACGATCGTAAAGTCAAAAAATCTCATGTTGGACCATCATAACTCGGGGACCATCTGTACATTGATGCTATCTGAATAAAGTTGAAGATAATCAGGAATACTGTATTAAAACTTAATGGTTATTCTGTTGTGCTTTAAATGAAAGATGGATATTTGCTGATTTAAGCAGTGAATGGTTTTGTGAGGGCTGAGCCTCTTGTGTACAGCTGCTCATTTCAGAAACAAAAAAAGAAAAGAGAAGGGGAAAGAAAAAAAGAAGAGCACTGTTCTTATAAATCTTGAGATTGCATACAGTTGCTGTTAAAGCACTTGCACCTGTAAATATAATGAAATGTTGCTGAAGAAATAAACCACTTATATACCCACACTATCATAGCCTTCACCTCATTCCTTGGCCAGCTGGGCCGTACCTTGAGTTTTGAACTTTTTACAGGTATCTAAAATAAGCCGACAGAGAGAGAAGAATAGGGCAGATATAGAGGTTACAACTGAGCCGGCATCATTCTTTCATCAGCTGGACAGGTTTGATGACGGAACACCAGATACGAGAATTATAGCTCCCAAGGTCTGACTTTACTATGAGCCAAATCAGGAACAGGGTTGAGCGTGCTGTGTGATGCGGGTGGATCCTGCAGAAGGTATACGCACTATGGGGCTATGCTGTGGATGCTGGGAGAAACAGAAACTTGTCATTTGACGGCTCTTCAGCAGTGAAGCAACTGAAACGAGTGAATGGTCCAAGTTGGAAGTGTTTCTAAAAGGTGGATGGAGCTGCTAGGAAATGAAGGCTCATAGCCTAGGAGAGACTGAGCTGTAGATGATTTATTTTTGTGCCCAGAATCAATACCTTCAGTGTTACTTAAACATTATGTTAATTATCTTAACTTCTTAAAAAAAAGTAAAATTTCTCCTAATTAGCTTTCTACTTTTTCCCTCCCAGAGACAAAAGCATCACAGAGGACACACCTGGATTAATACTCCAGGGCACTGCAGTTAAAGTACTGTGCCAGTCAGGTAAATTAATAAATAATCCGTGACATTTACCTGAAAGATACCACGTGGGAAATACAGGCCTTCGCAAGTTAGCCACATTCCCGAAGGCAACAAAAAATGGATGCTGTTGAACTGTGCAGTGAATGAAAAAATAAACGGTTGGAAGTAAAAACTTCTGAATCCTTTCCAGGCAATTAAAAAATACGAATAAGCCACCCTTTTGCTGAAGGGATGGCAGGCAATATAAGCAGCAGAAAAATTAACTGGCCAGGATACACAGGCAATTATCTTTCCACAAAGTGTCCTAATTCTCACATTTTTCCCCTTCAGTAATTTGGCTTTAACAACAAACCTCCACCAGTCCCTGTCCCAACAAGCTAATGAAATAAACAGTTGCTAGACCATATTCCCTGCTGCATCAGTGTGGAAGAACACCATCACTGCACACAGCACCAATGTGTCCGGCCCCCATGTGCACAACCAGCATCAAATTACACCCCCCCATTTCATTCACACTTGTTCACACAAAAACAACCAATTTGAGGCTCTTCAGCAGGACAATGTCCTGCTTAATGAAACGCGCCGGAAGAACACTGAGGTGAATAATTACGAAACATAGCGATACCGCAAAGTACTACATTGGAAAGGCTTTTATTTAGTATGCACCATTCTAACTAGGTTATACAGCGACACATTCTGACGAATGTTTCGAACGGTTCGTAAAAGATGAGATTAGTGTACAAATATAGAAAAAAGATGAGTAACTGCTTCTGAAATGATTGCACTTGCCTTGCCCCTTCTTACTCAATACTGGTTATCACAATACAATAATATGTGGTGAGGCCTGGAGCGAGGGGTGAGTTCATCTGCTTTCCTGATCAGCAAGGACATTGGTGAGGAAGCCATGTGCTCTGGGGACAATGATGACAATGACCCGGAAAAAACATAGTCTTTGTTGCCCGGGTGAGGAAAGAGAAGCAGAGGGACAACAGAATAAATATATATATTTTTCCCCTACAAATTTCAACTTTGCAGTTACTTTGAGACACTACTAATGGCTAAAAACATGTCTTCCTTATTGTATGTGAAGAACAAAGGACAATTTTGAGCCACCAATTCATCTGAAACACATTTTTAGACTGTGGGATGAAACGCATGTGAGGATGGGGAGAACATGCAAAATCCTCACATGCTAAGCATGACTCAAACGTTCAAAAAAAAAACTGGCGATTTTTAACCCTGGAAGACACATGACAAGAGGATACTTAACCATCAGCTTTATACCTCCTGGTAAGAAAACAGCAAACCTTTATCACACATCTAATTCTACACCGACCCATCTCTCCAGCCCCTATTCAATTAGAAATGGAACTACGTTGGCCGTCTGATATCATCTGCATGCGCTGGAAATTAAATGAAGCAAAACCGTATCCCGGACCATCGGTTTTGCATTTCTGTGCCTCGAAAAGATTAAACGCGTTACTTTGGCTGCGCTTTTTTTTCTCGTTCGTGTCGAGGGCCTGTTGCAGCGAGCTGACAGACTAGCTTAACAACGATTCCACTTTGAGACGTTCTGGAGTTGGCCGCCACGCTTGCGTCGCTCAGCAGAAGCGCCCGAGATCGTTGCTGCGTGTCTGTCAGATCATTTATCAAAAGGGCTGAACGTCCACGATAGCAGCATCCCTCGCTCTGTCAGCTCATCTCCACTGTTTCACCCTCGGTGTTCAGTCTGGGGTTCAGAGTTCATTAGACACAATTTGGGGTAGAGCTATTGCTCATTCCAGCAGTGTTTGGGGGGATCAATTTAATTGCAATGCAAGCTGAACCCCCGGTCTTAACCTCCTAGGTGGCTAACTTTTGGACGAACGGAAAAAAGAGCATCAATGAAACAGTAGCAATTTCAACACAACCTGAATTGTAATGAGTTATATTAAACTGAGGGTCTAATTATAGCAATGCCATTACATTCACAGAGGAGATAAAGCCACCATCTTTCATAACCTTGTAAATCAACAGCTATATTTCAGTCGCAATGCAGTAGTTGACTACTTTCTCCTTTATTGCGGTATGAAGAAGCAAGTCAATTTTCCTAGTAAAGTACAGCTTCAAGCCCTAGAGCATTGATAACCGCGTAACAACTATCGTTCTATTGGATTCTGAGATCAAAAGACCCCATGCCATGCATGGGACTTAATTTCAATCTCACATTTCAATATTTTAACTGCAAAACCATAAACCCTCGCATCTTGCTGTTCCAGCCATCTGTAAATACTGTACACAAGTTTAACAGTCTGACAATTCCTCTAACAACCTAACTTTCCCAAAAGTATGAATGCCATACAAGTTGCTTTTTTGTTCTGTGACATTTCAAAATATTACAGATTACATTTCCTTGCACAGCTTCACACCACTTTTCCATATTGCACATTATATTCAAGAAATGACATGTCCACAGTTTACAAATACAGGTAAAAACAATGCAATCTAACAATTTTATTAAAAAAATAGGTAAATATATCAAGTATACAGTAACATTGTACAAACCACACTAAAAATACATTTATACTGTTAGCTGTTTAAAGCCATTAACAAAACATTAATATATTTGTATATTTCTTACTGAACTATGAAATTTTTATTAATTCCACGCCTGTTTCATGTACAACTTGCAGTGAACAGACAGTGTGGCACATGAAGCTGTCCCTTTGCCTCTGCAGTACCCCGATTACTGTACTCACCCTGAACCGCTCTGGTAAGATAAACATGCAGGCATATAAATGGACAACTTGCTATAGGTGTCTTAGTGTACAAGTCTAACATGGTAAGTTGGCTCAGACAAATTTGTCAACCGAGCAGTAATTACAAATAATAAATTAAAATGATAAAAGGCACTTTAAGCTATTCCGTAATTAAGATTTTAGGAAGAAAGGGGGAAAAAAAATGCTCTAAGACCTAAATCATTTGGCTAGAATTGATGATCATGGTATTTATGGCTCAGATGTAATGATGATCTATAACGTTTACCCACGGTTCTTTGCTCTCAGAAATTAGCTTCAATTTATTGCTCAGGAATTCTGAATCCCATCTACTCGAAACCGGATGTTCTTTTAGTTGCCGTGTTATAACCCACGAACAAAGACCCCTCCGTTTACAACTGCCAGTATCTGCGAAAAAGGAGAATAATGGATGAAATAAGGCAAGATAACATCATAACCTTACAGGTGGTCTCAGAGGTAAAATCAGTTCATCAAAATCTATGTCTGATGGAGACGCAGAAGAAACATTTCCCCACCTGGTGTTACAACTGGAAATGAATTCATGCATGATTAACTACTTAAAGGATACCTTTGCTTTTATGACGAATATTACCATATGAAAAGGACCGCCTGCAGAATGACTGGATGTGCTGCTGTGTGCAATAAAGAAATGGGGGACATAGTCAATACTACAAGATACAACACTTCAACGGTCAGCAAAATGTCAAGCTAATGTCACACTGACCAGAGCTTCTCACGTGATGCTCGTGTGGTGCTTAATGATCATATTCCCAAGCGGGGTGTATTTAAATAGGCTAATCACCCAACTTCTAAAAATACCCACGACACCCAGAACATACGGCGAGAGCAAAAGCGTAGTTCTAACCTAGACATATCTCACATAGATCCAAACAACAGTTATTTTTATTTATTCTAACAAATCAGTAAGAATGCAGAAGCCAACTTTATCCTTTTCTAAACCAAAGCCCGCAATCAATAACCCTCTATCAGACTTGGCCGGTGTTATAGGATTTTTTTCTAATTTAGTTTAATACGGTTATCTGCAACTCAGATTATTAATGCGTTATTAGATCCAGATGAAAGACAAATGAAGAGAATGAAGTTCACCTTAATTACCTAGAGGGCAGACTCTTAAATCTATGTACTTATCGGTAAGTTACTGCCATACCCTTCAGCTATTCGCAGCATGGCACATTTATTATATTTACAACCTGTAGATGGCTGGTGCGATCAAAAATGACTCCCTAAATGTTTGATGAGCAGCGGGGCCGTAGATGTGATTTAATAATGCAGCGTTGCTCACTGAGGAAGCAGGACACAGCACTTCGCTTAACTGTTTACTGCAATTCCAATATCTCTATCTGTATATGAAAACGGGACACCGAGTCACAACTGTGGCCAGCTATTCTGCAAATCCCTCTCCTTTCGGCACTACACAGTACCTGCAAGTTAAAATAAGCTGCCTGCAGACGTACGCTCATAAATAGCTAAATTCCTCTTTTGTTAAGGTGCATCGCAAGTAGTGGGTATTTCATTTACTTTCTTAAAATGTCAAACCCAGGGCTTCTCCTTTGTTCTTTAACTGTACCACAAACCGAGAGGATAAAATGTTCTTCGCAGACAAGCAAAGGCTGCATTTTTTAAGCAGTCTGACACCTCACTTTACCACAGCAAACTCATGTCTTAACTTGGCCTTTTAGCTTAAATTTGAAAAACAAATATAAATGGAGCTGTTTTCATCAAATGACCAAAGAATGAAGTATTGTGGAAAGTTGAAGTCAGTTTACATTTTATAATTCTGGTAGGTTTACACTCTCAAGAATTTAAACTGGGACTTTTCTTATTAGATGTAAGCGCAGGGAAAATATTTTCAAACACCTTTACTTTTCTGTTTGCAAAATTATAAAATGTAAAATCAAATTCTCATCACTGCATCAGTGAATTAATGCAAGGATATATAGCTTTGTTTTTAAAGAACTTTCAAAAGCTTAAAACAAAAGGATACAAAAAAAGTTAAGCTATAAAGGAAAGTGCTGCACAATGCATGTTAAGAAAAATATCATATGCACTCAACAAGCATTTCAGAGAATATTAGAAATGTAACTCACTTATTACCAGACACTCGAAGTGCACTAGAGAATAAAATTCAGACACAATAATTTATGACAAACAAATCAGTAAGACCTCATGGACTTAAACCCTTGAGTTTTCGATGAAATAGGAGGGAATTTACTCACCCTAAACATAAATCTACAGTTAGCCCACAGAGACTGCTACAGAGGACTGCAGGCATGGTCCTGTAATTCCAAACTAAGCAAGAGGAAGGACATGAATTCAGAATACAGAAGACAGCGATGAGATGGATCAGATGTGAACAGAAAGGAAAGCTATCCCAAAGAGACCTCCTTTGGGCTGCCTGCTCCCCCTTATCTACATAAATTACTTGGGAAAGGGTATTAGCAGCAAAACAGTTACACCTGCTGACGACAGTGGACTTGCAGGCCGCAAGGCAGAAGCTGTAATAATTCAAGTGCCTTCAAAACCCGCAGTAGGCTTACAGCTGCCAAATGAAATTCAAACTGCATAAATATAAAGTTCTACATGTTGGGAATAAAAACCTGAGGCTGCACTATTTTATATGTAATAGTATAGCCTACTTTGACAAGACCTCACCAGAGTGCAAAAGTAGTCAAAGGTTTTTTTTTTTTTTTTTTTTATTTAAATTCAGATGTAAGCTAAAGCAAAAAGAATAGCATACAAATCAAAGTACATTATATTAATGCTGCATGTTGCTTTGGCTGTTTTTTTTTTTTTTTTTTTAGAAACATGGCAGACCACACAGTGTCTGTAGCTCTGTCTACCAGGCTTCACCTTATAAGAAATGCAACCCTTTCATAGTTCTGAAGTGCTTATCTAACAGTGTCATAAAAATGTGCACAACAAACATTACAACTGCAAAAATTGTTCTGAACCGGGACTAAAATGTAACTGAAAAAATTAACTGCAGAATATGAGTTGTCTAACCAACATTCCGGTTTATCCAACATGCCCATGTAAGCCATTTCAAGGCAGATTTTCATCTTGGCTATTTAGTGTTGAGATGTCCCTGTATACTTTTGGCTGTCTCCGTCCCTCACAACAAATTTGTAAAAAGCAACTGCTCACGAAAGCATGTTACTAAAACACTAGTGCAAACACACCATGAGGAGGAAATATAAAACCGGAGAACATATTTTATACATATATTGTATACTGTATTTTAAATATATTAACTGCTATTCATTATTTCGCATCCATTTACTGTAAATTCACTAATCGTCAGTTACAGTTCTTAAGGATAAGATTAAGAACCGTGATCTTAGTTAACGGTCAAAATATTTTGAGTGCACAGCTTAAACTGCCTCATTCATCAGAAATTACGCTAAAGCATTTACATGTTCTTGAGATGATATTTTCAGCACCCTTCTCCCTATGATGATGGATGCTTCACTCAAGAAAGGGACAGCTGGACTCAGCAGTGTCCCTCATTTACACAGTTCATAACGCTCTTGCAGTTCTACTTATCAAAGGTCCCAAAAGGCTTTCCAAGTTGGCCCCAAATTTGAAGAATGATGGCGAGAGGACTAGGTTGGCGTGACCATCCTGAACCCTGTCCTTCTCACCTCTTTCAAAAGTATGCAAAGCTTCTGCAGTCTTGTAATATATTCCGACTGCTGAAAAATACTGCAGAACTACGCATTTTCTTTTGAACAAGCAGTGGAACTCAAATTCTTTGATCCATTCTTTGAAAATGAGGGCTTTTCATTTTCTGATAATTATAGCTGATACATGTATCCAAGAACTTTGTCAATATTTTGTCTTAAAAGTTTTTCATATGCATTTCCCAATTTTTCTCAACGTATCGAGCTGTGTGCGGATAAGTCGAAGGGAACGCTCGCAGAAAGCTCAGAATCCACAAGTAAATTTATGTAATCCTCTCACAGTTTTTTGGACTGATCCATCAGTGCTATACTTAAGTCTCCAAAAAACTGAAGCAAGACATAGTGAGTCAGTCGCTCATTCTTCTTCACTCTATTGTGACTTTCACAGGACATGGAGAAAAAGAGGTACAGGCATTAATCTCATACTCCATCTTTCTATCTATGAACCCAAATGTGTATGCAGTAGGTTGTGTGAAGACAAATTTCTCATCAGTGCCAAGTTAGATCATCAGTGTTACTCCTCAGCCTTGCAACTCAGCTGGGAAAATCATGCTGCATTTGCACTTGCACTGACACCAGTAACACAGTTAAAAATACTGTAAATGTTATTAAACACTACTGCACACATAACTGGTAGAAGTCAAACAAGTTGAGATGCAGCTGTATCACAAATTCTACTGTCATTGTTCACAAGTACAAAGCCTTGCTCCTCAAGGTTAGTGACTAAAAGAACCTAAATCTTTTCTGCTTTCTCCTAAGCACAAAAGTCTCAACCTGTTAAGCAGTGTCTGCTAAAGAATCAATGTATAATTCACTCTTCTGGAAAAAACATTCTAGGGCTGCAACTGTCTAGCAGTATTGCCACAGGGATTAAAATGTCAGTATGATCACAAACCCTTTGGCCACCAACATTTCATCCCTGAACTGAAATGAAAAGCTCACATCTACCTCCATATCAAGCTAATTATTTGCTCCTTAAAGCTCAACAGTTCACCAGTAAGCTTTGTTAAATGCTGTGGATTAAAGTTGAAGAAAATGAAAGGCTACCAGTTTGTAGCATGAAGAACCTTTTTTTAAAGAAAAAAATTAACTAAAGAGCTAATGGGCTTCTCAGAGATCATAAACAGTGATCTGAGGATGCTGTCATGTTCTTTGTGTCTGTAAAAAGGTAGACAGCACTCGACAGGGGCAGGTAATATTGAAAGGCATCTCTGAAAGAAACATAGGCGGTACATGAGCTTCAGGGCCTAATCCCACAGCTTGGATAGCAAGCAAAGAGCCTTACAAAACTTTGGAAGCTGCATACAACTATCAAAGGCAAAGAGTATATTATATTCTAGGTTTAGTCAAAGAGCAGCAACTGCCTTAAGTATTCACACTGGAATTTTCTGTTTGTTACAATAAAAGCATTGCATCTGATACTGAGAAAGGAGAGGAAAAATTAGTACCATGTTGAAGTTCAGTCTCGCAGCTTTCAATGAATGATGCCATATACTGAGTTGCCAGTTTATTAGGTTCACCTATCTAGTAATGTATTTCACCTCAATTGGCCTTCAGAATAATACAAATTTGGCTGGGCATGGATTCTATGAGACGCTGAATGCGTTGTGCAGGAATGTTGTGTCATGGGGAAATTATTGTATAGTTACTGCCAGCTGGACAGCTCTACAGTTTTGCTGTAAACAGCCCTTTCCACCTCACCCCAAAGATGCTCGATAAGGCTGACATCCGGGGACTTTGCAGGTCACTGGAGCTGAACTTACTATTGTGTTCCTGGAACCATTCAGTGATGACATGCGCCTTGTGATGTGGTGAATTATCCTGCTGGAAATGTCCATCTCAGTGGGATAAACTGTAGCTATGAAGTGATGAACTCTGTCAGCAACAATGTTCAGAAATGCTGTTCCATTCAGATGTTATTTAGTGGGTACCAGAGGCCCTAAAAACATTTCCCCACACAATCACACTGCCACCACCAGCCTCTGCTGTTGACACCATACAGGACGGTGCCATGGACTCATACTGCTTACACCAAATACCGATCTTGCCATTAGCGTGATACAAAAAGAACCTGGATTTATTTGACCAGGAAACTTTTATTCTACTCCTCAATGGTCTCCTTCCTGTGCTCCTGTTTGCACTGACTTCTTGAATATAGAATTAGTATAAAGGTGGTAGTGTACATAATAAACTGGCCAAAGTGGGGCTGAGCACCTTTAATGAGTTGCATGCAATTCATTACTCTCGTGATGTCCTCAATGAAAAGAAAAAACCTACACTGTGTACACTTTATGAAAAAATAGAAAGGATATCTGAACTGATTATTAGTAGTCTATATTTGGAAAATATTATTATTTATTTAACCAGTTTGTCTTAGAAAGAGTAATTAAAATATATGATGCTCCACAAGGACAATTTCTCTCAATTCTACCAATCGTAAAATGGATAAAAAAATTTTACAAGTTAATAAATATAAGCATTTGCTTTAGAAATTTATTAAACAATCTGAAAAGAGCAGTTGTAGATCGTTTGCAAAACACATACTGCCTCATTTTTTTTCTTCAGAAAATACAGCGACCAGAAGAAGGAACAAAGGGCTCAGAGTTTTTCTGCAACCCACAGTGAAAGGTGACAAATTAGAAAGTCTGCAGTTGTGATGCCTGCAGGGAGGCTGAGTGACTGGAGGCCGTAGTGAAGACAGCTGCCCGAAATGGTCTCTTCCTCACATTTATTTAGCTGCAGTGTTTGGATGCAGCAAACCCCACATCTTGAATGCATCTACACAGCAGAACAGCTTTTCACTCCAGAACGCCTGCAAGCAGGCAGGTTTTAAAATTACCTGCCAGTCAGTAAGTCTTTACAGTCCAGACACTTACTGATCAAGCGCTCCAGCCAAATGTTTAAGAACAGAGGCGCAGCAGCAAACTCACACATCTTGTGCATTTCAAAACCCTGCACTTACCCGTTAATTCCAAAGCACAGCCCTCCCTTGTCAACACAGCATACAGAACATCCTTCATATTCTGCTGCATTTGTTTCCATCTTAAATAAATATGCTGTACTTTTCATTAAATGGCTGAAAATTTTCCAGAAAACATACTAGTACAAATGTCCTTTTAAGCACTGCTAATTTTCATTATGATGACATCATTAAAGATGCATAGTTTTTTCATTCTAATAGGCTTGCTTAATTGTACGCTAACTATTGTTATCAAACATTGTTTCGTGTATGTTCTTCTCACTGACAGACATCATAATCTACTGCGAAACAATGCAATGGAGCAACTTAGCAACTGAAAATTGCAAGATGCATGAAAAACCCTTACCACTGGGAGTTAAAGAGGTCCTTCACTCCAACCGCGTACTTTTTGTACTGTTCCCACTCTCTCCTCTCACTCTCTGTCACCAAAGCATTCGTGGGCACCGTGGTGATGCCAACAGTGTCTGCAAACCGGCTGGCTCCCCTGTCCGTCAGCATGATGTGGTCCGTCTGTCCATGTGCCATACCAACACGTACCAAGAAACAGAGACAAGATGAATGTTATCAATAATTTAATAGCAAAGTATGCAGAAAAACAGATCTTGGAAACATTCATATATGCAATCATAAACCATTAGGACAGTAAATGGTAATATTTCACTAAATATGAAGTACAGTTCATTGTTATTTGTTAGTCATTCTGTTTATGAGTGTTTTTTCTGTAGGACTTTTCCAGTACATATTTTCAAAGGGCCATTTACATCGACATTATGAGCTTTCCTCCAACTACACTATGAGCTATAGTTGATGCACACATTTTGACCCTTCCATTGTATGTTTCACACCACTTCACATTCATGCTTCAAAACCTGAAGTTCAAAGCTTAAAGAAAAAAGCCAGTCTCACGTGCAATTGCCCAGTATAAAATTTTACATTGAAAAGCAACAAAGAGGACACTAAAGAGTGTTAAGGATGTTAACGCAAAGCTGGATTTTGCCTCTGCATTAAGCGGAAAGAAAAGTGTTGGAAAACACACATTGTCCATTATCTGAAGGCAGGGGAGCTAAGTATTAGCTACGTAGCTTCATGGCCCCTTTAAGGCAGCTAATGAGCCCAGCTAAAGTCTGACACCCTCCACCCCACAACTTACCACACGTGTGGTAATGTGAGCCATAACCTCTGAATCACATTTGTGGTTAAATCCATAAAGGTGGTGTGAATTCCTGTGTGAGAGACAGCGAGAGAACTCAAAAGAGCCTTTGCCTTTGGTTCAAAGTGCAATAGTGGATTTTCCCATTAACAGATTGATATCCATTTCTTGCATCACTTGCCACTTCTGGCAGATGAGGGAACTCACCCTACAGAAGAAGTGGTGCACTAGGATTACAAAAAAAAATAAATTTTTATTTTTTTTTAAATCACAATACTCCACAGTAGACAGTTCAGCAGAACACCCAAAGGCCTCTAAAATGTCAGGCTTAAGCAAAAAAAATAAAATAAAAAAAAAAAAATAACCTAATGCTTAATGATGCAAGTAAACCAGTCTCCCAAAAAAGTTCTCAAGAACTTACAGCAAAGCCCTAAACAGACCCCCCGCCCAACAGCCCCTACGTTAATAGTAAAGTCATGCAGGCAAGTCAAACTGCATGTACTTGACTACATCCACTGATTAAAGGCAATGCTTCCTTTCTGACCTCCAGCAGACAAGATGGAAGTTTATTTTCCTTTGTTTTTCTTCACAGTGGGATCAGTCTGTTTTCCACCTCTATTACTCTTCTGCTCTTGCTGGCACCATCTGCCACAATGTTTTCATTTCCAACGATGGACGGCAGAGGAATTGTAATTGAGGATTAGAAATCACCTCTGGAAACTGGAATATTGCCCATGGGGAGGAGGGGGGTGTCCTGGCTGGGAAACAGCTTTCACTCTCCCTTCTGTCACTGGGTGGATAAATATGAACTCCTAGCATTAATGTGGTTTCACCGGAAATAAAATATTTACATGAGGCACAGTCGGAAATCTAAGCCACATCTATAAATACATGAACCTCGAGATAAAAGAATATTTTCTATCCACTCCACACGGAAATACAACGGCCGGTGTAGGTTTGACACTTCAAAGCCGAACGGACTGTCCATTTCTGCGATGTACTGGTAGCGCTCCAGTGTGGGGTTTGATGCTCACACAGAGATGAACGGCGGAGAACTTTGAAGAGACAAGAAAGACCAACGGTTGATCAATCCCATTTTTTCTGACATCACAATCTTTTTCAACTCACAAAGAAAAAAAAAATCCAATTCACTCATTCCATGTAAAAAAGATACAACATTCTCGTGCTTTCTTTCATATTTCTTGACTGCATAAATGCACACCGACGCACTACCATTTTTTCAGTTTTGAAACTTTTAAATATTAAAGTGGTTATTAATGTCATTTTTCTCTGTCAGACAAAGCACATTTCAGATCACAGGAAAGAACAAGAGGTCAGTGAAGCTTGATCGCAGCATTGATCAAGACCTGATGAATTTTTAATACCCGGCTGTTAAACAGATCTGCCAGCCCAAAGTTGGACCAAGGTCTTTCGGGGCGGTTGAGGCAGGTGCTTGGAATCATCAGTTTTGCCTGATTTGGTCATTTCTCTTGTTTCATCTGGGTGACAAAGTGTGGACTAAGAACATCTTCAGGATTGTGTTAAACACAGCTCCTGTGCAACTCCATCATCATGGAACTCCATCCTGGGAAAATGCCAAGTCTTAGCACAGAATTTCTGCTAAAAACAAAAATTGAAAAGGTAAGGAGACTGGTCACTAATGAATTTCGCTATAAAACAATGGCGACAAAAAAGCTCAGTTCATTCGTCATACTCAGACAAGCCCTTTTTCCTACTGCTTCATTTCTTAATATTTATCTCCACGAAGCCCATCTTCCAAGCAAAGCTTTTTTTTGCTCACGTGAAAAATTTAATGATTCTGGCCAGCAGTACCTCACCAGCATACAAAAAGTCAGTTGTCACTCACGAATGCTAGTTTGCCTCACATTTATAAATTCTTTATGGTGACAGACCATGTGATTACAGCCAGAAATCTCAGATGATTCACAAATAATATCTCTATTTTCTTGACCAAAGGATAATCAGGTGCATCGCTGTCTACACGTCGTACTTCTTAAATGCTTTCACCAAAGGGAGGCTGAATAATCTGAATGGAGCGGCTATTTTAACCACTCAGCTCTTATCATGAACGTATCTTACACATAAAAAAAAAAAAAAATACAAAAATGCTTTTTCCATTTCCACCCACATTTTGTTGCAAATATAAAATGTCCTATGTTCCATTCAGACACGGACACAGTTCATAGTTATTCTCCCAAGCTCTGTTACTCTTAGTTCTTTCTTTCAGTGTGCAAAGAGGGAAATCATAGTGCAAAATTTCAATCTCCTCCATTTCAAAAGGCTCCGATTGAAATCAATCCTTAAATCAGCCACCATTGATTTCCCCCTGCTTCCCTTTTTAAAGAGCTAAAATGACTCGTTCAAGCATTACGGAAAAGCAATAATCCCATCTGTAAAGAATTTTTTTTCCCCCAGTTTGTCTTTTAAGGTCAGTGCCAAAAAAGTTTTCCAGCCCCTCACATTTTTAAATGTTCACATAAATTCTAAACATTTTATCACTTTAAAAACAAACTCCTATAATTCTAGACAATTGGATCATTATAATTTCATACACTGCCCATTTATAAGTAGATATTCATGGCAAAAATAAATGCTGAATGGATATACTGTCAAAATGTCACTCGATTTCTGATCAGATGAAATTTTACACCATTTCCTAATCAATACAATGCATTATGTGATACGCAGATCCAATATTATAATATGTACGCATATACATTTATATGAAGAAAACCTTTGCATAAAAAACCTTGGTGATTTTGCAACCTGCTCTTCCTTCTACAGAGGAACAGGTCCATGGCGCAGTTAACTGTCTTGTTTCTTTATTCTAATGCTAAAGGACTATTATAATTCCACCATATATTGAAGAAGTCATGAGTCATAGGTGGTTTATATGTCAGTCTTAAGGAAGCAGAGAAAGAGAACCAGCGACATTGCAGGAGAAGCGGGGCTTTTTTTTTAAATAAATAAACAAATAAATAAATAAATAAATAATAATACATTTCCAAGCTCAGAAAACTACAGCATGACCTCCCTGCCATACTTATTCATCTTTGCTGCAAACAGCTGCTCTGAGCGTCTGGACTGACATGGGGTGCAGCTGGCTGGCCGGCTGGCCGCACGTATGAAAGTCATCCTCAGGTATATACAGAGCGCCCGTGTATCAGTGCCCCAGGGTTTAATGATTCATGGAATTACCTAGAACCGCGAAGAACTATAGCCTAGGGCATTCCTCCAGTGCGATACAGTGGGCAAGAAGTCACACTAAATTATAACTGATCTCGCGTCTGGTTCTTCTCCGGGACTGTGGACAGGAATGTTTTTATAAGCTTTTATACTGACTGGAGAAATGTCACAAGGTTTAAATAGCAATATTGTGTTATCACGATTGAAGCGAAGGCACTTAAAACCGGTGGCACAAACATATCAACTGACATATCATACGAGCCATGCCTGAAAATATGTAATATTCACACGTGCAAATAAGCAGGTATTTTAAAGCAAACTGCATGTCTGCAGAACCTAGACACCAAGTCCATGAATGAATATCTGACAATGGCACAAATCACAAACTGTGCATCCAGCACAGCATTTTAAAAAGTCTATTGATTATTGACCTTTATCTCAACTTGAATACTGATCAAGACCAAAAGGCATTTCAATTGAAATAGACGCTTCCTTGTACACAAGCTTTTCCTAGGCAAACCTGAAAAAAATGTAGTGTTCTCCTTTTTGTTGTGCTCAGAACAAATGAACAGCAAATATTTTTTAACACTTTCATAGCATTATTATGTAATTTACACACACATGTTGTGGAGCCATGTTCCCGCCAGTTACTTGTCCTCCTCCTTTTGTGATTCTGTTGGTTGTTTCTTACCAGAGTATAAAATACAGTGTAGGTGTGAGAACAAGAACAGGACACCTTTTCCATCACAGCACGGGCTAGAGTCACGGGGTGGGCGATGTTCCTCACAGAGCTAACCGCTCCGGCAGCCAGTGTTTTGCCGTCCATGATGATGGCGTCCAGCTCCACTTCCCCATCCGCATTCAGCACTGCGCCGCATCCTGCAACAACATGGCCCTGTTCACCAGAAGGTCAGGCATCTTTGGCCTGAAGCCTCCTGTTGGAAGCATCTCCTCCACTAAACTACACACACACATAGAAAAATTTATCCCCTCCTATCCAGTATGGACTTATTTCCATGGACACGGCCTTTGAAGCCACAACTGGAGGGGGGGCCTTGTGATGCAATCCAGAGAGATCTCATGCTTAGAGCTGTGCTCCTGGGCTGGATATTTTTGAGTAGGGGAAAATAAATAAATCACCACATCCAAACCACATCCTAAGTAAATGAGACAGAGTGCAGGCTTTAAAACATCAGCCATCACTTTGCTCTACTTTACTGTTGCCACCAGGCGGCCTGGAGAAACAGCACAACTTGAACTCATTTGGTGGCTGTGCATTTCCATACCTCTCAACCTTTGGCCAGATCACTTCTGAACAACACACCTGCAGGAACTTTAGGTAATTATTTGCAAACTGAGGTAATGGATACAATATAAATCTGCACCATATGTTTCATTAACACAAATTGCAAATGATCTACAGCATTCTTTCAGTAATTTTATATTTGGATGCAAACCTAAACAGACTAAGGTAAAGGTATGGCACAGCTGCTCATGTTCTCAGCCAAGTAAGGAAGCAAGGTTGACTGGCAGACAATATGGAGAAGATGTGCTGCCTCACACTGCTGGACTGGTCATGGACCTTGGCCAGTTCAAGAACAAACACATCTGGCAGGTAGGTGGTCACCCATCACAACTATAAGGGGTTGCATCGGAAGAACTCAAGATACTTTCAGGAGACGTAGCGCACTGAAGCGGTGATGGCAGAAACAGCCTGGAGGTGGGGTGGGGGAGATGCAAAATATCCCAGGACTCCCATCCGTTATGGTTGCTTTGTTGGTACAAAAAAGGGTCCATGTATGCAATTTAATCCCCAGCTGAGACCAACCATGTGACAGAAGGAGCTAATGGTCAAGTTCACCAGATGCATCTCTGTGCCCAGTAGGGAAGACAGGAGTACAAGTACAGGCGACACACCTCGCTGATCTAGACAGGCTCCTGGGCAGGGAACCAGCACCTAGCACTGATAACTGGGCACGAGTGCTAAGCAATGAATCCACTCTCCCTGACACCCTGCAGAGGCACCGCAGGCAACTTCAGAGCAGTCGGCCACCACTTTGGTTCAGCTGAGTCCTCAGACCTGAACAATTTACTCAGAATATGCTCAGTTCTGGACCATCATGGAATTAAGGGCTCACAGGCTGGTATTTTTTCCACAAAGACTCCAGTTTGAAAACAGTTAATGACCTTTAAAATAACACAGCCCTCCCAAACATCAAATATAAATACAGCCATTTTCGACATAGGGTCACACAGCAGGTTGCAATGGAACTGGTGGGGTCAAATCTGGCTCAGAGTGAGCAGAATCCCCCCCGCATTAATATTGCATCTCTCTGGAGACTTTGGTTTCCTTCCAAATTCAAATAAATGTGTCTTACGTGAACTGGTGACTTGCCCTTTGTGTGTATGCACGAGGGAACGTGTGGGTTCGGCCACCCTGTGATCAACTGGTATCCCATCCAGGGTGTACCCTGCCCCACACCTTCCAGAACAGGCTCCAGCCCACCACAACTGTGTACTGGACAAGCAGTTGTTAGCAGTGGAAAAGAGTTTTTTTCTGCATATCTTTTAATATCATCAAGTCTTTTGAATAATAAAAAAAAAATACTGCTGTCTACCTTGGTTGCTATACTTATTATGATATCCTAAGTCTTCTTGCATTCTGTCAACATCAGCAGTAACAAATACGCACATTACACCACGTGGAAGTCGGAGGACATTCAAGTGCACCTCAGTTACTTTTCCCATGAAGCTGGATTGCATTAGCTGCCTATTGATCAGCGGCCACCACTGAGTGCACAGTGTATAAAATTATCGTCAATGAAGTGCTGCTGGGCCATCTGGTGTGCCTAAGGCTCCGCACAGTTCTGCCATTTCACTTGCCGTGGTAGCTAGCCGTCACCGCCGAGATGGATCCCGACAAGTCCGGCGCGTTAATGAAGTGTCTTGTTTTGCCCCTGTAATCTGATGATTATCTGAAACGTCTCGCTGCTTTCAAGGCAATCGTTAAAGCAGTGCAGGAGGAGTGTGAAATGAAATACAGCCTCACCACGAGGCCCTGAGGCCCAAATCGTGGTCGCTGGAGCCTCGCCGCCTTGACTTGCACACAGGATTCAAGCAACAAAAGAGAAGCCCACGTAGACTTATCGTAAGTACACAGAACCATCTGTGCAAAAGTGCCACCATAAAGTCTATGGTAATTAAAGGAGCAGATCTGCAAAATGAGTATTCTTTCTGGCGACAGTGTAGGCGAATACACAGTAAATTTGGAAATCAAAGGAGCTTACGACTTTTTACTTGGCTTAAGTCTGTTAAATTAATGGACAAACAGTATCCGGAACAACCTATCAGACAAAGAGCGAAAACATAAAGATGCTCCTTTGACTCACATCGCAACATTGGTGCTTGAAGTTTTGTACTGAAATTACACCGATAAGCCACAACATTAAAACCACTAACAGGTGAAGTGAATAACATTGATTATCTTCTTACAACGGCACCTGTCAAGGGGTGGGGGGGATACATTAGGCAGCAAGAGAATAGTCCGTTGTTGAAGTGGAGGTGTTGGAAGCATGAAAAATGGGCGTAAGGATCTGAGCCACTTTGACAAGGGCCAAACTGAGATGGCTGGACGACCGAGTCAGAGCACATGCAAAACACCAGGTCAGGGGTGTGGCGTGTTTCCTGTATGCAGTGGTTAGTGCCTACCAAAGTGGTTCAAGGGAGGGCAACCAGTGACCCAGCAACAGGGTCATGGGTGCCCAAGGCTCATTGATGCATGTGGGGATGAAGGCTTGCCCGTCTGGTCCAATCCCACAGCAGAGCTACTGTAGCTCAAACTGCTGAAAACCTTAATGCTGGCCATGATAGAAAGGTGTCAAAACACACAGTGCAGAGTGCCCATGCTGACCCCTGTCCACTGTCAAAAGTGCCTACAGTGGGCACGTGAGCATCAGAACCAGACCATGGTGCAATAATAGAAGGTGGCCTGGTCTCATGAATCACATTTTCTTTTAGATTGTGTGGATGACTGGGTGTGTGCATCATTTGGGGAAGAGATGTCAGCAGCAGCATGCACTGTGGGAAACAGGCAGTGTGATGCTCTAGGCAATGTTTTACTGGAAAACCTTAGGTCCTGGCATTCATGTGGATGTCACTTTGACATGTACCACCTACCTAAACATTGTTGCAGACCACATACACCTCTCCATAGTAAAGGTATTCCCTGATGACAGTGGCCCTGCCACACTGCAAAAATTGTTCCGGAATGGTGTGAGGAACATGACAAAGGGTTCAAGGTGTTGTCTTGCCCTCCAAATTCCCCAGATCTCGGTCTGATCGAGCATCTGTGGGATCTTCTGGAAAACAAGTCCAATTTATGGAGGCGCCACCTCACAACTTACAGGACTTAAAGGATCTGCTGCTAAGCTGCTAATGTTTTGGTGCCAGATACCACAGGACACCTTCACAGGCCTTGTCGGGTCCATGCCTCGATGAGTCAGAGCTGTTTTGGTGGCACGAGGGGGACCCATACGATATTAGGCAGGTGGTTTTAATCTTGTGGCTGTTCGGTGTATATTGTTATTATTACTATATGGTATTATGATCATTCAATGAACTGCTTAAAATTATATATACACATTTACACAACTGAGCAATTTCAGTTGGGGCAATTCTGGTGGAGTACTGTGACGCCCACGTTACCTGCATCAAATGCCGGGTTGTCTTCTAGGCTTCTCACGGCCACTTCCACGGCATCCAGTCCACTTAGGCCACTTTTCAGAACAGAGAGGCCTTGCTGCGCAGCTGTTTTCACCCCGACGATGTTCGCCTGGGTCAGATCATCGGGGATGGCCCACGCACCGCCGTGCACCACGATCACCGGCTCCATGGCTGTGCTGAACACCCAATAACCAGCCGCACCAAAATTAAAACAAAACACGTTACGCACATGCGACCCCACAGGGGAATCGGTAAAGGAAGAAACATGCCTGCAACTATCTAAATATGACGCAGTACTGTGGAAAAATGTCTAGTTTTGCAGTTCATTTCCACGACGAATTACGGGGGGGGAAGAACTCCTGTCAGCTCCACCGAAGCGAATAGGAACACCTCAGACAGTCGGCCAAATCACATCTTTGTCAACATCCTGTCTTTTGTATGCCAGGGTTTCAAATAAGAGTGTGTACTTACTTTTGCTCTATGCCTGTTGAAATAGTTCTAGTGGATGAGTAAATCGCAATAAAGTTTAATTTCATTCACAGAAGCCAAGGGATTCAGAGCAGACACCTGAGGCTGCATGTCTAAAACGTGAACTTGCTCTTAAGCATCGACGCCGCTCGCGCCTCAGCGGCTGAAAATAACCGACTTGGCTGAAGTGAAACGACGTCCGAGTTACAGCCTTGACGGTGGATCAATTCATTGCAAAATAATTATTAAAGCACAACCGCGAACGACTTTCTTCTCCGATGACATTAAAGGCAAGTTGACCCTCGACAACCCGTACACTTCTGCCGCAGAGGCGCTCGCAGTCTCCCGGTGACCCGAACGCAGGTCCGCGTCTCCACGGCGTTGACGCGGGCTGACGGGCCCCGCCTACCTGACCCGCGCGCTTGCCGGAAGTTAAATGAACGAAAACATCGTTTTAAAGGCACAGTCACATTTTAAATCAACAAGTTTTATTTTTAATACGCATATCAAAAGTCATGCAGCATGTACATGGCGCGTTTATCGTTACAGTATTTTCGGAAGTGAAAACTATTGGACATTTTTGTATTTGTATCTAGAATAATGCGCACTTTTTTCTTGGTCTAACCAAAGTAAAATAATTTCTGTAACTCATAAACATTATTATTTTTATTATTATTATTATTATTATTATTATTATTATTATACATTTATTTCATTTTTTTTAATTGTTGTTGTTGTTGCTGTTGCTGTTATGTGCCATACATTATAACACTTTACAAATCTTTATTCTGACTATTAGAAATTATTTTTCATTGCGGTGATAATAAACCTGATGTATGTACAGATGACTCTGCAGAAGTAAAGTTCTTTTCTTTCTCCCGCTTAGGTTCAGTCTAAGTTGAAGCAGAGTAGATTCCCAAGGTTCCACCATTGCTGGAAAACTGAGAGCTTCTTGGGGAGCTCAGTGTGGTGGGGGATGTAAGGGAGATGCATCTTTAAGAGCTGAGCTCCTCTGTCCTGGGGGCCCGCACTGGGGAATCTCGGTGGGATAATGATGTATTAAAGCTTTGTATTTCTCCTGGTAAGGCTTCATTTATTGATCCAAACACTTCTTATGCATTTAAGAAGACATCTGGGAGGTCGCACACTTAAGATATAGATTCTTTATTTAGATGTGGTTCTTGCTAATGAGGCCAGTAACACTAGTCGGGGGTGCGCATGAGGGTTTTTGGGGGGTTGAGGTCTTTTTTTCCTCTTAGAATGGCTGCATGCACACTTTCTCTGCAGTATTCCCACACCAGCATTCAGCTGCAGGTCCTGGCACACAAAGACAAGGTAATGTACGAGTAGATATGCGCTATGTATTATTCTCCTCCTTCAGACCCATTCGCCCCTCAGAATCATTTGTACCTTACAATCAATTGCACAGGTTCTTAGCAAAATATCCATTAACTTTTCTTTGTTGTACCTCTCTACAATTGATTATACCGCCATATTTATTTATTAATTTATTTTGGGGGTAGGGTATTTTTTAAAAAAACTATTGCTAACAGTCAATACAAGGCATTCATCTTTTTGGGCTTTGTTTAATTTGCTGTCGCATGCTTTTCACCTGAATAAAACATGAGGTTGAGTTTAATAATGCTCTGTATCATAGTTTCCAAGTTTTTATTTGTGTTGCGGCTCTGATGTTAAGATTGGAATGAAAAATAGAAATAGGGACGAAAAATTTTGCGCAAATCAGCGGGCGCTCTCCCAGCATGCAGCAGCAGAACTACCTCTGAGAACAGTCTCAGGGCGAACATACATTGCTGCTACGTTCAACAGATTATGTAAAATAACAAAGGAGAATATTATGTTAACAACAGAGGAACAATAAAGGAAGAGCAAAAATATGACCTACAGGGTCTCCTCATTGCTAGCGTCAGGTGATTTCAGAACACATTTGGGTGGCATCGTTCCAGCCAAAATTCGTCATTTGAGGGTGATGGATAGGCTGTGCACCCCAAGCTATATATCTTACACCTACTTCTTGATTAACTATGACAGTGATTCTCACTAACTTTATGTGTCCTATAGATCATTTAGTCAAGAAAAGTAAAGCAGGCTGATACGACTGCTCTCCTGATCAATATGCATAATCTGTTTTTATGACCGGAGCAGGATAAGACCTGCAGTACTGTCCCTTCCTTCATCACAGCCATATAAGCAACATCTTATTGAGCTGTATTCCACTTTTAGTGCATCACAAATCACGCTTTAAAAGCTCGATTACATTTAATCTTTTCACCTGAGCGATTGCACAACTTAATTTAGTTTTATGGACAATAAGAATATCAATCTTCAGCCCGAGGTGAACGCTCTTATGAAAGCTATCCCTAAAAACTTGAACAAAATTGCACCCGCATATGTGCACATTCACTCATTTGCCCACATCTTTACTGCCACTGTTTTCACTGAAAAAGTCCATACTTATGCAGCTTGAGATCATTACCGCCTGCATTGCAATCTTTCATTATTCCCTGAATTGCGAAATAAAATTTCCAGCCATTCTCACCCAATGATAAATCACCGCCACTTAACAATGTTTCCTTTCAACAAATTGTGTGCTCTATGCAATTTCCTTCACTCAGTTGCATTCAACAGTCCAACATTTTGACAGTGCTTTAACACACGGCATATTAAAATGGAAATGTTTTAATGAATTCAAAAGTGAAACAAAATAATTGAAGGTTTATACTTTTTTAAAATCAATTAAAAATCTGTGGCTTTTTACATTTACTTTTTTATCTTGCTGAAGGCGTTTGTTAAACACTGTGACAGGTTTAATTAGGACTCTCATGTCGGAAATGCCAGCAATGCCATTGTCTTGTCTAGATGTTGCGTACTGCCATTTAGAGGGAGCCGCTGAAGCTGACTGTCTCTGCCAGAAGCAATAACAGGGATTACAGGAATCAGCCTTGGTCAACACAAGCTTTAACACTGACGCATCATCAGAACGTTGCCTTCAAGTGTTTTCAAATGTAATCTGCAAAATAACAGCTGTGGTACTGAGCTTGGGGCAACAGAGCCAAGGTCAGTTATGTCCGTACTTAAAACTGGATTTGTCGAGGCCTGTGCTTTATTATTGTTTTGGAGGTTTGCTAACACTTGTATCTGCACTAACTTATGCCCATTTCTGTAACTGTAATACATAATTTATTAGATCAGTTCATGCTGAGGCCATGTGTTAAGCAAGGGTGCAAAAGCTTCTCTCCAAGTTGTCTAGGGTGTTTGCCATGGAGCGACATCAGCAGTTTCAGTTAACACAATGGAGTGTTTAGCAGCACTAACAACGCTGCTGGTGCCTCACAGCTCCTGAGATGTTGGTGTGGATGTGTGATTGAATCTGGCTCATTTTCTGTGGCGGTTGCATGTGTTTCCTATGTTCAGACCTTCCGGTTTCTTCTCAAAGTCCAGTAACATGCTTCAGGTGAACTGGTGATCTAAAATGTCTGTGCGTGAATGTGCGAGTGAATGAGTATCTTTGGTTGCCTTGAGATCGAATGGCATCCTTCTCACACCCGCTCAAACCCTGTGCTTGCAGGATAGGATCGGTACCTCTATAACCCTCCTCTGATCAAACAGTTATTGATGATGGATGGATGGATGGATGAAAGATATTTCAATGGATATAGAAAATTTGCCCCACAAAGACCCCACATATTTGCTGTTTTAATAAAGGGCCACCGTTGGCTGAAAATGAAATGTGCTGACCTAAGTATTAAGTATCTCTTGTGAGTCTAAGCAAAACAAATGAGAGAATGTGGTATATTTTTGGGATTTTGGGTTTTTAACTCAGCTCCCCAGAGTAACAAATCTGTTGATTTCATACCTTTTTTTGTTTTTTAGGACTACTTCTCCTTTAGTAACATGCAAAATGCATCTCAGGAAGTGTTCAAATGTCAGGCACGTTGAATGGGGGGTGCACTAAACAGATAATGTGGCCTGACATTTCATCAGTCATGACATTTTGACTTTTGACTCTTTCATCCCTGTTAATGTCACATGGTAGACAAGCTGCCATCACCGTGTACTATATACCCTGACTTTTCAGACACCGCGGGCAGCTCGTGTCACAAGTTGAAGTGCTTATTGGGGCTGTTATTTAATTTCCAATTTTTGCCCTTGAACGTTCATAAAACCTCCTGCTTTCATAAAAATGGGCTCACTGCCAATAGCTTTCTGCTGTGTTGCCATATCGCTTCACTATACATGACCATAAAACTCTTCGGCAACTTTATATGCATTAGTCAATATTACAAAGGGCAGGCATGATTGTCTGGATGTTAACAGCAGTGATTAGAAATCAGTTAATGCATAAAAACTCATCTCTTGTCTTGGCTTTGGTTTCATTGAATTTTTTACAGTACCAGGCATTAAATGTATTTAATTAAAAAGCCAAAAAATACCAAAATGAGGCTCTACGGTAACCATGCTACTGCATTTCAGTAACCACGGTGTCAGCATTTCTTATGACGATATCCTCTAATTCAATTCTTTTTCATCCAAATATTCCGCTTACATGCTCTTGGAAGATGACACTGTCTTTTCAAGCTTAATTATTTTTTGTTTTATTTTATTTTTTTTTAATAGCAATTCACCCCCCTCGTGTATGAGCACTTTTGCGGTCTTACACCTTTGTGGAAGAAATACGGATTGCAACCCTGAGGCTTTTGTAACAGAGTGGTTTTTTTTTAGACAAGAGGTTTTATGGGCTGGTTACTTTACTAATGAAGGTGAAACAGAGTATTATCCGCACCACACTACAACGGATGATTTATGTACCCTAGTATGATTTAATGCCCATTTGAAGAAACCAGGCAGAATGGCTTGCAATTCAGCATCATGAGGAAACCTGGTCTGCAATGAGCACAAAAGGTTACAGAGGCAGCTAGGGCTTTGATGCAAAAAAAAAAAAAAAGCCAATGGGAAATATTTGTTCCCAAATTGATTAAGTCTTAATGTCCCCTTTCCTCCACTAAACAGGCTTGGTTAATAATTCACACAGAAGGCTATTGCGTTTCCACACTCTTGGTCTCAGCTAAAATAGCAAATCCATCATCTCCTTGTTTCTTACATTCACTCCAGACCCAAGTACACACCCAAGTTGTAAATCCGCCACACAGGGGAAGCGACAGAGCTCCCTGTCCGTCGAAGATTCGAAAGTTTCCCTACTTCCAATTCTTCGCCGCCAGGCCACTGAAATTATGAAAGATGACAAATTTGTTTAGTTCAGGTCATGCACCCAGCCCCGCTGTACCGCAGGATCCAGTTTTGCCGGCGCTCGGCATCATTTAGCTGTTCTTGTAATCATGAATCTTGTTAGGGAACATGCTCTGAGGCACAAAGTCAATTTGCTTTGAGCAGCTCCACATCTTTCGGGCCATGAGACTGAGATCAAGAGCATCTAAAACCTGCCAGGCCCCCAACAAGATGCACTGCCTCGAAACAGCTCTCATGAAGATATTTGCTATTCTTTCTGTCATTTACGATTGCCCGATTAAGGCGTACGGTTTTATAAATGATAAGTGCACGATATGTTCCATCTCAAAAAGTTTAGTAGTCACTTTCTTTCATATCTTCTCTTCAGTGTAATCCTTTACCTATTTTTACAGGTGAAATCTGCAGTCTTAAGGGAGGTCATAATAAAGTCAAATTTTAATATGGCCATATGCAGCTGGACTTATGTACACAGTGTAATGAAAGGGTTCTGGGTAGAAGCGGCCCATCTTGACATGAAGCACAGATACAAATTACTGCCAAGGAATCATCAGAGGGTGCTTAGCTGAAGGTCAACAAAATTTCACTACCACAAGGATACATTTTAAGAGAGCATCAGTGATTTCCAATGTCCAGCAGAAATAATGCACATCACAACCGGATGAAACGCTATAATTCGTACGATTACTATAAGCATTCACATAGTTTTGCGATTAAATCTTGTGTCATGCTGTCATTTTCGGTCTGTGATTCACTCGTTCATTTCACTTGCTTGGCACAACACATCCAACATGCAATATGCCACACGAGTTCAATACTCGAGTCTCAATTAAAAACGCCCATCTTTGACCAGAGCAGACGAGCCACAAACTTTGTTGCCAAGGAAGCGCAACTTTTTAAATAAGTCTGGCAAAGTCTGTGTGTGTGTAGTAAGAAGCACATATTGAAATAAATAAATCAGAATAACAAAAGGTTAAGGGATGCGACGCTGGGTTTGCAGTTTTGTCTTTGGCCACTAGAGAGCTGCAAGAATCCGTTCATGTGTTATGATCGTTCAAGGTAAACAAATGTAATAAAATAAATATTCGAATAATGTTAGGGTAGATTTGTTAAAAATTGAGGGGTTGCACTGATCTACATAGGTTTGTTTTTAATGAAAAATCAAATGTGTTTTGGACACAAGGCTACGCGATCACTAGTGGCATCTGTTTATTGTACTGGAGGAGTCTGATGAGTTAAACATGAAATATGACTCATGAAAAAAGGAACAAGACACATGAGTAAGTAAACAGTTAGAGGAAACACCCCAGCCTTTGTGGGAATCATATGAATTTTCTGTGTGTGTGTATAAAATATATATGTGTATAAATGTGTACAAATATAAATTAATCATATATATTTGTACACATTTATACACATATATATTTTATATATATATATATATATATATATATGTGTGTGTGTGTGTGTGTGTGTGTGTGTATAAAATATATATGTGTATAAATGTGTACAAATATATATGATTAATTTATATTTGTACACATTTATACACATATATATTTTATACACACACACAGAAAATTCATATGATTCCCACAAAGGCTGGGGTGTTTCCTCTAACTGTTTACTTACTCATGTGTCTTGTTCCTTTTTTCATGAGTCATATTTCATGTTTAACTCATCAGACTCCTCCAGTACAATAAACAGATGCCACTAGTGATCGCGTAGCCTTGTGTCCAAAACACATTTGATTTTTCATTAAAAACAAACCTATGTAGATCAGTGCAACCCCTCAATTTTTAACAAATCTACCCTAACATTATTCNTGTGTATATATGTGTATATATATATATATATATATATATATATATATATATATATATATATATATATATATATATATATATACCCATATATATATATAACCACCAGAGAAGGTAACTTCAGGGACAGGATATGATAGATGGGTGGGGGATCATGCTTGCTCTCTCCTGGCTTCCAGACTCAGCAATGAACTTCCACCCAACTTCAGATTGGCTCCTAGCCTTATGATCTTCCAGTACTGCCTGCCATGATATTTTCAGACACCTTGACTTTAACATCTACTTTTTACTGTCAGTGTCAAGGCTCTACCTTGAAGATAGTTGAGAAATGAATGACTATAATTATGATTATAAGAATAATTGCAATACACAGATGAAAACCTAAACTGATACCCGATTAATAATAATCTTTATGTCTTTGAATAGGCGTGGCTTTTTATTGTCCACCATTTTGAAATCTCTTCAGCTAATAGAATTGTTGCCTTGAGGGGGGACTTAAATTGATTTTAATAAATCCACTTGGAATTTCTTACATTCCCATGTTCGTATTCAGCTTTGGGTTATCTTTTCAACAGCTCTTTTATGGCCTCGTGTATAAAGACCTTTGGACTTGCCTGCCTTCAGGGAAGGCATTCTTTTATATAGCAAGATCTTCTCTTTTCTAACGGCACTAAAACATGGTTGTCTTGAACCTTTTCCATTACCGAAGCCAAAGAAGTATCTCATAGACAACACAGACGATGTGTCTTAGGGATCAGCATCCACCAGCCTTGAATAACCTTTAAAGAAAGAGAGGACATTTGACACAGAGAAGAACAGGAAGAACATACTCTGTAAGACTTCGGGAATCTGGTTAGGTGGATAGAATGTGTATTAGATGGAGTGAATGAAATACGTGAAAGTAAATGATCTTCTTTTATTCACTAGAATTAACATATCCAAATAATCTATGACCAACAAACAAAGTGTTATAGCAAAGAGAATCAACAGATTTGCTTGAAACCTTATTTCTCTACGGTACATAATAAGGTGACACCAGTCAGTTATAGTATAAGCTATTTACAGTTATTTTTCCTTTTGCGTGGCTTTCCTTTAGTTGCAATTCAGCGGAAATAAAACGATCAGCGGTACAAAAATAGGGGAAGGGATCTGAACCATGGCTGTTTGACTGATGGCTCAGCTGATGCACCATGGATACAAAAAGCAAACATATAAGGTAAATACTAAGCTAACAAAAAAGGGAGCGCAAACATTTATTTAATTTATGTTATGCATTTAAAAACTCTTTAAGGTATGGCTGCAATGCTTTAAATTGTACGATTTCCTACGAAACGACTCTGTTTAGACCATGTTATAGCTTTGCCAATAAAATAATAAACAAAAACAATCCAGTGAATGATTGAATTCAACAATCTGTGCTAAAATGTTTGTGCTTAATTTACTATACACATCTGTACCAAAGATTTCTTATTATAGAAATTTAAATTCCAACTTGCACATACCTAAATTTCATCAAGCTGAAAAGAAATATTGCTTGAAAATTTGTATCTCTACTTTGATTTAAGATGTTTAAGTCATATAAGTCTTGGTAATATATTAAGACTATCTTAGAAATCAATTTGTGGCAAAATCTAATGCCTCTGAAAATTTGTAGCTTAATTTGCATGATGGACCTCCGGTCAAAAAATGCATGAAGGGGAATATTTATTAGACATATAATGTCCCAAAAGGGAGTGTAGAGGGAATCAAAATGAACCAAATAAAACAGATATAGTATATTTAAAGCTACCCAAAACACCCTTGCCCACACCTGCCAATGCAGAATGTGTGGATAAATGGATAAATGAATAATTCAGAATTCTATTACTAAAAAGTTTAAAAATTGTAATATAAATATGTAGAAGATCAGACTTCCAATTCCCTGATTTATCATGTGAAAATAAAAAAAGCGATGTTACACTGGTTTCTCCTGCCTAGCAATTAGGCATAGGAAACCAGAGAAACAACAGATAGAAAGCTTGTAATGTTTCTCGGTCTAATGTTCTAGGATGTTGCAAAAGTTACAGTATGTGAAAAATCCAAACGTATGCATCGTTTCTTAGTTCTGTTAAATGATTATAACACATATGAATTTGTTATGAGATAAAATTGCCGTCATTGTCCTTCTTGCCAAACTTGTGTTCTTCTTCGGAACTTCTTAGTTAAGTCAAGGGCTGAATAGCCTCATCAAAGAAATATATTTCTTCAATTCCAAGTTACATTAAAGATAAGAAATCATCTTTCTTATAAGCACGTATAATATTAACAAATACCAAAGGTATAGTTACTATTGTTATTGAATCATTGATAGTATGGAGAACCTCCAGAATGTTCTGTCCTTTGCTTGCGTTCTTAGGCTGGAGGGGAATATATCCATTGTCATTGTGATCCAGCCATCTGAAATGTTATAATAGTGGTAGACAAAAACGGACAATAAAACTGAATAGCAGTGTTGTACGTTGCATTTAAATATATATAATATTCTTACCTTGTCAGCCGTCTCTCCATATTGGATCATTTTTATTATCATTATAGAAAGATGACAGTGAAATGAAACATATGCCAGCCTGTATGTATGTACAGCAAAGGCTGCAGATGTTTGCCAAAAGGTCTCTAATCCATTCAACCATTAATTAGATGCAAGCTGTCCTTCTGCAATGTGTGTGTGTGTGTGTGTGTGTGTGTGTGTGAGTGCGTGCGTGCACACGCACGCGTGCGCTTCCTGGATCGACAGTCAGCGCTGTTTAATCCATCTTGGCAAAGCCAATGCTTGCAACAAATCCATTGATTAGCATTCACCCTCATGCTAAACCGAGCTTCTCGCTCAACACGAGCTGGAGCCGCACTGACGGTAGGATAGATATAGCACAATTGTTTGCGCCTAACCTAGCTGCTGAGCGTAATGATAAGACTCCAATGGAAAGTCCTAGAATCTGTGCCGAGGATGCATTTGTCTCCATCGGCATAACTTAAACCTTGTTTTATGATCAATGCTATGATATGTTACTCATTATTAACTGCTGTTTCGTAGAGGCCTTTTGTTTCAAAAGCGCTTTGCAAGGTTTTACCAGCAAGGTGTTCTTGCTCTTCTAACGTAAGGTAAACATTTTAGTTAAAGACACAAGACTAGAAGCATGATTTGACCCAATGACCTTACACACGCAAGACAGCAGCCTTAACCACTGCACCTGACTCGATGGTACAATGTATAGGATGGTATCTATAGTATGCTAAACAGAAGGGAGACATCAAGGACAAAGGCTGGGTTCATCAGCTTTTTGGAAGATGCGATGGGGGGGGGGGTTCTGCTTCTCCGTGCGCGTCCACGTGTAAGGCGCCGTTCAGAACCAGGGCCAGCGACCGGGAAAAAAAAAAAAAAAACAGGGGGCGGGGTGAACAAACGGGGGGGCGTGTCGCGTCAACGTCACCCTCGCGTCCGCACTGCGCGCCCACTATTGGCAGCTGCCGGCACCGGCAGTCCAATGAGGAGGCGCCGGGGGCGGGGCGATCCGCTAAGAAAGGTGTGGAGAGCAGAGCGCAGACGAGTCGCCCGTGAGCGGGAGAGACGATGGAGTCCGAGCTCTGAATTCCCGCACACCGCGACGGCGCCGCGCTCCGATCCCCGCCGCTTCCCCGGGCTTCTTTCCCCCCTCTTTTCCTCCTCTCCTTGGAGACGCCGCTGAGCGGGGGGAGGGGGGCGCACGGACACCCGCCACTTTTGTTTTGTTCCCCCCCCCTCGTCGTCTCACCTGGGAAGCAGAGGAGAGCTGTCATGGAGCAAGACAAATACCTGCCGGAGCTGATGGCCGAGAAGGACAGCCTGGACCCCTCCTTCGTGCACGCCATGCGCCTTCTGGCCGAAGGTAAGCCGCTGTTTTCTCGACTGACTCGCGGTGCGCCTTCACTTGTGCGTGGAGATGCGCAAGAAACAAAGGCTATGGCAGGCACCCAGTGTTTACCTGCCGTGTTAGCGATCCGGTGGAACGATGCGCGCTTCTGGAAATCCTCCGCGGATGCTGATTTCGTCCTGGGTGCAAATCTGCGCACCGTCCTCGTCACCGTTTTCACAAAAAGTGACACTTTCCTGTGCTCTCGTGTGTGTATATATATATATATATATATATATATATATATGTTGATATTATATATATATATATATTTAAAAAAAAAAAAAAAAAAAAACGTGCAACGCTCAACGCTCGACGAAACTTGCAAACAATTTTTAATATTGCACTTTTGTTTTCATTTCGTCCCCCCCCCTTCGTTTTCAGGTAGTTGGGGGTTGGAAAGGTGACGCGCCGGTTGTGCAGCAGACGCGTCTCACATGGTGGATGGTCAACGGCACGCACATGTAGGAACATAGAAAGAGAAAGAGAGAGAAAGAGAGGGAGCACTGTTCACGTTGCAAGAAATGCATTTAATTTTGTACGTTAAACGTTGCTGCTGACGTTAATAACGACCACAGGCATTTTAAAGTTACTGTAAATGTACTTATTGGGCAACTTATGTCAAGGACAGAGGGATGGAAGTGCATCAAGAGGCTGTATTATCTTAACGTCCTAAAATATCTCATCTCTTGTCCTTGGAGAGGAAAGGTGTTGTGAAATGTAAAATGTGTGGCAACCCAGGGATGTTCTTTAGCAGGTGCGAAGGGTAAAAGTCAAGCACACTTTTCGTTTGATGATTGTGGTCTACCGTCACTGGAGCGCAAAGAGAGTCGATTCTTCCATAAAGAACTTCTGGCTTTTCCTTTTTTCTTTTTTCCTTTATATATATATATATATATATATATATATATATATATATATATATATTTTTTTTGTGGCACAGATACACGGTCATTGGTCATAAGCCTAAGATGAAGAAATTTTGTTTTAAGCATGGAAGACTCTTTGGATTATGGTAAAAAGAGTGAAGTGGAAGGGGAAAAAGAGCTTTAGGAAAGTGGTAGATCCCTCAGATGTCAGTGCGTATCAGGAGGCAGCACACCCCTCTAGAACATCCCACCATGGGGTCCTGGGAGGAAGTTGCTCAGCTCAGCAAGGATCTTCTCTTCACCTTGACAGTGACAAAAAACACACCAAGGGAGGTTTTGCTGTTTTGGCTCTGTACACAAAATGTACCTGCGACTCCAAGCTGAAATTTGTGAAAATACAGTGAAAACAGCAAGAAAACATTTTCTTTAAATAGACACTGAAGTCAGGATGAGCCACACGGTAGCTCAACCTCTAGATGTTTCTGTTTTGCTTTGTTTTGTTTTGCTTTTCTAATAGCTTATAGATCTGCTGTACTTAGGAGATGAGCATTGCACTGCTTTGATGTCCTTATTACACGAGTAAAACAACTTGATTATTTCTGCTTTTTGCTGGTAGTACATAACTGTACCTTATTGTTGGCCGTCAATAGATGAAAGGAATATTTGACTTGCTGACCTGATAAATTTAGTGCAGTAATTGCAGGACAAACTGAAATGTTTTATACATATGAAAATGAAACATGACTATTTTATAAAAATGGATAATTCTGATTTAGCAGAAATGACATTTCTGGGAAAGGTTTTGACATATTCGTAGCTTTGCTCCTCAAAATCTCTTTGAGGCCTCTTTCATGTATTCCACCTCTTTTATTACGGTATTATGAGTAATAATGATAATAATACTACTTTTTATCAGTTAGTCCATATAACAAGGATCTATATAACTTTAATAAAGAAAAAATAATCATTTACCCAGTGTCACAAGTGTGGGACTGCTGAATTAAGTGCAAATTGTTATTTAAACTCTTGAAGAAAAATGAACATTTTAGGCAAGGACTAGAAAAAAGTGTCACGGATCTACACTTTACTGCCATTGAAGGAAAATTGTCTTAGTGCTGCGAGTAAAAGCGAGTTTGTGCCTAGGCCCTGTAATCGTTCTTGGTGTGTTTATTACATTGGGCCCCATAAAACACTGGGACATCATCAATGATTCAGCAAAGCTATTCAGAAATGCACTGGCTAAATGGCAAAGCTGTACTGTTGGGAAGAAAATCAGAACTGCTGCAGCAGTTATGTTGGCCAGACCATTTACTCTGTGTGTGTGTGTGTGTGTGTGTGTGTGTGTGTGTGTGTGTGTGTGTGTGTGTGTGTGTGATGTGACACGGTGCTGGCGTCAGGCAGAGCGCTTCCTGTAATCTTTGCCAGCATTAGAAATGTATGCTGCATAATGTGGAAGGAATTTAAGGGACTGGTACAGTTGCGTTGGAAATTTACTCAGTTTAAGAGATAAATCATTACTGCTGTTCGATATTTGCCAGAGGTAAATGCTTTGTATGATTAAAACCGAATTAATGGCTGTTCATGCTGGGTTAAGTTATTTCTCACTGAGAAAAATTGTGTGTGGTGGCCATACTTGGGTTGCAGTGGCCAAAACAAAACAACAGCAAAAAAATGCATTGCTGTACCGACTTTGCTAGTTATGCCCAGTAATGAGTGCTGTGTGAATAAGGATAATGCGGCCAAAGCCAAGAGATGCAATTTGGCATGAGCTAAATTACAGATGCTTTCCTAAGCTTAGTACTGGGAAACAAAATATGCACGATGTATTCATTGCAACTGACTATTGTGTATTTGCGTCTTTAAAGCTTAACCGCTGGGTGTCGGTTCCTCAAATAAACAGCGTGGCAGGCCCGCTTGGCGCAAGCTGGAATTCCAAATGCAAGCGACGCCAGAAATAATCCAGTTTTAAGACTCTTCTGCAGAAACAGTGCTGCCGTTTCCTACCTGCTTGCGAAGCCACAAGGCGAGACGTTTCGGCCGAGCCCGAAACTCATTTCCCGTTAAATTTTAGAAATAATTAGCAACTTCTAATCTTACGCCCCGACAGAGATTATATCTCCGTTTATACGTTAATGGGAGAAATCCGATAAATGGGCTTCTGAGTCATTTGCATGGCTCCAGTCAAAATGAATTAAGTCAGCGGTGGACACACAAAGCTTAATATCACAGCACCACAAGCAAGTTTGGTACGAGGTCATTCGGCACGATACGAAGGGTGCCTTTTTCGAGGAAATCCAAGAGGCAGCCGAAGGAAGCAGCTAGGATCAGTTCCCCCACCCCGAAGCTGGGTTGATTATTTTATTTTATTTTATTTTATTTTGCGCGCGTATTTATGTTGCGGAATGAGTTGGTGTTAAGAATCAGCAGGTCCTCGGTTGCCCATCACAGTTTGCATATTCGGACGTCCCCGTTGTTAACCTGCCCCACGTCGTCCACTTGTAACCAAACTCCGAATCTTCGCCTTCGTGGGAAGAACCCCTGAAAAGCGGCGCCGTCAGATACACGGGGATGGGGAGGAACTCGGAATCGATTTGCCGTTCTGCACGCGGCGCTTGTGCGACGGCCTTTGCTAGCGCATGGTTTGGCTGTGTGAAGTAAGTGTGCTATGCAATACACATGCCAGTTAAATGAGGCGTGCCTCCGGCAGGCCATTCTGGAGATCAGCTGGCGGCTGGAGGCCGTGCAACCCACCTGCACCCCCAGGAGGATGAAAAATGCACATTCACATGGAGGCAGAAACCGCACCGAAATGAGACGGCTAGGTGAGAAAAAAGGCAATGGTGCAAATTGAAGCAAATATTAATGCCGGCTGAAAAGTGCTACTTCAAATGAAAAACAGAATGTAGCAGTTAAAAAAGCAGATTACATTTCCCTATGGTTTCCCAATTACGGTTTCCCAAAATAAAATTGTGGGACGATTAAAAGAAATTAGCTGAATGAAAAGCACAAATCGCAAAATGGAAAGGCAAATGGAAAGCGAAAATACAGAACGCAAAATGCAGTGTGAAATTTTTCTTCAGGCCCTTCGTATTTTTTTTTCATTGTCTTCCCTCATAATTTTCTTTTAGATTCCAGTGTATGTGCGAATCTGGCTCCGGGGGACGAGTCCTCTATAAAGAGCACACTTTATTTGGGTTCAAATATTAATAACAAGCTTCACACATATTATATGTATTTCTTATCACACTATGCTATCTGTTTTTTCTTAAGCTCCCAAGATGCTGTCGTTGGAATGTTATACAGTGCATTAAATAAAGAGATTGCTTTTTTCATTAAAATTGTTCCTTTTTTTTCTCCTTTTGCTTGGATGCTCATGTGCCTAAACATCAGCTGAGATGTATTGGTTATTTAATCTGGTTCGCAAGCAGATATTTCTGAACTCACATCTCCCATTTGAATTTCACGCGTAAAAAAACGGCAGCACGTGTTTCTTCTTCGCCGAAGGTCGCCGACATGCAGCTGTCATGCGCGCAATGTAAAACGCTGTCATTAGAATGCTGTGTGCATCGCTGCTCTCAATTTACCGGCATTAACAACCATGCAGAATGTGCTGCTGAGCATTTTTCCTCTCTCAGTTGGTTGTCTTTTGGGCATACGCTGGAAATTAATGCCAAGAACAGATTTCCCTCATATCCGGCTTTAGGGTGCTCCTTACGGAGTGGCAAAATCGCAGCAGCTTCACCTCTGACCTCCATTTACAGCTTTATGGGAGGGAACAAATCAAACAGATGTGCAGAACGTGCGTTCAGATCAAAGCGATGCGCTAAATGAGCCTGTGATAAAAAGCTGCTTACGCTCGAAAGTTTGAGAATTTTGCCTGGGAGCCTTTTTTCGGGATTCTGCGGTCATTCTTGGCAGGGCTGCGACTGCTAAGAGGTGACGCGACTTCAAACTGTTGGGCTCGGTTTAAAAGCGGGTCGCTTTTTGTCACGAGCGGTGGCGCAGGCTCCGCGGAGAGCTGGCACTTTCTGTGGTTGAAATGTGACTCTCGTCTGAGTGCTCGCGTTCCCTTTTTTTCCGCGAATTCCCCAAAGCTCCCGTACCCTTCCCTGCGCTCTCAACGCCGTAATCCCAAAAAGGCTCGGAGCAAAGCCGTGCCTGAATTCTTGCTCGAACTCCCCATCTCAGTTATTTTTGTGTAGTTATTTATTTAGGAGACACTGTTATCCAAAGCAACTAACAGCATTCCCCCCCTTCCCCCGCATTTTCTCCATTCCTATAGCTGGAAATGTTTACTGAAGTTCTTTAAGTGAAAAACCTTGCTCCTGGGACTTAAAGATGTAACCATTTGGCCACATACATAGCTCTTTGGCAACCACAATACTTGCTGCTCCCTTCAGTCTGCATGCTGTATGTAGCTTGAACGGTGAACTGAAAGGTTAGGGTCATGAAGGGGGAAAATCATACAGTAAAAAATGTTGATGGCACCTGGCGTCACAATTTTTAACTCTATGACTTTCCCATTGTATACATTTTTTACACATTTTCTGTGTGACACATCCTTACTGTACTCATGTAATCCTCTGTAAGCGTTAACTAAATTATTTCGCCCGAGTGGTTTTGTGTCCCACATAATGCAGAGTCTATATAGTTTTAATCTCATAGGAATAAGATCCTGTATTCCTAAAAGACAAAGCCCTGTTGGTTTGTGTGTCTTACTAATGTGCTAAAATGTACTGTCTGCCTATCCATCCATCCGTCCGTCTCTATCTATCTATCTATCTATCTATCTATCTATCTATCTATCTATCTATCTATCTATCTATCTATCTCGATGTCTGCCTGTCTGTCAGTCCATCGTTCCGTTTTTTCTTGGAGGGTTGCAGGGGGCCATCTCCGTTGCAACATCTTGTTTTCATAACTGACCTTATGTCTGCTATTAGCAAATCCTTGACACTTTGCTGGAGTGACACCTGTCGCTCCCGATCACGTCACCTTATGTGCTTATTGAACGAAGCGATTTATCCGATTGGTTTGACCCGATTCTGTCAACATGGCATGTTGTGTGTGAACATCACGGAGAACCAAAACATGCCTGTTTGTATGCGTCAGCTAGGCCGTTCACAGCCCCAGCATGGGTAAGGGCCCCATCTTGATAAACCGTGTTATAGGAGAGAGACCATGTTTGTTTTCCCAGACTAATGATCAGAAGGTGTTTTTAGGCAATGTGGGGAGCTCTGTGGCTATCAGATAAGAATCAGGGCAGAGAGATGCAGCACATTTTTTTATTGCTGTTAAATAAATAATGACACTGCAAGGTTAGAGGAGGCAAACTAAAACCACAAGGGGGATAAGGGTGGTTCTGTCATCTGTGATGAAAAGATAGGGCTCCCTGGATGCCGTGCACTCGGAAATTAAAACGGTGAAAATGTGTAATCGCCTCCCTAAGAGTCATTATGCCACAGCACCAATGAGATTTCGGGCTAAGTTCCAAAAAATTGCCGAATTAAATTTTAGACATATTCTGCTAATTTCTCCATATGACTTCTCTGTTTGAATTACAATTATTTACAAGTTAGAAAGTAAATGAAATTTTGAGCTAGTATACTTTTTGCAGGGTGGCTGCGCAAAGCCGTACGGCCTACTGCGCAGTCCTTAGGTGTCTCGCCTAACTCGGGCTCTCCTGAAAGTGATAAACCATCATCTCGCTGTGCTCAGATTATCCAGGCCAGTATAATGGAAGGAGGAATGACAGAACGCGGAACAGAAAACACTTTAATTTACCCATTCGTCGTCACATTCATTTGCTTATTATGCATGGACTGTTGGCATAGATTAACTATATCACCATAAATCAGAATCAGAATCAGATTTATTTTGCCAAGTATGCACACGCATACAGGGAATTTGGCTTCGGTTCCCAACGGCTCACGGTCGCAACACAGCATACATGCATACGACAAGTGCAAGATGCATGGCAGTGCCAGAGAATAAGAATAAATAATAAGGGATGGAATAAATAACAAGTGAGGGAATAATTGCACAGGCTAACAAACAAGTCAGCTGTTTGTGGATGTAACAGCATGGGGAAAGAAACTGTTTCTGTATCACAGTGGTCTGTAGTGCCTGCTGGATGGGAGAAGTTCAGAAAAGCTGTGGCCCGGGTGAGAGGGGTCAGTCAAGATTTTCCCTACCCGTCTCCTAATTCGGGCAGCGTACAGGTCCTGGAGTTAGGGCAGTCTGGCACCAGTAAGCTTTTCCGCCGACCCGGCTAACACGGTGCAGCCTTCCCTTTTCTTGTTTGGTGGTTGATCCAGCTGAAAACAGACTTGATGACTGCTGCGTAGAACTGGATCAGCGGCTCCTGTCGCAAACTGAGCTTCCTCAGCCGGAAAGTGGGGGAATTTGCGTTCATAGTAATTTGAGAAAGGTGTGTGCACCGTTCTTACAAATTCACAAGCCTGATGCATGTTTTTACCTAGTTTCACATTAAGGACATTAAATGTAGTATAAAATGTATTTTACATATAATATAAATGATTAACAGTTTTGAAAATGCAGCCAACTTATATTTTTATTGCAGCTTTATTTTTTCCTGTTATTTAAAACCATAACTAGTAACATTGTGTATATATTTTTCCCATGATGATGTAGAGTTGTTCTCTAGTGGCGGAAGTGACATTGAGTTGAACCCGACTCACAGCAACCACTGGTGCCGATTCCAAGGCAAAGGAAAGAACGTGCACTTCTGCGCTAAGCGCATTTTTTTCCTACTGTCGGAAAGTCTCTAGCTAAATATAAATTCGTAGAAGTTTAATTTGTAAATCTCATATTGGACATTAACCTCTCTTAAAAGGGTTGACTTTGGTTATAACTAAATACGCAGGACTAAATGTAATGACAGTTATCTCCTAACACCGAAAATGTGTTTGTTTGCTGAAAACGTAATTAAACGAAAGTGACGGAGTAAATGATAAGTGCCATTTGTGCGAGAAAATAGTCATTTGCTAATGGAGCTTAATAAAACATTTACCACATGGAGAGTGACGGAGTATAGCTTATTTTTAGTCATTCTGAAATTGCTAAAAAAAAAAGGTCTTGTCTCTGAAATATGCTTTATTATAGGGTTAGTATGTAATTTGTGCGCAAACAGAAAAACGTGCAAATTGTTAAATCAAGTGGGCAGCTTTAAAATTTTCATTATATCACAGTTAAAAATTCGACTGCGTAATTTTCATTAACCGTCTGCGTTTTTTGCATCGGCTGGAATATTATAGCTGCTACGTGGGCTTGTTCATTCGTGGCATCTTTTTAAAATGCTAACTTCATAAGTGACGTGTTAAGCGCTTTCGGCGTTTTTGGCTGTGAGCAGAAGGTTGTCCGGGAAGCCTGGATGTAATGTGTTTCGTTCGCCGTCGACGGCGTGGTTCGAGGGATTACACAATAGGTGAATTAATGAGATCCGTGTCAGTGGCCGCATCTCCCCGAATCGAGCAACAACTCCTCTGACTCAATTAATGTCAGTCAATTTCCTGATTTAGTTACAGAAAGAGGCGGCAGCACCAGGGGAAACCCATTGCGCTGACATCTGACAGCCAGAGAGTCCTGGAAAGATATATTTCATTTTTTTTATTCTTTTTTTTCCCACTGAAACCCCAATGAGTTTAGAAAGCAGGCTGACACTTTGCAGCTGACATTAACTTCGGGCGAGAGCCTTTCGACTCGGGCTGAAGACAGGCGTCCTTCATGGTGCCGGAAGGGACCGGGGGTTGACCTGCGCTGGTGTTCTTTGCACAAATATACTGCAGACAGAGCAGCTTTTGTTAATGTGACCGATCATATTTGACTGTATTATTGCAACGATTTACATTAAATATACTATTTATTCTTTTAGCAGGCAGGCACTTCTCTACACAGTGATGTGCAGTGATTTATATTTAGTGTTTAGCAAACTCCCTTCAGCCACGTGCACACCAGTGCAGTATCTCTCACACACACACACACACACACACACACACACACACACACACACAGACACCACTATAGGCATTTGAAACTTTGCAATTCACCTGAAACATACTTTTGGACTGTGGAAGAAAACCCACAATATGCTGACTCCGCATAGATTGACTTGGACGTGAACCCATGTCCACATTCCCAACCCAGGCACTGCCTACTGCACCGCTGTGCCGCCCATTAATTCACCTTCATTTATCCAACACCTTCGTCTGAGATGGCATACAGTTTTGAACGGTCAAGTATACAACGGTTTATTTCACCGTGTAAGTACCCTGATCAAGGCTGCTACAGCAGGGGCAGAGATTTGAGCTCAGCTGCTTCTATTTCAAGGTGACACCTGAGCCATTTCGCCACCCCTGAATTTGTAAACTGAATTCTTAGCTGAATCCCAGCAAAAAACAATTCAGCAATGCCCATGACCATGTTTCAACATTATTCAGACTTTGTTTGACCTCGAACCACCTTTCCCTGTGTTTAAATAATGCATGAAACCTTTTCATGGGTAAATACTTCTGTGAACCTTTAATTTTCACCTAGGGCCAAGGTTTGCAGCACGTTTAGTAACTTAAGTTACCAAATCACCGCTACTTATTGTGTTGGTTGTTTGGAGGGAGGTACAAAAAGCACCGGGAGGTCGATGACATCGATTCAGAAATGTTCCCTGAGACATTTACTATATAAAAAAATTGCCCTCTTATTCATGAATGAGGGCCAAGAAAGATTAAGCAGTTTAACATGCTGCACCCTGAAATAAGACACCGTGAACTTCTTACAAAATTTGCGCTGGACATAAATATTCATTATTAGGGAAGATGTCTGTTTGAACAAAATAAAAGGCTGTACGCCATTCTTTTTGAGCACGATGTGTCATGGAATCTATGTTCATCTCTTCACTTCAAGGCCATAAATCTCGGAGTCTTTGACGTATGCACATTTCGCGGGGACAATGGAAATTCCAGATGTATGTCAGCCGAATATATTTGTTCCTTCGAGTCCAACCACCTTCCTGAAGTTAATACAAATTTTTTTGGACTGTGTGTTTTCTGGAAGCTTGGGTGCAACTTTTTTCCTTGGGGAAGCTTCTTTCTGGTGGTTTGCGTTTATCCCCAGCACGGCTACCATTTTGAATAAAAAAAGGAAGAGAAAACAAGAGGCAGTTGTTGCCAAGGCTAGCATCCACATGGCTTTGTTTCAGTAAGTAATGCTGTTTTAGTGTAATTTTTTGTGTGGGCGGAGCATAAGGAAGTGGATTAAGAGATGAGCATGCATTGAAAATTTTGGATGAAGACTGTGAAACGGACACCGAGGCTAGACTTGAAGGGTATTTAGTTCCTTATCAAAGGTTTCCTTGACAGCAAACCCTTCACCTGGCACCAGGTATCCCCCGGTTCCTCGCCCCGGAACACGTTTGAAGCCCAATTTGTTGGCCGACCTGCCATTCATTCAGACCTCGTGGCTGCAGGCCAGCAGACAAGTACCTCATGAAGATTTCACACATCTAAAAGCCAGTTAAAGCCAGCTGTTTGTAGGTGTTCTGACAGATCCACATCCAAACCTGTGAACACACAGCACCAACCCGCATAACCACCCAAGCAACCCCAAATCCCAGCCTTGGATTCTGGGCTTCTGTGAGGGAAAACCACCTAACATCAAAATATTCCCACTAAACTCCGGGTGTGTCGTATCCACACAGGCAAGCCGTGATGCACAAAGTTGTCAAATGTTGGGTTTTGAATGTTAAGCTGCCTTTTGCCCTCTTTTGCTGGTCTCGCTGATCTTTGTGCGTTATTAAATGTATTGTGTGGGGCCCGTATTAGAAAAGCAAATTGCTTTGAAGCATGCAGCAGTACTTGCGCTGGCCCTTCGTGGGAGGACTTTGACCACATTAGTCACAGCAAACAGAAACACACACCAATACTACAAATGAGAGAAAGTGAATACAAAACTATTCTAAAAGCATCTTTCCGTTTATCATCCGTTTTATATTTGAGGGAAACGTTACGTCCAGGCGCACGCCTGTAAGCAGAAAATGAATATCAGTAGGAATAGCAGACTTCCGTCTGATCGGAACAATTTCTGCAGTATCCGTGGACTCGATATTTTGCATCTTTCGGCAAAAAGGGCAGCGAAAGACGTAAGCGTATGATCTGCGGCAGGTTGAATTCGCCCTTTGACACATCGCGTACGACATTGAATAAAGCACCAAGCCATTTGCTTGACTATTACAACTGCATTCACGTGGACAAAATAACATTTGCTACCTGGGTAGGGCTATTGCCTCATGATCTGAGGACCCTCTTTGAATCCTGCTGTAGGACGCTTGGCCTGAATTAATACAGTACATGTTACACAATTGTGGGGAAAGTGGATAAATTGTTAAAAGTAGCTTAGTGCACAAAGCTAACACTCTAAATCACGGTGGACAAAGACATCAGGTAAATGACTGTTTGAAAATGTATTTTTACTTGACAGTGAAGGATGCCAGATATCATCATGTACTTGAGATAGACTGAGATACCTTAAAGTCGAGCGGCCTTCGCAGAAAAGATTTGTATGAGTTTCAGGTAATTCCTCTTTCAGGGTATGACGCCGAACGGCATCTTCTTGCGGGATGTGTCGCCAAACATTTTATTGCCGCAGCCTTGTTTTGATAAAACTACGATCGCGGTCCTCCAGCTGCAAGCAGGGAGTTCCTGTCAGTTCTTTCGAGCAAGTTGCTTTAATTCCAATGGTGTTCGGGTGTAAATTGGTACTGAGTACCATAACTGCACTGACCTGCTCGAGTGTGACTGAACGTATTCAGACCAGGTCAGCTGTGCACCTGCAGCCCACATTTTAAAGCTCGATAGATGACTGCACTTCTGACAGTGTATTGCGTGCGTAAATATTAGCAGCCAAATACAAACAGATACAGCTTCTGTGATGCAGCTTTTTTTTCTCATTCAAAAAGGGTGTAATTACTTCTGCGAGGACTTAAATTTTGCTTTTCAATGTAGAGCTTTATTAATTTTTTTTTATTTACCGCCGTGCTTACACTAAACAAAGCCATATTCGGTCATTTCACAGATTTAGTTGGACCGTATGTTAATGCGCTCCCTATACTTTTGTATGCTTGCGGCGCGTTCGTCCAGGTGTTCGCGAAGGGCCGAGAAGCAGGAAAAGCAGGCAAACCAATTGATAGGCCCAAAAGGGACGAGCGAATTGTCTGTTGTGCCGGGAAACTGCTCAGTCTACCATTGAGGTACTCAGTCAGCCCTGGGAATAGCTAAAAAAAACATAAAAAAGGTTAAAAAAAAAAAAAAATTAAAAATGTTTGCTTTTCACTATTAATGCGAGTGTATGCCCTTTGAGAATTCAAAGCATGCTTTTTGTTTAAATACAGCAATGCGCCATTTAGCCCAGCCACCTATATCGTCGTTTCACAATAGCACTCTTTTGTGGTAAATTATTGCAATAAATTATTCAAGAACTTTTTTTTGGAACTTCATATTTGCAATCAATAAAATATACTATTTCTCTGTTCATTTGCTATTATGAAAGGTGTAAGTAATCTCTTTTCTATTACGCCGTGCATTCGCGATCTTCAATATCCATTTTAGCAATATACTGCGTTTTTGACATATAATAGCTCTCTTTCATTAAGCGCTCCACTTCTCAAGATCACGTTGCGAATCGAGGTATTGCTGTACTTCTGTAAGGATACTGTTTATTTAATAAATGTGGATTATTGTTAAGAAATGGAAATATGGTTTTGTATTTAGGAAAACAATTTAGGAAGAGCTGCACTCAATAGGCACCGCTCGTGTAGCAGATTCGTACAAAATTCATACCAAGCAGCGAGTAGTACACAAACATGCTTCAGTTTTCCACCGAGCCCGTCCGCTAAGCTTCCGTCTGTATGAAAACAAATGAAAAAATACCATTCTTATGTTACATGGTAAACTGGTACAGATTTGGCACATCTAACACGTCCGCTATTTGGCACAGGCCTCACTAAACTGCAGTCGGCACCTTGGAATTTCTGGGTGTTTTCTGGCAAGAGACTACAGAACGTCTTTCTTCCTGAGGTTGCCGTTGTGACCGTGGCAGCAGGACAGGAATAACACGCAACTGTGGAGGAACTCGAAATCCGGCACACGCTGCTGAGAAAAAAAGCAACAGAAAATATCTGAAGACAACTGTTTTCCTGAATATAAACTCACTAAACACAGTGCTCGCTCCTAACAGGTCACATTGTAATGAACAATACTTCATTATTATCCTCCTCCAGTTATGTGTACAGTAGTATATTTTCAAGCCTTGTTAAAAAACGTATCTACCGTATGCTGCTTGGGCAGATGCTTACTGTCATAACTGTGGATATTTTTATGTATATTTTGGCCGCGTGGATATTTAATGAGAAACGCATACATGGATGCTATTAAAAGCTCACGGTTTTATCCATTTGCAAAGAGTGAGTTCGCAACCCGAACGGATTCAGTAAGTAACTTTTTTGCGCAGAATGGATTCATTCGGTTTAGAGGCGGGAATGAGTCCGTGGAAGTGAATTGCGGGAATCTCAGCAGAAATGCTTTCGTGTCGGTGTCGAATTTGCGCGCGACGGTTTGTCCCCGGTTGCATGAATTAAAAGAAAAGGGACTTCGCCAAATAAAGCCCTGCTCATCTGGATGCGATGTGACCTTCGAGGGAGCCTGACATAATGTGTAAAGGCTGTCTGGGTGTATTGTTTGCGGCGAGGGGCGGTGGAGGTTGGGCAGGACTTAGTGAGTCGACCGTTTTCCGACAAATGCGTGAAGTTCCCTCTGTTTACAGGGGAATAAAGAATCGGAAAAAGGAAAGGCAGATCTTGTGTTGTGTTAGCCTGACAGTCATTGTGGTTACAGACTGCAGACTCTCTCCCGTAGCCTCCCCCCGAACGCATCCTCTCTGCTGCTTCAAGGACAGGAAACAAGCAGGGGGTGCTGAGGAGTGTCTCCTTTCTTCCATCCCTCCTATTCATACCTAGAATGAGCTAGAACCTGTGTCTTATTAATATTTTCTATCGGGTTTCCAACAGCAATGCCCATTTTTAGAATGGCTGCAGTTTAGGGTTGGGTTCTGACGATAGTTAAGCTCAGTTCACTTTTATTTACTTTATAAAATTAAACCTGTGAGGCTTTTTAAAGCTGTGCATGCAAATGTGTAAAGGAAGCGGGAACGAACTGCAAGAAAGAGCCAGAAATTCCTTTTTCTTCCTGACTTGCCCGCAGCGATCGCATTTTATGTTTTTGGCTTAGTGCGCGATGTGTCTGCGTTTCTGCATCTTTGAAACAGGATACACCTGAGCACGTGCGCTTCGCAGCACACAGGTTAAGCCACATCGCCTCGCGGTCCAAAGACCCGGGTTCAAATCCATGCACCCGCTGTAGTCCCTTTTATCAAGGTACTTACCTGAATTTCCCTAGCGTGTTTCCCCGTTCTATAAAGGAGTAAACAGCTGCATGCAGCTTACTGTACAAATCAAACACTTTAAGCCATTATGGAGGACAGCCTGAGCTCAGGAGTAGTCAATAATAAAAATAATGTCTTCAGGTTCAGTTCTGAAATAACAGCTTATTTGGGTAATGGCAGGTATATCATAATGAGCATCATCATTCTGATATCCTTTGCCAGGGAAACGTCTTGTGTTTGGTAAACAGACGATTACAGCGGTTGAAACCTCAGCGGGGAGGAGGCTTCCTGCTGTTAGGATTTGCTGGAAGGCAACGGTATTGTTTTAGGCCAGCCATAGTGTAGAGGTGTCCAGACACCTTCCCACGTGGTTAAATTGAGCACAACGCTGGGTGAAGTTTCTTTAGCGGCCTGGCCGCCCGACCACAGTAGCACGTAGTTGACCTCACCATCCCGCTTATCTTGCGTGTTTGAAAAAAACGACGGACCATGTTATTTTGCTCCACCGAGTACCGGAAGACTTGGGTCCCTGGTGTGTTGTTCCTCTGGAGCTGCACAGGTTCAGTTCATAACTCTTCATCCTTCTGGGCATTAAACGTCCGGTGACAAAGCGGTGGCTCCCTGCGAGATGAATGACAACTTAATTCCTCGGATCCTTAATGTTTAGTGACTGCACTGTTTTTGCCCAACTCTCGTGTGTGTTATAAAATCTGCCAAGCAAGTAATACCGGTATTCGGAAAATGCCAGAAAACACAGGGGCTTCCATGTAGCTTTTTTATTTGTACAGAATCGTGTGCTTGCTTGGAATACTTGCGTTGTGTGCACGGTACGGCCTTGTTTTGTCATTTGTGTTTCATAGCCATTGAGCAATTTTACAATAATTTTTCATTCTCTCTCGCTCTCTCTCTCTCTCTCGCTCTGTCTCTTTCTCTGTCGCTTTCTTTGCCTTTGTCTCTCTTTGTCTCTCAAATCAAGGAGGGGTACACCTTGAATGGGGTGCCATCACATGGTAGCTTCTTACTCATGCATTCACACACACACACACACACACACACACACACACACACACTATAGACAATTTACAGTGAATGGTTCATCTGAAACTCTTCTCTGTGGACTCTGGGAGGAAGCTGGAGCACCTGAAGGAAAGCCACGCAGACACTGGTGGAACATGCAAATTCCACCAACACTCATCTGGATTCAAACCTGTGTCCAAAACATTCATCGTCCATTCAAATCATTCAGTCACGGATTATATTGCTTACAATTATATTTTGCAGGACATCACATCATACCAGGCCACGTGGGGGCTCACACGTTTTCTCCTTTGTTGAAAATTCGTGATGTTTTGATAAAATAAAACGTCTTTTTACCACAGTTTCTCCAGGGTCCGTCGACACTTTGGGGGCGATGGACTCTTCAGATGGGTCCGTGCAGCGCAGGCGTACTTTAAAAATATCGCCGCTGAATAAAATGTAAAATTTAAGAATAAAATAAAATGTTGTTATGACGTTAATGTCTATGACATGTTTAAGAAAATCAATCATTCGGTGCAATGAGCTGTGCGCAATATTTATTTAAGGACCTTTCTGGAAGGGTGCATCAGATTCTTAAAGGAGGCTGTAGCTTAGAAAAGGTTATAGATGTCTGATACAGGCTGGGATCAGGGCCCTCTGACGGACCCGCGTGGGGTGTGTTTTCACGTCTCCGTCTTTCAGTTCAGTGAGTCACCACAACCCGCAGCCATCCTCCACACAATACCAGCTTCTGGAACAATCTGAAAACCTGAAATTCCTCTCACAAACGCCCAGTGCCAGCCAAACAAACACACCTCGAATTGCCCCTGGCTGGATAAAAATACTATTGCGATGTAGACTTTAGTAGCAGGCTCACTGAAACTTGCCGTCGAATGCCTAAGCCCGCTTTATTTATTATATCATGTTTAGCACTAAATTATCAGCTAAATTCAATGCGTTCGCTTTTGTTTAATACTAATTCTTTAAAATTCTTTTTCTCGAATTACATGCCAGCTTGTTACAGTGAATCATTGACCAGGATGTCTGACATGCGCTCCCGTGACGTTTGCAACATTTGCTGGTGTCTTCTATATTGAATCAAGAAATTACACAAATTAAATTACCGACGATGGGACGAAAATGGAGTTTAATTGTTTGTAAAATCCATTTGCAGAAATGTTCAGAGTTCATGCTATGATAATGGAAAGACAATTACTGTGAGATGCGGGCTACAGAATGCAATGCCGGTCTGCAGCCTTAATAGCAAAATTGTTCACTCGGACTCATTTGCAGTTTTCATTAAAAACGGATTAATGGATATATACAAAAAAAACTGTAGCAGTCCAGCCAGTTTGGAGGCGATGGATTGCAAGGATAGAATTGGGTTTTGTTTGCCCTAATGGATCAGAGTTGGGTTAAAGACGCTCTTTTCAGACTTTTTGTTACCACCAAGATATTTGTGGCACCTCTGGAAGAAGGATAAAATATGGTATATAACCGTGTCTCTAAAGTAAATATAAAGAACTTTATAAAACCTGATTTCTGAATGGCAATTTAAGTCAAATTTTGTTCAACAGTCTGTTGTTATAAAGTCAAAAAGAAAATATCTGTCACGTTTAGAAGGCAGGAAATGCCTTATTTTATGGCCTGCCTGAACAACTGGGTGTTTATTGGAAATTAAATAAAACCGGGAGAGGTGCATGCATACAAATTAGTGCCGAGCAGAGCTATTTGGTAGCAGAAATGACATTAAGGTTTAATTTCCTTGTGATATGTATTTTTAAGGAATATTTTTCACATTCAAAATAATTTTTCCATCAACCTTCTGATACAACCAAAAGGTTACCACATTTTTAGACACCCTTTAAGCATTGTGAAATGAGACAATTTTAATGCATTTTGAGGTTGTCAATCAAGTAACTGCAAAAATATTATTGGGAAATTTCATTCAGCATTACTGGTGCAAATTCCAGTGTTGTTTGTACATTAATATTCCCTAGACCTGCACAAAAAGACAAACTCCACTTGCTATGCCAGGTAAGCAGATTTGTGTTAACACTGTGTTAAAGCAGTCCGCCAAAAATATAACCGCGCCAAAGCTGAAATATCACACTATTAAAGCCTGTAAGTAGTCACAATATTCACGATAATTCACGACATAAAAAAAAAAAAAATTCAGGACGTGGTTTATTTAAAAATTTTATCCATAAATAATATAGAACGATTTCAGTGTTTATTTGTGATTACTAAAGGTTTAACTCATCTATTTTGTGTTATTTTGTGTATGAGCAGCTTTCAAGCCCCATCTATGCCACATACTGTGTTAATAACTTCTTATAACGCTGGTTTGTTAAGCTCCATTTCTCAAGAATGCAGCTGGAGCGCTAATCCAGGTGTTACTGTATTGTGCAGACAGACAATTCCTGCTCTGTTATGTCCAAGATTTTTGGGCAAATTCAGAAAACGTTTAAGGGGATGCACAACAAAGGAGCAGCAGGTAGCAAAGTGCTTAGAGGGTCTGCCTTTTTACTCAGAGGACCTGGGTCTGTTTTCCACCTCCCGCTGATCAAAGTACTTACTTGGGGTTGCTTCAGTAAAAAATTACACAGTTAATATATATATATATATATATATATATATATATATATACATTTTTTTTCTTGCAGCTTAGTTTATGAACCCAACATTTTAAATCAATTTAGAAAACAGTGTCAAGTAAATGAATAAATGTAAAGGACAATCACAGCATGTAAGCGCGTGCATTCGTGTGGCTACCCCGGCAAAGTATCCATCATCCGTGTTCCGAAACATCTTTATTCAAGATGAATTGCATTTCAAGAACCAATGGATGCCGGTTCGCACAGAAGCGATGGCTCCTACATCTGCAACAAACTTCTCACTTGGGTGGGCTGTATTCCTTACAGCTGCCAAAAGAGGTATTTGTGTTTCTGTTCGACGTAATGCAGGCCTCAGCTGCAGCAGCGCGTACGTTTGTAGGTCAAAGTAGATTTGAAATACCGTACTGGCTCGAACAGAAGACGATCCCCTCTTTTTTCAACACTTATTTTTGGAAGGGTATACCTTATCTTTAGAAAGAAAAATCATATTTTTTCATATTTACCATATTTGTATTTCTTTCTCAGCTTCAAAAATTACATTTTGTAGCTTTATATTTCTTGGCTGCTTGAGAATTGTTTGACATCTCCAGGCATCATAGCTCCTCATCACTTCTTGGTTAATTTGGCCTAACTTTGAGCTACTTTTTCCCAGACCATCTTGAGATTTCGCCATCTTTCACACTCGCTAGGTCATGTTGATCATTTCTGTGGATAATTGATGCCAGGGGATAAGTGACGCCACCTACTGGTGTTATACGGTATGCGACCTTTATAGGTCTAGTCCTCGAATATACTGTAAGATGGCTCCAACTTTTTTAGATGTAATTCCCGGAAAAAAATGCCTTCTTATACAGGCATCCGTCACTTAACAACAGGGATACGTTCTGAGAAAAGCGTCGTTGGGCGATTTTGTCGTTGTACAAATGTCATAGAGTGTACATGCACCGCATCACTTCCATTTTGACTTGTATATGGTATAGCCTATTGCTCCTAGGCTACAAAGCACCGTCGTATATGCGGTCCCTCGGTGATGTGGCGCATACCTGCATTCGGGCAAGTACAGTCATTTTGTTCAGTGAACCGGATGGTTGCTAAACCTTTATCTCTGAGTCATGTGTGATGGAGACCACAGTCTTTGTTTGCGACATGATGTGCTCAGCGGTAACTTATGGACCAGTGGATCAAATAGCATTCAACTGAAACGTTTCATTTATTTAGTGAACACTTTTGTCCAAAGTTACAACATTAAGCTACTTGTAACAATTTACCTATTCATACAGCAGGGCGACTTTGTTTTACCGGACCAATCCAGGGCACAGTGTTGCTCAAACCTGCGCCTTTCGGGTACAAGGCTGCAGCAGTAACCACTGTGCTACTTGCAGACTTTTTCTCTGAGTATCTCATGCCAAGATGGTTTATTTTGTCACAGAAATCGAAAAGTATGAAGGGGACGACCTGAGGAAAGATGGCGAGGTGAAGAAGTACCTGGATATCATCAGTAACAAAAACATCAAGCTGTCAGAGCGAGTGCTCATCCCGGTGCAGCAATACCCAAAGGTAACGTGAAAATGTTCCTCGCCTCACCTTGTCATCGTGTTATTAAACAGTTATCTCGACATCTATCGGGACAACTTGCGGTAAGCTTGCTGTTTGCGATACAAAAATTATGGCGACCGTGGTTTATTAAAATTCTGACTTGTTAACATACAAACACTTTAGATGTACGTCAATGAATGTAAATTTCTGCTGCTTTTGTACGGTGCTGTCAGTCTAAACTGAACGCGTAGCGTACTTATCTAGCTGATGCATTATGTAGCTTTGTTTCCTTGAGACGACTTCTGAATGCAACAGTTCATATGCATTTATTTAAAAATTAATTTTTAAAAGTTATTTAAAAAAACATATTTGATTTAACCACTTCTTTTGGGTCATAGAAATTAAGCGCTTTCGGTTAAAACCTGGATTAATAAATTGCAAACGGGGCTTTTTCGTATTTCTTTTGGGCTGGTATTGGGGTTGAATGCAGATATGAAGCGAGAAGGATGCTGTTGTCAGTGCCGGGCTTGTTGTCTCAGTTGTGACTTGTTTGACATTTGTGATGCAGAGCCTTTCTCCTTGAATTGGCTGCATAGCAACACATTTTAAATGAATAATACTGCTAAGAAAAGATGTTGTGTCTGACTAGACATATTCTCCGGCTCTGGAGTGCAGAAAAGTATCCTGGGAGACCCTGAACTACGAACAAATGTTTCTTTTTTTTTTTTTAGCTCATAGCCAAAAAAAAAAAAAAAAATCACGCAACTGTGAAAGCACAGCTCAGACTGTGGTGTTGACACAGTAATCTTCCAAAACAAGGAACAGAACTAAATTACTTTTTATTGGAAGAAATCCCGCAGAAAAAAATAAAAGCAAGACGGTATACATTTCTGGCATTTTCAGACTTTATACTCCAACAGCAGCAGCTTTCCCTGTGACGGGATTTATACACTGGGCCCTGGGAAAAAGCCAGGCAGCACCGTCCTACCCCTGTGTGAAATATCCTGGATTTACAGTGTATTTAAGCAAGCTGCTCTCAGAATATGACAGCATGCGGAGAGGACAGCGAAACTTTTTAAAGGACTTTATGTTGAATTTTAGTGAACTGATCTTGTCTACTGTGCTCTAGAGTCCATCTAATATGTGGAATCCATCTGAACCCCAAACAAGTGGAAGTGCTCTTTTCCATCACGGCCCCCCAAAATTCACGAGCTGCCAAACCGATTTAACGTAATCGCAACACGGCCGCTGGCTATGGAAAAGCTGCACGGCTTTATTCCGTGCTCCGCATTTTTACGGAGGTAATCCACCTTGTGCATTTTTTTCCCCCCAAACAGCTAAACACTTTTTACTTGTTTGTCAAACAAACAGCAATTCAGAGCAGAACTGATTCTATTTACTATCCTTTAATTGACAAATCCTTCAGCATCGTGGATAACTGAATTCCCACCGCATTTCTGAAACATCAGCAGCACAATGGCCTAAGCAAGCCCTTTTCTCAAGTGATCCGAAAGCGACCGGCACGCTGCCTTACCTGCCTGACTCGGGTGAAATGCGGAGCGAACGGTGAGCTGTGGTCCACTTCGTTTTTATTTACTCGCTCATACAGATGTTTGAATTTGATGAAAGGGTACAGTTCTCAGTTTAATGTCGATGTGCGTCAGTGCGTCAGTGTCAGCTGACACGATGGCCTTTTTAAAAGGCTGCGGTACCCGAGGTAAAACTGTTCGTAGAGGGGAACGCTAGATGCATCATCCCGACTTTACTGCGATATTTGAAAATGCAAAACAATCAAAACCAACAGCCATGATAATAATATTTACCATTTTCCATTGTCCATTTAACTCTGGACCTCTGTAATAATTTTCTCAGTAGATTTAACACTAAAATGTGAGCCAGTACCATACTGTCAACATTACGCTAGACAATTTGCTTTCTAAACTCCCTTTAGACCAGATGTTTACCAGAGCGGGAAATTTTTTAAACTTGGACCACCTTGAGCTCTCGCTTTACATGGAAGCTGACCTTCTCGCCCGCCGATCTTACCGAGACGTGTTTTTGGCACGACGCATTTCGGCAACGTATCCAGATGGATCTAAACAAAGGGAATTGCACTCCAGTTTGCAAATATCCTGCAATATTTTTGTCCCTGATTGTTATAGTTGCGGTAAAAATTTGTTTTCCCTCCATCATGTGCTTTCTGGGGGGGATAGCAGGGAATGGCAAGTGTTTGCTGGCAAAATGGAGCTCTTTGGGTGGGTGGACCTCAGCGGGAGTCCGGATCCCGGTCCTTTCCAGTTAATTGCAGCTGGGACAGAGTGGCAGGTGGGGATGGACTGTCCATTTTTCCGCCTGTGTTTTCTGTCAGGCTCTCTGGCTGGTTTCCTGTGGCCACCTTCTGTCACTCACTTCTCTGACAGTCCTTGAGGAATATCTGTAAACAGCAGGTCTCATAGTACTTTAGACTGAGCGATCCCAGATAAGATACTGCCGGTATCAGGAAACAAGAAGCTTGTGCGCCTTTACATTTATATGCACTGTATATAAAAAAGCGTTTCTGTTAATGTTAGGTCATGTCTGAAAATTTGGGTTTCGGTTTAGAGCTAAATGTCTTTTTGGGCTTCGTCTCGTTCGTATTGTCTGAGCTGTTTCGGTGGGGGATGCGCTGGCACAGCGGGGTAAGCTGGTGCCTCACAGGTCTTGGGCTGCTTGTCTGATGTGGGGTTTGAGTCACCCTCAGCGGGTTGTGTGGAGTTTGCAGGTTCTCCTCTGTGTTTGCACTCTTCTGAAGGGAAAAATATGGCAGAAAAAGGCAACGGCAAACCCCTTCCGCTTCTCCTTACCTTGAAAACCACACCAGTGGTTGCGCAGGAGTCAGACATGACTCAAGGGCACTTTCCATTCCAGGTGTTTTTTAATTTTCTTTCTGTATTTTTAACCATGCAGTTGGGCAAAGTCTGAAATTTATCAGCAGGAGTCTGAGGATGGCAACTGCTGCAGATGTTTGGAGATGATTCCAAACTGGATCCAGATGGAGACATAGGCATAAATGATGGTGTTGTGCCCCTTGCCGTAGAGCAGTTGGATCTCCCTTCTGCGAACCAGGAATAATGGAGGAACCTCACGTGTAGCCCAACAGCACGAGACGGAAACTTTGCGGTTGAATCTGCATGCATAGGAATACATTTATTGCAGTTTGCGTTACATGACACTTTTGATACCCCTGGAATGAATAAAATAAAGACGAATTAAATCCTATGGAGGGGCTGTTTTGTACGTTAAACAAACGTCTGATCTTAGCAAGCCCAGTTTCTGTTAGGAGATATCAGCAGTGACTGAATTCCAGAACTGTGTTATTTTGATGTATTCATTAGGAGGTTGGTTTTTAATTTTTTTTCTTTCGTAGGCGGTAGGGTTGTTTTTGCCTCCCGTTGTTGGCAGTATGTTAGTTGTCTGTGGTATTGCTTATTAAATGGGAACACTGGGATTGTTTGATGAATACTTGTTATGATCAGCATAATGCGCTGCCCACTCAAAAGCATTAGGCACTCATTTTTTTTTTTTTTTTATTATTTTTTTTTTTTTCCAGAATGTTCCGAAATGGATGACGTACTTTCCTCTGGGGCTGTGATTAGCAGTCTCGCTATAGAGAGGGGTTTACATTGCATTTATTCAGTTTATCAGTGCAAGATAAGTGTGCATTATAGTTTTCGGACAAGCCGAAGTACGCTTTTAGAACAGAATGTATTATTATAGTCTTAATAGTAGCTTCCTTGATATATGGAATTACCTCGGCACAAGCCCATTAAATCTCAAGTAAAGTGTTTTGTTCCAGACTTACCCCAGAGATTTATAATATGGTACTTCTATGAAGTAACATTAAACGTGCTTTCCACATTTTCTGACAAAATGTAAGTGCTCAGTGGTGAAATAAAAAGGCGAAATGTTTTTGCTTTCGGTGTCCAAAAGTATGTTGCAGGTTTTGTGTAGTCTGAGGTCAGTATTCAGGAAATATGGTGTTTTGGCTATAAGCCGAATGCGTTTTAGGGTCATTGTTTGAGAGCCCTTTCAGAAATCGCTGTTTATCTTGTTGTAAGTATGGCAGGTTAAAGCAACAAAATGGCCTTTGCCATTTTCCCCCAGTGCTCTCACCAGAATCAGAAGGAGTCCAGTGAATTAACCTTCTGTACCGCCTCGCCGAACACATCTGAACAGAAGATGAGAAGAAAAATTTTGATCGGTCATTCAACGGTATTTCTCAGCTGTACACAGCACCTTTCAAACAGTGCTGTACAGTGTACAGCGGGATACAAAGAAAACAATAACGCTTCTTTTTTGGGTTTTACTTCCTCTCTCTGATGTTTGCATAGTATGTTTTTTTTTTTTTTTTGAAAGCTGGAAGGACAGATTTCCACCCCGAACTGTCCCCAATCCTGTCTCCTTGTAACAGCTTCGGCATTTCACAAGGCCGAGTTGTGATCGCACACAGATTGCCATGGTACGCCATTGTCCCTGCTGACAGCAGCAGCAGATGTTTCTCAATGCAGATAAAAGTCACGCAGCGCTCGTGGAGCTTTTCTGCAAGCAGAAGGCAGGAGGGTGTGCATACAATGAATTGTAGCGGCAGAGTTACAACATAGCACTATCGGAGATGGCGTTTCCATGACAACACCCTTATTATGTTCTAAGATTTCATAGTAGGAGGAGGCAATTAATCCCCAAGTTGTGTCATGTTTTGCTGTTTTTTTCAAAGATCTTATGATAAACTTCCTGTGGCGTATTGGACTTGTCAATCACCAGGAACCCATGCAGTATGCAGTATTTCCATAGATCAACATTTCCGATGAGTTTTCAAGGACAACAGGTAATCTTTGTAGTAAAAGATTTTCGCCTCGATATAAAATTGCTTTGGTTCGCGCTGACGGTTAACCAGCGCGGGGGTTTTAGAACCTGCCAATATTTAGATAGTAGAGGACTTGGGGTGCATAGGATTTGTGAAGGCTGTCTCACAACTCCTGACAACAATTCCCTTGTCAATAAATAGGTGTCCTCACACTAGTATACAAGTCCACAACTACACAATCGGGCTTTAAATAGATGTGGCTTAAGAGTCAACTTTGTGGAATCTCAACCGGTGCTCACGTTTCTCTCTGCCTGCGTGATCTGACTTTGCTCTGCCCCTTGTTTACTGTGCGCCTGCTCCTTTCATCAGTCCATTCTTCCTTGTGTGTCCTACACACTTCTTGCCTTCTCAAGTCCTCAGACCTCCAAGTCTCCAACCCTCTATGCCTCCCATTAAATCCCTGACTGTTTTTCATCGTGCCTGCCTTTGAAGGACCCAACTGCGACTCCCTGCACCGGCTCACCGTACATGGAATCCTGCTCTTGAGTTCACTAACCACCTTGTAGTCGTGACAGTTTGACGACAGAAATATTTGTATTTTTATGCTGTAAATACGCGATCCTGTTAAATAGCACACGGTGTAGTGAGGAAACAATGCAATTATGAATCATTTCTCAGATCTGTGAAGAATAATACATTTATTTCAGACATTGGTCTGCCTGCTATTTGCATGTTCTCTTCACATTCAAATGTGTTTCATCTACATCTTCGTATTTCCCCCTTCCATGTCCAAAGGTGTGTGTGTCAGGTGGACTGTTGACTCTGAATTGGCCAAAGTGTATGTATGTGTAAGGTACTGAGTATGTGCGATTGCTCTGTCTTGGACTGGTGTCCTATCCATGGTGTATTCTTACCACCAGGCTATCTCTGGACTGCTCTGACCCTACACTGGGTAAGCAGTTAATGCCAATGTTACGTGAAGCTACAGTAAACAGCAGCATTTCTTTGCAGCTCTGGCTCCTGTTACCTTATAATCACATTTGGCTTTCTTTTTAAACATTCGTAGAAAAATATTACTCCTACAACCCAGGGCTTTGAAATGCTCCTTGTAATTTTTTTTTTCTATTTAGGCTGCTGTTTTGGCTTCACGCCATCTTCTTTTGCACCTGCTAACAAGAAAAAGACCCAGCCAAGAAACTTTGTCAGTTATTTTATGCTGATTTTGCTGTCAGAAAACTTTACAAATAGCAGAAAGTGAGCAAAGATGAGCATTCATGGAGAATGTGAACAAAATCCCATGTGCCCTCTCCTCAGTAACTTTGTGCTTATGCTCTGCCTCTGTCCCAGCTTTTTGGCAGTTTCATTATACTGACAACTACAAAATAACTACACCTATACCCTGGTGCTCAAGCCCTTGAGTTTCCAAATTCCTGGAATTATTTCTTATAATAAAAAAAAAACAGAAAGTGATGTGTGGTACTAAATAAAACAGTAACATATAAACACACAAATTCATATTAATTTCTTCATCATCTGTATGGCAATTGGGTAACTGGTGTTTAAAGTGTTCTTTATCGCCCCAAAATGAGTGACTGTTAGAGATATTTTGGGGAAATTAACTGGGGTTCCCAGGGGAACCTGGAAGAAATCATAATTTTTCTTACAAGAAATAATGGAAATGTCTTCCCAATATTTGAGTTTGTGGTATTTGAGTAATTTCTAGAAACAAATTGCACACAAATACCAGGGTATGGGTGTCTATAGTACTGAAAGCTTGTGTGTTTACCATTAATTTAACAGTTTGTTTAAAAAAAGAAAAAAGTCAAATTGAATTTGCTGAAATTATTTTGTTTTTCAGGACTGAGAACTAAGTTGAGGTTTTCACTTATGCTAATTAGGGGAAGTGGGTTTTCTAGTTCTATTTCTATTTGACATCAGAGTCTTAGAATGGTATTGAAATAACACATCTGTTGAAATGATGGATACTGTGCTGTTGATGTTTTATTATTTACATGTTAGAAAAGAAAAAGCTATTGCAAATATTTATTTATCTTTACAATTCCAGGTGTGAAACACCAATATATTGTATAATCTCTTAGCTTTGTACCCGGTGATTTTAGGATAGACTCTGGATTACCACGACTCTAACCAGGACAGGTCGTGAAGGATGGATGGATGGATGGATGGATTACTGTGTTGTGTGGCTAATAGAAATTATTTGAATGATACTATTGCTTCAGCGAAAAATTTAGCCAAGACCTCTCTAAAAGATCAGCTTGAGCAGAAAAGGTCAGGGGTTCGAGAGGCCCAGCATTGAGTCCTGCTGTGTTAAAGCTCACTGACTGTTATTGTAACTACTTGAGCTGTCATACTTGAGTTAAAAACATTGCCAAAAATAAAGGTTTATTCACAGGATTTTAATGTTATCATGTCCAAAAAACTGTGATCGGAGGCTGATGTAATAAATAGCATTAACATCAAGTGATGAATCTTATCATTATTATTGTACTAGCTGAGTTATGACAGGTAAAAAGTAATGACACATTATATAAGCAACCTGTTTTACCATTAAAGTGGCTGCATTTAGTACAAGAGTGTTGCTAGTGCTGTCAGACAAGTGAACAACCAGAAATTGATGTAAAAAAAACAAAATATATTTCATTAAACTTTATAACCCTTGCATCACTAATGTGTGCAGTGCCGTGTGTTATGGATTTCTTATTAATACGCACATTTTCGTTTGCTTACATATAACAGCTACTGGCTCCTGTGCTCCAACACACAGTAATAACAAATTATATATCACCAAACTTTATTACTTTTCACTTAGTTGAATTTAGTGTGTGCGCGCGCGCATGTGCATTTGTGTTATATATGTACCCTCTGTGTTTGACATCATTACTCTTGCTTCTCGAAGCCTTGCCAGAGACTGAATTTAGGGTAAGAAGCATCTCTGTGCCATATTTCAAGCCTATGGCTTGAAAAACAGAGACTCATAAGGAAAAGAGGTTGAACTTTATAGATGTAGAGATTTGGTGAGCCACAACCATATCATCATCTCCACTGCAAATAATCACAAAAAACTCAAATGCCAGCTCAAAATGTGAATCTAACAGTGCGTGGTATTGACTGACCACTGTTTCAAATATCTGTAATCCTGGTTCATGGACAGCAATAAAAAGCTAATATATGTGTAATCCATTTTATACATTTTATGTCATCAGATATTGGTACAATATAAACCCTTAAAATGAGACTATTAATATACTTTTTTATGGTTTGGGAACCTTACAAATTGCTATACAGACACTTTTTTGAAGGGTCTGTGTTGTCTACAGTGCTTCTGTATCAAAGTAATGACAAGCTGTCAAAGCATCCTTCCAGAATGATCTCTGTATACCATTAATGATAACACTCAGCTATCAGATATTTTTCAACTGGAGAGATGTGAGTGATTCTAAAAGATTATAATGAACAAAAGCGTATCCCCCAGCAGTGTCAGTCACCGTGCATAAACAGAACGGCGATGAGCACCTAAAACCTGCAACACCACATCGCATTTCTCGGTGCTTCTTTCATTTTGATATACGGCCATCCATTTCTCACCTGAACACCAAGAGAAATGTGTTACTCTGAAGGTCAAAAGCTGCCACTGCGTCTCCCTTGTAATAAACAAAATTTGAATGGACTGAGTCATCCTCAACACACTATATTTCAGCCATCACGTCGGTTGCCAAAGAGACAGTGAAAGATTGAAAGTTGAGACGAGGCGGACGATGCTCCCGGATGGGATGACCCAGCACTTTCGGAAAATAAACAGGTGAACCATATGCATGCGTAACATGTAGGAGAATATCATAACGGATGCATAAAAGCTCAAGTGTGACATCATTAGGCACAGCAAGGACAAATGAGAGCAACGGTGGCACGATAAAAATCAATAGGTTAAACCATTGGTTTGTGTCACATACCCAATTAAAACGTTTCACGCAGGACAGATGGTGCTGTCGGAATGCACCGCGGCGTCTGTGTCAGAGGACAACCTGGAAAACAAACTTTCCGGCGCATGTGGTTTGGCTTAGGGTCGACCTAATGGTCTGGGAGACTTTGAAACTGGGGATGATAAGAGCGATCTCAATCCGCTGTGGTCCCCAGGAGTCCCGAAGAGGCTTATCATTCAGACCGCTAACAGGTGTCTAACAACAATTACCAGGCAAGACGTGCAAAGTCAGCAGTCAGACAAAGGAATATGCTGCACTGCACAATTTTTATCCTTTCATCCCAGGGCTTTGCAGGCTCCTGTTAATGCTTTATTAGTTTATACAAGAGGATTATTCCAAGCCAAAAAAATGTATATATATATATATATATATATATATATATATATATATATATATATATATATATATATATAGAGAGAGAGAGAGAGAGAGAGAGAGAGAGAAAGATGGAGGGAGAGGGAGAGAGTGACATGATGGTCACCCTATCCAACTCATTCTGTGTTGAATTTGCATGTTTTGCACATATCTCTATTGGTTTCCTTTGGGTCCTCAGGTTTCCTCCCACAGTCTCTGTTTCGGGTTAATTGATCACTTCAAATTGTCCATTATGTGTGAATGAGTGTGGCTACCCTGCAATGGACTTGTGTGCCATCCCCGCTTGGTGCCCAGTGATTCGGAGATAGGCCCCAGATTGACCAAGACAAGACAAGACAAGCGCTTATGGGTGATGGATGGATGGATATGTGTATTATAAATTTATTAATGTAGAATAAGGCTCTGAAAGATCTGGAGTGAGTCTTAACAGAGCCCGTGGACATAGCGCATACAATCGGGATCAGCATATGGTATAGGATGGAGAACGCTGCCCTGTTGATTTCAGTGTCAGGAATGTGCTATGTCATAAAGTGTGACTTGCCAAAGAGATGAGGACATCAAAAATAGAAGCAGAAAAGCTCCCATTTATGGGCAACAATAAGTCAAGGGCTGCCCAGTGCATCAGCACTAGAGATTTCTTTAATAAAGCCAAAGTGCCTCACTCCTCCGAGCCGCCGTCTTTTAGCCGCCCTCAGTACGTTGTTGGTCCCAAGGCAGTTCTATCTGCTGATGTTTGCCTTTGGAATTCATTACATTATTTATACCTGGGAAATGCATTATGCGTTGCTCTGATCCAGGAGACAGGTCAGCAAACAACGCACGGGTTGACCTGGCTTGAACCCCCGATCGCCTTGGATCTCGGCAATTAACGCGTTTAATATCTTTGGTGCGATAAAGGCCATTTACGTTCATAATTTCTTAAAATCTGCTGTCTGCCTGCTTTATAAATAAGATGCAGTTGATTCAAAAGGAGTCTCCTCAAGGCTTGAATATTTTCCACCAAATTCCACCTACGTGCAAATCTCAGAGACAGGCAACTATGAACTTGCTCCCAAGAGAACAGGTTCTTCTGTTTTTTTCCTCACAGAAAGCAGAGGAAAAACATCATAAAATGTAATATTTTTATCATTTTTCCCATTTCACGACAGACTAATATCACTGCTTTGGATAGCTGTTTTGGCTCATAAATGTGACTCTGCCGTCAGGTTTTTTCATCTGAAAGACAGTAACAGAGGGCGGTACAATAAGGTCCATATTTCTACGGTCATCCTCTCATTTTTACCGACAATCTAAAAATGTGCAGCTGATGATCTGTTCGCCTGCGTCCTTAACTTCTTTTTGTAATGTCACATTTTCAGCAACAAAATTGTCAAGTGCAGGGATCAGTTACTGGCAATAAGTAAGCAGTATTTTTAAATTCAGTTGAATTCGACTCAATTCAGTTCAGTTTAGTATATTTTTCACCCGAGCAACACCAGGTAGGGAACAACGTTACTGGGAATGATCCGGTGTTACAGGGTGCGAAAAACAAGTTAGAGGTAAGTTAGCTGGCCACTGTGGAGAGGAGAACAAAACCTCCCCACAGCAAAGAAAAGGTCAGAAATAAACCTACGGAGGCTCAAATACCAGCAGTTGCCCACCCCTCCTATTCATTCTAGTGCGGTGACAGAGGGCCTGTATGGATAAGTGTAATACAAAAGCATGGTGATACACTGTGCAGAGATAATAACTGAGGAGTTCCTTATATGTGAAGGAATTTCATCCATTTTACTGCATTTATTGTGCAACTGCAGTAGTATTCTTCCATCCTCTGTGTTATGACTTTTTAAAAATGAATCTTTCCATGCAGAGCGATGATGGATGAAAAAAATTTTCTATTGGAGAGACATAAAGCTGGTGGCAATTAATGTTTAAAATGGTGTATCTGCACCGTGACACCTACACCATGGCAATAAGCAAGAGCCAGTTTATATAACTTGTTTATTTATTTATTTATTTATTTATTTATTTATTTATTTATTGCTTTGTCTTGCAGTTTTATTTTTTCCTCAATGTTCTTCTAGAAAGAGAACAACATGTTGCCACACGGGCCTCCCAGGCTCCACATTTTATGTTTCTCCATTTTGGGACCTCTGTATTGTCTTGGGCATCCTCAGTACACAGAGTAATCCTTTTGCTTCGGTTGCCGTATCTCCTATCAGAACAACTTGGCCAAGAGGTGTTTTACATTGATAAGCTTGGCAATATGACCCCAAATGTTTGAAAAAATTCTAATAAATGTTTGTAGGACGCCGCCTATGTGTGGCCTTACAAAAAATGTTGCGCCTGATTTTTCTGTCCCATTATCTGATGTTATCCTTTTTTAAAACAAGGATACAAGGGTTGCAATAAGTTTAGTTGTGCAACTTTACCATTTGAACTGAATTATAATATATATTTATATATATTTGTGTTCTCTATAATACATATTTGTCTTTTCTGCTTATCTTCTTGCAGTTGTTGCAGGTGGAAGCAGGCACTTGTAAAATGTTTCGAGACTTACATATCAGCACAAAATCTATAATATGGAGAAACTGCTGTACTTAGTAGACCGAAAATGTAGCACTTTATCAGTATAGTGACATTTAAAGAAAACCAAAGACGTTGGCAAAATGTGGTTAAAAAGACTGTACTTAGCTTTTGGGGGTAGGTTGTACTCTAAAAAATTACATTTTTTAGCCACTTAGAGGGAAATTAATAAAATTTGTGGGTATATTCACAGGCCATTAGATTTCTTGCGCCTCTGTTTCATGTCACAGGATAGTTGCAATTTGTCCACGGAGAAACTGCTTTTTATACGTTTATTGAATCATTAGCTTATCAGGAGAACTTTGTATGACTTTCTACGATATTTCCATTTCCAGGGAGAAATAATACAGATAAACACTGGCACCGCACCATTGTTGCACGTAACAGTGAGGATAGCTTATTGCGGGTTGCTTTCCTGTTCAAGCTAATAAAACCTTATGGTACGCACTGTATGCGTGGATGTTTTATGCTTAAATTGGTATCTTGCTGGGGTTTCTTTCTAAGCCAATCGAAACCAGCCGTGGAAATCGATACCTAACGTCAACGTACTTCTCCGATCTTGTCAAAGACTGCGAGCGTGCGCGATGTTAGAGTTTCAACGCGCGGGAGAAGAAGATCAAAGGTCAGGCGTCTTCCTCCTTCCGCTGTTGTAAATTTTGGACTATTAAAAGCCAGAAGCTTCCCTTTGAAATTCAAGACGTGACTTTTTTTTTTTCCCCTTCGGTGACGAGATCAAGCATTTTCACTGTCAAAAGTCTTCATCTCCAGGCAGTCGTTGACACAGCATTGGGCTAAAAGGGGTGCAGTCAAATGTTTTGCCTCCACGGTGCGTTCGCATGGATCCGACAATTAATGATCCATCGCTCTGTATCTCGCCCCAATCCGTCCATCTTTAGACAACTAATACCGATCTCAAGGCAGCCGTAAGCCAGCTTTTAGAAAAGGAGCTGTTTTTTTTTTTTTTTTTTTTTTTTTTTTAAGTATTTACAAGATCAAACAGAATAAGCCAGGGGTTCTTAGTTTGAGTCCCAGGGACCGGCAGCATATGGTAGCTGCGCTTTTAATGAACTGGATTCAGATGAGCTGTTAATTGAATACTGATGCGGATTCATGTCGATAGTTATCTTTAGCAAGGCCTTCGCAAAGGCTTCGGGATGTTGGATGTGCCTGCGCTTCTGTCCAGCCATTTATTGTTCTGTGCCCCTTATACGTATTAGCAACACAAGATTAATTTATTCGATGGATTGAGCACTTTGGAGCCCAGAATAACTTAAGTAATTGAACATCTTATTCTTAATCGAGTGGAATGATAATTTATGTTAGCAACGGATTAGCAGATACGAGTGTATGAATTAAGTTAAGTGATAGATTTGTCATTGCTATCATGGAAATGACAATCCAGACCAGATTTTGCCCTAAATTCATAGGAAGAGGCCCAAGAAACAGGCATTTTAGGCTAATTGTTGGACATACTTTGAGTTGAACGTTGTTTTTTAAGCAGTCCAATGCATTGTGCTTAGAGATGTCACTTCACAGTCACAAAAGACCCCGACTGAATTCTGCCATTTCTGTGACAATAATATAATTGATACTATGATGATATTGGAAATGGTAATAATGGTGGTAATGGTAGTGTGTGCGTATATATGAAATACGCACGCGCGCGCACACACACACCACCACCTTAAATGACAAAGTAAAAATTACAGTGCTGTGTACATAGATAAATTATCGAAAGTCCCTTAGTATACAAACCCAACCCAGTTTGCTTTGGAGAACAGCATCTGCTAATTGACAGAATGAACAGTAATTCTACTAAATCACATCAACATGTGTAAAATGGCGCATTATTGAAATTTGTTCTAAGGATCGAACTCAAACCTCAGCTCGACGCAGACGTTCCTGGTCGTGATGGTCCACAGATGCCATAGTTTGACCGTTTATTAGTCTAGGAAACACATTTTGCGTAGCTGACAAAGTACCCGACTCAGTGCTGTGACCGACAGAAGCGGATTGATAATAATAATACTGAGGAAGAACAAACTCGTGGATTCGGGTTCCTCGGTTAGGGGTTCACGTCTCCAGGGGCCTTACCCACCCTCGGCCTTGCTGCTAAGGTCATGTACTAATGCAGTCTAAGGCTCAGCAGGTGAGTTATCCTCTGCTGAATTTTCCTCAATTAATTTCTAATAAAATAATTTTCATTATTTATCCTTAAAATGTATCATTATTTTTGTGGCGCACACTGTATATGTTTTGGTAGAGGGGGGCGATCAGCTGCGTGCGCCAAAGATTCGTGTCCCCAGCAAAGCAGATTAATCGAAACCCTCATCTCGGCCGGAAGGGTAACTGAATGTAGATGCGGTTCCCAGAATTCGGAGATGGAGTTCGAGGCAAGATTTTTTGTTTCACCTTATCGGGGCTTTCTTCTCATCTGCCTCATTAGCCGTCCTCCCCAGGCCGTTGTCCCTGCTTGCCTTTGTTTAGCACGGTGCAGCAGTGCTGCCGCAGAGCCAGGGCCCCCGAGTCTGCAGCCAACCCATCCCTTGTGGCTGGCGTGTGCTGGTTCTCCCATCTGTGATAATCCCCCCTATCAGCCCCAGGCAAGGGTTCCGTCCCGGTGGCACAGCTGGCTCTGCTGGCTGCGCAGTTCCCGTGGGGGGTCCCGGCCGACATCACGTGACCCGACCGCTGCTTCCTTCGCCAAGAGCGGGGCCAGAAGCCTCCACCCTGGGTGCCACGAGGCAGCTGCACAGCGGACATGAGCTGGACCTGAAAACAGTTGCGCTCACATTGCAAAGAGGGTTTGGAGAGGTGGCTGAACACTGGCTGTGAAGGACAACCTGGTTTTCATTCTCCCTTTCCGCTCCAGTGCAGTAAATCTCATGCATTTAAGCCCGAACCCAGGATGCATGTAAAACAGATGAACAGCTTGCGCTCGTGTGTGGCGAAGGTTTAATTTGTCACCCGATTCTTGTCAATTTCCTTTAAGCTCTTACACAAAGGCAGCGGTAAGGACATGTTCAGGACATGGACTGGTAACCAGAAGGTTGATGGTTCAAACGTCACTGTAGTACCCTTGAGCAAAGTCCTTGCTCTGAGTTGTGACAAAACAGTCAGCAGCTATAGATGCACCATGTAAACACAGCATTTAAGAAGCAAAAGAGTAATAATTCCATTAGACATCCCATCTATAGCTTTATTAAAATAAAATACTCAAGTCACCGAGCAAAGAATCGTTGCTACTTATATATAACATACAGATTCATATTTTTAATAATCACATCCTCCATATTGTGTTATTGATCAAAATGTTACTGCTTTGGCAAAAATGAAGCGTTCGGCTTGTGAATAAACGCTAATAGTTGAGAATCCCAACCTGTGCTCAGTCTGCTCCGTCCTGCAAGGTATTTGTCTGAGCCAAGCCTACATTTTTGCTTCTCTTATCTCGCGCACCTGTTATCTGTGTGCGCTTGTCCGCAAACAGCTACGCTATGTTTATGCTTCGAATCCAGCGCAGTTTCTATGACGTTGCCTTATGAAATGAAGCGTCTTGTGTGCATGTGTGTTAATTTCTGAGCAATGGTTACAATAATACTACATTATTGTAATATCTTGTTCTTCTCCCAAGGGAACTCTTGATGCAGACAGTAAATTTCAGCCTGGCAAGTTTATTAGTTTGAAATGTTTGCTTTTCCCCCTGCCATTTAATTATGTCTCAATACAGACATTTTGCGTTTTTTTCATATTTTTTGTTTACAGCTACAACCACCATTATAAAAAAAAAAAAAAGGTCCGGATGCCAGAAAGTTATTACTCATTATCGCACTTTGCAGCCAAGGCGAAGTCATGTGCATCGCACTACAGTGAAAAACCACGGCTGACTTTCTGCTCGCTATATTGAAATTTGTCAACGCTGGCTTTAAACAGCAAGTTTTTCTTCTTTGTAGGACTTTCTGAAAAGTTATTAAGGTGCTGGAAGGAAACTGAAGTCACTGTATTGGAAAAAGCCTGCAGGACATGAAAGAATTATACAAATTTTGACAACACTGAAAATGGTCTTGTTTATTCACAACTTTATTGGCAGAAAAGATGTTTGCAGATTTGTGCACAAGTGTCACAAACACAATATTTGGTGTACAAAACTGAGAGGTTTTGCCATCTTATGGTGCATGCCATGCGAAATATACCAGTTTGGCAAGAGTTTAACAGCAATTGATTTTATCTAAAAAGCTCAGCACTGGAAGTAAAGTCAGGCCTAAGAGGTAGTGTATTGGACACCACTGTCACATCGTGTTTGACAGTCCTGGGTTCAAATCCTTGCTTCTCCTACAGTACCCTTGGATAAGGTCCTTACCCTGCTTTGTTCCATTCAAAATTTTGTCACCTGTATGAATGAGCAGATCTTAAGTAGCTTAGCATACAATGTCAGCACGGTGTCTTGCCTTGGAGAAAGGTGATAAAGATAAATGAACGTCAGATTATTTGACAACATTTTTCTCTCTCATCGACTGACCTGATGAATATGAGCATCACCTAAAGAAACCCAGTGCGTGTTCTCGCAAAAATGAATGAAGTTAGTAGATTAATGGTCAAGGGAGTCCATCAAGGTTGCACATTATTGCCCCGATCCTGAGGATGGATTGATAGCTCAGAGCAGAAATAATTCAGTTTCAGGACTTTGGAATGGGAGTGGATTGGGGGGGTGATGAGGACCTGGATTAAAGTCACCGCTTTCCCCAACTAACTGAGATATTCGTCTCGCACCATTTAGACTGCTGTTGAAGAAGATTACTTCCTAAGCAGTTTGTACATTTTACTGCACGCCGTTGGTGCCATTTTTTAATAATCCTATGTAAACACAGCTGTGTTTCTGAGCTGCCAAGGAATGAGGTTCCAAAAATAGGTTTGAGGTTGTGCCATAATTTCAGCGGACTGTCTCTTCTCTCTTGGCCTCTATTGTGAAAAATGGCAGATAATCAGAGATAAATAGTTTTGTAAATCATCCTAAAATAAAGGGGGTTTTTTTAGATAAAGAAGGCCATTTATTTGCTGCCTTTTTTCCCTTTTATGTTACATCAAAAGACATTGTTTGGTGAAATAAACACAGGTAAGAGTGTAATTTGCATTAATGACGGTGGAAGCAGGTGAAGTGGAAAGGAGGAAAAATAGCACAGCAGTTTGGAGGGCAATAAATATTCCCAGATGAAGCACCGTGCTGGAATGCAAATGGCACGTAATGCATTTCAAATTGGTTTCATATGGAGCAATGGTGTTAAAAGGCCAACAGTCCATAAAAAAAAAAAAAAAAAAAAAAACTTAAATAAACTGCCCTTGTGAGAATTCTCTCAGTGTGCAATGTGACACCAGGAATTATTTGAAAGAGGCTTTTGTTCTGAAGTGACATTCGGTTGTGAGAGCGGATGCCTCCTGTAGTGTTGGATTTTTTTTTTGCTTTTCTCAATGTTAAAATTGTAAGATAAATCTCATGGATGGTGTTTGTACCTGGGGTTCAGTGTAATAGTGAATCGCCAGAGTTCTTTTCATTTTCTACCAACACCAGTTATGAAAAAAAGATTATTATTTAAACAAGCCACTTAGTTGTTAAAGAAGTGAAATAATAAAATAATACAAAAAGATTTTGAGGACCTAACACAAATGCATTAATCTATTGTGTGTATAAATTTATAAATTCTATTTTTATTTTTAACAAAAAAAAAACTGTCTGCCACAATGCTCTACTATGTGGAGATATTGTTGGCAGTTTTGTCCACCGAGGCAGCGAGCTCAGCGCTAAATAAAGAAACGGTTATCAATCGGCTCAGTGTGCTAAGAAAAATTGTTGTCAAAGAAATTCTCAGTAACTGAGGACTGAGTGTATTTGTCATTTGAAAATCAAGTACACATTTCACTGCATTTTACGCGCAAACATCTGTTATTGCTGTGATTTATTTGAAATATGTATTTTCAAAGGTATATCTGATCAGTGCTGGCATGTCTGAAAGGTTTACCGAAATAATTTGGATATATAAGGGCATCTTCACTTTCAGCCATGTGTGAGCGTATGTGTCTTTTGTGTTTTCTGGGACTCCTCAAGAGCCGCCCAGCCGTGGAACAAAACCTCCTCAATTGATTAGGAAAATTCAAATCAAATTTAGCATGAAAGAAGTGTTAATGGCTTCTAAAGGATTTCTGCAGGAACAGCTGTGATTTGGACTTAAATGGACCGCGGTCACCGCAGAGCGGTCAAAGTGGCTGACAGTCTGTCCTCAGAGAGAATGGCGGGAAAATCAATAAAGTCTGTTAGGATGGTCGTCCCGCTTAGGAGTGGATCGCTGTCAGGGGGACTTGACTTGTGTGAAAAAGTCATTTGCCCAGTCAGCCAGATATAAGCAGAACTCTTGAGCCTCTGAACCACATTCTGCTTTTAAGCCCAATGAATCCACTTGCTAGTTTCAAGCTGTGTGCTTCACTAGCACAGATGAGATCACGTTTTTATGTACTGTATACTACCCGGCCAAAAAAAAAGTCATCACGTGGATTTAACTTAGTGTTATGATCTGGGGATGCTTCAGTTGGTCAGGTCTAGGTTCAGCAATGTTATGTGCCCAAGAAATGAGGTGAGCTGACTACCTGAATGTACTGAATGAGCAGGTTTTTCCATCGATGGATTTTTTCTTCCCTGATGGCACGGGCGCATTCCAAGATGACAGTGCCAGGATTCATGGGGCTCAGATTGTGACAGAGTGCTTCAGGGAGCATGAGAGAGACATCATTTCTACACATGGGTTGGCCACCACAAAGTCCAGACCTTAACCCCATTGAGAATCTTTGGGGTGCGCTGGAGAAGACTTTACGCAGCGGTCCGACTCTCCCATCATCGATACGAGATCTTGGCGAAAAATGAATGCAACTCTGGACGGAAATAAATGTTGTGACATTGCATAGGCTTATCGAAAAGATGCCACGGAGAATGCGCACCGTAAACAAAGCTAAAGGAGGTTCAACAAAATATTAGAGTGTGTGACTTTTTTTTTGGCCAGGGACTGCATTTCTATATATATGTACATTGCAGAAAACAAAATCAACTTTAAAAATAGCACAAAAGCTATTTTTAAAAAAAGGTTTTCATGGAAAAAAATCAATACAGTGCTTCATTCTTTTCACTACTTAAGGGGGAATGCTAGTAAGACGTGACCAATAAGAACGCTGCGTTTCAACTGTTGGCTAACAGTGTGACTAAAATGCTCAAAAACATTTTAGTCACACTGTTAGCCAACATTTGATTTCTTTTTATGTTCTTGAAGGTTTTTGATGGACACATTTATCTCTTCTGTTCAGCACTCAGCTAAAATAACTTTCAAGACTTCGGCTACCACAATGGGGAGTTGGGAGTGCCGGAAGACATTAGCCATCACATCATTATCGTGGGATCAGAGGCCAGGTGCTGAAGGTGGTGGGAGACTAGCTGTCCTGTCAGCTGTCCTGCAGATCATAAATCAATCCACAGGGCAGGTTAAGTGGTCAGTGATGGCCTGCATGATGAGTAGGTAATTCTTAGCTGCGAGTGGTGCATTAATGGGGGAGAAGTGCATAGGCGACTTAACATGAGTTGACACTTTCCATGCATGATGAGGGTGAGAGTCGAGGTTGGCGTCCTTTTCAGAGGAAATAGAAGTTGAAGAAGTATGCTCTTCTATAGCATGTGGCGAGATGCAAGGTTGAGATAACACGCATGTGATCATGTGGTAAGACTGTATATTTCAACATTCTTAAGACAAATTTCTTTTTAGCTGCCATTGAACATGGGTACCATAGCAAAATGAAACAATATCTACAGAAATGCCCTTTATGGTCTATTCATTACTGCTTCTGTGTCTAACAACTGGAAGTGAAAATCCTTTTATCCCGATGGAATTCAAAAAGATCTGCAAAGAATCTTCTCCAGCACGGATCTGGTTATGTTTCTGACATAAAGCGCAATAAACAACCCCCGCTGGGATTTGTGATGAATTGTGGTTGAGCTTAACAGATGACTTTAGGCCACTAATGTTTGTGTTAAAAAATGTACACGTCCACATCTTGACTGGATACATGGAGATGTTCTGCTGGAGCAGTTCTCCTTTTTCTGACAGATTTTGCTTCTTTCAAAAAAGTCATTAGAATTTTTGTCATGTCTCCAGGATGTCAGTGGAGGATCTTAAAAAAGGGGAGCTGTATTTGGAGAACCTTCCTGGAGGATTTCTCTGTAAATTTTGCTGTACGATCGGAAGCAATTTGTTATTAGTAGGGTGCTAGGTTAGCACCGACAGAATTTTTTCTTTCATGTTGGATCTGGAACTAGGCTAAGCATCTGTCCCCTCTATGCATTAAACATAGCAGTATTGCATTTAACAAATACAGTAGTCCCCCCTTATCTGCAGTTTCACTTTCCGTGGTTACAGTTACCAGTGGTCAACCATGGTGCGAAAATATTAAATGGAAAATTCCAGAAATAAGCGATTTATAAGTTTGCACCGTTCTGAGTTAACTTGATGAAATCTCACACCATTCTACCTGGGATGTGAGTCATCCATCCCTTTGTCCAACATATTTACGCTGTATACACTACCCGCCCGTTGGTCACTTAGTAGCCATCTCGGTTATTATATTTAAATATAAATGAAATTATATAGAGAGTACATATGGTCCCCGACTTATGATGCAGTTACATTCCGATAAACCCATTGTAAATTGAAAATATTGTAAGTCGAAAATGCATTTAATACATCTAGCCTACTGTCATGCCTGTGGCCACTTCAGTAACCACACATAGGCGGTCTCTCCTCCTCTGTTCTCAGACCGAGCACTGATTGGCGTAAGAACCAATCATACATGGGATTTAGTTCCTACCCGGACTTCCTGTTAGCGCTCAGTTTCCGCTGCCCCTTGTGAACTCTCCTACAACCGCTGTCTTGCTAAAACCTTGTATTTTGTTTATTTTCAGTTGTGACTTCTTCTGTTTTTGATTACTGTCAGTTGCTAATGTTTAGCGCTAGCTCCCGGTTAACGGCAACATTCTTTGTTGGAAACCCAGTAAAGAGTTTAATAGAACTTGAACTTATTACCATGGTGTCTCGCGATTTCTTCCACCAACCCACGCCATAACACCTACTGAACATCATAGCCTAGCCTGGCCAACTTTAAAAGCCATTACGGGCTTGCCATCTTCATGCTGGGAAATTATCTTAAGTTTCTCTTCAAAAGTAATAGCCTTCCTCTTCTTCTTCTCAATAGTAGCAGGAAACACAGATGGGCATTTTGTAGACATGATGGATGCCCAAAACTCAACGTAGACATGGGGGGGGGGGGTATCTGAAAAAAGGCTGGCAACACAGAACACTGCAGAGTATCAGTTGGATACACTGGCAACCACATGGCAGACTGCCACCACTACCCAGCATCATGAGAGAGTATCGTACCGCATATCGCTTGCCCGGGAAAAAATCACAGTTCATACGGTTTCTACTGAATGCATTTCACAATCGTACCATCATAAAGACGAAAAATCGTAAGTTGGACCATTGTAATCCAGGGACCATCTATATATAATCATAATTATTCTATTTTATTATTAGTTATTGTTAATCTCTTGCTATGCCTAATTGATAAATTAAACTTTATATATCGTACTTTATAGGTATGTATGTACAGGACAAAACATATGTATAGGGTTTGGTACTACAAGTATACGCAGGTTCAGCCATCCACTCAGGGTCTTGGAACGTATCCCCCATGGATAATTTTATGAGCAAACTGTGGAAAAAAGAAAAAATCCACCTATTCCAAACATTTTCAAAGGCATCATTCTAACCGCAAATACACTATATGCTGAAAGCTGAGGAAGAGAATTTTTCTGATGGCACTCTACACATATTATTATATAACACTGTTATTTTATCATGAGTAATGAGTGAAATTACTGAAAAAAATATAAAAAAATAGAACTCTCCAGAAAGTCAAGAACCACCCCTTGCAAAGCCCTGAAGAGCAAATCATGTAAGCACCGTTCAATTACAATTTTTATGTCTAAATAAGACTTAATCTTACTTTTAGTGACCTGCCATAGTAGTCGCTAAGCCATTTACCTGGTCAGAGCCATAGAACAATTTTGACGCAGTCAACAGGTGGACCAGATGCCCCCGCTAGACACCATTACACAGTTTACACAATATTAGTATCATTTGCTTCCTGGCTACAGAGACCTTTTTTCTTTTTTGTTGTAGTTCAGTATGTAGAGAAATTGAATCTGGCCAACCTGAAGAAAGCATTTGCATCCTGGTCATATTTCCTGCAGGAATTCTGCCAAGTTTTATTTTCAATAGCTTTATATACCAGGACCACATTGTACACATGAACAGTTTCTGAATTATTTTGCTCTACACCATTAGATACTTGTCACAAAAGCCTGGTATATATTGGCCTCGTAAAATAGTTGTCCAACCAAATATAAAAAGTGCCTGTTTGAAATCAATATTCAAAAACCTTGTTATTCAAAAGACCTGCTGTGATTCCCTAAGCCCAAAGCAGTCAGTGGCAGATTCACACCCAAATTCATAAAGTACTCAGAAGTCATACAATAAGGCCATGATCAGTGTGACTGTTTCAATTTTTAATATTTGCTTTTCATGATTTTTTGAATGTACACTTCAGAAAACTGAGATGCATCAAAAAGCTTTATGCTCACGCATGGTTGCTTTTGAAAAAGAATGGAAAGTCTCCAATTCTATTATTATTTTATTTGTTTTTGAAATATTATTTGTAATAGTTTCATATCTAATAGTTTTAATGCTGTGATTATTTTTAAGCTGAAAAATGTATTACAAATTTTATTCATTTATCAATATACTTTTATACATGTATTCAGCTGGGTGATTCAGTGATGTTTCAGAAATGTATGTTAAGTGTAACACCTGGATTGCTAATGGATGCAAATTGGCAACTTTGAAGTTACAGGTTATGTTTTTACCTGTGTCCAAGGCATAAGAAAAGGTTTAGAAGGTTGCCAAGTGTGGTTACCCAGTGTAGTGCAGTTACCCGGGGTCAGAAAGTGGAAAGGTAAATAGTAAAATACATTATACACTACCTGGCCAAAAAAAAGTCACCCACTCTAATATTTCGTTGGACCGCCTTTAGCGTTGATAACAGCACGCGTTCGCCGTGGCATCGTTTCGATATGCTTATGCAATGTCGCAACATTTATTTCTGTCCAGAGTTGCATTCATTTTTCGCCAAGATCTCGTATCGATGATGGGCGAGTCGGACCGCTGCGTAAAGTCTTCTCCAGCACAAGATCCCAAAGATTCTCAATGGGGTTAAGGTCTGGACTCTGTGGTGGCCAATCCATGTGTGAAAATGTCTCTCTCATACTCCCTGAAGCACTCTGTCACAATCTGAGCCCCATGAATCCTGGCATTGTAATCTTGGATCAGTATATTCAGGTAGTTAAATGAGGTCATTTCTTGGACACATAATGTTGCTGAACCTAGACCTGACCAACTGAAGCAACCCCTCATCATGACACTAAGTTGAGTTCAGGTGGTGACTTTTTTTTGGCCGAGCAGTGTATATCATTGAACTGTGTTACCTTTAAAATGGTTGCATTCAGTATATAAGTACTGTTAGTGCTGTTGAACAGGGAGATACCACAGAGAGTGACTGGTCATAGTCCAGTGAAAAGGTGGAAAGAAGAAAAGCAATGACAAAATAATATATAACAAATTACATATTTATATTATATATCAAACGCTATACCCTTTAAACTTGTTTGGGTTTCCCAGCAGCCTGCATGTGATGCGACTGTGTGTCTGTTTCCAAACCTATTTGAAATCCCGAGTTAGAAATTTTCAATGCATCTAGTGGCCTTTTTGCCATTTAATGAAACTGACTGTGCAAAAAATCTACTTAAGGAGAGAAGTACCTGTGTGCCAAATTTCATCTCTATAGGTAGAAAACAAAGCCATGCATAAAGAAGTAAAAGAGATCCAGCTTTGTAGATATAATGTGATATATCAACGTATGAATAAATCTATTATTATTATTATTATTATTATTATTATTATTATTATTATTATTATATTGGTAGGATACTTTTGTCCAAAATGGAAGTTAAACTATCACAATGAATTGCTTGTATTTGTACAGCTGGGTTAAAGCTGGGTAATCTTTAATGAAAGAAGACTATGTCTCCTAACCACCATGTTACCTTCTGTACTTCAACAGAATGTAGAATATAAGAAGTAAGTTTTTAATAAGTTTGTGAATTCTTTAAGGACAGCATACTGAGTGGAACGTTTCGTAATGTATTCAAGATTTGTACTTTTTTTCAGTTCAGTTGGTTAAATAAAGGATGAATATGAAAAAGATATGCTTAAAAAATATCAATTTCCTCTACCACCGGAATCCTAAAAAGGATCACACTGTGTCATTTTTAAATTACTGCTCCGAACTTTTCTTTTGGCCACCTCAGCTTTGAAGTAGTTGTACGTAAATGAATCTTCTGGAGGCTCAAGGCAGGTTACCTTAACACTTTGAAGCTTCTCATAATAAGCATGATGCTGTGTAATTGTTTTCTTCTGTAAGAGTGAGGGCTCCAGAATTTTTATCCAGTCCAAATCCCTGTTCTCAGCACATGTAGTTGGGCGAATGCAAATCAAATATTATTATAAATTTTATATTTTGAGCATATTATTGCATATTGCATATATTACATATTAGACCTCAACGGTGCATTTCGTCAAATACTTTGCGCATTTTCCATCTTAGGTTAGAGTCCATGTTGGTGTCATGCATGCTGTCAAGAGAGGCTATTAAGTACTCTGTTTGAACATTTTTGGATAAAGGATAGGTCTGTGGGCACTCAGGGTGGGTTTGCACATGTGGTAGAGTGAATGTTATGCGATTAATACCTGGCAACACCTGGGGTTTTGGTCTCATGCTTCTCTCACAAAATATATATATATTTTTAAAACCCCAGTTGCAGAAGCAGAACAACAAAAGTATGCGTTGAAAGGGGTTTTTAGGAATTCCTTCATATTTTTTCCCGTGATCTATTCATTGTCCAAATCTGTTGTGTTCTTTAATGTACCATGCTAATGGACTTCTGAATCTATATTCTGCTTCCATCTGAAATCTATACCTTCTGAAGATGAAACACTGGCATCAAAAAAACATTAATGAGATTTCCTCTACTGAAGTTATCCATACATGACAGTGGTATCTGCAGCATTTCGCTGGTAACCTTCACATTCAAGTTAGTGGATGTGCTGCAGGGGGTGGTTTTGGTTAAAATGTTCGAAACCTCATTTAACAGTGAGCCGTGCCCTCCACTATTAAAGCCCAAATTCCCTCTTGCAGACATGCCGACTTCTTCAGACGTTCATTAGCTTAATGAAACGCCCCCCCCCCCCCGTTCCGAGCGCTGTTTTACTGTATCCGTGTGGCCATCTGTTCAAGCACTTCCAGCCAGATGTAGGATATTCCTGGTAAACCGGCAGCGCAACAAAAAAATTTAAAATAAAATAAAATTACCTGGTCTCAGGCTCAGATGTCTCCTGCCACCACGCAGGCCGCACTTCCAAAGGCTGTGGAAGGTGTTTATTATGTACAGTTGCTCAACCACAATCCCTGCACAGCCCTTTAGAGAGCTTCTCCACCGCAAAGGCTTTGAAGGAGCCCTTAGAGATGTAGCTGGAGGCAAATAAGGATGGGGATAAACACACAAAATTCCCCCGCATCCAGAGCGGTTGCCGCACACAGCTGGTCTCAGGTCTTATCTGCTCACCGGCACCAGTGAGTCCGTCTTATGCCAGGGTTATGAACCCATGTAGCAGAAGACTCCGGAAGTGGAGTCAACTGCCATCAAGCTTGTCTGTTTCTATGTTATTAATACAACAAATATGACCCTAGATTGGACAAAATGTTTCTGACCATGGATGGATGGATGGATGGATGGATGGATGGATGGATGGATGGAATAAAGAGCCTTTTGCATGCCAACGGTGATTAATTTGAAACAAAAAATTTGGAAACGGTTACCGATTTTAATTGCGAAATGATGGCGGGACAACTAGGGCGTCGATCAAATTAAACTCTCGAGCATTTGGAGAAATTATAATCTTAAAACAAGTTTCTGTTCATTGATAAAATGAAATTGTGGAAGCTGTGGATGTTTGGACTCCCAAAAGTTTACATCATGGGAAAATCTTGACGTTCACCTGCTCCTTTTGTAGGCCCAGCACTGTAGTTTTAGAAAGGACTTGTTACGCAGAGCTGCTGTCAGTGCTCATGGGAAAAATGACAGATTTTACATTATTTATTATCGGGAACCCATTTTATATGTCCGCAAAAAATGTCGGGTCAAGCATTGGATGACAGTGTCCTTCCTTGGACTTGGTTTATCATCGTCCTGTAGCTGAGCTGCTGCACATAACCGCCGATATTACAGTCGCGATGTGACAGTTGTTTTGAAAGATCGTCGCGCGAGCGTCATTAATGGGAAGGTGAAAGGGACAGTCAAATTCTGTTGTCTGTACTACTTTCCTTCTGCAAAAATAAAGGGCAAGAACAAGGACCCGGACATTTTTTTAACTAATCGCCATCGCAGCTGCTTCCTGCTGTATAAATGGCTTCAACAGTGTAAGATATTGGCTCGAGTTTATGAGTTACAGTCGAACAAAATGTGACCGAGCTCTGAGTGTGGTGCTGGAATTATTTTTTCTGTCAATGAATAGTGAAGAATTTAGATATTTAAGGACACGACTTGTCAAGGGCCCAAAATAAAGCATTAGCAGCAGAATGACTGTAATGAGACCAAATAAACACAAAAATACTATAAGCTACTTTGCATAAACGCATCACGTGAATTACAAAATAGTAATATAGCGGGAGACCCCGTCTGGATTTTGGATCTCTGTTTTGGTTGAAATCCCGTCATTTTCGATAAACCCAGAACAAACGGCTGGGTTTAGAACACAGAAGATCCCTCTTAGGTACAAACTCGTTGTTTCTATACATTGATAAAAAAAAATAAATGGGTCACTGTGTTTGGGGATATTGTGCCCATCTTTGTTTCCCAATTCTAAACTCTGAGACGAATTAAAGAATTTAGACAAACTAAGAAGGAAGAAGGCACCAAAATTTCTTCTGGCAAGACATTTTGCACGGCGGTCTCAGAGAGATTGTTGGGCTGAAAATGAAATTCCTTGTAATATTGTACGGAAAGAACATTGCTCCAGTAACAATACATTAAACTGTAATTCCGAGTAATTTGTTTGGGGGGGGGCTGACATTCTGGCTGCATTGGCATTTTCCTGGATAGTGCGGGCAACTTTCTCGACATCCAGCAGAGGAGGGTGTGATGTGAAAATGAATCTGAATTTAAGGTGAGAGGAGCCAGGTTTGGATAACTACCCTAATGTCAGATAGCACAAAAGTACGAGGAAAAAAGACTCGTGCTGCTCTTTCTGAACTGCCTTGTGTCCGCAGTCGTTCTGAAATGATACCGGAGGCCCCGAGGCAGGTATCTGATAGCTCTTCATCTGGATAGTATTGTTTGATTTCCCATTGGGAAGGAACTCATTATTTTTGTTATTATCTGGAATCTGACCTCTGGATCATTCCCAAGAACATTATTAGACCTAGCACATGCTTTATGCCCTCACTAACTCACAGTGATGACTTCCAGACCCCAAGGTATGATACTACACACCTCTGATCGGGGTATAATTTTATAAGGATGTGGTGATCATTGATAGTCGGTCAGAATACGCAAATAACAGCACGTATTTGTGTACAGCTGCAGTAGGTGGTGCAAATGCAAACACACATAAAAGCGGTCCGAATGAGTTAGCTATGGAATCTTTATAACTGTATTTAATACCTTTGTTTTTTCATTCATGTACTTTCCAGCGGATTTAAGATGCTAATGAAAATGAAGTTGAGAACCGCTGTATTTTAGAATAACCTGTTCCACGAGCAGTTTAAAATGAATGCAAAGGTTTGTTTCAGTCTAGTAACAAATCTTTTAATGAGGTTCATGCATTAATTCAGATTTCTTTATTTTAAAGGTTCGGCTTCATATGAGCTGATATAACCTGTTTCCTTGCTTAGAACAGTATAACCATTTTCTTCTGCTTTGGTATGTATAAATAAGAGCTTGGAAGGCGGCCACTGCTTCCGCATTAAGGCAATTGACAGCATGTTTGATTCTGCACTGAAGAGATGGCTTTCTCCAGAAACTCACCGTGTTATTTTTTTTGTTTTCTCATTGCAGTTTAATTTTGTTGGAAAACTGCTGGGACCCAGAGGCAATTCTATGAAAAGATTACAAGAGGAAACCGGCGCTAAAATGTCCATCCTTGGGAAGGGCTCGATGAGGGACAAAGGCAAGGTACGGCAGCACCGTTTCTTGATCATATAATGTTTTATAATTCCTCTGAACGAAATAACTGCAAATGAAACTTCCCTTTCCAACATGTTGTAGTTGAAATTATAAAACGTTGTATTGCTATAATGCAGGAAAAGTGAATTTCGTCGTCTAATTTCTTTGTAAAGTAAGTCCCCAAATGGAAGCTGGATCTAATGAACCGATAAAATTTAACCACAGCAAACTATAAGCTGAAAAAGTCAATGGTTTGGTGCTCATATGGTTAACCTGCACATGGGTGTTAGAAAATTCAGCATTGTCGTATCACTTGTCGTCTTGGCGATGGGATATGATGCGCTGCACATCTTGTTTTCCGGCCAGGCTATTTGTCATCCTAACTCGTGCTCACTGGAGCCATTTTTATCCAAGGCAGCGTAGAGGATCAGAGCATCCCCACATAGGCAGGGTCATTAGGGCTATCCCGGAACATTCTGGTACAACGCCATCGACTACCTTCAAGGGAAGATTCGCAAAAACTTTGGATTTAAGTTCACTTTTGCGGATGTTTTGCTGATTTTTTAACACACAAATATATACAAATATGTGACTTAGTTCTGCACACATAATACTGTAGATATGTTTATTTCAGATACAGATTGTGCATAAATGCATATGTGAACATTTTAATTTGGGGTTTTGGTAATACCCCGCTTAGCATTTACTTCCTGCTCTGTTTCAAAAATTCTCTATTTTATTCCTGTGAGTAATCTTAAATATTTACCATATTTTTTACAATTTCAAAAAAATCCTTCAGTTTACGTTTTTTTTATAACAAATAGGCAAAAATACATAAAATAGACCGCATGTTTTTTTCTGTTCATTTGCTATTCATTGCATAACTAACCTATTTTGAATTTTCCTACACTTGCACAGTTTTCAAGCTTCATTTGTGCAATGTACTGTACTAATGACCTCATATCACATTGTTTTTAAACAGTAAACATTTCCCTACAGTAGAACACATCTACTCAAGGTATTATTGCCCTACAGTTGCGGAAACGCTGCAACACTCCAGTAAAACTCAAAGGGACGGGAGGTGTTATAGTTAAAGCTGCCAACTTATACTCACAGCATACGGGTTTGAATCCCACCTCGGACTGTACCATCCTTAAGCAAGGTTCTTACCCTCAGTTTCTCCAGCTGTAAAAATAGGTGAATTATTATACGTAGCGTAACATCGTAAGTCACTTTAAAGGAAAGCATTGGTAACAAATGACATTTGCCTCCATATGAGCTTCAAGTGCCTCCATTGTTGTTCGACTACTTTTATTTGTTGCACCACTAATGTATGTACAGTAGTCACTCAGACAGGCTATTTCTGAAAGTCCTATTCTGTGAACAACCGCTGGACATCCTTGTGATCACACCTATGCATGCCAAACCGAAAACTGCTAAACCCCCTAATTGGTGTTTTTGACACGTTGGCTCAAGCAAACCCAGCACTTTGCTAACACAGCCACTACGCCTCTGTCAGTGTGAACGCCGCTGCGTGAATGCAAGCCTGCATTCCAGCACTAAGTCAAATGTGCCTTCAGCATGAAAGAAGGCGTGATGACAATCTCTCAAAGAGAAATACTCACTGTTCTCTCTGAATGGGAGGCAGAAGAAATTCTGGGGGAAAAAGTAAATAGGCCACAGAAAGCTCACATCTGACAGTTTTACAGTGCAAACGCCGCTGTAGGATCATTATTTCTCACTCTTTAGCTCTAACAATAATACAGGTACACTGGGGATTGCAGTTGACTTGTGACCGAATTGCCGATTTCCATCATCACTCAGAATTCTTTTTTTTTTTTTTAGAAAGCCTACAAATATTAAAATGTGACCCATATTATTTGCCAGAATATAAAATGAGGATTGCGCTGTATTTTCTGCCTGTGGGTTATTTGCTTAGTCATAGCTATATTTGAGCTCACCTTAATGATGCAAACAGCTTCACGCCAGGTTTGATTATAAATCTCATTGGCGAAATGCTATTATTGAGGATTTCGAGTGTATTAATCCTTTCATATGAATCCATGTCTTTGAGTGTGTCTGTCTATCGGTGTGAATGTCAATACTGACCATAAAAAATGGCATAGCAGAACGCCAGAACTTTATTTCGGTCAAACGTCAACATAACTGTGCCTGTTTATGGCGCGTTTTCATTTACGAGAAGCTATCTTTCGGGAAATGAGAAATTAGGAAGAGTTATAACTTTTACGCGATAACCGAGCGATGCGAACTTAATACGAGAACCGAAACGTGTGTATCAGCTCAAGGTGACTATGCAGACCTGCATGTATTTGGGTTAATGATGAGTGCTGGGATCCGAGGATACCAAAATAGTTCTTGTTAACGTCTTACAATGACTTCACATTGATTTCTACCAAGAGAGCAATACTGTGTCTGAGGAATGTCTAATAAGAGAAATCCATTGTCTTCATATGTCAGCATAAATTAATAAATAATCCACGACGTAACGTAGCATAAAATAGCATAAGATAACCCCTCCTAAGAACCACCAGAACAAGCTGGTAAGTTATAGTTTTTGCCTGATGGAATATGGAATAAAGGCGCACCCGTGCTTGCTTAGGTAAGCAGAAATCTGGTCACCGTTCAAAATGTGTGTTTTTTCGGGAGCTCTTTTAAAGGCTGGATGGCTTTTTCGCTGCTTGGGATCATTCTCTTCCCTTGTTTTTCGTTACTTACTGAAAGTGGGAAAAAAAAGAAGAATCCTCCTTAACAAAAATGGCAGCTCGGTAAGAGGAGCTGCTATGCACGTGCTGACAGCTTGAAGCCAGACCATGCTGATCTGGTGCGCGGCTCGCCTGCGAATAACTTTCTGCACCGAGAGCATTTTTCTTTCTCAGCCTCAACAAGCTACATAATTAATGCCAAGAGTCTTGCAGCCACATTTTTCAGATATAACAAGACTGAGTGTTTGACTAATTTACTACTTATTGGAGGAGCTTGCCACAGATATTGTGACACTCTGTGACTGCTTTTCACGGCAAATAAGCATATTCGCTCCTTACGTCACCCCTTGCGAACGCTTTGGCTCGATCTGCGTGTTAATGGAAGTATTATTTAGTTATTATCTTTATTTGCACTATTATTTCACAGCCACTCTTGTTGGGTGGCTGCCATGCGCCTCTACCGATGCTTGTATAAGCATAACATAGACCCTATATGAAGCATCCTTAATCCTTCAGGCACAGTGCAGGAGATTCCAATCCAGGACACCAAATAAGTGTAAAATGACATTTGGGCACATGTTGGTCTGATATAACAGAATACAGGTATGCGCCGTATAATGGACCGCATATACGATGGTGAAAAAAAAAAATACAATAGCGGTCCCATAAGATTATATACAATACATAACACTTGATAATGATAATAAACAACTATGTCACCGGTTTATGTATTTACTATGCTGTACTTTTTATTGTTATTTTAGGGTGTACTCTTTCTTCTTCTACTTAAGTTTACTGTAAAACAGTATGGCGTGTCGCATCGGCAGCAGTCTCGTATATTTCGTGTTTACCACGTCTGCTGTAACAAGCTTTACAGATTTGTAGCCTAGTAGTAATAGGCTGAGCCATATATAATAATAATAATAATAATAATAATAATAATAATAAAAATGATAATAATAATAAAAGTCAAAACAGATTATATGCAGCGCATGTGCACACTATGATGTTCACGTAACCATGAAATAACCTATCGACCCGTTTCTCAGAGCGTATTCCCGTCGTTAAGTGGCGCGTACCTGTACATACACTATTTGCCAAAATGATCCAAAAGGTGTTGCAGTGCGGAGACAAAAAGTATTAACACATTATATAATCATGAAACTGTTTTATTATTAAAGTGATTGCATTGAGGACATTTAGCTGTCAAGCAGGCGAGCGCCAAAGAGGGTCATGTCAAAGGGAAACAATGTAAAGCAAAATATATATTGGCAAACTTTATTTCCCATACATCACTAATGCATACAGTGCCATGTAGGTGTGTTTGTGTATGAATTTCCTGTTAATTTTTACGTTTTCATTTGCACATGCAGTTTCATTTGCACCGCCTCCTCTGATAGAATAGCACCGAGAGCAACACATATTCCAACAGTAGTGACATGCATACAGTAATAAGAAGCTGTATATCATCAAACTTTATAATGTTTCGGTTGGCTGAATTTAGTACGTACAGTATCTGCGTGTGAATGCGTGTGTCAGAATACGTATCAGCATCATGTACATATACTCTGCGTGTGACGTCATTACTCCCACTTCTCCGAGCCTTGTTAGAGACTGAATTTTAAAATTTGAATAGTAAGTTGACCTTTCGGAGTTTCGTGAACCTGACTACACAGAAACTTCATTTAGAATTAGAAGTATCCGTGTACCAAATTTCAAGCCTGTGGCTTGAAAGTGAAAAACCAAAGCAATGCATAGAGGACAAAGAGACAAAGATGAAGCTTTGTAGATATCAAGATGTTCTTTATAAAGAGCATTTAGATCCTTGAAAATGTCATTTGTGTTGTTCCTGAAAATGACAATGGTAGCCAGCGTGAATACAGTATCAGAACACAGTTGAGATGTTGCAGCTGCTCCGAAATAAAGTTTTCATGAGAGAGAGAGAGAGAGAGAGAGAGAGAGAGAGAGAGAAAGAGTTCCCTGCTGTCATGTGCAGGAAGCGCTCCAAGAAGCCAGTAGCATCCCAGGCTTCTCAAAGACAGAGACCTGCAATATGTTGCACTTTAATTGCCCGTGATAAGGGAAACTGGGTCATTGCGGGTTCCCTTGAACAAAATAAGAAGCCCAATTTCCTCCAAGAGTCCTGGGAGCTTTAGGAGGATTTTTTGTGATTTATTTCTTTCCCTGCTTTTATGGGATATCTGCACAGACTGACACCTGTCCTCCTTTTGTCTTATTGCTTGCTGTGGGGTTTGTAGATTTCAGGTCTGCGATAAATAAATAAATATACAAAAATGTTCACATTTTATGTAGGTCTCTGGATGAATCAGAATTTTAATAACATTCTGTGAAAAGAGTCCAGCTCATTAATACTAGATAACAAGATTAAAAAAGCAATTGCTTTTAGCCAAAAATATTTTTGACACCAGGGGATGCGCTTAAAGTCAGTGTCATTATTTTGGATTGACACCCGTGGTTCCTGTTAGTCTGTTTGCCGCTGTTAATTCCGCCTACCTTGGAGCTATGGAAAACTTAATCTGCTAAGTTAACAGGTAATTGGTTAAAGGGGCGACATATCCTTCCCGCCCTTTGTTTCCACACGTAGTGCAAATTACTCCTTTCGAGTCGCATCCTTTTGTTTACAGCTTCCTGAATGTCATTTGCTGAAGGGGAAAAACCTCTCCTCACCAGTTGTCATTTTGTCATTTTTCTAAAAAGGATTTTGCTGCACTTAGCCTGAACCGCTATGTAGCCTTTTGAAATTCACCCTGAAAGACGGGCTGCGACTCGGAAACAATGGAGCGTTTTGCTTATGGATTGACATGAAAGGAAATTTAAAGCAGTCGAACATGATATGGAACAAACGTCTTGCCGCATCTAAGCAGCCTTCCACGGAGGTGATGATTCACCGCCAGGAGTTTAAACAGCCCTTTAACATCCGCATTTCGCCGCAGTCGCTGGCAAAATTCAACTTTGTCAAGGAATTTCCCCCGGTTTGAAGTGAAACCGTCACCACAATTTTACAGCTTTACACACACGTGTAGGAAGGAGAATGATGACGGATTTTCAAAGGAGTTGCAATTACTTTTTAAAACACGCTAAGAATAAGGAATGTCAGGATTTTTGGTGCATAAAGCTGTCTGTAGGAAGTAATGCTTAACATGGGAGATAAGTTTTGTTTTGTGTGGGAAAGGCGAATCAATGGGCTAAACAGAGGGCTGCAACACATGAAAAGCACTGCGTGACATCAATGCGCTCGCGTCCTTTTCACGGAGCAAACCAGTGATTGATTTTCTTAAGGAAAAACACACAAAGGACTTCCTTGTAGCCATTGTCTTTCGGTGTAGTGCTCTTCGCGGCCCGCACTCGAGCTGCCGAGCGTTCGGCTCTCATCCGGGCTCCCGTCATCCCTCGGACGCGGAGCCCGTAGCAGTTGCCTTCGAAAAGCGGTTCGGTTGAGGGCGAGGACTTTGAATTTGCGTCCGTGCACGAGCGGCCGCCTCGACATTCCTATCGTCCAGGTCAAAGAGCGCTCGGACAACTTTTAACACCCACTCCCTTGAGATGCGAAAGCACTCCTACTCGCAAATCAATGAGAAGGTTTGTTTGACCGGAACGACGCCGAACCCGCGAAGCCTTTCGCCGCCGATCCATTATCCACGCTCAAAATACGATTACACGAGTGCGGGGACAATTACCGTCGGAGATGCGATTGGGTTCGCCGTCGTCCTCTCCGCTTTGGGGCTGCCCTTCGTGACTGCTGTGATTGCACGAGGGCCTCCTGACCTTGAGACAAATTAGGCACTCCAGAAAAGTTGCTGTAGGTCACTGGCTTGCGCCGTAGAGCTGGGGTGGAGGAGGGAATGTAGAGGCGATTGTTAACGCGGGGCAAGGTGCTGGAACCAGGGCGGCGTTGATGAAGCCGCCACGAGACTTTCATCGCTTCGGAGCCCTCGGGCCCTCGAACGCGTGGGAGCGGCGAAGGAAATCAGCGCCAAGGGCCGATGAGGGCGCCAGCAAATTACCGGCTATCCGCAGAACAATTAGCGGCGACCTTCGGCAGTCGGAGTGCACCGGAAGGGCAGCCATTGCTCCAAAATGGGTGGAATCACGCCTTAGAAGTAGATGAGAAGCAGCTAAAGGTTATTCCTCAAGTGGTGCTTCAAATAATTTGGAGGATTCTCAATGCATAATGAGTTTCTTAAATGATTTCTCGCGTTCCCCTGTTTCTTCGGTTGGCTCGGTTACTCCCTGCACGGCAAATGTAAGTAGTCGCAGTATGTGTTCGAGTTCTATTTTTATGTATGCTACCGGTCAAAAGTTTGAGTATGCTTGGGCAACCCGTGCGAATAAAATACTTGGAATTAACAGGACAGAAGACTTATGTCTACATGACTCTGATGAACATGTCCAGGGATTGTAGTAGGTGACTTGGATTGGTGTCAGTTGTGTCAGGTGATCTGAAGCAATTTGGGGAAGCTCCTTTCCTGTTCCAGCATGGCTGTGCCCCCATGCATAAAGCAAGCTCTATAAACACATGGTTTGCTCAGGTTGGCGGGATGAATTGGAATGCTGGACTGCGAGCCAGGCCTTCTCGCCCGACCTCGCCGATGCTCTTGTGGCTGACTGGTCCCAAATTTCCACAGCCACGCTCCAAGATCCGGTGGGAAGCCTCCCAGAAGAGTAGGGGCTGATGTAGCAGCAAAGGGGGGAACAACTCCAAATCAAGGCCCTTGGGTCTGGAATGAGAGGTTCACCATGCACATATGGGAGTGATGCTCAGGTGTCCATACGCTAGATGACCAATATTTTTGGTCATCTAGCGTATGTCCCTCTCCCCAATCTGTGCAAAGGAATGAGTCTAAATGTGCCAATTGGTCCACCCTCAGTTGCCAAGCAGTAGTTTTACCAGTTACTCCTCACCTCCTACCTCCATATTGAGGCCTTTGTGAATCGTTATGCGCTTGATCCGTCTGGCCTGATGTAACACGTATTCTCGAATGTATTCTTGTTCACAGGAGGAAGAGTTAAGGAAGAGCGGCGAGGCAAAGTATGCCCACTTGAGCAATGATCTCCATGTTTTAATTGAAGTCTTTGCTCCACCCGGAGAGGCCTATTCCCGCATGAGCCATGCCTTGGAGGAGATTAAGAAGTTTCTTGTTCCAGTAAGTGTAACCGCACCAGGTCTTTCACTGTACCTCCAAGGTTGGCAGTTTCTGAGCAGCAGACAAGTTCATTTGCCCTTCTGCACTGCAACAAAGCTGTGTTGCTCAGTTGACTTATTTGTATGCTTACATTAATTTTAAACTCCTCAGAACATTAAACATTCGGTGATCTTCCATGACTTGTACGTACTGTGCGATGCACTGTATGCGTCTACCGTCGAAGGGGTAGAAATTGTTTCTCAGACAGTTTGACCTGCATAGCTGCTATGGCTCAGTGTACGAGCGAATAAAACTACACATTTACTCGTATTCCGGGTTGTGCCTAAATATTAAGAAAAAAAAAAAAAAACAAAGAGCGCTTCCTCTTGTTCGCCACTGCTGTACATCGCAGCATCCTGCTCAGCTGGATAGGGGAAGACTTCCAGCGTGGGGTATCGTGAGGCCTGGAGCGCTTGCTGGTAATTAATGCACAGGACGCCTCACTGAGTCGAGACTGTAAACAGTAATGGAGCCTCCCAACAAGGCAGATCCCCCAGGATTCGGCTCGCTGACGCCAACGCCGTGTCGCTCCAACAGCTTGGACTCAGACACGCACCATCAGCAGTATCGACTGGACCCCAGCCCCCCTCCCCACAGCTGCTACGGACAGGATCTCAGATCAGGGCCTTGTTTGCCCCGTGGCGTACGCACTCCATCCCTGCTGTTCCTTACTATAGAACTGTATCCGCCATATACTGATGCGGACTCAGCAAGGGTTTATCGGCCCCGTCATGCTTTCTCCATGCATGTCGGTGTAGGGCAGGTGGGAGCTCTTTTAGGGGAGAACCTTTCAAAATGCATCTGCACTTTTGAAGGTGATAAATGTCGGTCACTGAGACAATGTCACCGACATTTCTACAGCAGTTCAGAGCATCGACTAAGACAGATCCGAGCTTCTTTAGAACGGTCTCATCTTCACTGTGGCATGAATGCGAGACGTGTGACTACGCATCTGAATTGAGCTGCATTAGAACATGAAGCCTTTGCTGCGTTTTATTACTTTTATTTATTTATTCATTTAGCTAAAGCTTTTCACGAAAGCCACTTACATTGCTAAGTTTATTCTGCAAGCTGCTCATCATTATTCACTCTTTACGCAAATCGGTGACTTTACTTGCGCCGGTGCTTGATAAGAACTCAAGGATCCTGCAGCAGGAGGTGGGATCCAAACCCGGGTCTCTCGATTGCAAGGTAACAGTTCTAACTGCCTGCACCATTAGCTGCTCCCTGTAAATCCTCGAGGTCCAGCTGAATGGGTTTTTGTGGGAAGGAGTGCTGTTGTGCGCAGCATGACGGCTGGGGCCGGGATCCAAGATGGAGCCTCGGGGGTATCAATTCTCAAGATAAGTAATTGGCTGAAAGACGCGGCAGCTTTCACTCATAGTGAGCCTTGTAGCAGCAACCTTTACGTTCCAAACTAATGCTCTCACCTGCTGTGCCAACTACCGGATGCTACACAACCGCTTTTTTTATTGTGTCCGCTTCCGCACAACCGGCCCTTTAAACGCTCATCGTAGCAAATTGATTTATTTAATTAAAAAGCTGAAATATTAATTTCAAAATGTAATGATCGTCTTAGTTTTTGCAGCAATTTAAACATCACAAACCGTCATTTTTTAGCAAGCTATATCAGATTTAGCTGTATTGAAAAGTGGATTTTTTTGCCATCCGCTGCCCAGTTATGTAGCTCGGATTATCAGGTATGACAGGATTAGATGTTGCCAGATTAGTGCAATCGGAGTGACTCCCAAGTTATTCTTCGCCGAATTAATTTCTTGCTCTTTGCAGCATCTTATAGTCAAGTACATCTGGCGACTGGTAATTTCTGTCGCTACTCATATGACAGAGGGCCCATTATTACAGGATGCATTCGTGTTACGATGAGCTTAGTTTGCTCTGTAAATGCAGCCTGTATCTAAATGGTTGCCTTTGCGTCATTTGTATCATTGCAACCCTTAGCCTCCGTGAAACACAGACTGGTTTTTAATAGATGATGTGTTCAATTGAGTCAACCCACATTCGTGTTTCAAAGTGTTTTAAGCATATCCACTAAGCAGGGACAAAAACTGAAAGTGGCCTTGATGCTGCAGTCCAAAGTATAACCAAGAAAAACATAAACTGGTACTTTTGAATCTTTTTTATTCTCCAGACTGACGGCTAATGTAATGCATCGGTGCTTCCTGTTCGAATGTGCTGCCAGTTAAGTTGTGACAGAATGGGGGTATTGTTAGCAAGGTTGCCATGCAACATTCAGACAACATGAGAGAAACTTCGGGTAACTGTTAGTAAGGTGGTTAAGGCTTTTAATGTATGATTCGGTACGCTGGTATTCAGCCGTATGCAGAACCGGCACGTCTGTGTTCCACTCTTGGGAGTTCCGGGTCATTTTCTCCTGAGATCCCGTTGCTCTTTATTGCCCCCACCCAGCCCAGATTCCACGTCTGAGCTGCTCCCCCAGCAAAACACTGTCACAGTACAAAGCAATTGTTCATAACAGCGCTCATAGCTACATTTCATTACCCAGGGTGCACTAAGTTACACTGCAACAGACCACATTCCTACAATTCATTCCAAATATATGTTCCCTTTTTTAAGAGATATATATCGTGAATTTCAACATGTTATCGTAGTATATTCTATTTACTACAGAAATTCAAAATTTTGTACCTAACAGTTTGCCGATATCAGCAACACACTCACCAGCATGTATATAAATAGGCACAAATTGTTTTCCATACTTTTCCATACTGTTTTCCAATACTTCTCATCCAAATGTTGGTATGAAGACAAAGCTGTTAATTATTACAATAAGTCAGTTCTCTCGAATGTTAGCCGTCTCCCGTTGTTTCAAAGAGTGAGGTGCTTATCCAAAAACTGCTTTGGATGTACAGTATTCCACAGCACAGGTTTTTCTACACATGCTATGGAGGAGTGAAATAATGAAGTGCGTACAGTGTAATAGATCACCCCGAAAGAGCCAACCTCTTCCCCAACTCTCTGCTCCAGTTCAGCAGGGTTCGGACCCTGACCACCACTATTCAACCAGCCTCCATTTAGCCGAGATGCCTCTCGCCGCGTCGCGCCCTGCCAGCGGGCACAGAAAGAACAGTCATCTGAACGACATGGAACATTATCAGCAGATGCTACCCCGTTTTATTCTTCGGTAGCAGCGTCTGCAGCGGAGTCATTAGTGTGGCTGCAATTCCCATCGCTGGCGAGGGAGACGGAAGATGGGTTGTGGCAAGACGGGCCTCGAATTCACAGGATGCCACAGTGGAGGTTTTCACGCCATGAAATGAGCACTATTGCTCTGCGGTTTCTTTCTTGGTTTTGGTTCCTGCCTTTGAATTCGATGAGGCTGAGGAACGTCGCACGACTTAAGCCGAGAGGATGGCATCCGCGAGTCGATTCCACGCTCGCCGGTCACCGATTTCTATCGCCAATTCTTCGATGAGCAGTGGAGTCGCCTGGCCGCACCCCTGAAAGCAGTCGTCCTGCGAGCACACGGCCTCACGGTGGACGCAAACTTATTTTGTCATTAATCACAGGAAATCGATTACAAAGCACGGTCGAAAATTAAACATTTGTTTGTGTATTTAAGTGTAAACACAGTGCGCTATTTAAATGCTAATATTGTGGCCGTGAACATTAATCTTGATGGCGACCGTGGAAAACAGTTTCAACATGGGGTTAATGGCTTGATAAACACAAAATAATTACCAGCAGAGGCAATTACCGTGGTATTATATTATGCCATGGTATTTGTGGACAGTTGCTGACCTGGCGGATTCTACTTGTGCAAATGACCATGTGCAGTGCAGGTTCACTGCGGGTCTGCGTGAAACAAAAAGTGGAATGAGCACATTTATTCTAACTGTTCGGAAGACAGTCGACACATAAATCAGCCAAATGTATCGTCCACTTAAACAAAGGTTTCTTATTGTGAAGAGCAGCACCATTGTATCCAGCGGTGTGTCTGGAGGAGTGGCGCTCTGACTCACAAAGATAAACTGTTTTCTCCCGGAAACGTGAGGGTGAACATGGAAAAACCTGTAAAAAAAACGTGCCGCTACAGTATCTTCATGGTTCCAGGCAGCTAATAACTAAATAACATGATTTTCTCCACATACGTTCTTGTGTGTGGAGATATGGATGCAGTCACTTTTAGAAACTTCAGGCGTTTCCCTTCATGTGTGAAAAGTGTAGTTTCGTTTGAGGCAAATGCACCCTCGGTGCACATCAGAGGCGATCAAACCATATTCTCACCGCCTTTACGGATCCGTGTGACTGGCGTGCGGCTTTTCTTCTGCTGGCAACTGTTCCCGGTGACGGTAGCTGAGCCGACAGATAACTGAGGGCAATGCCACCTTGTTCAGCTGAGAGTGAAGGAGCCTTGACAGTAGAGGGTGGCGCAAACAAATTCTGCCTGAGCCATCGCCAGTCGGCGGTGTAGCTGCCGGACTCTGCGCTCATAAACTGACTTTGTGTTGAAATTGTCAGTAGCAGTTCAGCTTTGTCTACTCAAAACTATGTGCTGTTCTTATTCAAGTGAGTTTCCCTCTCGGATTAATAAAGATTCATTTATTTATTTATTCATTCATCCAATATTAGCTTCATATCAGACATTCATTAGTTTCATTTGGCTTTGATGAACATTTTCGATCTATCTATCTATCTATCTAGCTATCTATCTATCTATCTACGTAGCATCATCACTTTTTCTTCCTTTCTGCTTGTCTATCTATAATAATAATGATAAAAGTCATGGAAAAAGTGAACATTGAAAGAGAAAATAAAGGGAAAGACAAGTAAGACTTTATTTAAAATATACAGTTAGAGGCTCTAAAAGTAAATTATTCAAGTTTTATGTGATGGTGGAATATTTAATTGATCCTTCAATCAAAATTCTCCCTTATGGAAGTGTAACTAAATGGTGGAGAGAATTATTACTAAGCATTATGTAGCTGACACCATTGTCCAAGGTGACTTACAATTTCTAGATTAATTGGTAGATTAATGAACTTTGCTATGATTTACCCATTTATACAGCAGTCTATTCCCGCTGTATAAATTCAGAGAAAATACCGTGTAGCTGCTGCATTTTACCTTTCTGGAGCACTTTATGATACTCTTTAGAGAAGGACTTGAGCTTTGTCTTTAAAGTGCATGGGGCTCTCGTCCTTCGAAAAATGTAATCAGAATTTGTAGTGAAAGGTAAGGCAATGTCATCTACACGCAGCAAATCCAAACCAAATCCAAGGCTGCTGCGAAAGCCCAACCTTCTTGTTGTGGAGTCCGTCCTCATTACAGTGTAGTGGGTAGTTATGAAGAACATGGTAGGCATCATCAGCAGGGTTGGTTTTTTAGGGGCTGTGCATGTGCAGAGCAGTTGGAATGCCATAAATCCAGGCCTATGCTGGTTTTTTTTTGTTTTTTTTTTTAAAAAGAAAGCAACCCAAAACAATAAATCATTTTGAGGCACTAATGGCACTTATGAGACTTCTCGGTGCTGCGTTAGGCTGGGTGGTGACAGTCTAGGGTTGACCTCAGTGGGATGGGACGCAGTGCAGGGATGGAAGCAACCAAAGCTCTATCCCCCAGATAAAACACCTGGATGCTATGAGGAAATGAGATAACCAGCACACACAACGTACACACACAATACCAACACACAACTAGGGCAACTTGAAACCCACATAAAGCGCCCCCAACCACAACCACCCCCAGGGTTTGGTAACAGAGAAGAACTGACCTATTACAATAATTAACACCTGCCTGCATTTCCATTACTATCCATCTCCATTCCATCACTTTGCATTAAGAGCCCTGGTTTCCATCTTCTAATGATTCCGTTCCTAAATGACTGGACAAAACACAGCACTGTCTGCAATTTACAATTCGATGGTTTTATCAATATCCCAAGGGTCCTTATAGCTGGAGCGCATTCAGTCTTACAAACAATTTGGGATCATCAATCCTGACTTGTAGCAAAGTCGATGCAATGGAATCAGTCAACTTCTATTACTAGGTCACCGCCGCTGCAGTGGCGAAAAAGTTTGTATGACTGCAACGCGAAAGTGCTATAGCAGTTGCTTAATGACCCCCCGGCCTCCCGCCTCCCGCCGATTCTGTTTTCATTACATCACTGCCATCTGCTCATCCACGAAAATTCTTGGCAATCTTCCCCCAGCTTAAGATGCGCATCAGTTCCACAAGATGACAAAATTGTCTTTTGAAAATATAATATTGTCCATTAAAAGGTACATTTTGATGACTTGGCAGACCTGAGAATCTCATTATTGTCAGCAGCTCTATACGTCCATGGAGCGAAGAGCCCTCTGTGGCTTAAATGCTGAACTTCTCCTGTTTCAAGGAATCATTTATCCACGTGTATACTTTTTATAAACAAGCAAAAATTGTTCACTCTTATGTAACATATTTTTAAAATGTTTTGCTCGGTTCTGTTTATACCGTATCCAAGGCATTTTAGCGTATGCATTATTTACGAGCCGCAGTCTATAAGGTAAAAATTGGAACTTCTCTCAGAAAGCATTTTTTGTGTAAGCTGAAGGCCAAACTTAATACGTACGTAGCCTTTTGTCGATTGATTTAAACCAGTTAGCCATTCATAAACAAATTTATTCAAATTAGTTGCCGTTCTGTGAAGCTTTACTCCACCGATTGACGTTATTGATTTTTGCAGAACAGAAGCCAAAACTCCGTCTTCTGTTATCTACGAAGTTATGCACAGAAGGCTGACGAAAATTCCACGTTTGTAGCTTCAGCTCAATAGCTGCCGTGTATCGCCCATTATTTTTTATTTTTGCAACATGCCTGAAAGGAAGAAGAAACATCAAAAGAGAACGAAAGAGAAAAACAAGAGTAAAACTTGCAAGCGGAGGCTTCAGAGCCGAAATTTCCAAGTCTTACAGATTAGTCGAATTTTTAATCGAGCTGCTGATCACTGGCTGCATCTCCAGCTCAGCCCCTATAAAATGTGAAGCATAACTGACTGCAGCAAAGGGAATTACTGTTAAGCGTAATTTAGCTGATGCCTTTGTCCGTGGTCCGCTTGCAGCGTTAAATGAATTTGCATCGATTCAGCCATTTATACAGCAGAGTATTCCTGCAGTAACAATTCAGGTTAATGTTCACGATCAAGGCGCTACGGCAGGAGCGGGGTTCCAAACTATCGCCATTCAAATTGTAAAGCAAGAGCCTTGACCACTGCGCCATCTTCATGTTTGTGTGTAGAACTCTACCATAGTTATGGACCTAGGAGGACGGTGTCAAGGAATGGCTGCATCGAGAACCCACTTTTCTAATTTTACAAATAATATGAAGGTTTCAGATGGAGCTCTAAACAAAGCAGAGAAGAATTCATCCATTACCTGCTTGTCTTGGTCAGGGTCACAGCAATCTGAAGCCCATTCCAGCACCGCAGATGCTTTAGCTAGGGTACATCACACTGGACGGGATACCAGTTGGTGGCAGGACCGGCACACACCATGAACAAGTTACAGTGACCGAGTAACCTGAAGCACAGGTCTTTGGACTGAAGGAGGAAACCCGCATACACATGGAAAGAACATGCAAACCCCACCCCCCCACAGACTGATCTGGATTCAAACCCACACCCAAACAGGCCAGGTGCTGCTCCACCATGCTCCTAAATCCATTACCCGCAACCCTAAATTTGAACAGTGCTTGTCATGCTAAATATACAGCAGTGTCTTTTAATTGTGTAAAAAAATCCAAACGCAGGTTCAAAGTTGTATTTTATTCACATACTAAAGCTTTACTGCTTAAACGCTATCAATGACTGTTAAATATATGACCCTTGTGCAGCGACGTGTGTCGTGTTTATGTAATCTTTTATCACAAAAATGCACGTTTTACGGCAAACTAATATTTAAGACATTCATTTATCAGAACAAATCCTCAAGCTTTATATTTGCAGCTTGTACAGAACAAGTTAGAAATGAAAAAGGTTTTACTTGTGATTTCATGTGTATTAAAAATTAATTATGCAGTTTTACCCCAAGCATTTTGGAATAAAAAAAAAAAAATCCCCAGTTCAATAAGTCATGAGTTACACTTCACTAAATTCAAGTCATCAATCATACTGTTAATCTAAATGCATTTGCTATTTGCAAGGTTTCTACAAGATTATCTAACACTGACAAATGAGCACAAAACCACAGGCAGCAGGTGGTATAGAGCATTTGGGCTGTTGCCTCATAATCGGAAGGTTGCCGTTTTGAGTCCCATTAGAGCTACACTGACCCTGACTTCATACAGTGCAAACAACCTGCTGTGCCCATAGATAAATTATTGTGAAATTGCTTATGTCCTCCTGCAAACTGCACTGAACGAAAGCAACAGCAAAGTTAATAATTTATCCTCGGCTAAGTGTGCAAATACCGCAGTGCTCCTACTGATTTGTGCTCTATGACCTGGACTGGGGTGCACCAGTTACCATGGGAAGGCCCAGTACTTCGTAACTGCAGGCTATTTAAAACTTCCTTATGTGACAAATAATGAAGAACAGCAAATAATGCTGGGAATAAGTAATGAAGGAAATGGGGCCATTTCGTGGTGAAGACTTTCAAAACAGCAGTGTGGTGGTTTGTAAGCTAATAATAATAAGCTGTTGGCATGTAAGGGATTATTTGCTGAACTGCCACAAATGTGAGTTGAGATGCAGACGTGTGACCTCCAGGTAATACAAATTATCATAGCACTTCTTTAAATGTCCTGTCAGCACAGGATAATCTGCGGGCATTTGTTTCTTAGTTTCCACTGCGCTGGCAGTAGAGCCTGGCTGATCTTCGCGCTCCTATTGCAGTGGAGATTTCAGCGGCGCTGTGAGTCAGGGTGAGAAAGTCGCAAACTGAGAACACGCTTCTGCTGGGACATCAGTCGTTCAGATGTGGTTGAGCTTCTGTTTGTTGAAGTTATTACTGTGATTTAATTTGCTGATGTCTCAGAAAGGGACTGAGATGAACGACTGTTGTTGTTAAGTGCCATCGAGTCGATGTCGACCCACGGCGACTCTATGGATCGTTGCCCTGAAATGCATCCTGTCTTCAGTAAGTCAGCCGTGTCCACTGTAGGTTTTCCTCTTCTACGTTGACCTTACACTTTGCCAAACATGATGTCCTTCTCCAACGACTGTTGCCTGTGCATTATTTATCCAAAATAAGCCAGTCGAAGCCTGGCCATTTGTGCTTCCATTGACAACTTTGGCTTAATTTGTTCCAACGGCGATACAGGATTCTTCGCCAGCACTTTGCCATTCTTCCTGTCCATCTTTTTCACCGTCCAATTCTTGCATTCGTACGATGTCACTGAGAACATGATGGCTTGAACGAGTCGGATCTTCGTGCACAGAGTTACATTTTATCCTAAATTATAGAAAATGTGCACCTGGTATACAAAACGTGGTCATTTCGACAGTGGTCAAGGACCTGGAAAAGTGTCCAATATACAGTAATATCTGTTAGTACTCTAGATGCATTCATGAGAAATGAAGCAACTAATGAAACTGCGCTGTAAGAGATTATTATTGCAAATAAAAAAATTGCACTGTGAAGACTGTACATACACAACATAATACAAAATAAATGAATTATCGCTCTAATAATGGCAGCTAAACACAGAAAACTGTCTGTTTTACGAATAACAAATAAAAAAATCCAAAAAAAGTGTTTAGAAATATTGTGTGAAATTTTAAACATATTTAAAATTATTATGATAAATTATTGAAAAGCTAAAGTAAAGAAGCGCCATCTGACAGTGCTGCAGGATCCAGTGCAAACTGAAGTATTGCTGTATTTAACTTTTGTACAAAATAGTACCGAGGAACTCATAATGCAGAAGAGAATTCTTGTTTACTATTTCACAGTCAAACAAATTCCTCATATGATGCCATAAAGATGAACTGGAGGACTTGGAAAATTTCAGACCAACGCTGGTGAAAAATCAGCAATTGATGTCTGAAGGTTTTCTTTCTGTTTGCACCATTAGTTTCATTTCTTTATGAGGCATTTATTCTGTGCAGGGATTTTTTTTTCTGTCAAAAATCATCCCCTTTCAACAGTCGCTGCTTGCATACTTCTACAAAGCATCTTTTTAATCATCTTCAACTCTCTGCAGACCCTTCCACTGTATTGTCTTCAAAGTGTCCTGCCAGTAGCTATGGTTAAAGGCCTGCATTTTGTACTTTGGTTAAGTCGCAGATTTTCCTTTAAAGATCTCCACCAGACTGTCCGGCCCCTGGAAACGTTCGACCCGGCCCATATGGAGACACTGCAGATTAACCTGGGCTTGAGTACTATTTTATCATTTGCTTACCTAAAAATGTCATTGCGCTTCCTTCATTTTATTTATTTATTAAAAATTCCATGCACTGGTTTAAAATGCATTTCGGTCACTCTTGCGCATTCATTTGCACGTAACAAAGTTTTTTCTTTGTATCTAGGAATTCATAGTTTTTGTGAAGATGCGAAGTGCGGGGTTAGCTAAAATCACTGGAATATGAGCCAGCTGTTTGCTGACCTGGCGGCTGCCACCTGGCATGAGATCGGAAACAAAAATATTTGCCCGAGAACCTATTAAATTGTACCTTTTCGGTGTCTGAGTGACATAATTAGTTTGTCATACATGGAGGCTTTCGGAATGATTCTGGGCTTGGTCCTTATTCTGCATAAACCTCACACTTCCTTGGTTGCTTCATCAAGGCTCAAGCAACCAGCTGAAAAGAATGAGATGAGGAAAATCTCACAGTGCGTTCAATTTAATTACTCAGTACATTTTTTTGAGTGGAGAGGTTGCTGATCACACATAAATTATAGTGGTGTGGTAGATATTACATGGGATTAGTATACAGTTCCAGCTCTCTTTTTTAGACTTGGGTTTCCTTTAAAGTGCACTTGCAAGTTAATAAGTGCATATAGGATAGGACAGGAAAGAAAGAAATGGGAACAGTTGATCCGCTGTGGCGACCCCTAATGAGAGCAGCCAAAAGATCAAGAAGAAGAAGGATAGGATAGGACGGGACAAGACAGAACAGGGGAGGGGAGGGGAGGGTAGGGTAGGGTAGGGTAGGACAGGACAGGACAGGGCAGGGCACAGTAAGACAGGGGAGGATTGGGTTGGGTAGGACAGGGCAGGGTAGGAAAGGGGAAGGGAAGGGAGAGGAGTGTCAGACCTTATTGATTCCTGTAGAGAAATTCAATGTTCATAAACAAACAAATAAAGTGATAAATGCCTTCTAATTGTTGACAAGACCTTGTGTGGCATTTTGTAGGTCGATGGCTGTTGGTAAGAAGGATCCCTAGAAACGCTTCGTAGTGCACCTGAGTTCAATAAGCAAGCGACTAGAAGAGCTCATGGTGGTCACTTCATTTGGGGGATGTGAGCCACTGCTCATGATGGACTGCGGCTTCCTCCTCTTCCACAGCCTCCACCGACACAAGGCCTCTGACTTGTGACAGAATCCACTTTCTTGATAAATTTATTGTGTCTGCACTTCTGACCAGAAGTAATGTTTCCTCCCCAGCGCATCACACATTAGAAGACCACATTGGCCGCCATGGTCTGGTAGAACAAGTGGAGGATGTTGCTGGACACATTAAAAGAACTTAGCAGTGCAAGAACGTACAGCCTGCTCTGCCTTGTCTTGGCTCTGTGTTGTGAGACCAGCGCAGTTTATTGTTGATGCGGACCCCCAAGTATTTGTCCAAATCTGCACTCTCAGCTGTAACTGGGTACAAGGTTTCGTTCGCATTGCAAAGATCAGCCACCAGCTCCTTTGTTTTGTTGATGTTTCGCTGGAGGTGATTTGATTTGCACTATGAAACAAGGTCCTCGGTCAGACACCTGTACTCCACCTCATCACCTGTCTCTACACAGCCCACTACTGCAAAGTCATCAGAGAAGTTCTGCAGATAACCCTACACCTGAAATCAGGTGTACAGAGTGAACAGGAATGAAGACAGTACCATTGCTTGGGGTGCATCTGTATAGCTTGCCACAATCCTGAATCCTGACAAACTGTGGTCTGGCTGTGTGGCGTCCAGGACACCTTCATTTTGGTGAGGTTGTCCCTCATCTGGAGTGGCTGGATGGTGCTGAAGGTACTGTAGAAGGGGGAAAAAAAAAACATGACCCTCGCATTGCTGCCAGCTTTCTCCAGGTGGGAATAAGCTTTGTGGAGCTTGTAGATGATTGTATCACCCACTCGTGTTTGGACCTGGCAGGCAAACTGCAGGATGTCCAGGTGGTCTCTTACAAGCAATCCGATATAATCCAGCATCAGCCTCTCAAGGGTCTTCACGATATGGGATGCGAGAACTACTGGTGTGTAGTCCTTCAGATCACTGGCACCTTTTTTCGGGGGGATGGGAATAAAGCAGGATGCTTTCTGCAGCAATGGCATTTTCTGCCGACTCAGTGACAGGTTGGAAACAAGTTTGACAGTTTACTGGGCAAAAAACTGAAAACTGTTTTCTATTTCCTTCCTGAAGGTATGAGGGAAAACATTTATATTTGATTAATTATGAAGATAACATTTTAGTTTTATCCGTTTATTTCATACATATTTTCTGGAGAGTCAGTTTTGAACCATCCAGTTATGTCTATAAAAGTTATATTATGGTATAAAATTGATAAATCTGATTTGGTACAATTATTACCTTAGTTTTTTTATGTTAAAAAATACGAAATTTAATTTTTAAAATGTCAAATTTGAAGGTATTTTGCCACTCGCACTGCTTTTATGATCCTTTCGTAACACCCCCCCAACCACGCACACACGCACAGTCCAATACGTTATCCATATTATCAATCTCCTAAGCACAACAGTCTTAAACACTTTGGCCTGCCAAAGCTCAGAGTTGTTTCGCTCTTACCATAAAATACCCCGTCCAGACAGTCAGCAGGTCTCTGTAACTGGAACCCCATCCTGTCGTCACTCTGGAGACCAAGAACAATGGAGTCTGGCTTGCTGGAATCCCTGACTTATTGACCATTGTTTCTGGTTAAAGTAATTAATAGACACGTGAAATACACTCCTTCAGGCCTAATGTTCTACGAAATCCAGCTCCTTCGCTTATCCTTATTTACGTAAACTCAGAGATAATATCCTTATTTTGGAGGGTAATTTTAATAAAGTAATAATGCAAGTAATTTTGTCCAAATGCGTAGGTACAGTCAAACATTACACTAGATTTGCTGTATAAGGAGGCTTAGTGCAAGCTAATATGTTTAAGTAAGGTTAATGTGCAGTAGAAGGCATTTAATTACTATTTAAAATGATGTTATACTGTGTGGATCAGCATTATATTAAATGACTTAGTCTTAAATTTCAGTTTGCATAGAAGTGTTAACGTTTAGGCTTATTTCTTGCTTCATTCGTGGCCAGGTGACCACACAGGTACTTGTGGCTACATTTCACTGCAGTCTACTGTACATAGTGTGTCTGTGGGAAATACTTTGATAAATGTAAAGGTGACCATTACTTTTGCTCGATGCTAATAATTTCCAAATTATTGGAATTACTGGAAATGGGAATGTGGCTGATGCCTCACCTGTAGGTTTTAAGTCATGTGAAGGCTACACTGACACTCGTGTCCCATTGTATGACCGTTATTATTAATTTACTGAGCAGATGCCTTTGTCCAAGGCACTCAACCATGTTTGACACTCAACTTTACAGTGATTTTGCCATTCATAAACTCTTACTGTATCAGTTCAGGGCAACTACCTTGATCAAGGGTACTAAAGGGGCAATATTTTGAACCAGCATCCTTCAAATGGCAAGATACGAGTCCTAAACACACTGCTACCTACAGTCAAACTTCATCCTTTCAGCAATTTACTTAACTGGTTTTTACAGGAAAACCCAGCATCCAAATTAGGCCGTGTTTGATAAAGGACTGGAAAAATTTGTTCAAAAGAAAAAGGACCTTGGATTCCAGCTCTCATTATCATTTCTATTTTGTCGCTTTCCAACTGATTTTATGTCCGGCTGAACACCACCCCACACTCATGTTTTGTTAAATCTGTCTCTTTTTCACTTTTATTTGTAATTCTTCAAAACTTTCTTTAATCTTCATCCAACAAGTTTACATTATGAGTCCAATAGTATTAAACATTAAAACCTTAATTTACAAAATATACACTTCGGGCGCATGCCTAATTTCTCTTCAGTACATTTAAAACAATTTTACACATGCTAGATGTTATCTACATTCTTATTCAGAAAGAAAACACAAACTTTCTCTAAGGATGATGAACAGATCAGAGTGCAAAAATGAGCAAAGTGTAGACCCCTCAGCCCCTCACCATGTATGCTGACTACGCATTTACCTTCTGTTCGTAGGGTGGTGGTCGATTTTACCTTCTTTTAATACGGTGCTGACCAGTAAGGGTGGTGGCAGAACTCATGTTTAACCTGAAAAAGTTCAGCACAACCCACACAGTAGTTTTATTCTGTAGTCCAAATGCCTAATAAGTCCTTCAAAACAAACAGTAATGACATTTATTCAATCTGTTTAAGTGCTATGGTAAATAAGAGAGACACTTTGAACCCAACATGCACTTCCCACACATGCACCACCCCAGCTGACTTGAGTCACAGGACTTTAAAGTGGACTGATGACTCGATGAACTGCAGGTGTTAAACCTCTGTAGCTCCACTCAGACTGAACTGAACTTCTACGCCCAGACTGATATTCGTTGTTCCCACCGTAATCCTCCATGGTAGCTGAACTCTGCTGAGCTGCAGACTCCTTCTTGAAGGGGAAGAACGAGTTGCTTCCTCAGCTGCGCTTGAGCTATGTGTCACCTTGAGGTACCTTAATAACTCCCATGGCATCTGTGAGTGAACCACCTGTCAGGCAGGTGCCTGAAATTGCACTTTGCTAAAGTTGCGGAGGTCTCATCTTGAAGCCTTTCCTAATCCTGCCCTCCGAGGGTGTTCTTGGAAACGTGAATTCCAGGGAAGAAACGTCCTTTGTGTCATTCATGTACGAGTGGAAACTTCATACTGCCAGATAAATTTGCCAGGGAAAAAAATTAAGGATTCACGCCATAACACGAGGAAAACAATCATTTGTGTAAAATGAAAATGAGAGCAGTTTGTCTCGCAGCAGCACTGACAAGCAGAAACACAAATTTGGTTTGCCAAAAATCTTTGCATTCTGTTTATGCCTTTTTCAAGTTGTTCTTGATGTGCAGTTGAGGAAACACTCCAAAAGCAATTTGTCTTATCCAATGACTTAATGTATGGTGGCAGTGAAAAGTTTGGGTACTCTTCTTTGAAACCACATTTTCCTGCTGCAAAACGACACAGAAACATGACATTTGAGTATATAATCCTACAAGGGAATCAAAGTGTGAAATATCGGGGTTCAACGATGAGCTATTTGAAGCTTGCAGAGAATGTGAGCGCATGCATCGTGCCTGTGTGGTTCTGGTGGTCCGGCACGGAGGGCCCGGGTCATGGTCTTCGGTTGCTTTCCTTGGTCACAGAGTTGATGACCTTTGCCAAGTCTGTTGTGACGTCGACCAGCATGGTCATCCTGTCATACTTCAGAGTTACGGTGCTCTCATTTTCACGGCTAGTTGGACAATTCTTCTTTCTTCAGGACGATATCGAGCCAAAAAGCACCACAACGGTGTGAAACAGCCATCTGACTAAGAAGAAAAGTGAAAACAGCTAATGGCCTTAATGTAAAACGTTGTCACCGATGAAAAAACGGCTAAACATTCACATGTACTCATACCTTTGACCGATACATTCTGCTAAGCTGGTGACAAAGACAACTTTTCAAAAAGTGTGGTTTCCAACGATGCTTATTATTCTGGGGTTTATTTCTACTTTTTGCTCTTGACTTGTGTTTCCTCCTGAGCGTTTGCGCCATGTGCATACGAGTCACTCTTAATACAGGCATTAAGCTGCAGCTCCTTCATACAGGCTGACAAAATAGAGGTTTTTCACATTTTGCGTTTTTTTAGTAATTGAAACTGAAGTTACGCCTGCACAACACACGCACTAAATTTTTACGCCCGTTGAGCTGCACTTAGACCTGCTCCTTCAAATAGCTTTAATGAGAAGGTCAAATGAATTTTACATTTGAACTAAATCATTTATGTTCTGATATTCCTCATCAAATGAGTTGCTTTTGCGAACCCGTGCCGATGGTGAGACGTGTTGTGACCAGGAGATGAATACAACCTTTGATCCTTATGGCGTCTGATTCTGTCTTTGCCCAGGACTACAATGATGAGATCCGACAGGAGCAGCTGAGGGAACTCTCCTACTTGAATGGATCAGACGATTCAAGCCGGGGGAGGAGTGTCCGGGGGCGAGGTCTGCGGCTAACCTCCGCAACATCTACAAGGTACCGTCATCAGGGGCTAGACGTTGTTTTCTTACTTCTGTGTCTTTGCAAACTTCATACTTTTATCCATTATTTATAACTTGTTGTCCAATTCAACATCGCAGTGGTTGGCATCCTATCTGGACAAAGTAGAGCACGAAGAGGGGTACAACCTGGACACGACGCTAGCCTATGGCCTGCCGATCACACATATTCATTCAGACATAACTGTACACATCGACTCTGTGTCCAGTTTATAGTCGCTATTTTGCCTGAAGCGAGTTTTTTTGAGCTGCGGTAGAAACCTCACATGTATCTCAGGAGCCCATGCAAGATCTCCACCAGCTGAGGTGGATTTGATTCCAAACCCACAGCCCAGAAGCTGTGAGACAAGAGCACTACAGTACAGCGGTGAACGGCTTGATCTGGACACCGTTGTGTTCGGCTATCCGCATCAAGGAGGTTTCTACCCCGACTCCCATGTTGCTGAAGTTCAACAGTTTCAAAAACTGCTAAGTGAACCATTTAACAATAGCTTACTGCGACAAAAATAGGAGCTGACCGCGTGCGCCGTTTCATGCGCTCCTCAACTTTTTCTTCTCTTTCCTTCACCTGCATCGCTGAAAGTGACTTTGGTACGGTGGCGAGCAAAGCGCATGAATTTTAGAATGCGAATCTTGTTTGACTGATACTCGGCTGCTCAGGCTTTTGTAATTTAAATTTTATAGATCCCACCCAATATGTAATATCTTTCATATATTATATAACCGTCCTGTAAGAGTTATTTATGGTAGATGACAGCTTGCAGTACCTCAGGTGTTGTAACCAGAAAAGCACGTTCAGTTTCATGCTGCCAGTTAAAATTCCCATCACATCTCTGCCTTGATTTGCTCCTTATGTTGCAATCACTGTAACTGTAGTCAGCTAAGTTGGTCATATTTCGCATTATTATTCATATTTCCGAAAATGTCTTTATGTTTCCGACTATTTTGGACCCCTTCCCAAGCTAGCATTTGGCAGACGCAAAGCCGTGAAAGAGCTAGGCTAGCCTGCAGACACAGAGATCTGTGACCAGAAATCCTATCCCCCCCCCCCCCCCCACTACACACAAACATAAGCACCAGGATTCATAAAAAAGCAATCTTTACGTTCTCAGCAAACAGTGCCAAGGTGTCTGAAAGCAGGCAGATGGATGAGGACTATGACATGAAGACCACCTTCCCTTGAGTCATGGGGGAAAAAACAGGTCAGAGCACGTAGTTGGGTTATGAAAAAATTCATATTTCACCCTCCTTTCAGATTATTGCAACAGTTTCAAGCTCCTTTTACGTAAAGAAAGCTCCTGCTAAGCAGCACCAGCATTAGGCCAGGTATCCCTGTGGTAACAATAGAGGTTCCAGCATAAAAAAATCTACAACTAAGACAGTGAGGAGGGTTTGTAGATGAGGAGAAAATGGAATCAAGTTTTCCCAGACAACCTATTTGCTGATAGCATAAAAAACATCAAAACACAGACATTTACATTTACCTGATGGTTTACTTTTACAGCTACGTACCATTTTATAGAACCGGGTATGTATATATTCAGATATTATATATACTTTTACTGTGATTTAGGGTAAGCTTGCTCCAAGGCATTACAGCAGGAGTTTGGGTTATACTTGGGTCGCTCGAGAGGAAGGTGGATTGTTCCCCCCCAGGACTTTTTTCCTATTCCATCTGCCTGTTTATGGAAAAACCTAGTACAAATCATAAATGCAGCATGCTCATTCTCTTACCACGGTAAACAATAGTCCTCTTACATGAGATGTTGCGTTCCCCAGGCATGCATGATTGTGTCCTCAGGGTCCCTGCTGAGGTTTTTGGTGAGGAGCTGATGCTGTATAATGTTGGATATAGCAGCTGAATATGGTATTCGTGTAGTCATTTTTAAATCCAGTGCAGATGCTGCTCTTAATTTCAGTGTTTTTAGTTTTACAATGTCAGTGCTTATAATATACTGTGGCCCGTTGTGGGATGAAGACGGCTGTAGGCTGGGCACAACACACACAACAGCAGGATTCACCACAAAAAAGCAGTTAAATATCACAAGATACTCAGAAAGCAACCACAATTACGTCCACACCGAGGCTCCGTCCCCCTCACAAGTTTCCCAAACACAGCAGCCCCAGACCAGCTGCCTTAAACCTTCCAGCCATTGACCTCAAATGGCCATAGCTGGTCCTACACAGGGGCTGGCAACAGTGAGCTGTCCAACAGTTCAGGCCCTGCCTCTGCCAGGGTGGTAACATCCACCAGCTCACAATGCATAGTTATTCTCCCATTTACAAAAACTTGCTATAATGAACAGTATTGCTTAGTTTAAATTACAGACCCAAGCATGAACCGCATGGTCATTTTCTCCAGTCTGTTTTCCCGAATGCACGCAAACACACCAAACACGACAAAAACCATACTGCAGTGGGCAACCAAATATTACAAATGCACAAATACAATAACCCACATCAGTTATTAAACCACAATTAACAACGCACAGACTTGGCACAGTACACAGAACCCTTTTTTTTTAAATATACCTAAAACAACACATGCAGTGCAGTACGCAGCAAAGGATGATCAGAATGGCCCACCATAACAGGTGGAGCTTGTACTGTTCTGGCACCATGTATTGTTTTTATTTCATATGAAATAAAAAGTGACTGCCTTCGGACAGACACACACACACACACACACACACACACACACACACACACACACACTGCTCTGCAGCTTAGACAAGTTATTTTATAGTTACTGCTTGCTCTCTTGTATTTTATATATATATATATATATATATATATATATATATATATATATATATATATATATATATATATATATATATATGTTTTAATGTATACATGTATTATTATTACTGGGGTTTTTGATTTATGAGCCGCCTGTTCCTGTTGTTCTTTGTTGAAGCCTGTTATTTTTCTTAAGTTTGTTTAATTTCAATGTTTTACTTTGACAATTCAGATGTTCAGATTGCCGTGCTAATAAAACTCGCTTAAATAAATAGATTCAGAAAATACCATGCATATTAAAACGCGTCTTTACTTTTTGGTACATCATGTCCAAACACCTTCATCACCACCCTAGGGTTCGTAGGAAATGCATTCATTTGCTCAAAGTACTCAAGAGCTGTGGTTTTCCCATCACGACTTGCTGCTGCATATGTGTGGAGTTATAGTATAAATAGTTGCTGTGTTGGTTTTAAATAAAGTACAGATGTAAGTGATGAATGGAGAAATTCTATCCGTCGTATTGCCCAGTTGATGATGCCAGACATTTTTGGGTCTTGGTTTGTTCATTCTGAATCATTCAAGAAAAAATTGCGTGTACGCAGTTGTTTAACCGGTGTGGGGAGTTGTGGGACAGATACTGGTCCCGATGAAGTTCAAGTCTTGAGAACATCAATTGTGGATCTGCTGGTGCTAACGTGTCGAACATATCACGCAGAAGTAAAATTTGTGCTTTTGCGCTAACCACTGAAGTTGATGGACTTTGTTTTCCAGGACTCCATACATCCACACTTAGGGGAGGGATGGATGCTGTGCATGGTTTCACCAAGAATGCTTTGAGTCTCTCTCATACATCCATGTATTCTTTTGAAGTTAGGGATGTTTTTTCCAACTCCTTTGAAACTTCTATGGCCAAGATTTCAATTAAAATATCATGGCTAGAAACACGTTCCGTTCCATTCCTGCTTTTTAACTTTTTTAAGACAAAAATCGTGTCCGTGAATTACCTTACACTGTGTTACACCTAATATTACCGCTTGCAACACAGGGAAGTTCCTTTATTTCCAACATTATACTCAAAAACCCCTGTGAGTTGGCTCAACTTGTATGATGTAATGATGTTTGTGGCCAACTATGAGGCAATCCACCATATTGGCTCCTGCTGAATTGCGGTGCGGCAGTTGCAAGCTCATCTTATTGTGTAATGAGCACTTACATTCGCAGCGGGGCTCTGCAAATAAGCACGAGCAGCTGTTTAAATACGGATATTACTCGTCTCTAGATTAATGCCTTCATTATTCCTGTCTATATTTGTTATGCCTATGTCTTCTAAAGACTGTTTAAGGTTGGCTGCAAAGTGTTGGCTCCGTACCAGCGCTTTTGTTGTATATTACATTACCAATACGCTCAAGGTTTCGTTTTACTTCCAGCTTTTCTTAAGTAACTTGCTTGTGCAGTCTAAATTTCCGGACACAAAAGGCACAGATCGGCGAGCAGCTGTTTTTTTAACAAATTGAAAACTGCGCGCATGCATTTTTTTTTATTTGGCCGATCGCCGTGACAAAGCTCTTATCGCCTGGGTGACTGCGGTGTCTGTGACATTTTTCAAATGTGTCTATTTACAATGGCATTGTGAAAGCTTGAACAAGGGCCCTGTTTTCAGCAGTCACTTTAAGGTCCCATTTTTACACTTGCGCATACATTTGTCAAGGCATTCCTGAGCTGTCACACTGAGAAAATGCTTTGAACGCTCTGAATTTTGAATGCGTTTTAATGAACAGAGAATATGAAGTGAAACAGATCCGGTGCTGGTCCTAGGTGTATGTAAATGAAATGTGAGATGAAGTGGTTGCTGCCCTCAGGGCTTCGACAAATCTGCACCATTCAGGCCTCTGACGCAGCCCCCCCCCCACACACACACACACGCCCCCATTCACCACTTTTCCCTGAGCCAACCTTTCTACTGTGCAATAGGGGACGCAGCGGAACTGCCCCGCCCCCTCCCCCAGGCCGGGGTGCCACAGCACCGAGGGGCACCGTCACCGGGCGAGGGTCGCTACCCGGGACCCCAACTGCCAGAGGTGTTCCTGCCCCTCGAGGTCGAGTAACCCCGGGGACGCCAGGATACAGACCCCCGCTTCTGCCAGCCATCCATGAGTCATACGACGACTATGTAAGTAAGACCCCACCTACACATTCCACAGTGTATTTATGTGCATAAATATAAATGCATGTTTTAGGTTTAGCCGTGAAACAAAAAGACCATCTTGCTGTGAAATTTAATGTAGACAATGGTGAGACAATGCACTGCGGGTAGTGAATATTACATACATGAGTCCGTAAATAATTCTAAACCGATGGTTTACTGTAAGAAGGTAGCAAACTGATGCAGTTCATTTTGTCCTGAAAATTGTGTGCTTTTTTAAAAATATTGATTGTATTTTATCTATGTGAGTATAAATAAGCTTGCCGTTGCATAATCTGCATCATTCCCAAGGATAAATGCAAAATGAAATACAATTTTGGTAATTTCATTTTTTTTTCCTAATTTCCATTAAATTGAAATAGGTGAATCGATTTGAAAAAACAGTAGTAATCTGCACCGAAATGAAGGAGACGCTGAAAATCCATTCGGCCGAACTACATTGATTAAAGTATGAAATTGCATTTTGCAAAATTCTATTTACGAAAGGTTAATACAACAGGCATTTGACGGAGCACAAAGGAACAGCCCGCACAGTCCGAAACCCAGTCAGTTTTATCCTCAAAAATCCTAACCTTCACAGTGTTTCAAATGTTGCGTGAAGGAATTCTCAGGGTCATTCGCGCCGCTCCTCGAAACGTCCGCAAGCCTTCATGAGCCGAAAACAGAGCGCTCTTCATCCCCAAAACTCAATGAAGGTCTTGACTGGCAAACATTCACCATCGCTTATCAATTTAAATTTTTTGTCTATCTACTGCGCTCAAACAAAGGTGCTGCCAAGCATCTGCCCACGATCTTCCTGGTGCCCAAGGTCACTGAAAGGAATCCAAGTGTTTGCTTAGGTCGGTGCCAGGTGTGTGCTGACCTAATGAAAGTGCACCATTTTCAACAATCAGTTTTCGCACAGCTTTTCTCTATGCAAACACTCCTTTGTGTCCATACAGCCGTAGATTGGAAAGTCTGCATGGGGAAATGCCAGAGCACAGTCTCATTACCGGGCAGAATTGAGTTCTGATGGAGCGCTCGCCTGTTCCCGACAATTTGCAGGAAGCTGGAAATCTAGTTTTTTTTTCCCTTTGGGGAAGGTGGGGGCTTTGAATGGATTGGGGCAGACAGAAGGATGCCATGAAATCATGGGTGAGGAGCTTTACTGGGTCTCACCTGGTCTTCGGCTCCAGCGCGGGACTACGATAAGAGCGCAGTCTTTTCGGTATGTAGAGGAGGTTTTAGAGGTCTTTGTTTCAATGTACTGCCCGCATGAACGCCCGTCCGTTTTTGATGCTCCCTTCAGAGTTTGCGTAGGAAACGACAAAAAACACTCACTCGGTCTTTCTAGCATGAATGTACGCCTTTTCTACCTTTTCCATGTATTTACTTTGCTTGTTTCATGAGCAAAACCTGTATGCGTTTGTCAAGCTTTTCCACAATGAAGTCTCGATACTCTCTGGGCCGAGACAGACTTTGTCGCCGGAAATTCTGTACCTGCTACTCGTGTAGTAGACTGAATGGAATTTAGAAACTGGCTCTTCTAATCTAGATTCTCTGAAATAAGTGATAGGAAAAACCTCTCCACTGTTAGCAAAGGGTTTGGCCTCACGTGTTTTCTCAGAGCCTACAAGTCGCAGTTTAACGTTCACATTTATCTTTGCCTTGTCTATTATGCAGTTTTAATTTAACACGGTTTTAAGATAACACATGGGCGGCGTAGCCAGTATCACTTTTGGAGGAATTGGAAAAAAAGAGTGAAAGTGTCCAGTGAAAGGGCAGTCGATTGTCCTGCATCACTGAAAACTGCTGCCGATGAGCTGAGAGGACACGCCAGAGCATTCTTCTGCTTTCGTCTTCAACTACTTAACCAAATGTCTCATGAGCAAAAACTAGCTTGTAGAAAGTGTATTTAAAGTGCTAAACTGCCTGGCAAATACAAGCAAGAAATACTGAGAGTTTTAAACACGTATGGGTTTATTTGGCCTTATCGCTTCTCGTATTACTGATGGGGTTTGTACTGTATGTAGCTGTAGCTACGGTAGCTGGAGTTATTTTGTGTGCTCTTTAATGGGCACAGAAGGCCACGTGGTTGTTAGTCATTCCGACTTTGAATGTTGCAGTTGAAGCATCTGGATTCGAAGCTCACCATCCAACGTAATGTCATCGATCAAGGCGATTCACCGTGAGTTGTTCCAGTTCAAATCACGTCGCACCAAGATTCACGGTTGCAAATCCAGCTCCCTCTGTCTGGAGTTTGCCTATTCTCTCAGTGCCTGAACTGGGTTCCTCCCACAGTCCAAAGATGTGCGTTTCTGCTTAATTGCTCACACTGGCTTGTGCATTTGCGAAACTGTGTGTGGCCACCCTGCAATAGACTGGTGTCCCATCCAGGTTGTAGTTCCATAGCCTGGTGCCCGGTAACTCCAGATGGCTGTGATCTTCACCAGGATTAAATGGTTAATGATAACAGATGGATAGATGGCTGTATAAATGGGTAACTAATTGTTTGTAACATAGTATGTAAATATATTATTATTAGCATCCTTGGCTAAAGGTGTTAGATGTATAATATTCATGGAAATACACTGTGGACAAAATTATTAAAGTTATTGATGCTCACCTGAAGCACTGGGACCCAAGTGACCTGGTTTTCCAATAATAATCGCTGTCATACACTGCAAACAATAGCACAGAGTAAATACATACGTGATTCAGTTTCAATTTAAAGCTTGCATTCTAGCAGGCTCAGACGCAGCACACGCGCGTCTCATCCGGATGCTGACCTGGCTGGGGGGCATCAGCATGATGAGTTGACTCCATCACTGAGCTCTTGTTTGGCTTTGCTGATGTTCACTGAGCTGTGCCGTAGATACTGCTGAGGTGCAGTTTTATGACAAAATGCCACAGTCTGCTACTGACCACAGAAACATCTGGATGCAGAAGTTTTGAAAAAAGCCCTTAACAAAATCTCTCATTGTGCTGAAACACAAGAGGTGCTTTGAAAATTCCTTTTGTGCAATATTTTGCTTCGAAACACTGAATTTCAGAACAAATCGGTTAAGGTGAAACCAAATGGTGTTAAAATTTTTAAGCAATTTAAGAAAAGAAATGTGCTGTTTGCAAGTTTTCAAAGTGCACAAATTAATCTTTTGTAGCTGTGTTTTCTACAATTTTACTGTTTTAGGTCTTTTTAAGTATGCACCACCTTTGCACATTGTTCAAAAGTGGTTTTGGTCTTTTCTCTTATGTAGATTTGCTCCAGGTTGTACAGGCTGGCTGGATGACATTCGTTGACCGCAGTTTTCATAAATACTGCAGATGGTCACTGGGACTGAAATCAGAACTTTGACTTTTTCTTTGGGATTATTCTCCTACTAAAGAGAGGTGGTATTTCTCATAAGTATTTTCTTACATCTTGCTCCCAGTCCCTGGTGACAAAAAGGTGCCCCACAGCATGATGCTACCACCACCATAAATCATTTTAAACATTGTGACACTTCAGGCGTGGGCAGTGTTAGGTTTGTTACCTATAGCACACTGAATTCTGGATAAAAGCTTCGTCTTGGCCTTATGTGTCTTGGTTTCCGTTAATAATCTGGATACATAAGGGTCGGTTATTAAAGCGAACAACTCATTCTGCACCAGTGCATACCGCTTTGGGCATTATTTTTTACTACCAGCATGAAGAACATGGAAAGACACAGGTGCTGGCAGCGCACCCCTGAAACACGGCTGAGTGGTGCTGTGGCAACAGCTCGGCAATAACATTAACCTTTTATATGGGGTGGAGGAGGGGTGTCGGCGCTGCAAAGCTGTAGATAGGTGCCTCGGTGGTGTGCCATCTGCCCCCCTGCACTCCACCAGACAGTGCAGTCAGGCGTACCTGTCCACTACGAACACCCCACAGATGCCAAAAGAGTGAATTTTCACTTTTTAACATATTTCAGATCAAGATCTGTCAGGGTTGTTGCATAAAAAGAATGCATTTATACACCTAACTGCCTGAAGGGCCTAGAGCAAAGCTAAAGAAATACCCTTAAATGCAGTGAGAGCCATTTGAAGGAGTATTTATTTGAATATCCAAATGAACATGTCTCTTTTAGTATGTCTTTACAGCTGTTGGTTGCACATACAAATGACGGCATGTGCTTTTCCACCATACTTGTCAGAGTAGTAACATTTTCATGTCGCCAGCAGCAAGGCATATCTACGCTGTATTATCTTGTTATTGTGTTATTTCAAGTTTTAGCAAAATCCTGTTAATAAAGCCGTAATAGAGATGAGCTATCATTCCCTGGGCAGGTCCTGCCTTCACCCATTTTAATTAAGTCCTCTTCTGCCGTACTCCATGTTAGAGGGTGGTCAAAGGGATTAAGCTCAACTGTTCATTACAGCCGCCCATGATGAACCCGTCTTTACTCCTGAGCTGTGCAGATCTCCAGCTAAATCTTCTGATCCATAAAATGCTAAACTTGCGAGATCAAAAGTTTGGCAGAATACTTCCAGAAGCCTGGTCCAAAAGCAGAAAAAAAGAAAAGAGGAAAAATACGAGGAGGGTCGCAATGCTGATATTGGGGCCTTCGCTGTATGCAGGCGCTGGTGTGGTGGGAGGCATATAATGCTGATAGAAGTCCATTGAAAAGGCTCCTTTAATGGGGAGGCTGAATGAATTCCAAATGTCAGAACATAATATTGTGTAATTTCATATATATTCATGCAGAATCACACCACAACCTTAGGGGGACCAACAAATCACTATTATAGCAACACGGCGCCAAAGAATCTTCCATCACACACACAGGAAAATGACAAGACAGAAATGTATTTCATCATTTATTTTTTTTTGTCCAGTAATAATACATTCCAGGAGAACTATTTTATGTCATATGTCATATTGGTACTGCTCTTCTCAATCCATTTGCAATTAAATTCACTATATGGTACTGAGAAATTGCAAAATCGATGCATGTTTGAACTAAACTGGGACAAATGACAATCCTGCCCGAGAAAGAAACGTGGAATGAGAGCAGAGGGGGCCAGAACGCTCTGCAATTATACTGCAATTCTATCAACGTGAAAGAATGTGAGTGACATCATTGGAAAATTGATCCGCCGCATAACAGGCTGAACAACAGCTTTCATTGTACCAATACATGACAGATTACCCAGATTTAGGTGTGCATATAGATCTTCTGAGCTTTAAATGAAAAAAAAAAGCACACTTTTGTACTTGGCAACGGTAATACACCTTACGGGGTCATATTACAAGCATCCTATTCCAAGTCCTTCGTTCTGCTATTTAAATGGAAGAGTTTTTTTTTATACGTTGCATAAGCATTAAATCATAAACAGGAATATTCCCACAGGCTTATTCTCTACCCGAGGAATTGAACTGCCTAATTAATTTGTGAGGGGAGCGCCGAGGGTAGTTGTTAAACAGCGGATTCTCCATTTTGATAAAGGAGAGCATTTTCGAGCCCACCTCGGTCCACAAGTGAAGGTAAAGCAAGAGGTCAAACCATTTAAAGCCAAAGTCCTTTTGTTTTGCATCGTCTGGCTTATGTCAACGGGCAGGGGATGCGGGGCTGCAGCGGTTAAGCTGGCTCGCGGCTTGCCCGATGCGGGGTTCGAGTCTGACTCAGCGGTGCGTGCGGGATTTGCAGGTTCTCCTCTGTGTTTGCACCCCGCTAAGGAAAAAATATGCTTGAAGAAGGCAGTCGCAATCTGCTTGCCTTGGAAACCACGCCAATGGTCGCCTCAAAGTCTGACATGACTTAGTGGCATTTTCCAAATCCAAGACATTAATGGGCTGTCTACTACTGTTTATTTTTTGAATGGACCCACAGATTTATGAATGCATACCCTCAACGGACTCCGATTATTAAAGTCACCACGATGCCCGCTATGTTTAGAGCGACTCCTACAATCGCTGCGGTAACAGTCCTACAGGTGACTTTCACGCTCCTCGGGGCTGCTAGTTCTGGAGAACGGGGTCCATTGTTTCTCCGCTTTGATCCAATTACCCATTTAGGGCAAAACTGTAAGGATTTTGCTTCAGTTTGGCTGAGTTTTGATCCCACTGTTTTCCAACAGAGTTATTAAACCGCCGAACCTTATCATTTATTTTCTGCTTCATTTTCCATGCGGATCCTCCCAGTACCATATGACATTGTGAGAAACCAATATTAAACGGCTTTATTGTGTAGCTATCTTTAATAATATTGCTCGTATTCAAGGACATTGGCGTATTTAAACACAGTGTGTTCTTGTTTGTTCAGTGTTGCTGTCTAATAATAGAAAATAATTATCCAGGTTCTTTTAGCAAAGTTTTTTTCTGCGCCATTCAGCAGACCGCGAGTGTGACACTTAAAAGTCTTTTTTCATTACACTTTAGCCAAAGAAAATATTAGATTATTACTTTGCCGAACATGCTCGAGCTTTCATAATTCAGAGCCGGCGCACAGCAGCAAATGCTTTTTTTTGCTCTATAAATATGCATGCCATACTAATGCGCACTACAGAAGGAATCCTCTGGGAGGTTTCATAAACAAATATAACAGAGCTATGATTAAATTATTATAAAGCAATCTTCTTGGAAAATTATGAAAAGGGTCTTAAATCAAATTAAAACCTGTCTTTCTGTCAGATGTCACGCCTATTATTGTTTTCCAGATAGAACGCAGCGCACAGCTTCTGTATGAAAGCGATTCTGATTTAGCGCCGCTTTAATATATTACTTTGTTTTCCTCTTCCTCCGAATGCAACTGTTCAGGTTTGTTTAACAGCCAAGTCGGCGAAATCAACTTTATCAAGCGTTCGCTTTATAGTTTGTGGCGGAAGAGTTCCTGTGGGGCGTATTAACGTTTCAAAGCAAATAAAAATGTTGATGCGGAATTGAAAGATAAATCCAGGCTCTTTCCGAATACGAACAATTTGTAAAGACCCAGTGATGCATCTTTTCAAGGACTGTTACTGTTGTCAGAAAAAAAAATTTAAAAATTGCTCTGGTAGCTGTAATACGCAGCACCGTGACAGAGCGAAGTGAATGTCACAATCTTTAACACAATATTTAGGAGAATATAATTCAAAGAATTAACCGAAGGGGGTTTGGGCGATATTTAGAGCTGAAGGATTCTCAGCAGTGCATTAGCATGTGGGAATGCAGTTTGTGTACCGCTGTATCTAATGCGGACGGCATGGTGGCACACCAGGTAGTGCCGGTGCCTCACAGCTCCTCAACTAGATGTTCTGACATAGGTTTGAATGCAGATCTGTCTGCGTGGCGTTTGCGTGTTCTCTCTTTGTCCACGTGAGTTTCCTCCAATAGTCAAAAGACATTGTGTTTCAGCTCAACTGGTGTCTGTGGTGTGTGAGTGAATCGGTGTGTATTTGCCCTGCAGTGAATTGCTACCCCCTCGGTGGTGTTCACACTTTACTGCATGTCAGCAGACCTCTTTGATGCTGCATTACACAAACAGCTAAAGATGATGGATGTGAATTCTGTTAATAGCTACTACATCCTTCTGACGGAAAGTTATTCACCTCCTGTTTACTGGCCGTGCCCATTTTGTACATTTAATTGAATCAATTGGAAATTAAAATACAGTACAGTAGTGCTCCCATACCCACAGGTAGTAGACAAGACCTACTGCGGTTACATGAAATACCGAACGCCATATATAGCGTGTTATTCGTGTAACATAAGTAAATACGGCAAAAATTTAATTGATAAATTTTGCACAATAAGACGTTACCAACATTAAATAAAGTAATGATAAAGTGTATAAAGCGCTTTTTGAACACAAACGCTGTGGTAACGCAGCAACTAATGCGAACAGCGAGAATGGCCCGTTCTCGCTCGGCAAACGTTACAACACAATGTAATAGTAGTAATGTTAGTTATTTGCCCAAATCTGGGTAAAAGTGGTTTTCAGCCTACCCCAAAGTAATAGGGTGCTTGGTCAGTCAGGACAAAGCGCCATTACAGCACCGCTAAACACACACATACTTACGCCATCACACTTACACACACGCCGTGAGTAAATGTAGTCACCAGCTAGCCTTGAAACCGTGGGACTCGGAAATCGGGCCCACGCGGTCGCAGGAAGAACATGCAAATGAATGAGTCAGATTTAAACTGCAACAGCCTGTGCTCTGCGAGACCGCAACACTATCTGCTGTGCCACCATGCAGTCCTATTACTACAGCTAATAGCAACAGGAAAACTAATGCTGCTACACTTCCTGACATTACTGCTACTTTACTTCTAAAATGTATTATTATGAGTAATAGCAGTAGCATCGTTTGCTGTCGTAGTATGAAATTATATGCAGTGAAATTTGAAAGCGTGGGGGTCAAATGATGAAAACGTCAACTTTAAAAAAGAAGCCCCTTCTTTTGCCACCTGCTGCCGTGAAGCGGCCCCCCGTGAAGATCGGTCGCTGTCGGCGGTGGCACACGTTCCCGGCTCATAGTGAAGAACTGCGCTGAAGCCGCTTGGCTCTTCGCTGTCCCAATTACATTGAGGAGAACCTCTCCACCCGTGTGTTAACACTTGATTTATTTCCCGTTGGTTTGTTCAAAGGAACCCGAGTTAATTGCTTTTCCTGCCGAGTGTTAAAATATAAGGATCAAGCTTCATTAACTTGGAGGCTGCGCTTGTTATGCACAGTGGCTTGTACGTCCATGTAAGGGTTAGTGGGGTGAAAAGCTAAGGCACGTTTAGATAAGTGAGATCCCCTACATGGCGACAGGCTGGAGTCGGGACTCCGGGTCGATAAGGAACGCTTGCATTGCGCGGCGCTGCGAAGGGCCCCCGTGCGCCCGTGTTATCGTAATGGTGTTCCTCCTCAACCCGTCGCTTGTTTCCAGTCTCGTAGGATCAAGCTGGGGGAGAAGGAAAAGACAGGGGACCAAGGGACCACCAACATAAATAGGGCATAGCCAGCACAGGGAGTTGAATTGAGAAACTAAAATGTAAAATTTGCTATGCTGACATACACAGATAATCAATTGCGATAACTTTTTTTTTTTTTTTTGTTATATTTACTGTACATGAAAGTAATCTCAAAAGTTTCCGTTGACGTTGTTTTTGAATTCGGGGGTAAAGCAAAGGGATGAATTAAGGGTGTTTCGAAAAAGCGCAAAAAATGTTCAATTAGTTTGACACAAAGGACGCCGGACCCGTCATTATGGGGACATTTCATATGAGAAGGCCATGGCATTACAGCTGGAGAAAAAAAAACAACTTAATCCCTTGCATAATCCTTAAGTTTAATTTAGTCAAATCCGTGTTCGCTCTCGTAACACCGCTCTTGAGCCCAAAGCAGAATTTAAATCTGCTTGAACTTACAAACGGGAGAATTTTAGCGCTGCTCTGAGTTCCACATGGGTTCTTGGATCCATACTGCTGTGTGGATGAAGCGGCTCCTGCCAACTGTATCGGGCAAGAAAACCGGAATAAAATCCATTACATGATGTTCTGAACACTATTAATAAACCTTCGGGCAAGTAAATTAGAGGCGGCGTGAAAGATAAGACTCAATGTATCATGAAAAATAGAAAATTGCAGGCTATAATGACAATATTCCCCAAAAACGTTGCAGGTAGAATGTCCTATTATGAAATGATGCCTGTTATATATGGCAGCATATAATCTCGGTTCCGTTTCGTTATTCAAAGTTTCTTCGGAAACCTTTTAAATGCTCTGTGTGATGCGGTTTGATGAGCTGTCACTAATGCTTTATCATAAATGCAGCTCCGAGCTTTGAGACTTTAAAACAGGCAAGACGTTATTGTTCTTAGTAGATGTCTCAGTAACAGAAGACGACAGTGCAAGTCCTTATTTTGAATAATATATACACGCTAAGTAATACGTTTGATGTGATGAAAGAAACTGAAAAATTAATTACCCCATTGAAGTGTTCTGAATTCATGTATACTGGAGAAAATCCTCCGTACATCCCTGCATTGGCAATTGCTTTGTGTGACAATTTGTCATCTGCGGGCGAACTTAAATGGATGTTCAAATATGAAAACTTCAGGGTCTTTGAAAATGGATTTTTCGAAACTGAATTACAGAGCCGTTAATCAACATTTTCCTTTTAATTGAAATACAGGCTTCGGTTTCCAATGGCAGGGCTTTTGGTGTTGGCGCAGGGATTAGATATGGGAGATTATGGGGATGACTGACACGAACAAACACTTTGAAAGGAAGGAGCGCTTCAAACGGGCTGGAGAGATTACGGGAAATTGCAGGACGCCGGCACCTTGGAAAATTGGGCGAGGAATAAAGGGGCCGGGAACAAACACCCTCGCGATATCGGGTAAACGTCAACCACGTCAGAGTGAGAATTTGTTCGGTCAAGCATTTGGATTTGCTCGCCGCATCGGTCTTGCCCTTGCTTTGTAAAGTCACAAGGGTTCTCCAACTGTCCCACACATAGGCTTAGACCCCTAACGCTGAAGCAAACCTACCTCGGAAAAATGAGCGAGAGACTTATACATAAAGCCATACCGGCTCGGACGTCCCCAGGTTAACAAGGTCTGCGTAAGGGACCAGGACAAACCAATGGAAAGTGGGCTACTGGAACAAGATGCACCTGGACTACGACTGATATATATATATATATAATAATTGTTATAATATAAAAATTATAATTCATACATTAATTGTACTGTTTCTCTGATTAGCAAAAATTACAAGAGGAGAGATCAATTTCAGCCTTGCGTTTTAGTCAGTCTATGGCTCGAAAAGCAGAAGAGCAGCCCACCCTCTGCTTTTTATTCCTATGGAGCTTACAGTGAATTAAAGCTGACCGATGCAAGGGTCAGGGCTCCATATTTTATTAACTTGTTATGTTATTATCGTGCCGCACTCTGGCATGAATCGGGATCGCATAATGAATATTTAACAGCCAGCCATGATTTTTACATTCATGACAAGACGCAGAAAAGGCCGTTGTTAGAGCATTTATCATGGTGCCGGTGTCATTATGTACACGGATAATGGTGTATCTCAACCGTGTGGAGCAGACTGTCACAAAATAATGTGTTTGCGTGGACGAGAGTCCTTCAGCCAACACGAACCTGGGCAAAGAGACATTAACTGTAAATGCATGGACTGCAACCTAGGCTTGTGGTCATGGATCAGAAAGAGGAAAAAAGCCTAAAATAAGCCTTAACAGAATATAATTGTTTATTATTATGCAACGAAAAGGATTGCAAATGAACTTTTGTAAGAGTGACTGTTCTAAATGTGTTTTACTAATGCATTTCTTGTGGTATTGATGGAAGCCTCAACAAAATTGGTTTAGTTTGTTTTTTGTTTTTTGTTTTTTTTTGTGAATCAAAACCCAATAAGGATGGACCAATGGAATCTGGTAACCACTGCTAACCCAAATAACGGTTCACATATTTCATTTGCCTCCCTGAAAGTGCACTGAACGTTTTGATCGATGCTCAGCTAGTTATAAAGCAACAACCTGTAAAGGCTTACGCAAAAAAAAAAAAAAAAAAAAAAAAATCTATACAAACACTCTAAAATTTGGCCAGGAGTGCTGGGGAAACCAGGTGCTTTAAAACAGGCTTTGTGCTCACCTCATAATGGATGTTTTGTACTTGTAGGTATTTCTTCTTTTTAATTCTATAATAGTATTAAATTCACAGAATTTGTGGTGCCTTTAGTGCAGTCAAGTGTTGTGATGCATTTAATTGAAGATCTCTCGATAGTAACAAACCGGCGCACAACTGACGGCGGTTTTACACTTCTCCAGCCAAACTGTCACAGGTAAACACTACTCTGCCACATTAGCGGAGGAAGTTTGAAGTTATGTTTTGTTCTGCTCAAACACATAAGATCCTATTGCACGGCCTATTAATCTACTTCCACATAAAAGCTCTAATAACTATGGAAATTTCAAGGACTCCATTTGGAAAATACAAATACATTATCTTGCAGACCACATGCTCATCCTCTGCCAACTTGCCATCTTCAGTTCCAAAAAAAAGAGCTTCTCCTCTAATGAAACCCTAGCTTAGGCCTTGTTGGGAAATTGTCCAATAACTCGTGTTTAATCCTCAAAAATCCATGGACAGCCTGAATTATGGCTTCCCTTTGATATTTGAAAGGGGATTTAGAAATTATCATTTCTTCTGAATCAATCATTTCACCTCCTCAAGTTACAGAAAGTATTTTGAAGAATATGCTTTGAGCCATCTTCTAATATGAAGTGCATATTTTGGAAAAGTGGAGTAGTGGACATGACAGTCATTGAAAAAATTGAGTTCCTTTGTAACCGTACATAAGTAAGCAGCTAAAGACACAAATTCACTTTGCAGGTTAAGTGAGGTTACACAAACAGCTGCGTGGACATGGAAGTATTTACTTTTCCCAGCACCAAACTTCAAACGGTATTAAACTGTTCGTAGTTTAGAAGACGTTCATGCACACGAACCGAGCAATGCACGCAGTAATACGTGAGCCAGCGCTACTTCCGACAGCGCTGTTTTGCGCCGCCATTCTTTCATTTCAGGGTAAATTATCATAAAAATTGACCATATTTTTACATTTTTCAAAAACTGTTTCTAAACAATTTGGAGAAAAAAAATGTTTAATTTATTACCCCTGAAAAATGCTCTGTGTTTACTTGCTATTATGAAAGGTGGAGCTAACCTATTTTGTGTTATCTTGCGCAGTTTTCCAGCTCTGTTTATCCTATGAACTCTTATAGCTCCAATCCATTAAATACTTCAGCACTTCATTTCTCCATTCATCTGGAGTGCTAACTGAGGTGTTACTGTATATGCAGGAATAGGTAGGCTGCTGGGTGCTGCTGTTAAACCCTTCAGCAAGATATGGTATCTAAATTGCTAGGTTGGAAATATATTATTTTACCTCTGTTTTATGGGTGAAATTAAAACTAATTTTTGGATTAAAGTACTTATTAGGAAACAGAATACAAGCCAAATTTCACCATGCAAGTTCTGTAAATGCTTTCAGCTGAAACTGGAATAAATTGCTAGATTTTGTTCTGGGTTTTGGGTTAACAGCTGCCACCCCCAGAAAGGATAACGCCAGGATGTTAGGAAATGGTGAGTAGCGTTAGTGGTTGTTTAAATGGGAAAAGATAAAATGACTGGGAAGTTGTCTTCCTTCCCTGGAAAATCTTTAGCCAGGCGGTGCTGGGATTTTGCCACACCTCACAGACCAATTTCCTCTTTACAGTTGGAAGCAACTGTGTTTGTCAACAACTGGCAATCCTTTTCGCAAGTGTCAGAGGAGGATGTGTCGCTCCTCTCATGCAGACTGCGGTGTTGCTAATGGGAGCAGCACAGCTCCTGCACAATTGGCGTTCCTTTTGCCCGAGAACAAAACCATTAGTCGCCCTAGTTTTGTGATGATCAGATTTCTAGAGAACCGCGAAGAAGCTCTTTTCTCCGGAGCAGTTGGGACAGTGTTGCTGTTTTTCATTTTTCAGGGTTATGATGACGGTTATGACGGCGAGTATGACGATCAGAGCTATGACGCCTACAACAACAACTATAGCAGTCAGTCAAAGAGGTACTTTTTTTATTAATTTAAAGAAATGTGCTATAATCTGTTGTCCTGCCAATGACCTCTTACTGGGATTTTTTGTATTTCCTTTTTGCGTATACTTGTATATTTTACATAATCATTATTAAACATGTTTTAATAAAATATATCATGAAACAGCAGAAGACTTACCTCTGGAAATAACAACCTACCTCCTTTTATAACAATAAATATTTCAACTTCTTATATTGTTGGAGATAGAATCCATATTCAAGAAAAACTCTTTTACCAAAAAGCTTTTACTTGTTCTTAGGTTATTTCACCTCCCTATTCACTGTGCGTGCTTTTACCCTGTAGCTCTTCTGCTTAAAATTTAAACTCAGAAACCTCCTGAAAGTTCTCGTTTCCCAGAAAATGTGCAAGTCAGTGCTGCAAGAAAAAAAGTATTCGGTTATGTAAAATGTCTGAGTGTGTCTCGGTGTTTGGTGTGTGCTCAATTATTTAAAAACGTTATCGATTTTGTATGAACATTAATGAATTACATTGGCCAAAGGAAATGTGTAAGTGAAATCGTAAAATGTTAACAAATCTGATGAAATGCAATAAATAATATTTAACGGTTTACGGTATTGCAATATTCTTTTAATTCAAAAAGGATGAAAGTACAAAAACGAATGTACAGCTCTTTTATTCTTAGACGTCTTTATACGGTATTGGCAAAAAAAAAAAAAAAAAAAAAAAAGATCAATTGACAGTTCGCAATTCCCCATTTGGATTCCGTTAATAAGCGCTTGTCCTCGCTGCATACGCATGAGGGTGATTCATTCTTTGGTCAGAGCTGTCATGTGTTTCCACGCGCACACAGATGGCCTTTAGCACCGAGTGACGGTGTCAGCACTAGCAGTGCCGCCCTCGCGCTAGCTGTGCTCACGTTTGACTTGCTTAACCGCATCATTTAATCAAAGCCTGGGGTGTCCAGCTATCGCCCTGTCGGATACATTCTCCCGAAAGTAGAAGCTTATGTCCCGCATCCCAAATGCTTGGCCTTTCATGTTCGCATCGCACGGTATAACTTTTCAAAAAAAAAAAAAAAAAAACGTAAGCGAGCTGATCTTCTCCAGCTCTTTCTACGGTAGCTGGCGGTGCCGTAGACGTCATGGACCGCAAACGCATATGATGGGGAACTGGCGTAAGAATGTGAATCCCTGTCAGTTAAGGAGCTCATTTGTCTGGTTAATTTACTGGGAGATGAGCTGGATTGTAAATTGTAGGACCCTCAGGCCCTCCAGAACCAAATCTTTTAATTGGTCTATTAACCTTAAAACAAGGCTGGGAGCCTTGTAGGCCTCGCTCGCCTCTGTTACTTAAACACTTATCTTGTCAAGTGCGCTGTGCCGCTGCTGTGCTGGAAGCTGGCCCTCGTCTTATCTGTCATTATAAGCAAAGTGGGTCAGTACTCAAAAAATAGCCATAAATAATAAAGGTAGGCCTGCTTGCATGTATTGTGCTGCCGGGAGACTCAAATTGGGTCGTAATTATTCTCTGACTGCCGGCTTAGCGTACGAAAAATCCAAGGGCTATGTTTGACATCGTAATTGTTGTTTAAAAATCAATTATTCTGGACTTTGCAGAGCAGAAAAATACAGATAACCTGGAGTTTTAGCCTTGGATTACATTGTTTCCCATTGTGCCGTTGCAGCGCACGTGCACAAGCGGTTCGTTCACGTCTTAATGCCTTATTTCACCGCAGCGTCTCCGAGTACTACGACTACGGCCACGGGACAACAGAGGAAGCCTACGACAATTACGGTAAAGACCGATCAGTTCTTTTCCATTTTTTCGCTTCGATGTTATGCCGGTGAATTGAAACAGAAAAAAAGCAATCGATCGCTTTTGCCGTAGGTGATAAAGAAACGCACTTTTTTTTGCGCCTTTTACGCTGTTGCTCTTCACGGATTGGTTGGTTTTAGCCAAAGCGCAGGGTTGGAGCACTGGTATCCAGGAGAGGTTACTTTTCAGCAAAACCCCTCCAGCAATTGATAAGAAGCCACAGATTGATCTCCATGGAGACAGCTGGGTGCCTCACTGGTTCCTGGGAGTGTTTTTGACCAGCGTCGGATCTATTGACTCAGTGACGACGCCCCGGTTGCGGCTCTGTCTAATCCGAGGTGTCGTCGCGGACACGGTTGCACGCGTTCTTCGAGAAGGTTTTCATTCCTGATATGGCTTCCGGTTTGTATAGATGTCTCGCTAGGTGGATTGCTTAATGTGGCATTCGTGTTCACCCGTGTACACTTTCACGGCCTTCCTGTGTCTTAACAAAAGCATCCAGGTAGATGTATCTAATTACAGAACAGATATCCATGTTCTGCTCTCTCGTATAATGACTAAAGATAACCTTCTCGAATGCTGTTTGAACTCTTGGCATTTCAGTAGGAACGCGTGTGCTTCTCTGGACCTTTGGGTTGAAAGTGTGGAAACAGAATATGGTGCAAAAACGCTTAATAATTCCGCAGCCTTTGACCTTTCATAATAAATCGTATGAGTGACCAAAGTGGCCAGTTCACCCAATTCCCAATTCCCGGTTTACAACAGCGCCTCATATCCAGGCCTTTTAACACCTTGTGTGATACAGGCATGACCTACAGTGCTGGCAAAAAAAAGGAGTCTGCCAGTGCCTTTTGTGAGAAGTCAGTTATATTTTTTCCCATCCAGAGATAAGAGGAGATGTTTTGCAGCTTTGTCTGAGGACTAGTGTCCCGTGAGCTTTCCCGGCTGACCTAGCTGCGTGGCTAACTGCACAGTGGGCTTTAAAGCGAGAAATACCCCAGGCATGCAAATGGAAACCTGGAGGCCATGCTGCTGGCCAAGCACAGGACTTGGATGAACACTGAGGCGGCATCCAATCTGTCACAAACGTGTCCTTGTAGGATTACAGCAGATATGAAGTATCCTGGTCTTTTTGGCAGGCGGGCTACATGCAGAACATCCCATTGTAAGCCTGCCTGTATGTGGCACCTCCCTCTGGCATCCCGGCACGTCATGCTCCACAGCCATGGAACGTGGATGCGACACAAAACCAAAAGGGCAGTAATTTAATTTTATGCTTCATAAACACTTTGTGACGTGGAACCACAAGCCATGAGGAATTTTCCATTTTTGCATGCATGTATGTAATTTGAATAATCTTAACAAACAGGCCGCGGTCAGGCCTGAATTTTCCACCAAATGCCTGCAGTGGGCACAGTGCCCATCTTATTAATTTAGTCCGACAGTTTACCTGGTGCATCTCCGGTTGGAGAATAAAGACAGTCCTCTCTCCCGTAGTCAAACAGGTGTAAGTCTGACTGGTCGTGACGTCCTTCAAAAGACACAGAAGGAGGCATGTCCTCGTTCAACTTTACTTTTCTTTGTTTCCTCAGTGAATAATTATGCTAAAGTACAATTTTATTATTGCTCCTACTGCAGAGCAGAATTAAGGAATACTAAATGCCACATTTCCGAAATTCTCAAACGGTCCCATAAGCTAAGGTGCCCTGTCCATGAAATATTTGACAACAGCACACGCCATAGGCCCCATTCTGGGTGAGAGCACTGCCTAGCATCAGCACAGCCAAGCTTAACAGCATGCCAGGATACACAGTGGCGCATTAAATATGATAGGTTTCCAGCATAGCTCCGAAGGTTACGATTCTTGGCCCTGCGGGGGATAATTACGTTAGACTGAGGGCTACTAAGCATGTTCTTGAGGCCTGGAGCCGCGCTGATTTCAAGCAAAAGCTATGTTTATGACAGCGGGATCATGCTGGGTCTCTCTCGGCGAGCTTTTTGAGAAGGATCCGTACCCTTTCTGTTGTGCGGGTACCCAGCTGTGCATTACAACGTGCTGAGTTTTGTGTGTTGCACAGCAAAGCTACAGAAGGTATGAAGGCAAGGTAGATATGGCTTGTGTTTGGATGCTGCCAGGATGCACACTGGTTCGAAACACATCCAATAATGAATATATGTTCGCGGCAGATGTGATTCTTGGCGCATTCTCTAGCCCAAGTTGCACTGAAGAGCCAACGCATTGTACGGGTTTTCATTTTTAAAACTTCAAGAACCGCCAAAAATCATAGAACATGGCGGCAGTCATTTTTCCATATTGAGGCCTTGCCGGAATGCATTTCAGAAGCACCCGGGGAGATATCCCAACATGTTCGCTTTGATCGTCATGTTTTTAAGGGCGGATTAGCACTCAGAATCTCAGAATGACATAATTTTAAATCACATTCAGCCACCATGTACAATTTTTGTTCTAGTGTATGGTTCTGCTGGATCATTTTGTCATCGCTGGAACTATTAAGTCTTTGTTGTATTTTTTGTTGACGTCTGAGCTCCATAGACGTATTGTGTGAAAGTTCCTGTGAACGCAGCATCCAAGCATATCGAATCGCAAGATGACTCGCATTCGGACTGAAATGGGTGTATGTCTGCCTACTTGGCACGCAGCATGGTCATTGTGCGTAAACAAGGTCATGGTACAAGCACACAGAAAAGAAAACTGTTACAGAGATGATAGCTGTGTGTCTGCCCGTAAGCGGTACGGTTTTTACTGTATGTTCTTGGTGTATCTTGCTTTTAGCAGAAGAGGACTGGACCGCAGCCCGCCCTAACCTGAAAGCCCCCTCAGCAAGGCTATCTCGACGGGGCTACAGGGAACATCCCTATGGTAGATATTGAAGGTGCTCCACATCTGTGACCTCCAACAAAAGACAGCCCTATAACTCTGTGGCCCCCCACAAAAAGCAAGAAAAGTTAATCATTCTTTTTCTTCTCAGTTCCCCCAAGGACCTCACCTCCAGGGGTGTTACATGCATAACCCTTAATCTCTGACCCGACAGTGTCAGCTTTCTGTTTTTTGATAACATGGACTTGTTTTTAAAACGTATGAGAAAAAAGCAAAAAAAAAAAAAAAAAAAAAAAAAGAGGAAAAGAAAAAAGAAATACAAACTAAACAAAATCTGGCAAGTTATGTCGATAAATCGTGCACTGGAATGCTGTTCTTCCTGGTTGTCTATCTGTGTATCAAAAATAAAAGCATGAAGTCTCCACTTGATGCTTCCTGATGCCTTGTAGTGAATTCTGGTTTTCTCCTTGAAGGCAAGAAAGAGTTGCAAGTTTTAAGTGATGATAAACAAGTTGTAGATAATTTCTTTCCTTTAATATTTGTTAGTTTTATGATGTTAAATATTGAATATGTAAATTTAATTTTAATTTTGTCATTTGGGTTGAAAGCAATCGGCTATGTCTGTAGCTAACTTTAAGTGCTCTGTTCAGTGTTTAACCTGTATTTGTATATAAAACATATAATAAAAAAGTAACTTAAAGCACCCTGTTGTAAGCCTCTCTAAATAGGTGATCATAACTTGTCGAATTTGTCTTGCCATAATTTGTCAATAAAGCTGAAATCCTTTTGTAAAAATAGAGACATTTGAATGTCTTGTTTCTAGCAGTAAATGCCTGCTTGGTTTTTCCTGCAGCAAATGGCTAAAATGTTTTGATACATTAAAAAATTAGCAAAACTGAATTTTAGAAACTTTGTCAAGTCCTTTTTGTGTAACAATAGATAAGCTGTGTTAATACACTACAAAGTATTGTTAAATAATTTTAAAGTTAAGTTTTAAAGAGCTAAATTGTTCCTTGGTCAGTCACATAATTGTATAACATGTTAATGGAAAGAAACTGTTTAGAACAATAAATGGATTTTTAAACTATCCTCTAAGCTTTCATCTTACTAAACACAAACTCTGAATGACTTGTTTGCCTTAGCTTGTCTCTGAGAATGTTATGGAGTAAAACGAGGTAAGAATGGCCCCCACGTCAAAAGGACTGTCCAGATGCTTTCACCCTCTGGGTTGGCCGGCCTATTCAATCCCCCCCTCCCCCCATTGAACATTGCATAAACTCACCTTCTTTGTCTTCACTCTTAGGAGTGGATGGAATGCATTATTTAGATTGTCTTTTATTAACTAACCCATCAGTGTTTATTTTTTTCCTCCTTTTTTTTTTGTTATTCAACCCAAGAAAGATGCATATGTAATTTCCAGTGCTTTAAATATGACCACCTTTGAAGGCCGTTTAGCCCTCTGAATTCTCTTTTGTGACTGGTAGATCCGAAGGCTGACGCTTTTAAAGACAATAGATCGCGGGACTCAAAGGATGACTAAACAATAAGCAGGTAACCCCAATAATAACTCTAATTTTGCGTATGCCAGTCATAAATGATAAAGTTACTAATAGTTAAAAAAGTAAACCTTCCCAACCTAACCCCAAATAGGTACCTAGGCTTTTTAAAACCGCTAATTAATGTTAACTAGCGACTTCCGAAAATTACTCAGCCACAAAAAGGAAAAATAACTCATGTAATCGATAAAAGGAACTAAAACTAATATTAATGTTTCTCCAGCTAAACTTTAGCTACATAACCAGATACAAAAAAGATTGCAAGAATGGAATAGGGCAATCGAAAATTTGCCTTAAATGCAATTTCCATTACTACTTCCTTCCAATACCCTCTGTCCTCTTCCCCCTGAATTGGTTTACTTTTTTGATAGTAACACATGCTAAGGCATTTTGTGAGTGCTGAAACAGATTAACTTGCATGCATGTATAGTATTCTGGTTTTAGTGGAGGCCTTGCTGTATTTGTTACTGTTTTAATGGCATTTTCAAACAATTAATGTATTTTCTTTCGACAGGGGTCACAGGTCATGCGAGGAGCTCATTGGAGCCAAAGACGTAAGTAACAGGTAAGTCAGTAAGCTTCGAAGAACATTGTTTTGCCTTTCGGCAGTTAAAATCGTGCCGTTTCGGCTATGGGTATGAAACGTCTGTTATTTCCCATCTTTAATATACAGATCAAATGGCTGTAAATGATTAATAAATAAATGAATTATATCAATTCAGCAATGCTGCAAGTAAGCCGTTAGCCTTTTGAAATGCGGTTAACTCGACGGTCAGCACAACTCGAGGTCGGATTTGCAAAATTTGACTTTCTTCTGAAGATGCAAGAGTGGAATCAATAGCAAATGTTAAGAATTTGCTTTTAACATTCAGTTATGTAAATAAAAGCGCTGAAAGTAAGGAGCAGAAGGTAAGTTGTCAGCACTTGTCATTTGGACGACTACTCGCTTAAGCTGCTGCTGGAGTTGTTCCGAGAAACAGTTGCTGGAATTGATGTTATGTATTTCCATGAGTATAATTTAAAATTAAAGAACATATTGGGTATTAAACTTAAAACAAATTAACCGGCGACATGCAGAGTACGTATACATATCCTTGGATGTATTCAGTTCCTACAAAAAAGATGCAGTTCTCGAGGAGAGGAAGTCAAAGGTCTCGGATGGACGCTTGCCGCAGCTGTCTTCTTAGAAACGTCTCGAGATGACGATATGATCGACGATCTGTCACCGAAAATATATAGAACGGCAACGGCTGAAACGTAGGAAGAGATGTTAAAATGACTGCATGTGGCCTTATCAGTTAGAGTCGTGCTGTATTTAGTTGAATTTATACTGTTCTTCTGCATGTTTCTGGCTGCAGGATGAACAATATTACACGAGCTTCAGAGGAGGTTAAATCCCAAAACCGAGCCTTTATGTAAATCCACAGTAAAGTGCCACATAACATACTGTTTTCCACGGGTGGTGGTTTTGGTAAACTCTAGTAAATGATGTAATAAATACTCGAAATGAATTAGAGAAGGAAAATCATTGGAATCATCAGCCTAGTAGTCCGTGTGATGCGGAGGGAGCTCTTTCAGCTGTTCAGCTGCGAACGCTGAGCTTATTTCACATCGGAGATCCATATCTAAACAGGGGAAATGGGATTTTGAGTTCACGCTGATGATCATGGGGTGTAAGATGGTTCTGCATCTTATGCGTCAGTCTCACGGGTGGCGCCGTTGTGCACGGACCGTTGCGAACCAATTTTACATTTCGAAAAATTCCGAGTGCGAAATTCCTTTGTACTTCTTTTTTTTTAAATGAATCACAAAAAAGAGTGAATCAATTTTCCTTCACCCCCCCATTCCATTCAAAAAAGCGACTCTGTAGAAATTAGCTGTGCCCTTTGCTAATCTTTTTACCGCAGGTCTAGGGAATTTAATTAAACTGTCTGGCAAATTCAAGTCTTTAATTACGGAAATGCAAAGATTGATTTTTCTTGTGTGCCCACCAAAGTCCCTTAAAGCGTCTAGGTGTTTTAACTGAGACAAAATGAAACGTGCGTCCTAGTACAGCGCTTCGCCAGTTTTTCCGTCCCTTCTCTGCATTTGCTTGAACCCTTGAAATGTTCACCCTATCATAACCTGTTTTGTTCTACTTAATTTATCCAATGAATGAAATATTTATTTTATAGCATACACGCGGCCTGTATGCATGCATTGGCTTAGCAGTTATAGACAGCCTTCTTGAATGACAAATGATTTCTCAAACTGTTTACTCAGCCTTTCATACCTTCTAGCACATCGTAATACATGTTTAATGCGTTGTTCTCATACGTAGAAAAACCTGAAATGTGTTTTATAGGTTGTTTACGGAGTGCTGCCGAGTTTGTATCAATTTTGCTATATCACAATCCCTGTGACTGAACCCATTAAGAACAACCAGCATCTTTGCTGTTTATGGTTTCCACTTCATATTGCCAGAGGAATGAATGGGCAATCATAGCTGTGTAATGAGATGTAATATCTTCTCCATTTTTCGTCCCCACCTCTGCCATCTCATCAAGCGGTTTACCTGAACTCGGCCCAAGACGTCTTTAAAGATTCACCGAGTCGTAGGACCTCATTTTATCCCCGTCAATTATGAGACACGGGTGAGGAGGGAAGGATTCATTGTCATTCATTTTGCCCTCAGACCAGTCATCCAAAGTAAGCAATTTGCCATGATGAGGTGCTTTAAAGTTGTTTAGCAAGCAGATACTCATCTCATTTTATTCGCCAGCGTTGCTTCCAGTAAGAAGGGAGAGGCTCTTTCCTTTGGATTAAACATATCAGCAGGACAGAAGGTGACTCGGGGAGGCCATAATGGTCGTATGTGTTATATCTGAGGGATTATTACACTAAGGTACTGAAACCCACACATAAAAACCAAGTCCCTAGCAGAACGAAAGAAAGGGTAAATAATTCTGCTCTGTCTGTCTGGCTGCCTTTGGTCTGCTGTAAAGGTGACAAATGCTGTGTACCTAAGAGTACTGACAGTTATTCTTCCACCACTATGGTAATATACGGTATAAATTCTCCTTCATACAGTGCAGAAGGAATAATTATGGTTGGTGTGAAACAACTGCAGTGTTTGATTTGAAATATAGGGCTCTGAGATTTATGTGCATATTGAATTTACTGTCAGATACTTTTTCTCCACTAGGATACAAAAAAAAATCGGAAAATTTCTACCCTGTTTGATGCTGGACAACGACAAGGAAGTCGCAGGGATGGTTCAAGTGTCAGAGGATATTAGTTGATGTGTAGTTAAACAGAGCAGCGTCAATATTTTTTGTTTTTTTTTTTTTCTTTTTTGGGGGGGGGGGTTTCTGTGCAATTCAAAAATGTGTAGTCTTTATGATAATATGCCCCGATTTAAAGAAATGGGCAAGATCTTAATAAGCATTTCCATGAAGAACAGACAAACCTTTTTTCATGAATTTATGCATGAAACACATTTACTTTTATATTCAACTCCATTTTTGTCCATGAGATTCATTCAGTCCTATTACAGAATTATGAAAACGTGATCAATGTGTTTTTCGTACAGCAAACATTTCCATTTCTCATTGTAAGGAGGCTGCCTATTCTGTTTAATAAAAAAGTAGAGCAATGACACTTAATATTCTGATGCTTATTAATATGCTTATTACGCATATTTAATATTCTTCTAATAAAACATCATTGTGAAAGTGTTGGCTTTAAAAACCACATTTGTTTATGTTTCTTCACGCCACAAAATTAATCACTTCAAACAAAGCAGAAATTCTGAACGTTTGCCATTGCATTTTACATATATAAAAATAACTTGAACCGTTTGCCTCCCAGTCATTTGATAGCATTAGCTAATATAGCCGAGGAATTTTTGTGAGCTCCCCCCCCCACACACACACACAGGATCCATATCTCGGAACAGAGATGGTTGAATTTTTGAATAGTGTGTAGGAGAACAGCAGGGTAATTGCTACCCTTACAGTTTTTCTATCTATGAAGAAAATTGCTGTCACTGAGCCTCCCCAAAATAAAGAGGTAAATGGGGGGGGGGGGGTCATCTAGGCGAAAGTGCGGTAATTACGCAGACTGGCATTAGTGTTTGATTAATTTTATGCTGTCAGCCTCAGATTCCCATGTGGGGATTTCGAGAGACAGCTGGCTTGCCCCCCAACAGCCCCTTCCTTTCCCCGTGTCAACCCCAACATAAATTTACAGAATGGCTCTAAATGTACTGGCAGTTCAGCCAAATGTTGCGCTCACCCACAAACTTGTTTTTTTGTAATGTTGTATTACCCCTCGCCTCAGGTTAGATGTGATCATTAGTTACACAAGTGTATTAATCTATGAGACTTTATGGGCTGTGGTTGGGCCCTTATCACCGATATGCAGTGTAGAGATATGGTGATAAGTCGCACAATGAAATGCTTTGAAATGCTGACTGGCGCCGGAAAAAAATTGCTTATCTTGATAAAAGTCATGGAGAGAAATAATCCCACATTAACTGCTCTTCTTGACCAGGAGCTGGTAGATGATTCCCTATTTATTGATTCTGAAGTAACAATAAACGATTAATCTGGGATCTTTTGTCTAACACATGAGTGCTAGTGCAGCAATTCCTCTGTATCCAAACTCTAAATCTGAATTTTCACTATACCAGCACTTGAAAATTAATACCTGTATATCGATATCCAAATGGAAATTTTTGCCATAATACATTTTTTTTATTTCAAGTTTATCCATAATAAAAAATGAAAATTCAAATAAAAAGCAAAATCTTCTTCTTTATCTTTCGGCTGCTCCCATTAGGGGTCGCCACAGCGGATCAAACGTTTCCATGTCTTCCTGTCCTCTGCATCTTTCTCCGTCACACCCACTACCTGCATGTCCTCCTTCACCACATCCATAAATCTCCTCTTAGGCCTTCCTCTCTTCCTCTTGCCTGGCAGCCATCCCTAGCATCCTTCTCCCAATATATCCAGCATCTCTCCTCTGCACATGTCCAAACCAACGCAATCTCGCCTCTCTGACTTTGTCTCCAAACCGTCTAACCTGTGCTGACCCTCTAATATACTCGTTCCTAATCCTGTCCATCCTCGTCACACCCAATGCAAATCTTTAACTCTGCCACCTTCAGCTCTGCCTCCTGTCTTTTGGTCAGTGCCACCGTCTTCAACCCATAAAGCATAGCTGGTCTCACTACCATCTTGCAGACCTTCCCTTTCACTCTTGCTGGTACCCTTCTATCACAAATCACTCCTGCCACTCTTCTCCACCCACTCCACCCTGCCTGCACTCTCTTCTTGACCTCTCTTCCACACCCCCCATTACTCTGGACTGCTGATCCCAAGTATTTAAATTCATCCACCTTCGCCAACTCTACTCCCTGCATCCTCACCATTCCTCTGTCCTCCCTCTCATTTATGCACATGTATTCTGTCTTAGTCCTACTGACCTTCATTCCTCTTCTCTCTAGAGCATGTCTCCACCTCTCCAGGGTCTCCTCAACCTGCTCCCTACTCTCACTACAAATCACAATGTCATCCGCAAACATCATAGTCCACAGTGACTCCTGTCTGATCTCATCTGTCAACCTGTCCATCACCATTGCAAATAAGAAAGGACGAATAAAAAGCAAAATAAGTTTTAAAAATTGACAAATAAATACCCTACTATATAGATTGTCATAGACGGTATTGTATACTGTTAACAATTGATCCTGTTTCAAACATACGCGCCCACGCTGGTGTCCTAGCTACTGTTCCCTCGCTGGCTCGTGCTCACTCTGTCTTACTGCGTGGGTAATTCAGCCGGCGCGCATCAGTCCTCAGGAAGAGGAGGAGGAGGAAGGATTTTTGTGCAACCTAAAATCTTTTCTGTGCTGGAGAGGAAAACTTGAAAAAGTTTTAGAGCAGCAAACGTAATGAATGTAATGAATGGGATGTGATATTGAGATGAACAGGAGCCTCGCGTTCAGCAACACAACTGAAGATGCTTTCGCAGTTTTTAACAAGATTTACATAAGAAAATTGGCAGACAAAGTTCCATGCTCTGATCCACCATCCATCTTTTTCACCTCGCATCCATCCCTCCTCCAACAGAGAAAACTTCCTCCCTCTACACAACAAACCCCAGAATCCTCTCTTCTTCACGCCATGACACCCAAAAAAAAGCCTTGTTTAATTGTTATCTGCAATGTTTGAAAATAAATTTTATTCATTAAATAAACTTGTAAATGCCAGTGGCAGCACTTCCATGAAATGTTTTGCACTTTACATACTGTATCGTGTGCTATTACCATGCAAATTAATAACAACATTAAGTGTTTTTTAATTAGGTAACAGGTGTTTAGGCTGGGAGCGCATTATAATTTTTTTAAATAATGGGAAATAGACTCTCGGTATCTAAAAATTTGGTATATAGCACATTTTCAGAGACAAAATTACAAAGCTTGTGAACGAAATAAATGTTGCGCTTATGTTACCGCTGCCGAGGTTTCAGTCTTAAAACCCTGGAATCTTTCAACAAAGAAGAAATGTATATGAAAAGATATTTAATTTGACTCCAATACTTAAAGTGCAACACAGTAGGGAACTGAGAAATTACTGATAAATTTGTTCCTTTGTCGTTGTTTTTCATCAGGCATTTTTATACTGTAATTCTGAAAGTTCAAATTATCGCTACTTACCACCTTTCCTCAGTTTTCTCGTGTGCGTGATGTGGCTTCATAGACGCTTTTTCTCACCTGCAAGGGGTGCGTAGCCCCAGTTTTAGATAAAGCTGGATAAAATTTTGCTAATTGTATGCTTTCGCAGACACTAAAAGATAACTTACTGGGTATAATGTCCAACACTTATATGATACTATTTTATCTAATGGAATGAACCCAGGTCCAAGTAATAACACGGTATGTTTTCTCAGGACTGTCTATATTTTAAAATATATTTAGTCCCTTTCCTCAACCATAGGATGAAATGGATTTTCTTAGAAGCTTTAATACCCATTGTTTGTTTCAGCCCTCAATATCTTTAGTCTGCTGTACAAACATTGGGTAAGTGTCAGCTGCAATAAAGAATATGAAATATTATTCATTATTTCAGATACAAGCTTCCATGAGCAATATTGACATCTGTTTGTAATTAGATTTCTTATAAAGAGAATTATTTTGCAATGTACTGTAATGCATTTGTGCAAGGACTGTGTTTTTCAATCCACTCATCTGGTAATAACCATGCACTTGAGGCAGAGGTTGAGCCGGAGTGGAACGATGCATCTTCTCCATCGCTGTTGTCACTTTCAATACCATGGCCTTTGCGCCACATTATGGAAAAGAGCTACAGATTTGGCTTTCCTCAAAAGGCATGAGTACATAGATGATTAATGTTTAATATACAATCTGCACTGCACAGATTGCTTTTATTGCCAGCAAATGCTTGAGTTTCATGAACTTTACCTCTGTGAGCCTAAAAAAAATCACTTCTACTTTAATGTGAATAACATCATTAGGAACAACCGACATCTTTGTTAACGCTTAGTTTTTTTTTTTTTTTTTTTTTGGCACCACACATCTGGATCATACAAAAAAGTGGGAAACCTAAAATGGGAGATGGTGTCATGGTGTGCCCGCAGCTCCAGGGCTGGAGGTTCAGAACCATCTCTGTGTATATGGAGTTTCCATGTTCTCCCTGCGTTTTCATAGGCATCTTATCATAGTCCAAAGAGATGTGTTTCAGGTGAAATGATGACTGAAAATTCCTCTTAGTGTGTGACTGTGTCACTGAGTGTGTTTTACAGTACATTGCTTAGTTATATAAATAAGGGAATGGCTGTAGGTAGTTATGACAGTAACTCAAGCAGCGTCAGTCATCTTGAGGAGCGGCATTGGCTAAATACCAATAATGTTAATAACATTAAACTCGTGCCTTACAGCTTAACGTTCCAGATTCAATGCTAGGAACAAAAACTTGGAAGTCAACTTGGGGACTTAAAAACACAGAAGTGTCCTGATTGTGTTCTGTGGTGCGTTTCACAACAGGATTAGTTTTTATTGTACACCATTTCATTACCGCACTGTGATACAGTATTTTATATGAAATAGTGGCCAATTACGGTCTTAGCGTATAAACAGACTGCACTTTGCAAGACGGTGAATTTCCAAAGTATGTTTTAATGGCCTATGTGCAGCGAAAGAGTCTAACTGCATTGTTGTCCATCTTATGGCTCTAACGTCTTTTGTTAGAGTTTATTCTTTGCTTAAACTTTGGATGGCTTTTTTTTTTTTTCTTTGTATAATGTTTGCTAGGGGTGGATTAGCATAAAGCTCCAAAAGCAATTGGAAAGAATTATATGGCTGGACAGACCTGACTTGTGCATGGCTTTGGGCAGCCGAAATTAAAACAGCCCGGGCCTTTCTAATCAGAGGAATGCAGGTGGTAACTTTGTCATCTTTCAGCCGTACCCCTGGTGTCGGGAAGCAACGCTGGGGCACATTTACTTAGCATCTCATACGTCTTCACCGGAAGAGCGCGTGCTAATCGATGGCGAACCCGACGGAAAATTGCCAACTGTCTTCTGGGTGACGGAACGACTAGTAGTTCTGCTGGGCGCATGAGATAATGGGCAAACATGAGACGGAGACAATGACGGTGTAGCTGCTGGGGGTTTTTATTTATTTATTTATTTATTTATCATCTTTTTTTTTTTTTTCCCCCCTTAAACTTTCTCTTTCTTTTTCCCGCGGACCGTTAAGTCACATTTCAGCCGGGGTAATTGGGTCCAGCAAGTCATAGGAGCAGAGAATATTAATGATTAATGGTCTTTGTGTCAATGAAGTGGCTGCTTGTAATACAGCATTAGTAGCTGGTAGATCAAAGGACGGAATTAATGAGGGAGATTTGGAGGGATTCATCGCGTCTGCATTACTTTCCCTGAGCTAATTAATTCCGTTCATTTAGAGCGGGAGCGTTTCCACCGCAGACGTACGCTTCCCGACAACAGCATCGCTAATACTCGGGAGCTTTTAAAGAAAAATATAATGCGATGCGCAGTGAGCTATTAGAGCTTAGTGTTTGGTGTGGTAGGTAGGGGTTGAGGTTAAGGTTGGGTTTTTAAATTTTATTTGAACACTTTAATTAGACTGTTCGCTTGAGGTCATAAGAATGACGCTGGACAAGTTCCCAGCGAAACAGAACTGTATTTTCCGTTAGCTATGTTCATGGAACAGTCGGAGAAATTGTATAGCTCTTGTTCCAAGTAAAGGCATCATGCTGGTCTATCAAGTCAAAGCCATAAAGGTGATAGATTGATGCTGTCCGGTGTTTCGGGGCTTGGTGGAAAGGAGAAAAATGCCGTTTCTGAAATCAAAACTGCATTACTGAAAATATGGTACCTGTTGTGTGGTTTCTTATTTGAATCAGATCATTTCAAGCAAAAGAAAGGAGAATATTACACATGTCCTGCTGTTATATTCCTGATTCCACAGCACTTGAGATTGACAACCATGAGCTTGCATGATGGGGTGCATGTGCTATGGCATGGAAAGTTGAAGATCCTTTGAAAGTTTTCAAAAAATTTCTTAGAGAAAAAGTTTGGGTTTTTTTTTTCCCCCCAGCATATGCAGTATCTTCAAGAAGGTAGTTCCAGTCAAGGAAATTTTGGGGGAAAATTTCTACAAATCCACTTATACACTTATTTTGGAACACCAAATCATCAACATCAACTTTTCTTTGATTGACAAAGGGCAAAAAATGGAGCAGAAAAAAGTAAACCAGAAACTATTCTTCATTAGTCCGAGGTGAGGTTTGACTGCAAAAAGCTTGGAAGAAGTTGTCGCTCCATGTGGAGGCTTTTACTTCCATGTGGTGGAAACTTAATATACTGTAGTTGCCTACACTGCTTGAATCCAAAATGTAAATGGAATCGCTAGTTATCCTCCACAGTGAATTTTTTTTAACAATAAAAGATTCAAAAGTTTTTTTTTATCCTACTGTAAGCCTCAGTTAGAGAGTATTGTTGAATTAATTGCATAAGGGTTTGGTTTATAGATGATTTATTTGAAGGCCTCTCCAAGACACCACTTGTAAACCTAGCTAACTGTTGCGTTAACAGAGTAGTAGACAGCCTTTCTCCGGGCTTCATTTGCGTTGGTTTAGTTGCAAGCTTCGCATTAAGTGCTCGAGAGAGTCCTACGGCTCGACATGCCACATAAGATATATGCAGTCCCTGCCTGTTAACCTCCAGGCCCCATTCTGCTGCATTTATGTACATCCTGCTCACGATTTAGCCCGCTAACCCCAGCCTCTGGCATGTTTGCTGCTGAGCAAGCCTCCGTGAAATGTCAGTCCACAAGGCTGCCTCCTTTGTCCAGCCTCAGGCATGAGAAGTCATGCACACTGCATGGCTTCCACTGCAGTCTGAATCCATGCTGGAAGCAATTCAGTGTGGCTACATAGTCCATCCTGAGTATTACATCAAATATCCAGTTACAGTCATGTCCACTTAAGTGGATACCATCTCCTTAGTCCCATTTTGTTCCTATTGACTTGAAGGTGCTTTAGTGAGTAAAATGTTTCTATCTCATAGCTCCTATTCCTATGTTCACGGCAGCAATTTAGTAGATACACACTGATCATCTTGTTGGCAATTGTAAATCAGTTAAACTTTCACACCACCAGCATGATTTATCAGCTTTCTGTTTGCAGCCAGAGTCTGCCTGCTGCTGCACTATCCACAGAGACTGCTGCAAGTCTTTGACAGTTGACGTCATTACGTCATCTGTCCTGCTACAATTTGCTAGTTTATGGCTTCCTCATCGGTCGAAATCTGTAGCCCAGTGTCCACATGCAGTTGCTGTTAGCTGTATAGTGGCTCAAAGTGTGTGAATTCCTACTAATTGTCAGTGTTTCTTCTTTATAGCCTTTAAGATGTAGCAGAGAAACCTGATGGCTTTATCAGCTGCTCAGTATGATGAAGTGCTAAAATTGTTGGATCAGACTGAAACGCAAATTTCCGTAGTGAAAAAGTTTGGCATAGGACAAGCTGTCATTCTGCAAGTAAAAAGATAAGGGAGAAAAAAGACATTTCAAGAACGAAAAAGCAAGCAACAACAGAATTGCCATAGAGCAAGATGAGTTTGATGCGTATGTGGCAGCACCGGAGTCCAGTTCAACTTCAGAAAGCACTTCAGAAGATGCACTCATTGGTGATCCCACAGTCACTTTCTCTCCCTGTTAGCTGCCAACCGTGCTACAAGCAGTGGATATCCTGCATCATTTTACGGAGGCCAGCGGCTACACGTCTTATGAACATTTACACAAACTTGGTCACACAAATGTTATGGTGCACCTTATAATGGACTGTTCTGCAAAAAAATAGTAAATTCTGAACAATTCTGATGACAAGTGCATGAGCATAAATAATACAGTGCTGTGCATGAATAGTAACACTTTACACCTTCACATGACTGACTGCATGTATATGTATATTTTTTGTTTTAGCTGCTAATTTTTAATATGTATGTACACTACTATGATTAAGCGAGTACTCTGTGTAACTGGGTACTGTAGGTGCGGTCCCAAGGCTATGTACTAGAGTCTGTGCATGGTCAGAAATGGGCTGGTGCTCCATCTAAGGGGTATCGTGTTCCATGCCCTATGTTTTCAGGATAGTGTCCAGACCACCTCAACCCTGAATTAAATACAATTAAATACAATGAATGAATGAATGAATGAATGAATGGTTACATATCAAGCTCCATTTGTGTTGTCTTTATTCTTTGGTTCCAAAACACTATGCCTGAAAATGAATAAATGCAAAAACAGCTCCCCAACTGCTCAGTGTCCTGCGTTTCTAACGGCCCTTTTCGTTTCCTCGATAGGCTCTGGACTTCCCACAAATGGAAGAAGCAGGACAGCAGCCATTTGGAGGAACAAAGCTGCCATTCACCTCCTTTTAAAGGAGGACAAGGTGGCCAGGAGTGCCTTGCACTTAAGAGTGGTATGTATTCAGAGTCTCACACCAATGCAAGCCATTGACCTCCCTCTGGCAGGCCTTCGCACACCACATGAGGACCTTTTGACACAATTGATGGACCACAAAAAGAAAAATCTACTGAGGGAGCTAAAGAAGCCAGAGGCTTTCCATAATGAAAGCTCTAACTACATCCCACAGCTAATACAGTTTATAACCCTGGTCCACTGCGCCCTCCCTCCAGCTCCACCACCACCAGCACCCACCTCCATGCATTTTCAGAACTGCATTCCAAGTTCAGAGATTGATTCAGGAGGGGGAGAGGGTGGGTGGGCGAGTGCTGAAAGAAATAATACAGTTCTACAGCCGTCACATGAGCTTTACTATGCATGCGTTCCCTGATACTCCTGGTGTCCCCTTGTAAAAAACATGGTTTGATCATCTCCAAACAACTCATATAATCACATTCATTATGTCACGCAAGAATACTCTGAATGTTTACTATGTCTTACGGTCATATTCTTTCTCCTTTTAATAGAAAGTTACTTTTCAGAAATAGCTTTTTTGAGGATCTCCTGATATGAGTTTATATTTCATTATTCTTTGAACATCAGCATAAAAAGAATGCTTGATTTTGATATGAAACTGAAATCTCCCCAAAGGGTGAAGTTCTCTTTAAGTAATATTGTGTTGTATTGCTTTCATTTGATAATTATCCATGCTTTGCAGTCAGTGAAACAGATCCTCCATCATTTACCCTGCAGATCATAAAGCTGCTTACAGTTGCATTAATATTTGAATGAATAAAAATTTTTGAATCATGATAGTTGGCATTTGTATAATCTTTAATTATGCAACTTTGATGTGCAGGAACCTGTATAGCATATAGCATGTAAATGCCTATTATTATTATTATTATTATTATTATTATTATTATTATTATTATTATTATTATTATTATTGTTGTTGTTGTTGTTGTTGTTGTTGTTGTTCATAATAAGAATAAGAATAAGAATAATTTACCAGTTTAAAAAAGTTTTTGAGGTTTATACATTGTTCAGGGTATTACGGCAAGGACACCCAGGTGCTTTGACTACATGTCAGCAGATATATCTTCAGTGCTACCTGGTGCACCATAATAGAAAAAGAAATACATCAAATATCTGTGCCACGGTATGAATATTTGCGATGCAGAAAGGTGGAAGACTTTAACAACCCTCCAACGTCCATTTTATTTGAACCATATAGTTTCAAGGTGTAGCTGAACAGTATTTACAATTCACTGAAACCCGAAACCAAACTTGATCGTAAAACCAGGCGGTTGTTGCCTTTCTTCAGATGAATCTCGATGCGCCAAAATCGTGGTTGCAGTGAACCGTGTTGCATAAGCATGAACCCCTGTGCAGATTAACAAGAACAGCTGTCTGCTGGTGCAGCCCTCGCCGCATTCAAAAGCTCGATATCCTAACTAAACATCTGAAAGCCATCCCCAGTGGACAAAGATCTTAGCCTGTGGCAGGTGCGTCCCGCGAACCCTCCTCTGGACCGCAGTTGTTTATCAAGGCAGTTTTCATCCTGTGGTGAAGGATTCCTATTACCAAAGCAAAGGAGGCTTGTAGTATTGTTCAAGCAAAAGCTGGCTGGAGGCATTTTGAAATCCATTTCGGGAACAAGTGTGTCATAGACCTGACGCGAACGAAGGACGAAAATCTCGTAGCACATGTTCCTGTCTGTCCCTGGATGTCCTTGCCATTGCTTACCTTCAACTCCAGTCGTGATGTCCTTTAATAGCCTGGGCTTTGACTGTATCCCTGTTTTTTTCATCGTGGAAATGTCAGAGATTCAGTGGTTTCACATTAATGGAGCTGATGAATATTCCTTTTAATGAAAATAACTATATTATAAATGCCGCCCGTTGGGCAGAACATGCGATGGCTACCAATGGCGAATTTGTTAAATGCACCCAGAAACAATCTTCTAACTGGATTAAAACTAATAATATGAAGCTTAGGTATATAAAATCTGTGCGTTTATTGATCCATTAACAAATTTGGAGAACGTGAGGAAATGACCCAAGTAGCTGAAGCTGCCCGGTGTTAACACGGATGGATCGGAGCCCTGGTAGCATTGCAGAAGCACCAACTATTTTGGTGTTGGTATTGGTATTTTAAAAGTTCATCCATATGATAAACATCCAAGAAACTAGCTACATATATACATATTTAGATATTGTATGCTCCTTGGGAAAGTTGTGAAACTCGCTGGAACTTAAACATGGCCCTGCTGCAGAAATGGTCAGCAGAGTATTTTAGAGGCGATGGAAGGGTCATCAGTAACTCGGTCGACTGACAGGTCCTTCAATTGACAGGTGCGGGAAGAGTGACGGACTATGTGATTGAGGACTATATCATGCAACTTGACTAGGAATCAAAAAGGTTTGACAGTGATACAATGACACCATCTGCTTGCTTTGCGGCAACATCCCCCCACCTCGGCACCCAACCTCCAGATGCACTTTTCATTGTCGCTATCATAACTCACCATTAAGAAACCAGAAGTCATGGCAAGGAAGCGAAGGTACAAGTGAAAACCCAGATAATATTTGGCCTAATAATATATTAGGATACATTATATATTATAAGATAATATATGGCCACAGTCACATATGAAAAGGAATTAATTAATACCCTTCTTCATACCTTCATGAGCCCACCAGTTGCGAAATTTACACTTGACTGACTTACCCATGAAATGGTTGCACTTTCCATTATCGCTCACTTCTCTGGCTGCTCCAGGGACCACAGGGTCCACTCGGGTTCAGTTTATAAATTAATCAAACGGCGCAGTCTCGACACAACGTGATATACAACGCTAGGACGGGTTGAAAGTTGAATATTTTATTTTAATTTTTTCCGATACTAAACTCACTTTGATAGGAGATTTTTTTATGCTTGAATTTTGAAATTGTATCCCATCCACTTCAGGATAACTGAGATGTTCCCAAAATTCACAGCTAAGTTTTTTTCAGCGATCCATAAAAGCAAGAAAAAAAAAGTCTTTGGTGAACTGTCGCAACTGAATGTGATATAAGAGGTCCCGCACCAGTAACAGCAAAAATGCTCAGTTATGCAGCAGAATGAACTTTTAAGAGCTTAATTCATGTGTGAATTCTCAGATGAGAGTGCCAAGTAACAGTTTTCTCTACATATGTTTTATAATATGGAAGCAACGCTGGTATTTTGCTTTACAAGTGGCTGTGATTTGCAGCTAAAGGCCAAATTTGTATTGATGGCTGAAGGAAATTTCTTAAAAAAAGGTGAGATCTGGTCAGCTCAGCACTGATGCTTGTACACGCTTGCACAAAAGGCTGTGATCTGATTTTCCCCAAACTAAAAATATTAATTTTGGAGTTACGTACGGTTAAGAAATGCCTCACAACAAATTTTCTCGCATCTTGTGTTCAGTTTATTCGTACCAATTGGGTGAAATGAAACGGAAATACAGTACAGCACTATACCCCAGCGATGCTGCTATAGAACTGTGTGTAAGTAAAATTGCAGTGAACTTTAAACTATTTGCTTGCCCTGAACATTTGCCCATAAGACATTAGATACACAATATTATTCATTCATTTGGCTTATTTCTTTCTGCAACGCATTTTACTCTGCTGTGTTGCCACACGAAGCTGCTTGGTTATTAGGTCAACTGGTTTTGTTATTATAGCAGGTCAGCACCTTTCTCAAGGGTCATGTAGTAGAGGGTGGAATTAGAACCCAGATCCTTTAAGCACAAGGTTCTATCAACCACGCCGCGTGCTGTCCCAAATAATAAATGCATGGCTTCTTCAGCGCTGTCAGCACGCCGGATCGCTGTCGTTCGCTACCGTTCGGTTAGTGGGCAGAAAACAGTAACCACATCGCCTGACATTTAATTTAAATCCAAAGCCCCTTGCCTTTTTAAGTGATCCTGTTGCCTTTCACAGCTGGTTTCCACTGAATATGCTTTTCACGCTGGGAAAATTACACAAAAACTCTCACACGTCTGTATTTTCCGCACATTTAAATTATCTTACAGATAATGCGCCCTTGCAATTTCAGTCACATTCTGGGCCATAATAGAAAATGTTTTTGAAGCCGCATGCTATCACTGCATTTCCAGTTTGCTCTTTCTTGTTGCTCGCTGCAATACCTGTATTTCCATAATTTATTTTTCCATTTTCTCCCCTGTTGCAGTCAGAGACTAATGCAGTTGTCCGGGGAAGAGCTCTGAATTGAATGCCGAGTCGTGCGACAATGGAGCCTGTCATCCGCCGTTTTATGGACAGACGCGGCAGCAAGGTGAACAACAAACACAAATCCTTGTTTTCAAAATAGCCTACATCTAAATGAGAAGAAAGCAGCTGTTTTCAGGACGAATAAAGAAAAAAATGGCAAAAACTGTTTACACCCTTGCCCGCCGTGTACGCGAAATGTTTTTCATACAGATTTCGCTTTTGTCACCTTTGTATCTACGCTCCCTTTTATAAATAACAACGACGTGATGTTTTGTAGTTCAAAGGCCTACTTTGATTTTAATAAAATTGTTACGGCTTGTTTCACCGCTGTGGATTCTTCTCACTGCCGTCGTGTGCTTTGGTGCATTGTTCTCATCCGTAAGTAAAGGTACCTGTCGCCCATCACCGTAAAGCATCCTTTTCGCGAGTGTTCGCACTATGCAAATAGAAATGTTCTCGCAGATGAAATGACAGGATGTTGTTTATGGAATAGTACGCGAGCCACCGCTAAGCCCACCACTAAGAGGTTTATTTTATTTTTTTGAGGGGCGAGGAAATCAGCATGATGCTAGTTGTGTGGCCCTTTGGCAAAGTCTATGACATATTTGCGTGACCAAAAACAAATGGCACAGGCTTCACCGTGGCCCAGCCCTCCTCATGGCTTCATAATAAAGGCAAGACAGGGCCCGGCTATGCTCACCGGCTGCTGTGCTGTTCATCAGCAATTCAAGCTTTCTGTGAGAGCTTTCCAGCGCAGATGTCGTGTCCTCTTTCCTGGCACGGCTATGCCACGGCCTCAGTCACACAGAGGAGCTTCTCGCACTACAGTGAGGGCTTTGTGATCTACCGCCATGGCAGCGTCCCAAATCTCCGCATAGCCTTTCCCCTCTGTTCTACGTGCACCAACCAGCTCCGGCCCGACCCGTATTTGCCCAAATGTCATTGAGGGCCGGCACCGAACCATCATTTTTTCAAGCTTTCTGAGTGAGCGCACAGTGCGCAACCCCTGTGAACACGGGTCTTGCCTGAGTTTTAAATGCGCAGTAATGGATAAACTGCAAATAAAAACACTTCTGCGATATTGTTAAGCTCTTTATATAACTAAATATATTCACTGGATCTACAGCTTAAGAAAGAAGGGTTATGTTTAGGTTGTAAACACATTCAAAATAAATATGTTTGAAGACTAACTATTAGTTCTGCCGAGGAAGAAAAACATGTACAATGACAGTAAAATTTTTTACGGTCTAATATGTACGCATAGTTGTGTGATTTTGGGGGGGTTAAAAATTTATTTATTATGATCAGGTTGGATTAGGTTGTAGGGAAAAAGACATGTTTACTTTTGCACCGAACGTCTCACTATCGGTATACGAAAAATGCATTTTTTTTACAGAATTCACGGAGAAGAATGGAAATTACACATTGCACAAGACATTCATACCCGAAAGTTAATGTGTCTGCTGATCTTATGCCACCTGCTATAGTCCAGCATGCAGCCGATGCCAGCGCTAATAATTTGAGATGCAGATCAGCACCACATAAGTAATGTGCAGCGTTTACTCGGGTAATACAGCTGCCTCGAAGAATGCGTTCACATTCATTTGCAGCCACATGAAAGAAAAATATATTAGCAAACTAGTTGACTTACCCAACACTGCCTGGGTCAAAAAGTGTAGCTGTGGAAAGTAATAACACATTATTTAATCGCCAGACTGTTTTATCCCTTAAGGCCTTTGCATTTAATAACTAAGTTTTGTTTGGGCTGTCAAAAAGGTGGAAGCCACAGAGACTGATGCCCACCGGTCGTGGCCAAATGGGAGGGAAAAAAGCAAAATTCCAGACCTTATTACCATTATGTTACTAGTGTGTGTGTGTGTGTGTGTGTGTGTGTGTGTGTGTGTGTGTGAGAGAGAGAGAAAGTGGAGCAAGCAAAACTGTCAGCATCATCTACACACGCAGCATGTACTGTAGCAATGTCGCGCACATTGTAGATGATGCTGACAGTTTGACAAACTGTCAGCATCATCTACAATGTGCGCGGCATTGCTACAGTACATGCTGCGTGTGTCGTCAGTACTTGCACCTTTCCAAGTCTTGTCAGAGACCGAATTTTACATTTCCTAAATAGTAAGTCATCTTTTTAGACTTTAATGAACTTGTCTACACAACAGCTTCACTTGGGGTGAGAAGTACCACAGCGCCAAATTTCATGGCTTAAAAAAGCTCTGCATAACAAACAGACCAACAAGCGGGCGGGTGCTGAGCTTTACTGATATACAGTAGATATTTGAAAGTAGTAAAAATAATTACGGAATTTACTGTCATTTTTATTTTTATTGGGTTAGATTTTTTTTACGCTGAATATATTAATATGTGCTTAACATATTTACTTTGAGGAGGGGGGTTCCTTTGAAATATTTACACTCTAAAATGTATTTAAAGATGCATTTTACTTCAGTATTGCCAGAAAAATTGGTTTCAGTCACATCAATTAACTTTGACACTTATTTATTCCGATTTTTGATTTTAAATTATTTTGCGGCCCGTGTAATGCATTTCATATGCCTTGCTTGATAACACAGCTGTATGGTGTAATATAGCCCATTTAAAGTGTAAAACATTAAATATTTACTATATCAATATGCAGCAAAAAGAAGATCTTCTGGGAAGCTGAATTATAAATAGGCTGAGTTACAAAAACAGGCAAAATGGCAGGGAAGGATGCGGCCGCTTAGTAAGAGCGAGAGGAACAGGTGTCGCAGACCTCTTTAGCGCTTCTCATCCTGCCGTTTGGTCGCCTCTGATGGGAGTGACCCTTCCCAAGTGGTGCCACTTCAAATGGGTTTCAAGTAGATAGGAAGGAGAACTGGGGCAGCACTCGCTGTCTGATGTCCCGTGTTTGGCTTGCACACAGATTGCTTTTTCATTCTCCAACAGTCACATTTCCTTTGGCTTTGACAACTGAAGGATAAGCCAGAGTCGCAGTCTGAAAGCCACCCTCTTCTTCCAGCACCTCTTGGTTTATTACTCTGTTATGCTTTCTGATTGCCAGGTTAGCAGTACCTTAAGCATTAAACGTGTCTTGAGGAGCCAAGAAGATGTATGCATACAGTATCACACACACGCACTGGGATATTTTCTCTTATAAATGTCAGCATTTGGCAACTGACAACTGACTCGCCTCTATATTGCATTATGCAGCTGTAACAGTTCTCTATGCAGCGCACAAATTCACTCCTGTGGTCAGCACATGGCCGTATGGTGAAAGACGTCTTATTTCATATCATTTTCGATACTCAACAATGAACTGAACACGTGATAACCAGTCTGGCTCATTTTCGCACACTCAGTGCAACAAAGATCGATGCCCAGAGATTGAAATCTGCAGGCTTCCCGTTTCAGTTAGATGCATGCATTTGAGACGCACGCTGCCGGTCAAACTAACACTAAATCAGATACTTTTATACGCACTATGATCGAACGACAATCTCTTTTTATAACTCAAAGAAAGGATTGAGTTAAATCTGTATTTGAGTGAATGGGTCTTCTCTTTGTTGGTAAAGTAGTTTTCCAGCCCCCAGAAACAGTTTTTATTTTTTTTATTTTTTGCTAGGTGTCTGTTAATTTTACAGTGAAATGAGACCAATTTACAATGTATGCATGCTGTATGCCAGTGGTCACTGTACTAGCTGTAGGTAAATAAATGTGGAAACACTGAGGTTGGCAAAACATTTAGATCAGATCATGATTTGGTTTTTGATCACGTACACGTACCATATATAGGAATAGGAAAGTGCTATCAAAACATTACTGACTCTTGGGCAGCCACTGGCATGGTTTTCAAGGCAAGGAGGAATGGAAGAGGTCTGCTGTTTCCTTCTTCCGGTACATTTTTCCCTCAGAGGGATGCAAACAGAGAGGAGAACCTGCAAACCCCACACACACCCCTGAGCTGGACCTGAAGCCCAAATCAAGCAAGCAGCCCAGGAGTTGCGAGGCACCCACATATCCCCCTTTTTTGCCATATATACTACTCACATACAGTGTGTATGTATATATAGTCATTATTCTAATTGTTTTATGAATATTTTTTCTATCTTAGATATTTTTTTCAAGTAATTTTGTATTAATTCTAAAACATAACTAAATTCTTGCAAAAAAAAAAACTTATGGCTTATGAGAAAATATAAAGCAACCAGAAAGATGGAGTGTGTAGGAACAGTCATTGTTCTTCAAAAATCTTAAAGTGACTGGACTGAGAAAGGACCCAAATGAAAAGGTGCAAGAGCTCCTCGTGTCCTTCACTTGTTATGCGCCGTAGCGCTACCGGAAAGTGTTGGAATCGGCCCGCAGGAGCTCACGGAGGCACATTTTCCACTGTTTCTTCTGTGCAAATAGCTCAGTATTCCATCCAAAGTTTTGGGCCATTTTTTTTACAGCTCCGTGACTTGATATGTTCACCTAAACCTCTAAAGGGTTATTTGGAATTCGATTTACTGTACACTTCATTTTGATATTCCCTTAGGATTTCCAGGATGTTCTACGAGCTGCTTCAGAGAGACATGTGAAACTGTAATACAATGAAACATAAATGTGACCTTGGAAAAATATCCATACATATTTATGCTTTGTTTCATTAAAAGTGAAATATTTACATATTACACATTGTACTTGGAAGCTGAACATAGTGACAGTACACAAAACCTCTACAGATATCTGATCCATTTAAGTTTAAGTACATGACAGACTTTATTTTTAACATTTTTGTATATAGTTTTCAAAGGGAATCACTTATTTGTCGTGTACTTCTCTATCCAGAAATATTAAATAACAATCCAAGTGCAAAAAAAACCCATAATAAGATGCACTGTATTATCCATATTGCACCCATTGTATTTTTATACCCGTCCATCCATCCATCCATTCATCATGGGCTAACCGCTTTATACCTGGTCAGGGTTGCAGTGCTCCAATGCTGATCTCAGAATCATAAGGCGCCAGGCTACAAAAAAACCTCTGGATGTGACACCAGTCCGTTGCAGTTAACTCTTATACAAGACTTGAAATAGCATATCATGTTTCTCTTATAGGGTTTATTCGACATCATCTATTTTAGCGTGAGTGGGACTCCACAGCGCAAAATTTACATGTCTTTTGGAAACGCTCTGGTGAGAGAGGAGTCCGCTGCAGAACATCAGCACAGTTTGATTTACACCTTGGGACCTTGCAGAACATTGTTGCCTGCTGAGGCTGAGTTAAACCTCAGATAACAGCTCCAACTGGTGTTTTTAGCGGGGACGCGGCAATCCACGTCTCCTCAGAGCCCCTCCCTCGTGTGCTGGGACACAGCAGGCCAGGAGTGTTAGATTAAACCTCACTGACCGATGTTAACACAGACTGGACTCAAGTATCTGTAATGAATTCTAAAATGCACACGAGGAGACATCAGCATTCTGGTCTTTGCTGGCACAGTTTTGCACTGTGTTTCAGATATTGATGAAAACGTAAGACAGAATTACATCCCCAGACCTCATTTTTCCACAAGGACTTGAACTGATGCCTTTTGCACCTTAACATATCTTCCACCTGACCCTAACTTACCTTTCGAGGCCAGATAATTGCAGCAGAAAAAGTAGTGGAGAGAATTACAGAGCTGCTTCCATGGGTAGGTATCAGCTTGGCATCCTGGCAGCCCCAGTTTCTACTGCTGGATCACTGTAATTCCTCTAGGAGTCATAAAGAACATCTTTGGTGATGTGGTTCCTGTTTTGCTGGCCCAGGTCAAGAAGAAAGCGCAGGTACAGCTTAGTCATTTCCTGCACTGCATGCACGATGCCTTTCCCTGCATCTTGAAGATAATGTGGTTCCTGAAAAACCCTTCATAAAGAAAGCTCTTATAACTCAAAGACATAATTGGCAGATGTCTTCATAAAATATCACCGAATCCTAAAATGCACGTAGTTTTTTCAATATTTAACAGTACAAGCCAGTTTCCCTTCAGTAACTACAGCAGTACTGAATGATTAAATCATAGCTTTGTGCATGCACGTGTTAAATTCCTCAAAGCCAAAAGTATGCCTAACCCTGTCAACCATGTCACCTAATGGGATATGTTTCAAGAAATGTGTTTATTGTTTATGTAAATTATTTATTATGTATTGTAATTTCTTATTGTCGAAAATAGTTAAAAGTATACCGCTCAACCACAACATGAAAGTCAGCTGCTCTGACCCATTGAGGCATGGACTCCACAAGACCTCCGAATGTGTCCTGTGGCTTCTGGCACCAAGACGTTAGCAGCAGTTCCTTTAAGTCCTGTAAGTTGCAAGGTGGGGCCTCCATGGATCAGACTTGTTTTTCCAGCACATCCCACAGCTGCTCGATCAGATTGAGATGTGGGGAATTTGGAGGCCAAAACAATACCTTGAACTTTTTGTCAGGTTCCTCAAACCATTCATGAACAATTTTTTGCTGTGTGGGAGGGCCACCACAATCAGGCAATGAATGCTGTTGCCATGAAGGGGTGTGCGTGGTCTGCAACAATGTTTAGGTGGGTGGTAAATGTGTTAAGGAAACATCCACATGAATGCCAGGACTTAAGGTGGCTTGCTATGTACGGGGCTGCATTGCCGCAGAGCGGTCAGATTGCCATGTTGACCCCTGTCTTCCGCCGAAAGTGCTTACAATGGGCACGTGAGCATCAGAACCCAACAGAACATTGCCCAGAGCATCAAACTGCCTTCTTCCCATAGTGCATCCTGTTGCCATCTCTTCCTCAGGTAACCTGGCCACTCATACAATCTAAAGGAAAACGCAATTTGTCAGACCAGGCCACCTTCTTCCATTGCTCCATAATCCAGTTCTGACACTCATGTGCCCATTGTAAGTGCTTTCAGCGGCAGAAAGAGGTCAGCATGGGCACTCTGACCAGTTGGTCTGCGGCGATGCAGCCTCATATGTAGTAAGCAGCAATGCACACTGTGTTCTGACACCTTTCTATCGTGGCCAGCATTAAGGTTTTCAGCAATCTGTGCTACAGTAGCTCTTCTGTGGGACGGGACCAGACAGGCATCAGTGAGCCTTAGGCACCCATGACCCCGTGGCCGGTTCGCTGGTTGTTCTTCCTCGGACCACTTTTGGTACTGTAGGTACTAACCACTGCATACCAGGAACACCCTACAAGACCTGGCATTTTGCAGATGCTCTGACCCGGTCGTCTAGCCATCACTATTCTACCCTCGTCAAAGTGGCTCAGATCCTTACCCTTGCCCATTTTTCCTTCTTTCAACACCTCCACTTCAACAACTGACTGGTCACTTGCTGCCCAACGTATCCCCTTCACAGGTGCCATTGTGACAAGATCATCAATGTTATTTACTTCACCTGTCAGTGGTTTTTGAGATGCGGCTGATGGGTGTAAATACACACTCCAACATTACATATTTAAATGCCCCCGCAAAAAATCTCCCTTAAACCTGTGTTCACATGGGTTGACTCCCATACTCCAAAAACACGTGACTCAGGCGGTTGTTTCAATCTGAACTACCTGTGGTCTGTTTGTGTGTGCGTGTGCGTGTCAGTAGGCATGCAAAATCCAAATTCAGTCCACGCAAAAGCTAAGAAAACCCTTGTAATTTGAAATGGGGGTGTTAAATGAAACTTCTCGAAGAGCCAAATTCTCATGAATCGAACAAGTGTGTTCCTGAGGACGACTGTATGCGGAATTTAAACAGCCAGCGGTTCACGATATGTTTTCCGTGTATAAAAAAAGATCCCGCTGTCAACATGCATCATACGCCTGGGGTTGACAAGCTGACTGCAAGGCTGTGCCAAGTGGATTTCATTAGCTATAGACCTTTCAGAATGGTGTGGCTGAGGGCTCCTCTTAGCAGATGACAGCCCAATGAAATTTTCCTCCATTCTTGGGAATGGATCAATTCAACGCGATTCACTTTGGACTTTGCAAGGCCCCTGTCATTTTAAATGCTTCATTACCCTCCCTGGTACAAAATATAATAACTGGTCTCCCAAGAATCAAGTATATTATCCCAGAGCTGGAAATTCTGTGTACACTGGAACCTCATAATAACAGGGTTTTTGGGACGCATGTTCCAACCAGTGGCGCACCCACTTCTGTGCAATAAAGAAACGCAATAACGCGCAATAGTGAAATGCAGCTTTGCTGCGTTTTTTGGTTCACGAGCTGATGGAGGTACTTACCACCCCTCCCACACACACAACACGGCCAATGTTAAGAGTTAAGGGTGTTGAGAGTGCCCACATTTTGACATTCACTCACATGCATCTGCATTTTACTCTATTCCTTGAAGTACAAACAGTAAATCTCCAAGGCGCTCTCCGGGAAAATATCCTCCAAAGCAGCAGCTTGCAGCAGAGCCTCAAAGCGGGTTGCTGTAAATCCCTGAGCTTCATTAACTCCTGCTAGATTTCAGCAAGGCTGCTAATGGGCACACACACGGGACTGCCTAGTTAGTGGTTGCTACACAAAAATGGCTTGCTTTTTCATAAAAACAGAAATGGCTCAGACAATATGGAGAACGCTTTACTTATCGTGGCAGCTGTATACAGTACGTATAAATTCAAAACACATGTTCGCAAAACTCTCGTTTTAGTTATGTAACACCTTTATTGCTGAAAGCCAACATTAGTAGCGCATTACGTCCGCTTATCCAGGGCTTTAATACAAGGCTCCAGCTTATCGTTCATTCTATTCATACATTTATAGGACCGTACCGGAACGTAGTCGCCTCGGCTGCCGTTTTACTAGCAAGGCAGGAAGATGGGCCGAATCTCAGCCAAAGACAACCCGAATTCACGCTGAGGAACGTTGCGTCGCCTTTTAACCAAACCGAGGATGGTGCCTGGCTGGGATCAATCCAGGGGCAGAAGTTATTCCATAGAATCCAGAATCAGGATTCTGCCATACTGGAACTGCAAGTAGAACCCTTCCAAACATGGCTGGGGCATAAATTAGAATCGGTGCTCTTTATGTCATGCAATTTGACCAGTTTTACACAGTAAGCGTGTTGAAAAAAGGATCCCGATCCATGTCATTTCAAAACGCTATTATTATATTGGATAATGCGCAGTGGTCACAATGATGATCTTAGATGGAGAAGAGGGTTCCAAAGCCTTTTAAATATTTACCAACGTGAAATCCCTGTCAAACAGCGTGAAGCATCTCTTCATGTCCTGATCGTAAAATCCACTTTTATTCCGTGTACGGATCGCGTCGGGTTCAGCGTTGAAATAAGCGTTAGAAACGCGAGCCTATCTTTTCGCTCCTGCGCTCACGATCATTAAAAAGCTCTCGAAATTGCAAAGGAGAAACTTGCACGTCCTGTCAACGGCTGCTCACCTGCGCTCAAACCTGCGAAAACGGTGACGGCCGGGCCGACACCGACCGAGACGCGGTCGAGCAATTTAGGCTCCGGCGGCACGGCCGCGCTTGTCGTTCCAGCCGCGTCCCCAGAAGCGACTAGAGGGACTGGGGCCGGGGGTGCTGGCATTAGGCCAGGGTGCTATTCATAGCACAGTTCTTAGTGGCTTCTCATCATTACCAGTTCTCTGGGCTTACATGCCGCTCGCATCCCACGCTCCGCTGCCCCACGTTGCTGCCGCAAACCCACCCTCGTGTTTTTTATCATTACAACACTCGCCGTTCATCCGTGAATTAAAGGCCGGCTACAACTTTAGCCGCGGCGACAGCGTGTAAACACGTGCGGCCCTGTGCACCGATCGAGTCAGACGTAATTGCGGAACGGAAGGCCTCTCCGTTTCGCACTCGCCGCACACAGAGATGTTTCGATACACAGAAGGAGAGGCGATATTGGAAACGTGCCCGTGGCCGATGGCAAATCTCACCCTTTCGGAGACCAGGCCCTGGCACCGGGGAGAAAATTGCTTTGAAGAAGCACTACTGCGCTGCGCGGTTGTTGTAACTGTGTCGTGGGAGAGACATATATGCTGCTATCAAACTCGGTCCAAATGGGTGAAGATATTAAGGGAGGGCGGGGCGGGGCGGGGCGGGGCGGGGGGGGGGTGAATCTGCGAATGTATTACGGGTTTACATTGATTTTAGGTACCTTGTATGAACCTTTTTTACGAATCTCTGCTGCGTATTTTGTACAGCTGGATTCAGATATGCTAATGTGTCATTTAGACTTTCTTTGGCAAAGTTTCGCCCGCCACACGAAATCAGAAACCTGCTTCCGCTGCTTAAGCAAATGCTTTCTTTGGCATTTATGTGGATTTCTATCATTAGATGGACCTGTGCTAAGACTTGAGTTCATTCTTTGCAGAGGCTCATTTTGAGGGGCAGGATTACAAGCTGAACCTGAAGATCATTCCTGTTTTAATTTTGTTTGCGATATAACAGGTGCGCGCTTGCAATAAACAGAAAAGGGTATTTCAGCACGGGGCATATAATCTACGCCACCGTTTTCAACCCTGTCACGTTTTCCTGCAAAATTTCTTGCGCAAAATTCCCTCTTGTCATGCACGATGAAATGTTTCGGTGTAATATTATTTCACGTCCATAGTCTGCATTTCCAAAATAACGGCTGTTCATAGCCACATCGGTCGCTGTACCCTCGCGTGTCCATTTCAGAGTTCATTGTTGAATTTATAGTTAATTTGACAGTGCCATAGGAGACAGAAATGGCAGACTTTCACATTTTAAGCAATAAATGTGACCACTATTTGGGCAAAAAAAAAGCAATACATCTGCTTTTTCAGACCTCTTACTCTATTGCATAGTTTACTTTACAGCCCGCTGAATGCGTTTCATATGGATGTAGCCGTTAAAAATAATGTCAGATTTATTTTTCCTCACAAACTGTCAACATAAAAAAAACCGACCGTTGAGCTCCGTGCCAAATTCTTCGTGTCATCCGCAAACTGCGATGAACTTGACCTCAGTAACTGTTTGAAATGATCGCCATGCTGAGATTCATCTAAAACCCAGAGAAATTCATCATTTCTGTAACTTAAGCCTATAATTCCTTCCAACTTGTCGAAGTAATTTGTAGTAAGGAACATCGGTTAATGTTACACACCCAAGTACATCACCACTTTGCGCTATTAAATTAACCAAACCTCCAGAAAGTAAAATTTTGTCTAGGCATCCTGGTTTTGATGCTTATAAAATCAAAATCCATGTAATGAATGTACAGAGAACAACCTGGGGGCAACACCGCTAAGCAAGCCCACCGCGGACCTGCGCAGGACATTATGAGCACGTAATGAAGTCCCGTCCCTCATAATAAATCATTTAAACACTCGGCGCTTCTTCGCCAACGTATGTGCCGGCCCCGTCTTCTCGTCCCAGGCGAAGCTGTCAGCGCCCCATCACTGTGAGCATCACCAGATTAAAACCAGCTTAACCTTCCGCACGGCACAGCTCTGTGGCTGAGCGCACGCTCCCAGAGGGCCGCAGCCATAAGCCGTTCGGCTCCATTTCGGGCTCACGTTGACCTTCATCGGCAGTGAATTAGCTTCGCCCGAGTCTCTCGCGAAAACTTTAAAACATTGCGCCTAATTTTCCGGTAACATATTTAAAAAAAAAAAAAAAACATTCAGGGAGCCACAAATGGAGATAATTTAACGTGGATTTTTTTTTCCCCTTTTCTCCCTTCTGTGTTTTTTTATTTAGTCTCAAGTCTCCCTTTGGAGATTTCAGCATTTCATCAAACAGCAATAACAGCCAGTTACCTATTTGCTGGATGGGACGTATTACAGACGCTCGCCAAGGAGTAGTAAGTAATGGATTCTGCCTCATGCTGACTATTAGATGTTTTACCCTTGTGCAAAGTTTTCCTGATGCAGCAGTTACAGAAGGAAAGAAAGAAGGAAAGGAAGAAAGAAACGACTCCAGGTTTATGCGCTAAACAACAGCAACGGGCTGGGACGCAGCCCGGGACGGCCTTCGTGAAAACGTCCGCTGCCTTCCGATTGCTTCTACTTCCCTGAACCACTAAAGTCCACCCAAGTAATGGGTCCCTGGAAAGGTACAATCGCGAAGGCGGACGTCGCTGCCCTCTGCGAGACACGCCGGCCATTCCTGTGGAAATTGAACGCTTTTTGTGCAATTTTCCCAGGGGTCTTCGCTGTATGATTCATTCCTTTCTGTCCCTGAAATGGGAGCGTCCGGTGGGAGCTGTAGCCCCATCTCCCTGGTGGAATCTGTTTTGCTGCCTTGGTGTGACGCGTCCCCTGTCCCCCGTCATCTCCAAAAATTGAATATATGACAAAGTAATTTTTTTTTCCGTCCAAAAGGAGCGAGGACACCAGCAGAGATGAACAATTTTCTCCTTAGGGCCCGCTTCGAGCGGCGAGATTGTTTCTGAAGTTGTGTAAAAAAACCGGCTGGAGGGAGAGAACCAGACAAATTAAATTTAATAAGGAAAGAGAGGCCACATTGATTGGTAATATATTCTTGTTCAATTTTGTAATGGCTTGATCCGTCTTCCTGGCGTCGCTGAATGATTTTTCCAGGCCGGAGTGGTAGGAAGACAATTTGAACCATGACTGAAGCTTAACTGTCTTAGAGGCAACACTAATTGTCCATTGTGAGCTTCTCCAAAGCGCTGGGAGCCGAGAGCTTTTTCCCGTCGAGGTGATGCGGCAAACTTTGGAAATCTCGGTTGGAGGCTTCGATAAAGTGCCGCGACCTTTGCCATTATTCAATTTCTGGGCAACAAAACTAAGAAAGTGCATTTCAGCTGGAGGCCCCAATTTATTTTTTCCATTTTGAAATGTTTTTAAAGGACATTACAGCAAGGTGCTTGTCAGAAGTACGAGTAGGCCTTTTTTTTAACATGCCATCCTGTTATAACTTTTGAAATGGAAATAAGACGCCATGTTTTCCCATTGCCGTTCACGGAGATGCGGGGAACTTGCGCTTTGACTTGCTTTAACTTTTTGTCCCTTTTGTCTCATACCGTATATATTTATTTCTCAAGCTGTCAAGGCGCACCCAAACTTCTGACTGGTAAAACCAAATTAGTAAGAAAAAAACTGTCTAGAGTATCTGTACCATCCAACATACCATGAGTTTGAACAAGAAAATACATACTTGTGTCCTGGACCATTTTGTGAAAATATTCTTTAAAAACTTTGATGCGCGTCAAATTTTTTTATTACCTGCCGAGTAGCCAGCCAGGAGTTTTGGAACATCAGCTGCAGGACAACAGACGATAACAGCTTTAGAGCACTGCAGTGGCCAGCAAAGGGTCCCAACCTCAAGCTGCCAGAATGTCTTTGTGATAAATTGTAACACAAAATTAGGACAACCTCAAGATGTTCCGCTCAAACGCCGGGGTTTTTCGGCAAACTGCAGCGCTGGAGCAGACCACCACCAACTGAGAACAAAGTTCTATACAATAAATTGAATTCACAGTGAAGGTCAGCATGGATGGGCACAGTATTAACTAGTACATTAGTGCATTATAGACTGGGAAAAATGCACGTTTTTATTACTACTGCATACACACCGTTTCTGCAGGGTGGTACGCAGTGCGTTGCTCAATTGATATGCACCACATGCACTGCTGAAAGTATAAAAAACAAGAGAATGACTAACTTGCCGCAGCAACAAATATTTCCATAAAAAGCAAGATGAAAGGTTTCCCTTTGCCTAATCTTATCTATTTGTTCCCGTCTCGGAGCAGTCAGGTGAGGTATCTTTTCGTCAACTCTTTGACAAGCAGATCTTCTGATGTTCTCGGGCTTCGGCGAAACGTATCGAAATATTTTAAAAAATATACATTCTAAGTAGCTTACCTGACAGCGTACCGTTAGCTGTAGTACAAAAGGAGCGTTACAAAGGAGAGGTGAAAAAGAAGACTTAGCATCAAAAAAAAAAAGAAGCCTTCACAACCTCCAAGTCTGTGTTCTCTTTGTTTTGTTTTATTGCTCCTTATGGAAAATAAATGCCAGAGCGATCATTTATCGGTCATTTTTCTCTTGTCTGTTAATACAAATTGCAGAAGAGCAAAATAAGTCTTGCAGAAAATTAATACGTATTAAATTTGTTTTGAATTACTCTCCGTTTTGTGATTTTGTACAGGACATGTTTCTGTTCTTTTGTTTTAATCCCGTTTTGCGGAACTGGTATTAATGCCACATTTCATTTAAGGATCGTATGCAATTTAACGTTTCCGTGTTATTTAAAACAAAAGCAAAAAATCCATCAAATTTACATTTTAAACACGATTACCTCCTCTTTAGTCTGACGCACTGCAGCATTTATTGGTATTAAGTCTGTTATTGGGCTGCCGCTTAATCGATGCTGTATTTCAGAGCTAATTGCCAATTTTACCCATTCGAATAGCGCGTTTATCCGCTATTCACGCAGTTTTTACCGCATTTATCCGGTGCTTTTACGAAACCGCTGACACCTCTAACTTCTCGCAGCGGCGGAAAAGCAGAGCCCCAACCTGGACGCATTTCAGGTTCGAGTCCATGTCCGTAAATGCCACGATGTGTTGTAGCACCTTTAGTCAAAATGCTTACGAAAAATCGTTCCAGCACAAATTGCTATATGAATGAGTAAGTGATGCAACTAGGATTTTTATCACCCGAATGCCGTGCTATTATTATTATTGTTATTATTTTCCATCTATCCATCCATCCATCCTTTCATTTATTTTCATTGTCCTGAGCAGGGTTGCAGCGGCCAGGACGATGACAATGATGTTGATGACGATGACCGTGAAGAGCTGCACCCTTGGACGGAGTGGCTTACAAGTGCTTTGATTCCACCTGTGGTTTTCTGCAGTTAGGTGCTGCAGGAGACGCTTATACACGTGCAGGAGGCTTACAGAGGCTCACATATCAACCCCCCCCCCAATACTCCCCACCCCCACACACTGTGTTTTCAGCAGGCAGAGGCAACAAAGGCCTCTTGTTGTTTTTTTTCCCCCATTCTAAGCGTTCCTAGAATCCTTGACTAAAAAGAGAGAAAGACAGAGAGGGCTCCCGTCAAGAGTGATAAACCCATCCCCTCCGAGGTGCTCCGACACTCCGACAGCGGACACGGATACGGCCTGGAGAGACAACAGCAAGGCGACTCTCTCTCTCTCCACACTCTTTTTCACTTCGGGGCGAAGAATTTGGCTCTCCTTTAGTCGCTGCTTTCGCAGATACTGCCCTGACGCCGTGTGCGACAGCAGGGAGCTCTTTCAGCCATGAGAAGGGGGCGTTCTGAGTTTCAATTAATGAGACGAAAACCAGCAAGCTGTCGGGCTCTTCTTCTGCAATTCAACACAACAGGCAGTGATTTGACTGATATATATGAGATGTTAACACTACGGCAAAAACGCAAGGCAAATACACAATGCTGGCTGAGCAAAATCACCAAAATTACAGATTGACTGGTGTCTTTTGAGGACCTCTAGAAAAGATATGTCTTCTTAAAGGCCATTTGGAGTGAATACTAGAATAAGCACCTGCACGACAAGAGTGGAATAGGTGTATAAACACAGTACAATTCAAAAGTTTGACCCTCGCTTGAAACCTGGATGTTTGAGGCATGACAGTCAAGCTTATGAGTTTATGTTGTTCTGTGTTGTCGTGCTGTCTGTACTGAGCCTCAAGGCACAAGAGAAACTGCACTTTGCTCTGTCTTGTACATCTGTACAGCAACACAGTGACAACAGAGTGAACTTTCAGCCTTGAACCTTGTAGACCATTGAAGCATAATTTTACAACATTTATTGGTCCACCTCGTGAGTATCTGAGACGTCGACCACACGAGAGTCTCTAGCTGTTTCCAGTCTCTGAAACGGAGGAGCAGTTTAACTGTCCGGAGTTGCTTTGCTGGTCACAGAGTTGGTGAACTGATCTATGGCCACCTCAGCCATCGCGGCTATCACAGCACACTGTAGAAGCAGGCCGTTCCATCAGGGTTCCGACCGGTTGGAACGCTCTTCATTCTTCAGCAGGGCATCACTCCTCCGAGTTATGAGAGAGCCGTTTGGCGAAGCAGAAAAGTGAGGAACACCTCAAACTACCTGAGTATAAAACATTCAATTCTCAAAATTCTCAATTACGAGAAAAACTAGTTTCCAAACATTTGACTGGGACGGCGTACATATTAAAGCACTTTTCCAGTTAAATTTAATGTTGTTTGAAATGCCACAAGTATATTTCAGACCCAGATAAGTTGACGCACGAGTGACATAAAAGTTATACCTCCTGAGATGCTCCTGGATTGGCTTGTTTCATGGTTCTGTCTCTTCCCGTCTCTGTTATGTGCCCCACCAAATGACACGCAGCTTTTGAACGCCGCTTCAAATGCTCGCCACGTGCCAGTCTGGATTCACGTACAAATGCATTTTCCACGGAGGAATGGTCCTGTGGTGATACTCACTACAAACTGGAGTCCATTATACAGGAAAGCAGATTTGGAAAAAAAAGCTCATCCAAGTCATTTGAGAAAGTGCTACGGTGTACACTGTTTACACAGCTGGATGTTTCGCTATAGCACATCTGGTTTGGTCACTGGATAGAACAGCCCCCAACTGAGAAGCACTGAAAAGACCACCATTAAATCACTGTCATTCACTCACTTCCATTACCCACTTGTCCTTGTCAGGGTTGCAGCCCTCCAGAGCCCATCCCAGAATCACTGCTGGCTTAAGCTACCGCTGTACCGCTTGGAGGGGGACAGCATGGACAGGATCTGGTCAGTCATTTTCCTTAAATATCTCTGGAAGTTAACGGAGGTTCTCCTCTAAACACTACAACTCTAAATTTTGTATTTCCACAAAAGTTAAAAATATACTGTGCAGCCCTTTTCCTCGCAATATTGCGTGAAAACAGATTCAAGACTTGGAAGGAAGCCGGACAAAGCCAATACATCACGTGGCTCCCTGCTCCCGAACTCACCTGAAGGAGGTGAATCGCGTTAAACCCGGTTGCTCCCGGGGGGTTCCAGGACACAGAGGCTTTTAAACCTTTAAACACGCCGTACGGTTCAGCAAGTCGTAGCCGAGAAAAGCGTTTGCACAGCCACAGACCATGGGATCGTTTCTAATACTTTCTGACTTAAAAGCGGTCATTTTCGTGCTCAAAATTTTTTACAGCAGCGCTTGCTCAGTCCATTTGCGGTGCGCTGTTTACTTATTTATTCACTCTTTCGTTTGTCCATTCCAACGACACAACCCTTATGATCCCACAAACACCCGGGTCCACGTGTTCTGAAAATAGCAGATTCAGAAACTGCAGGAAGTATACGTGCCACAGTTAGTTCTGCAACTGGGTGCCTTCAGGTTCCGCTTGCAACCACAATAGCGCCACACAGAGGCTGGTGGCAGAACTGATTGGCTGTACTGTAAAATAGAAGGTTGATATTTCACTCTGTCCTCTTTCTTTAACAGTTTGGTAGATATTTTACCCAACTGCTTAGCACACAGCAAGTTTAACAGCTTGCTTATGAAGGCCTAGTTACACAGAGGGTTGCAACAGAATATAGTACGTGTGTGTGTGTTGCATTGTGGGTAATTTAGAGAGGCCAGTGAACCAGAACCATACGTCTTCGGACTGTGGGAGGAAACCAGAGCACCCGGAGGAAGCGCACGCACAGACACGGGGAGAGCATGCGGCCTCCACAGAGACTGAGCTGGATTTGAACTCACTATCGACCGGCCCAAGTGCTGTGAGGAAGCAATGATATGCACCGAGAAGCACAAGATGAATACGCTTACCGGCCACTTTATTAGGAACACGTGTTCATCTGCTCACACGCACACAGGTCAAGAGCTTTGGTTAACGTTCACATCAAACTTGAAAATGGGAAAAAACTGACCCAAGTGATTTTGACCGTGGCGTGATTGTTGGTGCCAGACGTGGTGTTTTAAGTATTTCAGAATTTGCTGCTCTTCTGGGATTTTCACAACAGTCTCCAAAGTTTGCGTAAAAACGTGAGAGGAACAAAAGACGTCCAGTGAGCGGCAGTTCTGGGATCAGAAATGCTTTGTTGATGAGAGCGGTCAGAGGAGAATGGCCAGACTGTCTTAAGCCGACAGGAAGGCTGCAGTTAACTTGTATAAGCACTTTGTACAACAGTGATGGGCAGAAAAAGCATCTCTGAACACACAACACACGAAACCTTGAGTCGAATGGCTTACAGCAACAGAAGACCACATCGGGTTCCATTCCTTTCAGCTAAGAGCAGACGGCTGAGGCACTGGCTCACCGAAACAGGACAACCGAAGACTGAAAAACGTTGTCTGGTTTCATGAATCTCAACTTTTTCTGCGACAGATGCTACGGTCAGAATTTGGCATAAACACCACGAAGCCATGGATCCAACCTCCCTTGTGTCAACAGTTCAACCTGGAGGTGATGGCGCGGTGGTGTGGGAATGTTTACTTGCCACACATTGGACCCCCTGATACCAATTGAGCATCGTTTGAATGTCACAGCCTGGCATCTGAATATTGTTGTTGACCATCTGTATCCTTTATGGCCACAATTTCCCCATCTTCTAATGGCCACCTCCAGCACGATACTGCGCCCTGACACAAAGCACAGGGCGTCTCGGACGGGTTCCATGAACACGACAATGAGTTCAGTGCACTTCAATGGCCTCCCCAGCAGCCAGATCTGAATCCAGCAGAGCACCTTTGGGATGCGGTACCACGGCGGGTTGGCAGCATGAATGTGCAGCGGACAGATCTGCAGCAATTACATCGGGCAGTCCTGTCAACATGGAGCAGAATCACTAAGGAATGCTCCCAGCATCTCGGGGAATCCATGGCACAAAAACTTCAGGCTGTTTTGAGAGCAAAGGGTGGAGTCCTACCTGGCATTAGAATGGTGTTCCTAATAAAGTGGCCGGTGACTGTATATCTGCATATGCACATATATATGAAAGGACAGCACATGAGAGGTTGTGAATACAGTAAATAGCATAAATGGAGCTTAAAAACTGTGTATGCACAACATAATACAAAACCGATTAGTTATACTTCAAATAATACAGAACACGGAAGCCCTCTTGTATGAATAACAAACATAATTTTTTGTTTATATTGAATATTTTACAACACAGTAAGTTATAATAAAACAATTTTCAAAGGCCAGAACAAAGCAGCTCTAATGGAGGTGTTGTTGCAAAGGATCCTTTTGTCCTGCATTTGCGACGCTTTGCATTCACACTGGCCGCGGACGCCAGGACTCTCTGTTGTTGTCCACCTTTATTTTGCCTGCACTGGGCTAACCATATTGGACTTAATGTAAACCGGAGGCCATATTTAGAGTTATTTTCCAGGGAAGGAGCCAGAGAACAGCAGAAAAGAGGCCACTTTGGAGGTACCAGCTGGAGTCTTTTAGCGAGGAAACAATAAAACCGTGACCGCATAGCTGACCATCTATTTCTGCCCATTCTCCCGCTTCGCCGTCCCCCTCCTCAGGTGCGGCCAATCTGATGTCAGCAGATAGGCGAGTTCCTGCCGGCTACTGACCGCAAGGTCACGTAGGCATAATACATCCTCTCCAGCCAAACAATCTCACCGGTCCGCAGGACATCGAGTCCAGCAACTGCGCTGCGGCACTGCGGTACAGGAATGCGCAGCAGTCAGACCCGTTCGCATGTAATGGATGCCGATGACACGTTCGCGCAGCGGGGGGGCGGTGAAATATGTTAACCGGTGGGTTGCATACCAGGACGAAACCGTTCATTATTTGAAACAACAGTTATTAAAACTCTGTTTGCAAAGAGCACAACATTCACGTCTCAGCACCGAACCTGCAGCGTCAGACAATTCACACTGAGTTTAATGGGCAGGAGAAGGAAAACAGAGCCATGAAAATGGACTCCTTACGAAAGTAGCGCCGTGGTTAGAGTCACCATCTTCCGGGCAGACGAACGCGGTTCACATCATTTGCTCCAGCACCCTGGATCAGGGTACTTAACCTCATTTACTACAGTATGAATTACCCAGCTATGGAAATGGACAGATAATAGGAAGTAGTCCAGTGTACAAACCTAACTCTGTAGGCTGCTGGAAAACGGTCAGGAAAATAAGGGGAAGCGTGTAGGTAGGATGCTTGAGGAATAATCCCGAAACCCCTAAAGAACACACCTAAAATGACAAACTTCCTCAAGGACGCGCCGAGCGGGGATTAAGCGCGCTTTCTTCATTAATTGATGGAGCCGTGTTCAAACAGAGCCGGAAGACGGTGGGTCCGAACGGGCTCGCACGGACGCGGCACGCCGTCCGAGCGCCGATGACTATCTAGGCATTGGTATTCAGGCCCAGACCCGAGAGTGACAGAGGCGTGTTGATTGTTTGTGGTTTGCGAGGGGAGAGAAATTGGAAAAAATGAAGCACTGACACTATCGAATTCAAAGGTAGGAGTGTTGCCGTCCAGATAAGGGAGCGTCTATAGAAGCAGTCGGCCCATGCGGTGTCCAAATAGCTGCTATCGAGGCTGGGGGGGGAAAAAAAAAAAAAAAAAAAGCGGCTACTGGATGACACGGCCCACGAGACGGTGGTCTGAAAACGCGGATGCTGGCACTCATAGCCAATTCCCGTGATGGGTTGTGGAAAAACCTAGCCTTAAGGATTTAAACAAACAGCCCGTCGACCGCTGTAGGTCACCGCACGGCAATAATTGGTCCAATAAATTGAGCCTGCAAGCAGAGATCAGATATTTTCTTAATGTGACTGCCGGGCCCTCCCTTGTGGTGATGGCTGCTCTTCTTCGTGTTCCTTGGATATATTCAATTTCGAGCTATTATTTTTTCTAAAGGTTGGCAATCTTTCCTGGGAAATAGCCTCTTGTTTCCAAGCAGCCATTTTAGCTCAAAACAAGGAACACGCTGTAGCCCAGAGGCTAGCGCTCTCGCCGGCTCTATATTTCAAATCATAAAAACAAAGTGGAAAAACAAGCAAGTTCGCATTACTTTCTGCTTTCGGTATCAAGAGCCTGTCAAGTTCGGACATCACGTGAATATTCTCATCCATAAACATAGCATAGCGTGTACGTTACGAGGCCGCAGCTTATATTCTGCGTTGCTTCGATCGGCATCGCACTTCTCTTGAATTATGTCAATTGTTAACAGTCTGCTTTGTAAAGACTTCCAAACTACACTACAATGGCACGTAGTCATTTAGGTTATTTGCTCCACAGTGACAAACACTGACTCTTCTGTAGTATTTTGCCGACCAAGATGTCTAAGATGACACAGCAGCGTGAGACGCACTGCATTCGCAAAGCAGGCAGCACATATTCACTAGAAACACCCGTCTTTGGACTGCGGGTGGAAACCAGAACGACAGGAGGAAACGCACGAAAACAGAGAGGGAAGAGACCGATTGCCAACGTTATCCCAACCGATGAGGTTCTGTCTGCGGTCTCATTCCCGCAGTGTGCGTCTGTACATCTGTGTGGCTGCCTGGATGGGTGGCCGCCCTGCGACGGAGTTGCGTCCCATCCGTGGTGCAGTCTCATATCCTGGCGCCCAGTGATTTTGGCTTGTGCTCCAGACGCCACCAACCAGGAGATGGATAGATAGCAATAACAATAATGACAACGAAAGCAAATTTGTTTGCGCTGCATCTTTCGTACAAATTTTGCCCCTGAAAGCATCTCGCAAAAAGATCAAGTAAAAACACGGTAAAAAAAAAAGATGAGAATGCTTTAAGGGTTGTATTTTATAGATCTGCTGGAAATCTGGTGTGAAATCTGTATAATTAGGATTTCTCAATGGCTAAATGGAACACCGGACCTTCTCCATGCCGCCGGCCTTCCTATACGAGAGCTGCTTGTCCTGGATACATACATATGACCGCGGTAAAAGGTGCCGATACTGCACTGCACTGATGCTTCTGTGTGTTTGGGAGAAACTCAGATTGGGCCAAAAAGGGGGGGTGGGGGCGTTAGCACACGGTCGCAAAGCAAGCAAAACTCAGCTTTCACTGAACCAACAACCACCTGGGCCTGCAGCTGAGCTGAGTAAGAGGACACCTATTACGAGACCGGCAATGGCGGTCAAGACCCAAGGAAACGCTGATTCTTACGACGGACGCGTGGCAAAGTTTTATATCCAAGACCTCACAGCATTATTAGTATTTTGTATAACTTTTAATAGATTTCTGAATTTCCACAGAAAAGTTAGACTTGTACCTGGCAAGAGCGATAGTTCAACAGACAAATGATTTAAACCTACACAAGATTTGGCTGATTTTCTGCCGCACAATGGAAAATGTAGGAAATTTGTGACTTTTTTTTGCTGCCAGCACAGGAAATCTAAATGGAGCAGAGGGCTTCCGTTCATCCCGCCTCTTTATTTTCTTTCTCAAAGCCATTGCGGTGCTCCCTCTCAACCAGGACAGCGATTTGTTTATTTTTCCCGGAGCCGCGCCACCTCTCACAGTCGCTCCTGATGTATTCGTGTAAAGAGGCTACGGTGTCAGCGCTCAGGCCCAAACTGGGTTTTTTAATCTGTCAGTGTCATTGGGCCTTCGAGGGGATTACTCCTAACCGGGTCTCGTAGCATCTTCTCACCTCTTATCTGCCCCCAAGCAAGGCAACAGCTGCCCCGCAGGGCGCCGAGCTTAAGGAGGCTCCCGCCAACCCGCGATCCGTCCCCGAACGGGGGTCCCGCTGAAAACAGATGACCGAGCGCCGCTCCGCTGTGCTCACCGTCCTCCAAGGACAAGCGCCCTTGGGCTGGTGGGACATCTCAGCTCTCGTTCCTCCTCCTGCCCCGCGAGCCGGACTTGTTTTTAACACGTGTGACGCGATCCACTTATTGAGGTGCAGGGGATACTTCAGGGGGGAGTCTCGTTCGTCCGCAGCGTCAACTTCACCCTCGGCGGACGGACTCGGGGTCGCTCTAAGTCAACAAGAAGGAGACGCTTTGTCACAGATCCTTGTCATTCGTGAGATAATTCAAGCAAGCACGCGTCAAAGCAGGTGGGAACTGCGAGTGGACGGGGCCGCGCCACGCTGCCGGCTCCTCCGCTGCCGGCTCCTCCGCTGCTATTTCTGCCTTTTTTTGTCACTTAATATTCCAATTATAATTAAATACGTCCCCCGCAGCGGCGCTCCTGGGAATCCACATTAAAACAAAAAAAAAAAAAAGCGCGTGCCTGCCTCTGCATCCTCGCAGCCATCTTCATCGTAGCATCCGAGTGCGCCCTTCCTCCGGCGACGGAATGCGGCTCGCATTTCGCGTGCGTTTTCGGGGCATTTGGCACTAGGAGACGGCACGCGCGCCGCCACGCCCCCCGGTGGCATTCCGGGCTCACTGCATATTACACAGCAGGGCACGGTCGGGCCTGCGGAAACGCCTAAGGTGGTCTATTTCTATTTAGAGCAATTAAGCTAACAAAAAAGTACCTGTTTACCAAAGCAAATGTGCTGGCACCCAAGCGACAGCGCGGTGGAAACATTTTGTCACTTTTACGTCCCTTCAAAGTCGCCGTCGTAATTTTCGAGAACGTCGCTAATGTTATGTCTAATCGGCAGCGACAGCGTGGCTGCAGGTGAGGCTTAGTGAGGGAGTTAACCGGTCGTGCCGAGGGTTACGTGTCTGTCGGGCCGCCAATGAACGGATTCCGGACGGAATAATGACGAGTTTGCGCGCAGCCCCGGGAAGCCGGCTTCCAATTTTACCACCGGCGGGGTTTTTAAGGTGTCTCGCAGCTCCGGCTAATTTTGTCCCAGGGAAGCAGCCTTTGATGCTAAACGGCACTTTTTGTTCTTTTTTGAAGTGAGCAATGGAAGTTTTATCCCTCCGTCTTAAGTTGACTGCGGCGCATTCTCAAGGTGTTCCAGGATGGCATCCGCCAACAAAACACAGGAGGAATTAGCATAAGCGCGTTCTGAAGCCGCATTAATCCTTTGTACTTCATTAATGCATGGAAAGGAGATTTAATTTCTTTCCCTTTTATTTTGAGAAGGGCCTCCAAGTGCATGCGGTTCAGTGCCTGCTACCCTTGAATATGACCAAGGTTAAGAGGTCAGGGATCTGAGCGGCAAATGGGCGCCGAGGCCTTGCCAGATATCGTAGTCTGACCTGGACATCAGCTGCCAACGTCCTCTTTGTCTTCGCAGAACGTGGTCGAGTTGCCAGGCAACATGACACTGTCTTGTAAGCATCTTATTATGAGATAAGACATAGTTTGCCTAGAGGGCACGGTGGCTAGAGTTGGTGCCCACTTGACCCAGGTTCAAATCCTCTGTCCTGCTGTAGTTACCCCGCATATAGTGTTTACCCTGAATTGCTCAAGCTCAGCTTACCCGACTGTATGAATGGTCAAATAGTTGCAAGCAGTTCAACATACAAGATTACTTTCTTGTTTTTTTTATGATTAATAATAATAATAATAATAATAATAATAATAATAATAATAATAATAATAGGAAGAGGAAGAAGAAATAGTTCCTCGAAAGACTGCATTGTGGAATTGCATTCCAATTGTATTCAAGTTCTTGCCAGGGTAACAGGGCAAAACAGTGTAGTGCTAAGGTTAGGGTAGGGAGATGGGTGGTCAGGTCTACAGGTGCCGAGGTGGAAATCGGTCTAGCAACGCGAGTTGTCCCTCACCGGCACACCTGAAAGCACTTTGCTAATCAGAGAACCGGATAAACGGGTCTGAAGGAAGCCGCCGAGGAGCTGGTTCTGCGTTTCACGCAGGTAGCCGACAGCACGTAGAGCTCCAAATGCGACAACAAGGACACTCCAGGGATCCCTGCTACAAAAGCAAGAGTGGGGATGCAGACAATGACTCTGGAGACCTTGTTCCCCCTGCCAGAACGTTGAGCCCAGAGTCCGTCTCCGTTCTCATGTATCTTAGTCTCCTTTTGATTTTACTCTTCTCCCTTTGACACGGGTGAGGTGCTTCCGCCATAAGACGGCCGCAAATGGCTTTTGTTTACATTTTGTTTACTTTTGAGCAGATCCTTGAAGAGGAAGAGTAGAAATGTTAGTGCCACGGGAATGTAGCACAGAAGTTGTATTTGGACTTAAGGGGTCACGACACGAAAGATTATAACCTGCCGCAAGCTGAGATATTAGCCAGAGCTGGGATTACACCCAATGCAACAACTAACTACTTACACCACAGGGCGTACTGCTACGGGAACCCCCTGCAGGTCCGGGAGCGTGAAATATGGTGAAGGTATGACTACAGCCAGGTTTCACTATGCTGGAAGCAATTTTTATCAACTGTGTATCAACTGTGGATCGCTGTGTATGAGCACTGCTGCACGCAGTCCAAAAAAGCCAAGCAACGGTTCGCATCACAAGGTCACGAGGACTTAATAGAAGTCATGGTACTGAGCACACCATTATGCCAAGTGACTTTGTTCTTAGTGCACCAGACAACTTCTTGTCAGGCTCAAGCTTCATCTCCTCATGTGGGTGTTCAAAACAGCGATACGGCATTAGAGCAAAGAACTTCCTGAGCATCGTATGCGGTCAGATATGCAAACGCCTCTTCGTGCTCTCGTTCGGCTTATTTTCTTTGCATTAAGTGGTGGCCCAGGACCATGCTGTGGTCGACAAGATCTTCATACCTGGACGTCAACGTATTAGCTTCTAGTGACAATAGCAATGTCATAAACACCTGTATAGACTCTTTTCCCTTACTCCCAGCTACTGGCTCTCATTTTCTACTCAGAATGTCCAGGAGGGGAGGGCAGCCACTGGCACTTGGACAGACAGTGGTTTATTTTTCTCCCTTGTCACGTGATCTGAGTTTTTTTTTTCCTCGCCTCATTTGCCAGCTACCTTACTTTATAGCTTTAAAATAATTTCATTCATAGACATGAAAAATAAAAAGTGAAACATTTGCATCTCAGGCGAAATCTGTAGCAGCGCAGTTCCATCCACTCTGCTTCTCAGAAAGACATCTACCCCACTAACCCTTAACTCGGGTATTCCTGCGTTTAATTGCTGACTGGGGCCTGTATGGCGCTATGGAACGTGGGTGTAATGAGTATGAAATTATTTTTGTCCACATAAACAATGAACATACGTGACTTTTTCAGACGCATGCCTTTGACATGTTTGGGACACATTTTTCATTATTCAGTGGTAAGCTGTTGATATCCTAAAGCAAACGTTTAAGCTCTTTAATTGGCTGACCTCCCCACCTGCCCAGCTGTCGCTGCCGGCTTGAACCGCACCTGAGATGAACCGATTCTCGATGATCACTGCTTTCAGAAACGCTGGCATGCGATGGTGTGCAGAACGTAGCCTGCGTCCCCGTGAACTCGAGCTACTTTGTTGTCAAGAGCTTGCACGGAATTTACGGGGTGCTCAGCAGGCCGCCCGCAACAAGCTTTCCCATTACCCTCGGCGCAGTCATGCGACTCCTCCAGCACGGCTCTGGATTTGCCTTTGAAAGAGGAGACCGACTCCCGGTATTTTGTTGCAGCGCGGCTCGGCGGAGAGACTAGATCGGCTGCCTCCCAATCCTCGAAACATTTGTTCGCATCGTGCCTGCATGACGCTCGGGTTCGAGAACGCCCGCAGAATTTCAAGCGGTCAATAATTTTCAACGGCGTGCATCGATTTCGCAGGCTTGCTCATTGTGCTTTCTAATGCCAATCCAGAAGACCCCGTCCAGCCGCCCGTGTTTACCCTGCCTAACATAGCAAACTCTATTGAATTTTCCATGCCAGTTATGCTGCATTGATTTTTTCAGCGCAGCTTCTTAAGTTCAGCCGGATTGTGCTGCATATCAGTCATCCCGGTATCAGGCCGTGCCCCATCAGAGCCACCGCACGTCAGGAATATGAGGCAGAACAGAAGCAGAACAAAGAGCTGCATTTTCTCCACAATATTTTGTTTTCTTTCATCGCAGGAAGCCTACTGAAAGCTGATATCTGGCCTGATCGCATCTAAGTGCTGCACTTTTACCCTGTTTTTTTTACATGCTCTGGCTGTGCTGAAAAAAACTCGCAGTGTCACCACTAATGACATTAAGGGGACAGCAGGTGGCGTAGTGGTTTGAATTACAGTCTTAAAGTCAAGGGATCGCTGTTTGAATCCCCACTCCCCTGCTGTAGTACCTTCGAGCAAGGTATTTACCATGAATTGCTCTAGTAAAAATTACCCAGCTGTATAAATAAGTATTAATATTTTGACACTCTAATTCGAGAAAAACATCCTCTAAATGAATAAATAATAAATAAAATTAAGTGCGTGACCCATAAATTATACAGTATTTCTGTGCCTTATTTTTCTTTATTTTTTCTACATTTTAGCTCTGCTTATGGGTAGCGCCTGCAGCCAAGTGCAATTGAGCCATGGAGCTGGTGTGGTTTTGTCCACGAAGCAACGTGCTGTCATCTCACGAGATTTGGCAGCTCGGCAGGGGTTTAAAAAGTAATAATCCTTCCCCTCTCTGCCGAGTGCACACACACTGGCATCATGTTCTTCAGAATACCTGTGCTCAGGTGTGTTTCTTCAGCTTGTTTAGGCAGATGCTACCTGACAGCAACCAGTCAGAGTTCAGGGGTCTGCCGTGTTCTTTAGCAAGGAGCTCTGCTGAACTGCGCAGACGAGACATGGGTCAGTTTTAGATGGAAACAGATTATTTAAACTTCAGATTTCTTCTTCTTTATCTTTCGGCTGCACCCGTTAGGGGTCGCCACGGCGGATCAACCGTTTCCACTTCTTCCTGTCCCCTGCATCTCTCTCCGTCACACCCACCACCTGCATGTCCTCCTTCACCACATCCGTAAATCTCCTCTTAGGCCTTCCTCTCTTCCTCTTGCCTGGCAGCTCCATCCCTAGCATCCTTCTCCCGATATATCCAGCATCTCTCCTCTGCACATGTCCAAACCAACGCAATCTCGCCTCTCTGACTTTGTCTCCAAACCGTCCAACCTGTGCTGACCCTCAAATATACTCATTCCTAATTCTGTCCATCCTCATCACACCCAATGCAAATCTTAACATCTTTAACTCTGCCACCTCCAGCTCTGCCTCCTGTCTTTTGGTCAGTGCCACCGTCTTCAACCCATAAAGCATAGCTGGTCTCACTACCATCTTGTAGACCTTCCCTTTCACTCTTGCTGGTACCCTTCTGTCACAAATCACTCCTGACACTCTTATCCACCCACTCCATCCTGCCTGCACTCTCTTCTTCACCTCTCTTCCACACTCCCCATTACTCTGGACTGTTGATCCCAAGTATTTAAATTCATCCACCTTCGCCAACTCTACTCCCTGCATCCTCACCATTCCTCTGTCCTCCCTCTCATTTATGCACATGTATTCTGTCTTAGTCCTACTGACCTTCCTTCCTCTTCTCTCTAGAGCATATCTCCACCTCTCCAGGGTCTCCTCAACCTGCTCCCTACTCTTACTACAGATCACAATGTCACCCGCAAACATCACAGTCCACGCTGAAACTTCAGATTTCTATTTCGTCAAAAAAATCTCAAGACATCTTTCCCGCCATACCATGCCTATTGCGAACCTCGGCTGTAGCGATCATTTAAACAGCACGTGAGCATTTTCTTCGCTATTTTTCCCGCTCCTTCATATCGATTTCGATGGATTAACGCCGTCATAGTCGGAACCCGGCGCTCAGTTATTTCCCGCTTGTTCACATTTTGCTTTGAATTTCTCAGCAACCAAGTTTAATCGCCGCTAACCGTGTTCTTGGGTTCCGTTCTTGCCTTCGATGAGCCTTCGCGCGGGCCACTTAGCTTTCATCCCAGAGCGACGCGCAGCTTCTTCTCCGCAACTGTTACCCATCAGGTCTTATTTGCAGCCTTAATAAGCAAACACCTTCTTAATTTTGACTGGAATGAATTGTTTTTAGAGCGAGTAACACTTTCACCGGATTAATGCGGATGCACCTCCAGCAAAGCTGGGATTTTCATCAATAAATATTTAATAACTCTTTAAACTGATGTTTAATTGATGTAGTCAAGCTTAATGTTAAATGATTTACACCTTTATTATTTGGTCCTACTTGAATATTTTCAATTATGGCAACAAATTGGATTTTCAATTTATTTCTTGAGCGGTGTAACACAATATGGAATAACAATAATGTGGTATGAAAAATGATCCTGTAATTTATGTTACTACAGTCAGTTTAGTTCAGAGCAACACGGCTTTGTTTTTGGTTAAATTAACTACTTTCGATGTACTTAAAGTTTAAACATTTTGAGAACGAATGAGTATGATCTGTGTCTTGTGGTTATTTGTCTAACCGCAGAATTTAATCACACCGCATTTCCCTTGTTATTGTGGAGCGGCGGAAAGGATTTTTGACAGCAATTTAGTTAGCGTGAGGGTTTGAAATTGTTCTTCTGTGAGCTACAAGTGTTGGCGCTGTGGCCAAGGAAAGGCTTCTGCCACTGCAAGAGCTCACTGCTGAAATTCAGTTCAGTTCAGTTATTTTTATAGAGCTTTCTTCTCACAGGGGGACACAGCATTGGATGAAGGGTCAAAGAGACAGGGCAAAAACAGACATGAAATTTACACTGTGTGGCCAAAAGTATGTGGACCCCCTCCTACTGACTGAGCTGAGCTGTTTCGGCCGCACCCACGGAGCACGCAAACACATTCTAGACAATTGTGTGTTTCCAACTTTGTGGCCAGTTTGGGGAAAAAGAAGCTCCTTTCCTGCTGCAGCATGACTGTCCGCCCCCCATTGCACAAAGGGAGCTCCATAAACACATGGTTTGCGCAGGCTGGTGTGGACGAATTTGAGTGGCTGCACAGAGCCCTGACTTCAACCCCACCGAACACCTTTGGGATGTCACGGGAACACCGACTGCCAAACCCAAGCCTTCTCACCTGACCTCACTGATGCTCTTGCGGCTCGGTGGGCACAAATTCCAAAAATGTGGTGGAAAGCCTCCCCAGAAGAGTGGGGGCTGTTACGACAGCAAGGGCGGTGGCAACTCCAAATCGATGCCCGTGGGTTTTGAATGGGAAGTTCATAAGGGTGCGATACTCAAGTGTCTGCATACTTTTGGCCATACGGTGTGCCTGTTGTTTCTAAGCCCATTTACTACATCGATTTCTCGTTCTGTACTGTCATGGAGACGCGGCCACGTGCGCTCGAGTCTGTCAGTTTGTACCATTTATCAGATTTGATAAACGTAAGTATTCGATGTTTCTATCACAAGTTGTGTTGTCAATATTTTTTGTTCTGAAAACACATTTTATCATATTTCTTTTTTATTGTTTGGATATGCACACTATTTATTTTATTATCTCATTCAGAGACATTAGCTTGCTCGTCCTACCCAGACATACAGACATGGCTGAGGAGCCCATTTGGGCTCAAAATCCGAGCAGACTGGCTGGACACGAGGGTTTGGGCTTGAGATCCACGTGTCGGGGTGTCGGTGGGCCGTGAACACTGTGCCCAGAACCCGGTTTCATTCTGCAACGCTAATTTTCAGGTTTGAATGTTTTGAATTGCAGTATTTGTAGTTGTTTTACGTTGTTTTGTTCTGCTTATTTATACTCATTTCAGTTTAAACACGGCCTCGACTTAAAAGCATTAAAAATCATCAAATAATGAAGTCCCTTTTACCCAGATGCTGTTTCCTTTTCCCCTTTAGTTGCGTGTTCATGCTTTATTTCTGAGTCCACGAAGCAAAAAAAGACGTGAATGAGCAGAAAGCTGACTTTAAAACACAGAAGCGACCCTGCTAAACACTTTATTTGTCTCACCGCCGATTTACGGCATTATTGCGGGCCTCATGCTGAAATTATTACTTATCCTCATCGCAAGGATGAATAAGGCAGCGACCGAGGCGAGAGGTTTTCGGCAGTATTTCGATGCTATCGCAGCACTCGTGGCGCAGTCCTACAGCGGCGTCACAAATTGCTCCATTACGAAAAGCCGCATTATATAAACAGCCTCCATAAAGTAGGTTAGAGCCGAAGACAGAAGCGTTCACCGTGCTTCGTTTCTGAATCATTCCCAATATGTCGGTTAATTATGTCTTATATTTTATCAGATTTCACGTATATCTGCCCACCCGTAATAAAAAAAAAAAAAAAAATTTTAAATCATATTTAAAAAAATGAGGCCGACTGACTTTTTAAACACAGTTTATATGTAATTAAATATTAAACGCCAAATATCTAACTTATTATGTAGTGCATGCTGTGTGACAAAATTTTCATTGAGGAGATTTAGGTTGACTTCAGTCACTGGCGACGCTTGAGCAAAATAAGTCGTGCATTTCATGGGGTAACCCTTCCGCATTCTCGCGGTTTAGCGACGGGCGCGACTTAATCGGCTTTACTGTAAGATAAATAATCTCGGCGCGGAAATGAACCGGGGGGCAGCCGGACCGGACCGAAACTGCGCCACGAACGCAAACTCCGGCGACAGGTCGATCATTGTTGATGCGAAGCGGCGCCGGACGCAGCGGTACGATTCCTTAGCGAAAGACAAGGAGCCGGGAGATGAGGATCAGAAGATATAATCGCATCCGAATCCGTCCTTACAAAAGGAGAACATTTTTACACATCAAATTGAGGGCGCAGATAATTAACCTTCTGCTAAGGCGCCAAGTCGAGCTTGGCAATGAGTGCCATTCGAGGAGAGAAGTTGATGAAAGTCGAGTCTCATTCTTCCCACAGCTTGGACTTGTATTTTTCTTAATCAGCCCACTCCTTCACATCTTCCCACACGTAACGTAAAGCAATACCCTGTTCCTTGCGGTACTTTTTTTAGAGTACGGTGCTTGACTCAAGTCCTCCCGCCCTTAACTTCAGACAGCAGCGACGTGCCATGCTTTTCCTATGTTCGTGGCAAACGCTGGACGATTGGGTCGGGTCCGTTTCCTCGGATTCTAAAGAAAACCGGCAACGGTGCGCCTTAAGGGATCGCGGACAAGACTATCGCCTGCTGTCCAGTTGCACGGGTTTAAATATTGCTCCTCCTGGCCTAAACTCGAGCTGCATCTGAAATGATACGGCAAAAATCTTCCCAGCTGTATAATCTAACTCTACAAAGTAATGTGTCCGCTTGTGAACTAAAGTATGAGCTAAACAAAGGTCGATCTCAGTAATGCGTTTTCCGCTCGCTCATTCGGGTTGGTCTACTGTTCACTGTAGCAGGTGGCGTTGTAGTTAAAGCCACCCAGCGGCACTGAAAGAGTCGCCAGGAAAAATCGCTCAATTGATAAATCGGCAAACAATATTAGCGAAAGCTTAACGTTATAAGTTGCGTTGCAGGAAGGCGTCGGCTGAGCGGACGAAATAATATACGCATTAAAAATAAGCGATCCGCAGTAGCCACGCTTAAATTCGGTGTGCCGTGTTTCAGATTTTGTTTGCTGTTCTTTTTGATATCCTAGCAACTTGACCCTAAAAATAACGTCGGTAATTTTTCTATCCCCCGCTATGACAAGAGAAAGAGTCTGAACAGCTTTCGCAGGAGGTATCGAGGGACTGAGCAGGAGACACGAACCAGAGGGTTGGCCGGGCCTGGGAGAGAGCCCAGCTCCCGTTGATGAATGTGAAGACACGGAATGCTGTTTTTTTTCGCACGTCTTACAGCCGCAGCAGGGGGCCGCTGGGATTTCCGCCATTTCGCTTGGGATGTCATCGGCCTGCGCTGCGTTTACCCATTGACAGCAGCTTATTGAGTTTACTTGCTCCAAACGGCGGGGCAGTAATGGTGTTTTCGGCGACGCTTTCAGTAGCCCTTTCTCAGGATGTTATCTTGTTTTGCGCTCGCTTTGGACTGCCCTCTGGCATCGTGATTCTCCACCATCTTTGATGTATTTCATGAGTCAGAAGTGACACAAACATTCACACACACGCACGCACACATTAAGAGCAGTTTAGAGTCACCAATCCACGAGAAACACACGTCTTTGGCCTGTACGAGGAAAACAGACAAGCAGGACGAAACCCGCGCGAACTGGAAACCCTCCCTCCGAACTGAGCCGGTTACGCAAATTTTTCCTAACCTTTCTGGTAACAAAAAGTGGTTTTTCAAACAACTTGCTTTGTTCATCTTTATCGGGGGTGCCAATAATTTTAGTCATAAACGCATACTAAATCAATTTTTGGCCCGATCCAGAGCAAACACCTGTTCGCGCGCGGCAATTTCGGAGCGATACGGTTATCCGGAGTATAATACGGCGGAATCAGATTATGCACCCGTTCATCTACTTTACAGGACAAGGAAGCCCAAATGACTGCTGATCACTTGTGAGCCATTTTTTAAGCATCACCTGTTAAGAAATTCAGGCTCTGTTATGGGAGGAACACAGGGACAAACTTCACATTTGCTCAGAATCCCTGTTGACCTGTAATTGTCTTTGTCTCCTTTCCATTGTCAAACACATTACTTTATCATTACCGTGGTTATAAATTTTAATTGAATTTCCCCCCTGCCCATTAAACCTCCCACATGAACATTACCAGCGATTCCGTGGCACAGAATAACTCCTGGATGTGTCTGTGATTATTCAGCAACAGTGCACAAGCTGAACTTTTTACCCCCGTGAGAAAATCCCGCTTATTTTTTAATGGTTTGGTATAAAGAGGAATGTGCTTATCTGATATTTTTTGAGGGCATTTCGCAGGAGTCCGTTTTTTTTTTTTTTTTTTTTAACCGTTTCTGAAACTCTCGGCGCTCCCTCTCGTCGTCTTCTGCAAGGGGAGAAGATCCTTCCGCAAATATCTGACTTGGATTTTGATTCTCTCTTTCTCGTGGATCTGAAAATTAGATTTAACTTTCGTTGTGTGAGAAGAGTTGGAATCATGCCCGACGCGTGAAGCAAGGCCCCCGCCTTAAATGTGCGCGAATAAAACAGTTTGGCCAGAAACTCACGTGAAGCCATTATGTGAAAAAGGGCTATGGGGAAAAAAGGGGTTTATCTTGTGAAAGATATGTGTGTTTTGTGCATTTTGTGTATTTTGCTCCTGTTGCAAGCTACGTGTGGTCACTGGGTCACATCTCTGGCTTTTAACAGCCGTTTCCCCGCCAAGCTCCCTCAGGCGCCCACACGCTCAGTATTGTTTCAGAGGAAAAAAGGTAAAAGCTAGAATATCTGCATATTTTCCCCACCTCGCAGCACATTACAGCATATGAGGGCAACAAGAAGGATTTCAAAAAAGCATCACTTTTGAAACCATGTGGCGCTGTTCAGCCTGTTGTCAAAATACACCCAGACAACAAAACTGCAAACACTAATGTCATGGTTTGAAAAATGGCTCATATCATACGTATATGTATATACATGCAGGGATAAATATTGGTTCCATGTATATAAATGGAACCTCTTTTGCTTCCCTCATATCCACATCACCCCTCTGTTTCAGACATTCCCCTAGCAGCTCATCCTTAGGGGATGTTACTTGGATGGAGATGTTTCACATCTTATTCAGGACGGAAGCTGACACTTTCCAGGCTCTTTCCTCCTTCCACCCGGGTTGTGTACAGTCTCTAGGTGTTGGATTTTGGATGGAAGGCTCTGTGCTGCCGTGATCTTGAGGAACACAAATAACGGGAAAGTTTTTTTTTTTTTTAAAAGGGACGCACTCGGGAGTCGGCAGTAAAAGATTGCAGGAGCAAGTCGACTTTTATTAAGCAGTGCACAAACTTTATGACCTTATAGGAGAACCACATAAGAATGTGCACAGCACAGGGTAAACATGAGCGCAAGCTAAAGTGGCTTCTTTTTTCTAGCACATTTGACTGCAGCACCATTTATGTATACACAGCATAATATCATCCACTGATCCAAAGGGTCCAACATCCTAACCTTCATTCCTATCCTATCCTGGCCCATTAATACCACAGCAGCCCCACAGTCAGATCTACAGCAAATCTATCCGGCCACTATGCAGTGGTTTGCATCTCCTTAATCTACAAAGTTAGCCAACTACACACACAAACCTACATATGATATAACAACGTGATGGTCTGGTATCGCATGGGGGTTGTCAAGCGGGAACCTCTCTTCAAAGGTGTTTCTTGGAGTTATGCCCACGACACCTCCGGAAGCCTCAACCACAGTTCTAGCATCCCAAACCTTCTCCCTTCAACAACTGCACACGCCACCTATGCTACCCAACTGCAAAACATAAGCTGTACCCCTTAGCACCTTTGCTACAATGTGGAAGGTGAAAACTAAGGTAGTCCCATTGGTGATAGCAGTACTTGGGGCTGTGACCCCTAACCTGGAAGGGCAGCTCCATCAGAGCCCAGGAATGAAAACATCGGTCCCAGTCCAGAAGAGCACAATCCTAAGAGCACCGCAAATACTGCGCTGAGGACAGAGTCTGGGGAAAGGGTAAAAACAGGGTGAAAAGTGAATTTATATGTAAATATATAACAAAACATGAAAAAATGTGTGTGTGAATATGTAGAGAATACAAAACTGGAAAATTTTGATAAAATCATTGCAGTTTTAATCCAGGTTTTTTCTATATATTACGTGCATACTGAGGTCCGTATGCAGCTGAACCATGTTTCACGTTGAATTGTTTATTAATAAAGAAAATTATGGAATTATATTACCGAAACGCATCAGTTGCACTTGTTTGTTCGTCTGTTAACAGTAGTGGCATCTTCACAGTGAACAGAGCTGCCGCAAGAACATTGTTGTGGTATTCAGAAATATCGTCACCTCTCTCTTTACATCCATGGGCCGGGGGAAAAATGCTCAGCGTGCGTAAGTGGAAAGACAACATTGAAAGCACATTTCCACATGATTGTTCAGGGTCGACGTGGATGCCAGCCGCCTCTACGGCAACGCAAGACAGCGATTCTTTCTATTTATAGCAAAAACAATTAAACTTGCCATTGCTTTTTAGCAGCTCTTTCTGTTATCGTGACATTTAAGCAGAGCTTCTCCGCAGACACTAAAACAAGAATTTACCACACAGCGGCATACATGAGAAGTGTTCCAACCAGGCGAAGTGCAAAGTAAACATTTCGGAGTCGAAACGTATCAAGTTATACCGCTGGAAGAATTGTATAGAGCTTTTTTTTTCTGGCTTTACAAAAAATGAAGAACTGAGAAATTATAGTCGTTCTTCCTTGTCGATATACACATACCAAATGATTTCAGTTTTGCAGAGCTTTCTTTGTTTTTTTTTTCCCCCCTTTAAACGTTTTATCCCAGTCCCAGAATTTCCTCATATTGGAGCACCGCTGTAATAACAGCAGATACAAACAGAAGGATAAAAACTCCCACACCAGGCGATCTCGGTGTTAAAAGCGGAAAATCAAATCGCTCAGACAGATGGATCTGCATGTGACAGCATTTGTCTCACGCTGATGAAGTACTGAAGCCATCGCGGTCCCCGAAGTGTTTACTTTAGCTTCTGCTCTTATCACGGGCTTCTCCTCCAGGCAAACACCCTGCCGCTGTTATTTACTCTGTTAGCTTCATCTGAAAGCGAAATAAATTTGTCTCCATCTTCGCTCCGGTTCCGGGCATCTCCAGCTACATTTTCGAAGGCGGGGATGCGGCAATAAACATTTATTATTCGCACAGGCAACTTTAAATCCACAGCAAGTGACAAGTTGTGGGCAAACACTGGTGTCATTTGTCAGCGGCGGTGGCCCAGTTACCTTGGTTAATTAAACATGGCTCCCCGAGACCGGCGACGCTTAATGCTTTGTGTACGGTGCAAATGAGAGCTATCGCCCCATGCCGGAGACGTTCGCTCTCCGCCGCTTGCCCAGACAGTGCGGCTTGGCCAGGATCACCGCTTACAGCGTATCGGGATCCATCTTATCAAATTAGGCACCGAAACTCCATAACCAGGAATTAATTCTTTGGGTTTTGTCTGCCGAGCCCCGCGCACGCAGAGCGGCGATGCTGGAAGGACTAAATAGGGCAGTCGGTGGGTCTCCAAAGCGGAGCTCAGCTCCCCCTCCGCATCCATTAAATGAGCCATTTGCAGAAACCTTAATAGATGTCCTGGTGACACATTCATTTTCAGGAGCCTCTCAGCAGTGAAGGAGGGAAAAGAAAGAAGAGGCCGCTAATAAGAGGCTTGCTACCCCAAACGCCACGGTGCCTTGGCATCAAGGAGCCGAGCTTGGGAGCTTTAGAAGAAGCAGCGCATAAAATAGTCACAGGTGTGGCGGCGGCGGCGGCGGCATAAGGTTCGCGCTGGCTTTGGGCTGTCGTCTCAGCAATCTGGCGTCTGTCACCAAGGCCCACTCAGCCTGTCTGTAGGACTGTCAGCAGCAGGGGTAAGAAGACAGGTGCGGCAAGGTGGAGTGATTCACACCCAGCCTGCTTCCAGTCCCACTTGAGAAAAAAGAAGTCAAGGTCTTCCAAAGACTGAGGCAGTTTCTGGCCCAAAAAAAAAGTCAAGTAGAGTACAGCGATTAAAAAAATAAGAGGAGCCGAGGCCTTCCCGGAAAGGGAAGTCAGATCCAAATCAGCGTTCGCCTGCCTGAAGATCTTCTAAACCCAGTAAAAGGGAGGGAACCACACCTTTGCCAGGAAAATAGAAGCAGCACTGAGCAGCGTCACGAAACAAGTCAGCGGCGAGTAGCGAAACACAGAATAAAGTGACCCACTCATCTCAAGCAGCTCAGCACCCATCATAACCCCGAGCCTCTTTCCTCGGGCCCCCTTTAAGCTCTTTAAGCAGCTGCAGGACAAGAGGTGTCCTTCTGAGTGATGCTTTAGTTGAGCACAATCGTAACAGAGGACTCAGCAGGTTGGGTTCACAGCACCCGAGCTGGAGACAGAACCAGAACCTGGGGGCGTCTCGAGGACTCTCGGTGGTGCAGTTTCCCTCAGCTGCCGCCTGGATCTTGGCTGGCTCTAAATCTCACGCGAAACGGGAAGGAAGGGGTGGGTTACGCAGGTGTCGCTAGACGCGTTGTTAAGGACCAGGGCGTGACGAAACACATGGCAGGCGTGCGTCACAGGGCAGCACGACACACCGGTTCACAAAGCTACCTTGAATTTCCCACTCATCGGGAGGTTTGGTAAGGACGTTAGACCTGCGGTATCGTAAGACAGGAGGTATAGACAGGGCACAGCTGGGGTGGTGCCGAGCTGACACTTCCGAAGCAAATTAGCCTTTGTTAACAGACTATGTTGGTTCATTTATTAATCTGAGTTTATTTCCGCTATTTAATAGACACGAATCAGCCACGATGCCATGAGGTGAACTCATCCCATCCAGGTTCACACCCAGTGCTTCTGCACCAGGTTCAGGACCACTGCTGTCCTGCATTAGACAAGTCTGTATGGATGGATGGATGGATAGATGGATGAATTAATTTATTGATTCAGGTACAGGTAACGGCAGCAGGGGTGCCCGCATCCGGTTTATCTCCCGCACTAACAAGACGGACTTTCTCCTCACATTTTGTTTCATCTTTAAAGTCTATAACAGGGATCTGAAAAGTGTACTCAGACACACACTCAGAAGATAGATTATAGCCTAAACTAGTTTATTGGCCATGTTCTCTGCTTTACTTCCAGATAGGCATCCCAGCATGAAATTAGAAAAAGTCAGCATAACAAGATCAAATTCTAATTTTGCTTCTGATATTTGCCCGAAATTTTATAATCTCTTTATTCAGCAAGAGGGATGGCTCGCCAGGCTGAATTTATTTCTTTTGGCCAATGGGCCTGTAGAAAGCTGCAGAGAGTGTGTGTGTGTGTGTGTGTGTGTGTGTGTGTGTGTGTGTCAGCTCGGCACTCTATGTGTAAGCTATGACTAAACTAGGGGAGCAGTAAATTTGAGCTTTTATCATCCGTGCAATTTTGGCAGCTGATCCTATCGCACACACCCCGTCAAGCCAATGTCTACACAATTTATGAACAGTCGATTCTGCCGGGTTCACGGACACTTCTTAGGTGCTCGGTATTCTTCTTTCCCTCCCAAGAAAAGCGATGAAAAGAAAGATGGCAATAACTTCATCAAGGTAATGCGGGACAAACATGCGTGATGCGAGCTGCATTGAGTTTTTCTGCAGATAATATGGACATGTTGTTCACCTTTCCAATTTTACCTGTTGTAAATCTTCTTCCAAGGCCTCAGTCCAAGGTGCTCCAAGTAATTTGTGTCCCACACATCGGCTCATAAGAAATGTAATCTGCCACAGCTGTTGTCCGTAACTGGCTAACTAGTAACTCATTCTGACAGCTGGCTTTCTGCTCTGTGGGGGCAACATGATGCTGCAAGAGCAGCTCCTCCAGTTTTGGAAATGATGCATTGCTGCTCGCGAGCTGAAATGTTTAGCTCAATGGTTGGTTAATTTCACTATCGATATTTGGGCTATTAAAAGTGTGACAAGTTTCTCAGCACCTTGCTTTGCGCTGGTGTCTTAGAGCCTTTTTTTATCTCAGTGAAATACAACTGAGAATGCGGGTGGCGCAATGGTGAGAGTTATCAGCTGTCAGTCAAAACAGCTTTGTTACAATTTCTGCACCCCTAACACACGACAGAAAAAACACCCAGCTGTATATATGGCCATATCATTGTAAACAACTTGGCATGCAAACCCAAAATTGCACATGTAATAATAATAATAATAATAATAATAATAATAAATTTGATTACTAAATATGTATTTATTAACATAGTAAATATAATAATAACAACTATAGACAGGTATGTGCTGCAGAATGACGTGCTGGTCAAAGACAAACCGCATACATGATGGTAAAAAATACAATTATATACAGCTCATAATACTTGATAAGGATAATAGCTAATGTATGTTACTGGTTTATGTATCTACTATGCTGTACTTTTTATCGTTATTTTAGAGTGTACTCTTTCTACTCATAAAAAAGTTTACTGTAAAACAGTATGGCATGTTACGCTGGCAGCAGCCTCATACATGTCGTATTTACCGCGTCTGCTGTACCATGCTGTACAGCTTTGTAACCTAGAAGCAACAGGGTATACCATGTAGAATAACAATTATAATATAAGTCAAAAGGGACACGATGCCTTGTTTTACATGCCAGATGGTACAGGTGGCTGGTGGATGCTTCCTCCCACAGTCCAAATACCTGTTTCGGGTGAATCGGTGACCTCACTCTGTCCCTAGTGTGTGACTGCCTGTGACATTCTGTCCCACTTTCTCACACCCTGAGCGTCTAGGTTAAGCTGTTGAGCGCTGGGCAAGTTGATAATGGATGGGTGGGTGTCGTCTGCATTATAGAATATTGCAAACGATACTCTTTCTGCCAATAATGCCTTAACAGAAGGAGCAAAATGCACACAGACAGACAGTGGCACTAATATCGTACAAACACACGTCCCTGCACCACCCACTGCTTCCTCTTAATAGAGCAAATTTACTTTGTCATTATTGTCAAGTGGGAAGACAAGATGCTGCCGCTTAGGGTGATTGAGACTGTAATGCTGTGCGTTTCCTGGAATGCCTTTGTGAAGCCATAGTAATATTTTAGCAGCTACACACACACAGCAGTGCAAACTTCTCACGGCCCTTTTGAAAACATCCATCCAGTCCACCACCCTCACAAAGCACGACTACGAACGACCCTGACCGTCTCATTCAGGTTGTGCCTCCATGCTGTTCCCTGAAAGAGACCACACATCTTTCAGAAGCAGGACCTGCTGTTTGTGTGGTGGCTACTGATGGCACCTCACAGCTTCAAGGTGGTGGGGTCAAATCCACTTCCAGCTCCGAGTGCGGCTCGCATGTTCTACTTGTGTTTGTGGAGCTTTTCCTCACACGGGTGAGGCATTGTTACGAGCCCCAGGCCATTCGCAGGCACGGTGAGGTATAACAAAAATTTTGCACCGGGCGGTTGATGTAGGAACTGACAGCCATAAGCACAGGTAAATAAAGTGTTACAAACCTGAAAGAAATCTAACTTACTCCTTTCATATCACACAACTCCATTTCTTTCTGAAACTCAAGAAGGGCGTCAAACCCAAAATCTACTAGCAAACTAACTACACAGCTCTTGACTTAAAAGAAAAATCATTAGCATGAACCACAAAGAATCAAAGTGTTGCTGGCAAAGCCCTCCAAGGCCAGGGAGTCGTCTTCAGCTTCACCTGGGTAGCGCTTACACGTTTAACAGAATTCCATCTCTCTTTTTCATCACAGTCATTTTTTAGGGCCGATGACGATGGACAGGTGTCAGCGGAAAAAACCGGACACACAAGTGGACACAGTCTTCTGAAACACAGGTGCCTGATGAACCTTTTCTTGTGTGTGTATGTACGTGTGTGTGCTCTGTGATGCTACTGATGCCGGAAGCTGTTAGCTAAACAACGGTCGATCCTCATGACCGCTCCATAGTGTACGTATTTGTAATAAACAGAAAGCTGAGATGATGGCGACACTTACCAGCCGGGTACATTGCAGCAACCATCCTTCTCAGAAGCTCCTGTTTTCACCACCAGACAAACCTCATCATTTTACGGTGTAGACAGAAGACCCGTAATGTCCGACAGAAAAGTCATTTTCGCCAACCTATTTTTGTGCACTGTCAAACCATAATTTCTTGCAGAATTAGAGTACATCAGCATGCCCGTCTGCTAGTATCGTTTTTGAGCATTTTAGTGCTCCATCTTCAGTGTTTGACAGTCTACCAACAAGAGTCTGTCATCTCTTTCAGTGGGTTTCTTCCAAAAAAACTAAATACAAACACGCCAACTCTGCGCAATGGAAAATGTGGATTTGTCAAAAAATTAGACTGGTCTGTCAAGGTAACGGTGACCACAACGTGAAAACTGAATCCGAGACCAGCAGATGCCATCAGTACTACCAATGCAACCGCTACACTCTATACAATTAGCAGAAACCATTGATATTAAAATATACTTTATTTTATACTTTTGCTTTTGGAATAACCACCTTGCTTATAAAATTACATACAGAAGACGAAGATGATGTCATACTCAAGTGGTTGGATGGAGTGATGAGATATTGGACGGTGAAAGCAAATACATACTGCAGTTTTTAGGTGAGGGACAGAATAGCTGATGATCAGATGTCCAAGGGCAAGCAAACGTGAAGAAAAATTGGCAGTTTAACATTTCAACGCCAAGCGTTTGGTTGACTGATACAAGGGGCAGAGGGTAGCATAGTAGTCAGAGCCATCATCTTGCAATTGAAGAACCCTTGCTCCTGGTATAGCACCCTTGATCATGGTATTTACCCTGACTGGACAGAGTAAAAACAACCCAAGTAACCTGGGAAATAACCATAACTTGCTTACTTTCAAACTTCCCACTGTGAATCAATGGGGGAAAAGTGTCACTCAAACAAATAAATAAGTACTGGCCATAAATCATTGCCCAAAAATAATCAGTACCCTACTGATGTACTGTGCAGAAGGTTAAGGAGCTGGACTTCAAGGTTGCTGGTTCAAGCCTCACTTCTTGCTACTGTAGTACTATTGAGTATGGTACTCATCCCATATTGCTCAGGTTGCAAAAATGGGTCAAACACTTGGTTTGGATGTTGAACCAATGAGCAACAAAGCAAATAAGGCATTCTGTGTTGTAGGAGACACACCAGGAAGTGCAGACCTGTAGCTTGCAAAACACTGTAGAACTTTGCCTATTTATTTATTTACCCTTTATTCACGTGAAGCACTGACAAAAACTGCCTTTCTACATTTTTCTCATTGGAGTACTGGGCCTTTTTCCTGTGTCCCAGCACTGCTCATGAGCTCCCAGTGCTCTTCCTGCCTCCTGCCTGACCAGATTCTTATGCCCGAGCCTCTCCACCAAGCCAAAGACTCCTGCAGCACCTGGCCATTATTCATAACAGCCCCCATAGCTATAGTTCATTACCCGGGGTGCACTAAGTTACACTACAAGTCAGCTAGGATTCTGCTTTCCTGCTGTTTGTTTGAAATGTGTTCCCCCGTTAAAGAAACTAGCTGAGGTACCCAGCACTGCCTGGGCAGAAAGCGGAAAGGTAAATAGGAATAATGCATTATATATCACCAAACTGTATTACCCTTAACATGGTTTCATTTACTACTGGGACCTGCCTGGAGGCACACGCCGCTAATGTGTGTAGCACTGTGTGCATGTGTGCGTGCAAAGTGGCCTGTCAATTTGTCTTGACAAATTAGCTAGGAACTGCCTGGAGCCAGTTTCTAACATCTTTGAAAAGAGACAGAGATTGAGCTTTATAGAGATGCAGTATATGTTGCTAAGATGGCCAAAAGTGCATGGACACCTGAACATCACAGTCCTACGTACTGGTTGAACTTCCCATTCCAAATCCATGGGTATTCATACAGAGCTGTCCACCCCCCTTTGTTGCTATAACAAACCCCACTGTTCTGGGAATTCTTTCCACCATATTTTTGGAATTTTTGCCTATTCAGCCACTAGAGCATCGGTGAGGTTCGGCAACCATGTCAAGCGAAAAAGCCCAGCTCGTAGTTGGCATTCAAGTTCATCCCAAAAGTGTTCGGAAGAGTTGAGGTCAGGGCTCTGTGCAGATATGCTGGAGCAGGAAAGGAGCTTCTACTCCAAACTGTGGCCACAAAGCTTGAAGCACACAGTTGTCTAGAATGTGTTTGTATGCTGCATGGATGCAGTTGAAACAGCTCAACTCAATTCTAGTACCCATTATAACCAAAAGAAGATTAACAGAACATTATTATTAGAAATCCAAAGATTAATATTTATTTGTTCGCTGCTCTTGAGTGATACGCATGCCGACATGCCAATAAGGGGGGTATAGTACTGATTTTTTTTTTCTTTTCTTATTCAGGTACTGACTGTCACCATATGAGTAACAGTTCATTCTCACAACATATAAGAACACAAAATCAAATAACCAACATGCTTGTTAAACCTATCAAGAACCTTCACATGAACCACTTCATCCCCAAGAGCAGTGCTGCTTCATGGAACCACGAATGAGGAAAATGGATGATACCAGTAAGGTACCAACCCCAGAATATAATCATCATCATCACCATCATCATGGAAGTTCTCTTGCAAAGGCCAGAGCTTTTAGCTCAGGAAATAAGATACCTGGGGCTGTAGACCTCATGGCTTTCTTTTACTATTCCATCCCAGACCACTGGTGTGCAGAGAGCCATCAAGGCCGAAGGTTCCATTCTGTTTCTACCAAAATGGATAATACAGCGCAGTGATAACCTACGGTTTGCCCAGAAGTTCATCCAGACTTGCTTTGTCTTTCACTTATATTTTTTTTCCCCCCACACAAACACAATACAGTGCACTTTCAGAGTGTGACTAATGCCTACATTTGCCCTTCCGTGGGGGAGTTTTAGAAAACACTTATCCAACACATTAGTCGTACATCATTTGACTGTGGATTCCTGTTGCAGTAACTAATTCACTGATGCTTAAATTGCAGGTAATCAGTTTTATTATGAAACACGGCTTTTCAGTTTCTTTGGTTCCCTTCCGTTTACACCGAGGCAAGCTACTCCAAAGTATAAAATTACTCCCCAGAGACTACAAGCAGAGGCAAAAAGTGCTTATTTATGGCATTTTCGGTGTACTTGCAGCAAGATTAGAGGGTGGAAAATTATACCAGCAGTCGATGAAGGCTTCCACGGGAGAACACTACATCAAGATAACCGAGGCTGTCACTGGCTTATAAATATGAAAGAGCGCAGCATTTCTTTTTCGAGGAAACTGAGAATACACAATATTTAACATCTTCTCCCATTACTCATGCTGTATCATTAAACATATTGCGCACGCACTGTTGTTACAAGAAACACGGATCGATTGTTCTAAAATCCGAAGGACTTTAGAAAGGGATATGAAATAAGGACAAGGGCCAAATAATCAAAAATTGTTTTAGCTCATGTTTTTCTGCTGGACTCTGGCTAGACTGTGGCTTACACCGATTTACCCAGCTGCATATATAATTTTATGGGTAATTTTTACTGGGGCAATTCAGGGTTGGCATATTGCTCAAAGGTGCTACAATGCGAGTGGGATTCCAGCCCGGGTCCTTTGAGTGCAAGATGGGAGCTCTTACCACTACACCATCTGCTGGCCTTAAATTAAAAATTGTTTAATATGCAAAGTGCTTAAAAAAAAAGTCAACAGTCAGCTGCTTCGAAACACAATTTAGGGAAACAGATTTAACATGGGAGTCTGTTCACACCGCTCTTGCTTCAAATGACACCCCTTTCTCAGCATCGCCAGCCTGCGTGTGACACTTGCACCGCAGGGTGGGGAGCCTCTTTGGAAGCAGTCATGTGGAAGGAATCTCCGAGGCTTCAGCGCACACCTGCTCCGGCTAACAGGTCGAGAAAGCCGAGGCCCCGTGCAGGAGAGGTTTAAAACCCAGCAGAGGAATTCGGAGGCGGACCAGTATCGTGCTATAGGGAATCTCATTTTCAACGCAGATGTACCGTACGTGCAAAAGGAAATGGCACAGGAACATCCATCTTCCTTCTCGTAGATAAAGAGAGCAGAATTACTCCTACAAAAAGAAAAGACGAAGGCTTTTGTGTTCCGCCTGGCACCACGCAGTAATCTTTTTCTTTCTTTTTTACGAATGCAGCACCACTACAGCAGGGCTTCTGGTCCACCTGATAGGTAATGGGAGAGAACAAATCGCATTACGAGCCACTGGAGTCTGTAATAAAGCTAATGATTGTAAATCCATTCGGTGAGGTGAGGGCCGCCTTGGCAGAGCGGTGTGAACCGCGGGGAAAGAAAGGGGGACAGCTTTGTCAGCTGCTGTCAGCGCCGCCGAATATTAGACATCAAGGCCCTGTGCGGAAAGCAGCCTTGCTGTGCACTGTTAATATCTGTTCCCTTACAGCGCGGTGCAAATCCCCCACGCTGATGAGCTCCATGCTCGAGTTCCTGTACATCAACCGTCCTCCTCACCTCCATCCTCCCCGATGATGTGTCACAGCGAGTGGGAGCTTTCGCTTGCACATAAAACAAAGTTTTAGGGCGATATTTCATCAGGTCGCTGGCGTTCGTGTAACGGATAAGAGGCGGCCATTTGTTAAGGTGATTTTACAAAAAGGACCGTTCAAGGACTGCAGCACAGGGCAATCAGGAGCGATGGAGGAAATCTAACTGCGCCAGGAGTAATGGCTCTCCCGCTTCTGTCAGAAACCATTTCACACCAAAAGGCAGGTTGTGCCAAACCTACACAGCTCCGCCACCATGAAATACAGAAAAACGCGCAACACGAGAATAAGCAGGGAAAAGATTGCATTTAGTCAAGCTTCTTCAGTAAGCCAACTTATTTTCACACAGTTTACATGATATTTTTTGCAATCCCAATGTTATCCTTGCATCAGTTTTAAATTAAGGCTGTACATCCATCTTCAATTTCATTTCTAAGCCTACATTAATTTACTAACATTACTTTTTTCACAACTGGACTTTTTTCTTTTTTTTTTTAAAGAAAATATTATGTATTTCCTTAAAAGTTGGAGTCAGTCGTGGGGCAACAGGTAGCAAACAGAGCGGATCCTGGGCTATGGTTTTGAACATGGGTTAAAAATCCAGCTCGGTCTGTGTAGAGGCAGCATGTTTTCTCGGACTTCCTCCAGGCACTCTTTCTTCTCCTCCGACAGTCCGAAGACAAGTGTTTCGGGTGAATTTTGTCCCTGAACCGCATGCGGAAATACAAAGTGCGGCTACATTGTGATGGATTGCTGTTATTCTGCGTGTGCTTTTCCTCACACCCTATGCTTTCAGGATAGTCTGGACTACTGAGACCTACATTGGACAGGCAGTCACTGATAAGTGATGGATAAATTAAACCAGTTTTTTTGGCAGTTTTGCTGTCATCCTTCTACTAAGAACAGCACTGCATTCATGGGTTACAAAGAAAGCAGAGAAATACTCGGAGCTAGATAAATGGGAACCCAAAAGTCAAACGGTGTGTAAGTATATATTCGGGCATTTCGTCCCTTAATGACACCATTTCGTTTCTTTGTCCTACCAGGGGAACCAGTCACAATTCACAATGCCGGTCCAGCTCCGCTGAGTCTCTAATTGGCTCTAAATTTAGCCGCTGGAGCTTGGCCTGGGTAGACAGTGAACAAGCATGGTGGAGGAACGCAGGGCTAACAGTCGGGCGCTCTGGACACGGCTGCAGGGGGCCGCGGTGCCAGAACAGCCTGAAATAACCAGCATGCAGAATGTCCTTGGGCAGACTCTCCTCTGCTCTCCTCTCTTACTCTCCATTGCAGCTCAGAGTGGGCATCATTATAACCAGTGAAAAGTTTATATAAAAAAAAAAAGGAAAAAGGGGGGGGGGGGAGAAAAAAATAACACTGCGGAGGTGGAAAGAGTTGAGTGAGCTGGAACACGGACAGAATGGTTTCCGCGTTGATCATTATCGTGGGAGACCGCGCAAACTGCTTACCTTCGCTCTCCCTGCATAGCCGTTATATTTAGAAGCCTCATTTCCAAATGAAGCGCCCCACTTGTGCCCAGCAGACACCTTGGAGAAGCTTGACCGATTGCCCTCACCTTTGGGCCAAGTGTTAAACCTCCAGAACGGTTCTTCAGCAGCTCAGGTGGCTAACATTTTCACAGCTTTCTGAAAAATGCAATACACAATATATCCCCACCATTAATCTGTTCACACACTTCTTAGAAGGTCTTGCTGCATTCCATGATAATTTAAAATGTTTTGTAACCAATTGTAGCCACAGGCTCAAGTCTGAAATATAAAAGAGCTGGGGAAAATCTGCTAACAATACATTTCACTCTCGCTGCACTTCTTTTCATAATGAACCTAACAAAATGCAACAAGAATGCAAATGTATGGCTTTGCGAAAAGTGCCCTTACGAGTCAAAGTCAAATGATGCGCAGTCTGTAGAGCTGTGGGAGACTCGTGTTAACTCAAGAAGCTGCAGTGACACTTATCCTCGTGCAGCTGGGAAATTTCCTGGTCATAGCCCAGCAAGCAGGCAAGTCCTGGCTGGCGATAAGCCATCTGTGTTTAAACTGCAGCAAGCGGAAGGGACACACTGAACAGTGCAGTTGTTCCCAGGCAGATTATCTCAAAATGAATTGAACTGTACCAGTTTTCAGCATCAAAGCCAGTGACAAAATAAAGATGCGGCACAAGGTCACGCTTTTTAAAGTCCAGTCACTGCAGCTGGCTACAAAACTGGACAGAAACTTCCATTATTTCCCACTTTTAAGACTTTTGTATTACATGACATTCTGCACTACAGAATTGATATTTATTCAGAAATTTGAAAAACAATCTGGCAGAAGACCATTTTTCTGGGAATTTTACTTGTGTTTTATTCTGAATTTTTAATACATTGCATCTAATTGATTTAAAAAAAAAAAAAAAAAAAACTATGTTCATTCTGAGACCAAATACCATACTGTATGTTGAGAGCCATCATGCCATGGAGTAACAGAACAAAACAGAACAGAAAAAAACAAAACAACATATGAGCTTCCGCAATTCATATTTTACTCTTCTTGGAAAAAGGAGTCCAAATCCTCCATCATTTCCTCTGGGACACGAGGCGTCTCCGGCAGCGCCTTGGGGGCAAGGGGGGCAGGGGCAGCAGGAGCCCTTTGCGGGGATTCGAGCTCACGCTTGACCTCCTTGCCTCCTGTGAGCAGCTTCTGACTCTCACTGAAGTACTGGTTTGGGTGGTTCAGCGAAAAAGCAGCTTCCTCAATCTGAAAAAAGAAAAACCGCAAAAGTTTGTACCATCTAAAGGATGTGCTAATCTGGATGTTGATCAGACACCACAAACAGACGCAGCTAGGAGCAGAACCCTGATTCAAACATATTTTTAGGCGATCGCATTTCGGTGCCGAAAATGACTTTTTTTTATTGATGCAATGCTAATTATTTCTCATCATATCAGATCACTGCATTGCTGTCTAACTGAATTGCCTCAATTGGCCAGTGCTACAGTCTGCTAAACTGCACATGCTGAACTTTCTCCAAACATCCACAGGACCCGATAGCAAAATTCTGGATGATAAGGGGGGGGGGGGGGGGTAGGCCATTGCATCTGCCCTAAAAGCACAGATCGATGACAATGTATTACCGTAAACTGACCATATCCTTTTCATTTCTGAAAGTCAAAGTTCTGGGCAGTTCAAAGGCTCATCCTAAAATATATCACCGAAAATATTCGGTACGGCCCATCCTGACCTCTCCGCCCCAAAACCCCGCAAGTCAGAGCCCTGCTAATACTAGAGAAAGATTGCGTTTCTTTTTGATTTATTGTCCCTGCGTAAATATTTCATCGGTGAAGTATTGCATTTTGACCTTTTATAAATGCTGCGGCGGGAGGGAGGAACTGCAGCTATCTATTTGTTCTAACTCACAAGTCTGGAACAAGGCAGGACAAATGGCAATGATTAAAGTCTCACACCGGCCTGCTGTTAACGGCCAGCATCGTCCAGGGAAGCCGGGGAACAACCGCTTCACAAATAAGCACTCTTTATTGGGAGTTCTAATGTGGGAAATGATCTTTAGGACTGCAGGAATAAAATCTGAGTCATGCCTGGGGGGAAAAAAAATTGAAAAAATGTGAATCCCATTGCAATTTTTTCTGTCTGAGCCTATAAGATCAGGATCTATGTGAGCCCAGCCATCATGGTTATGATTCCAAGCAACACCAGGGGTTACCAGTCATGCTTGAAGCCACCAGATGATGCTTTGACCTCAGCACGAATCCCAGTACTTGTAGACGCCCAGAAGTACTGTATACACCTTTTATTTATTCATTTAACTGAAATTTTCTTCAAGGTGACTTACAATGTTAGGTTTCATTGCTAAGTTACTTAACATATTTATCTGATTTATACATAGCAATTTTTCTGAAGCAATTCATGGTAACTACTACCCTAAGTAGTAATAACCTAAGTACGTTTGCTCATGGGTACTACAGCAGGAGGTGGGACTTGAATCAAAGTCCCACTTCGTGCTGTAGTACCCATGAGCAACGTACTTATTGTGATTTGCTCCCGTAAATATTCCCTAGCCTTACTATAAATGGGTAAATCATTGCAAGTAGCTTATGAATGTAAGTGTCTTTGGAGAAATGTAAAAGTAAATAGCTTGATCAAGGGTACTTTGAAGCAGGATGTGGGATATAAACATGAATCTTTCAACTGCAAGGCAACAGTTGTAATCGCGACACTGCCTGTTGTCCCAGAATTACATGCCAGCTAAAATATTAGAAGTTTACACCTTAGAAAGGATACTTACATTATGAAAAGGTACAATAGCATTTATCACTGGACCAAGAAGTGTGAAGCATACAGGGAAAAGAATAAATATACAAACTGTAGAGAGAATCAGGGGTGCTAAATAAAAAAGAGAATGGTATACCAGAAAGGTGGTTTCTTTAAGGAGGCCATTTTAAATTCTTTAATGAAACTTCTGACAGCCCTTCTGGCACAGCTTCATTCCCAGAGGGAGGAAAAAAACCAGCTTGCAACTGCAGTGCAAAACTTTAATTATCAAACATATACATTTCAGTAGCAAAGACATCAGGGCCATTTAGGGCTGCAGCCAAATTCACTGGCGTGTGTTACTTCCCCTGGGGAGGGGGGATTAGTATTCTTAAGCAATAACGCTGACAGAATACAACTGTCTCATCGTGTGAAGTGAATACACATTTTATTGCACAGCTCAGTCCCAGCACGGAATGAGAAAGCACAAACTGATTGAGATCTATGATATTTCCTCTCCCGTGCTCAGATTAGATAGTAAAAGTGCCAGAATCTCCAGGTCAGCAAATGTGAGAGACACAAATGACTGAAGAAATGGCGTTCGAGTGGGACTGCAGACTGGGGGCACCACCCACACACAGTCAGAGGTCCTCTTTTTACAGGACCGATGGCAGGATTTACGACTCAGGTGCCCCACCTACCCTCAGTAACCACAGAGGGGTCCCACTAAAACTGAAATTATTCCTCCAGGGAGGGAGCTGCTTAAGTTGGCGATGCTATGGCAGCTGACCTCCTCACAACGCTTTCTTGGGACGGCATGTGGAAGCGAACCTTCAGCAGTTATGTGATACCTTGTGATTGGCCATCCGGAGCACAAACCATGGATACTCCCTTTTGGAAAAGGCTTCATTTCACAATGAATGTTTGTGAAGCTTTAACTTAAGGGTGAGATGAGGACAAGGAGCAGCACAGTAAAAAAGAGGCCAGAATGACTGTCATGACTGCTGATTATTGGCTTTCCTGTCAAACACGCCTAGCAACACAGCAAGAGCGGCTTGAGTGATTTTGAGAAAAGTGGTTTTCTTCAGCTTCCATTTAACACACAATTTTATGAGCAGAAGGAAATGTCCACAGTATAAGATTTTTTTCAATCCTCAAGAGCACAAAAGCTGTAAGAGCAAATCATAAAAAAAATAAAATAAAAATAATTTAAAAAAAAAAAAAACCTCATCTTTCAGAAATAAAGCAGTTCAGTACAAATGTTAGTTGAAGAAGCTTTCTATTTAAATTTAAAAACAATTTCTGGAAATGTTTTGTTCACGATAAACAAGTTGCCAAACACCGGACAGTTCAATTCCCCCTTACATTTCCTGGTATTTTTAACCTGAAAGTGCCTGCATATACCAGCTGTGGCCGTGCTGTGGTGTCCTTGTCATTGCAATGTCACCGTAACCTTGACAACCAAAATGGCCAATAAAAAGAAAACTGTACAGAAGCCCTCAAATAACAGTAAGTTCCTAACAGCTTTTCTTCTGACCTTTTTTTTTTTTTTTTATTTTAAATTTCTCCCTTTTGTTGGCAACTTTGAGTGGCAGCAAAACTGCTGATCTTAAGGTCTTCGCTAAACAGTATTAGTTCAAATAAATTGACTATTCATGGGGATAAATGAATCCAAAAGAGCTATAATAAACCCATAAAAATTAAGCGGATATGACAGCTAATGATGGATGTGATTACAGTGCCGGACCCTGCAGAGTCTTCATGCGCCAGTTGTGGCCTCGTCCCCTCGGCCGACAAAGGTCCCCCCCTCCCGCTCCAATTACACCCCGCTGAGAATGAGAAGCGTCCTTACGCCGTGTGTCAGCTCAAAGTACTTTTGGCAGGCCAGCTGATAGTGCATCGCCTTGACTAACTCCAGGACCTGCAAAGACAAAAATAAAGCGAGAGACACAGAGCATTAGGCGGAGTGGGAAAAAACCCATTTACATAAAAGTCAATTTAGAAGAAACTTCACTGTCATCGCTTTAAAGAAAACGGAGCGAAACGGAGCCGATGCAACAGGGGGCATGCGCACACTTTCTTGTGTCATGTTTCTATGATGGATGTGCTTGTGTGTGGGAGTTCAGCAGAGAGGAGCCAGGCCTTACGGCTGCTAATTACTGACTGACTTTCGTGGTTCACTTACAAAAGGCGACTTCTGCACTTCACCGAATTGCATAAAACCAGATTTCAGCCAATTTATCATGAATATCAAATACACAAAATGTGGCGCAACATTAATGGTTTACACAGCTGTCAATAAAATTAGGTAACCACACTGGGTGTTGCATCTTCATTCAGTTTACAGAGCTCAAGCTACGATGCTTGTCTTGTACGCAGAGACCCTATTTTTAATCAGACATTTCTCAAAATGAAAAACTTATGATACTTGTATTAAACTAAAAAATATATAATCTATAATAAGCTACCAACAGTGGTTTACCTCTTTATACAGCAGGGTAATTTTACAATTTGAACTAAGGGTAAATTCCTTGATCAAGGATACTATTGCAGCAGGTGGTATTTGAACATGGGTCCTTCTTAAGGGAAGATGGCAACTCTAACCACTATGGCACCCATTACTCCAATTACAAATGTACAACATGAATGTATTATGAATGCATGCTTCCTCCACACCAAGTCCCTTCTGAACCCATTACTTCTAAGAGCAACGGGAATATTGACAGCTGTACAAATGCGTTATGCATCTGTCATTTTAAGCCAACAAGCCTTACCGTTGTTTCACTTCCAGTGTTTCAATTCAATTTCTCACAGCCATGCCAGTTATTATCCAAGACCAAATTGAAGAGTGAGGTTGTGTAGGAAATCGATAAACGTAAAGCAAAGTTGGATAGTGCAGGCGTGTCAATGGGGAAATGAAGATAAAACCTGAAAAGGCTGTAGGGGCATTTCTGCTGCTAATCGCACAGTTCATGAACTTCACATTGCTTTGTTTCATCCCTGTGTTCTTTCATTTTCATGGGGCGGAAGTAAAAGGAGACGATCCAAAAAGGAAGCTGAGGGATGGGCTTCGTCGTGGGCCTGCACTTGCCTAGGGGAACAGGGTCATACATGTGCAGGAGGTCACACTGGTTTGTGGGGGGTAATGGTAAATTTGCAGAAGTGCTCTCGGTCACTGCCTCCCTCAGGAAGTCATTAAATGCCTTTTTGAGTAAGAAGAAAACAAGCTTTGCTGTACAGCTACAAGAAATTGACATTTCAAAACAAGTCCTTGTGTACCTTGCCTAAGCATCTTCAATTTAACTGAGCTGGAAGAACAACTTTTTCTTAACTTTTTAAACCACATTTCTTCAATAAAGCACATAATGAACCCATGTTAAAAAATGTACACCACATTGCAATGGTGCGCAGCCTTTTGGGAAGAGGAACATCTGCACCAAAGGTAATGCCATTACTTAAACTTAAAATTATATATTTTTAAAATTAATTTAGCTGTGTAATTGTTACTGGAGTGTTTCGAGGTAAAGCAGGGTATTGATCCTAATCCCTTTCATTTCAAGGCAATGGCTTGAACCACTATGCCACCTGCTGTCCACATTACTATAAAGGCCTGTAAACAGACACTAGGAACTAAAATAAAAGTCCGCACAGCAGGCAGCGCACCTTGAAAAAAAAATTCCAAAAACGTACCAGCGATAAATGTCTCTCTAGACGCCTCTCCTGCTTTCCTGATAGACATATCTAAGAAGCTTAACTAACTCATTGCAAACAGAGGTAATGCACGTAATCAAACTGCAAGTTATTTATTCTTCATCTGACTCTTGTCAAGAGGAAGTTAATGTTAGGAATTTATACTAAGCTACAAACCGTAACATGCCTTACATTTTCCCTTGGTTTTAGTTATGGCCCCACTAAGCTGGAGGGACATGCAGGCTGAAATGACAAATTTAATCTGAAGAGAGATGCGCCGGGCCTTTGGGTCAGCTGTCCTAACAAATTAGCACCCGTTGTCCCCCACCATCGCTAGCTGTCGATTTGCTGGTGCCCTTGTGCAAACTGGCCCTTGCACATGTAGCAGAACGTAAATGGTGAGAACGTGTACGGTCTTCCCTGGCACAGGCTGTGACAGCCACGTCACGCATCGGCGCACACAGATGTTGACACGGCGTCGCCAAGCACCAGAGCAGCAGCTCTGGTCGCCCGCATCAGTCAAACTGCCGATGGCGCAAATAAGACAGTTATACCCTCATCACTTATCTCTATTTGAGTTCTTGACAAAAGTATGCACTTAAAAAAAAAAATTTAAACAAAAAAGATCCTCCCACATATGGGCCTCATTAAAAAACATTCAGAAACATTAAAAGCCTTTCTATGCATTTTTACTACGAGTCATAAAATTTCTTTTTCACTACTCACTGGTGAAAAGGAGTTACTTTAAGAGCTTCCGGGTGATACTAACCTCTATTTATTGATCCTTTTTGTTTTCTCTCCTTGGGTTTTTATTGTGTTCTAACAGTACATAGCAATTTACTATCCGGTCAATTCATTCCACCAGAATGGCCATACGAATAGTGCTTACGTGAAGGAAACTCATGGACCCTTTTTAATGCCATAATCCACATCTCTTCAGTGTGTTTATGCAACTATACAAAGTTACACACTGTAGAGCTCTACTTCCAACCAGTGGATTCAGAAAAATGTCCAGCTCCACCTTGCGTATCGCATGAACGCAAAAATGTTTTTCACGAGAGAACTTTATCGTCCAATTAAAATAAGGTGAAAATATAAATGTTTATAATTTCACAAGAACATTAACTGATACTTTCCATTTCACTATATGAATTATTCTGTTAAGTTTAATACGCTGAAGAGTGCTTAAAGTGCGGGCTTACAAAGGTCCCAAAGGCCAGACAGAAATGCTGGGCGGCAAGCAAAACACCGAGCAGCTATAAATAGTCCAAGAGCCTTTACTGTATGTACAGATCAAACGATTGCTTTCACAACACCAGTTCAATAGTGTGAGCCACAATAAAAGCCTTTTTTTTTTTTTTTAAAGAAAAATACAGTTAATTCTAGTTCTCTTATTAAATCCCCTATTATAAGGTGTTCTGCAGTTATTGTTCTCTAGACAATTATATCTGGGGTTAAATCTCCAAATAAATAAAAAAGTGAAAATATAAGACCAATTGCTGAGAGAATGTGAACAGTGTGAATTAATACCGGTACTAATAATACTACTGCTGCTATGGCAGTACATGGCTGGAGCTGCTGTCTCTGGACTTGGAGCCTGTAATATCCTTGGAGCCAGGCACTTAAGCAAAATTGCTCCAATAAACTTTACTCAGCTTTATACATAGGTCAATAAATGTAAGTAGCTTAACTCTGTAGGATGGTTTGGGAAAAAGTGTCAGTTAAATAAGTAAGTATAACAATGCTCTCTCCTAATACTACTCTGTGAAAGTCTGGCAACTGAGCAGAGCTTTAGTAGCATTTTTAAGTAGATATTATAAATAAAAGACTTATTTTCTTAGCCACCCCTTTGGAAGTTGGCAATACGCACTTTGAAAAATTAAACGTATTCATTATTGAGTGATCATGATGAACATTCTCCTTCTGAGGTGGTTTTTGGTGCCAGGTTCTTGCTGTACACAGTGATACTGCAGAACTCATTGTAAGAAGCCAGTGCTGGGCATCAGACAGCAAACCAACCTGGTTAATTCCTCCAGGAGAGATCTTGTAAGACTGCAGCTTCTGCTTCAGTAGCTCTGGGTCACTGTGGCGAAATGGGCATCCTGAAATGCCACAGCAGCAGGAAAGGAAAAACAAAACAGAAATTACTCTTTAGTTGAAGGAGAAACCAAAGTACTTAAAGACAGTTTTATGCTGTACAGTATGTATCCGTGATCTAAAGACCACTGAACCAGAGTGATCCAAAAAGGGTTCTAATCACATGAAAATAAAAACATAGGATGAAAATATTTCAGGTATCTATAAATTTTTTTTTTATACTTGTGTAAAATTGTCAGATTTTAAAACGTGAATCATACATTTACAAGACATAAATATATATTTCCTTCACAACCCACTACACACGCAAAGCATGGGGATGTCAAACACCCAGTCATGCAATGACTCAAGGAGCTGTAATACCACTGCAGCTCCATCAAGTAGGTAACGACGGCTCCTTGCTCAGTAACTCACCGTGATGATCGCCTTGGCTGGGGGGGTTCGACAGAATCACCTTCATGCAACTGTAGGGGGTGTAGTCAGTGCGCTTGCCCTCCTTCCCAAACATGTGGCGGATGCTGTAGGCGTACGCTTTGTCAAACTGAAAGGCAAGGGTGGGGGGGTGGGGGGTCTCAGGAGGTGGGGGGTGGGGTGGGCAGGAGGAAAAGTGGTAACTGTGTCGTACATCATGTCGGTCGTGCCATGGCGTTTTCCCACAATGAAATATTGAGCTATTAGTAGGAAAGCTGCTGTAGAGGTGTCGCCAACCACCAGACAGCTGTGACTGGATTATGGATATCGTATCATAGACACTTTCCCTCTCTTTTCCATGCAGTTTTGGCTGGTGCGATTGAATGCTTCCCAACCTCTCTACTGAAAGGTTAACACTTGACAGAACAACCAAGGTCAGAAGACCTCATCTACCTACTTTTGGAAACATAATACTAGGCCAACACTGCTATCTGAACTGATTGTAACTGCAAAACATTAGTTAATACCCTAAAAAACAAAAAAAGTACCACCAATTTATTTCTTTTTTAAGCAAATACTGTACAATTATCTGAACTAAATGAAAACTAACTTTTCACGCTACTGTCATTCTGGAGTTAAAAGAGATTTTCAGCAACTTCTTTATACACAACTGAATAATACAGGATATATATATAATACTGCACATACAATTAGCAGCAGACAAAAAAATTATCTACATGTTTGGTTACTCACATGTCATTTCTATAGGTAACTATGAAAATGAGTGGCTGGAAAAAGCGATACTGAGCAAATAAGCTGTGCTTTAATAATTGTGTTTTTGCATGTAAAGTTCTTGGCCTGTTTTACAAGTTGTGTATTGCAAGCATCTGCCAAGTACATCAAGGTAAATGTTACAACCCCAAAATCAATAATGCATTCATTAAAAACAGTGAAAACAAACAAAAAGCATGAACCTCCTTACACTGTTTGCAGACCCTGAACAGAAGGGGCACTTCAGCCATAGCTGCTAAAGCTATAACCATCTCAGGTAGTCAGCAACCCCCAGAAAAATATGGCGCCTGCTTAAGAAACCATTAAATTGTTTGCCTTTCGACAGGGGTCACTGCATCCAATCTCACTGGTGATCTCTATTTACCAATCAAACACTCCCTGGTAACTGCTCAAAAAGGAAATACAGCCTCCTTGTAATGGTAAAAATCATAATGGTGTTGCAGCAGAAGGAGAAATCATTCATCATCATTGTACTCATCATAATCCATTAAACTTGCCATAAAACCTGTGAACTTGACAAGGTGACTAGCAGCAAAGCTGCAGTAAAAAAAAGCCATAAAACTACTTACCACTCATATATTAATTATATGGAGGTTCTTAGGATTTAGGGAGCAATTTCCAGTTTAAAGATCACAACCTACTATATTAAAATTGTTCTATGAGATTTCATAGGTGCCAAAACCCATTATTTAGCCACAGTGTCGCTGTGTAATAATTTCAACTACCTACATGTATATTCATGAGATACACAGCATGCTGCAGTTTAACTGTGGAATACTGATGCTGTCAAGAATTAGAAAGACTGTGTGTTTTTCTTGCCTACACATTTTTCATGTTCTATACAAACCAATGCATTAGAAGAAACAAATACATTAAACCACATTTGAAAAATGCACAACATTGCTGACAGTAAACATAATTTAATCCAAAGTATGATAGTTCACCACTGTAAGTGCCACCTTTAACCTGTAGTAACAAGAGTTCCGACTTACGAGCCAGTGTGCAATGTAAAGACATTTGCAGCTGTTTAATGCTTAATTTATACATTTGCATGTTTGCACCAAAAAATTCCCCAATCTTAATGAGTAATGTATTCCTTGAAACTGTCTCATAAGGTGAAATCTTGCAACTTGGAGGTACAATTACCATTCATTTCAATGGAAGAACCTTTTTAAGCATTCCCGGGTACACAAAGACACCGCGTATTTGCTGAAACGCCGACACAGACACCACAAAGCACATCTAAATGTAGGTATCATTTACACTTTTTAAGATATGTTTTTTATTAATAATATACATCAGTGTAACAATAGTAATATAGATGCACTACACGGGTTGCGATGAGATCAGAAGGTCGCACATCAGAATCATGGAGCTCAACTTGAAATAAAGGTGTGGAGACAGTAACTGTGGACAAGAAAAAGTAGTGCAACCCGCAAACTACTTGTGGCCATTGTGTCCTTGTAAGTCACTCACAGCAAATAGTAAAAAAAAAAAAAAAAAAAAAAAAAAAGGGTTCAGAGTCAGATTGCACGTTTCCAAAACAACCTTTACTTAACTGAAGAATGCAAACACTCACGCTGCTCTCACACTGCCATTTACTCACACGCACGTATACACACAGACACACCTACAAAGTCAGCCCCAAACGGCTGTGCTTTGACCCTAGCAGATGTAAATAATATGTCACAGATGAGGCCTCACTCATTCACTATAATGCCTGCAGGCATGAACTTTGAAAACTCCTGCACATTCTGCACTTGAAAAATCAACCTCATATTTGGGTGTAAGTCAGCAAAGTACTAATAATTTCACTTGTACTTGGAAAAACTTGTAAATCAAAATACTTACCGGACACCTGTACTGAACTTGTAAAATATTTAATAAATAATAAGGGGGTCTTTCAACTTGTATACAAGCCTTCTCAGTACCAATTTATTGTACTAACAACATCATGAGCTATTTAGCGACCTTTATCCAAATGCCAATACATTGTTGCTATGATTAAATGACAGCATATAAAAAAATATTTACTTATATGCTGTATTTAGTTAAACCTAATATGCATATTAATCAAACACAGACCTTTACAGTCCAAACGGAATTTTATTAAAAATTCTTCTGAAGTGTATATGCTTCCAAGTGAAAAACTAGAATACCATAATATGAATTATGAAAATACTATTATATAAATTACTCTATGCCATACAGACTACTTTTTATAACATGTACATGCACTGAAACACTGCTATAGACCACATTATAAACTGCTAAAATTTGTATGCTTTTTAATGAACATAATTACATGACCACTTAGAACTTAATATGAAGATGTCGCATCCAAAGAACAATATGTCTAGTGGCTGAAAAGGTGTGCATGAAAAAAATGGATGGGAAACACTCTAATTCATCCTATGAGACAGGACTGACATTTCTTATTGCACAAGGAATTTGGGGGGATTCTGGGGTATACCTGAGTCCTACATAGGGCAAGTTTGAGGTTTCGCCATAAGAAATAATGCCATGTCATTTTGAATTGAATTTTTGTGCAACAGACAGATTTCCAGGAACTAATCAGGTTTGTAAACTGAGGAAAGGGTGTATTTCTCCAATAAAGGAGCGTGAAACAACCAGCGATACCAGAGGTGTCCGGTGACGCAGCATCTACATGAATCCTAACACTCTCTATAACCCCTCAGGACTGAATTCCTGCATTTCTTCCAAGTAAAGGATGCTCTGACTTTGAACAACACTGATAACAAAGGAAAAAGTCCCAAGAGGATCAGAAGTGCATTCATCTTCAAAATACTGGAAGAGACCTGGTGTGGTCTATTTTTTTTTTTTAAAATAAAATACATCTAAAACCTTAGCAATTAAAAAAATATACAGAGGTAAAAATCCACCAGTAAAGTAAAAATACACCCTGAATGCATTCCTGCTGGATAGTTACTGAAATCTAATTTTGCCCATTGTAACTTTACTGAAATGTGCCCTGTTGTTAAGTAAAAGGTTTAAAAAAAGAAAAGGTTTATTATTATTATAACTACTGCTACCACAAGCCTAACATTCAAAACCAACAATTAACTGCATCATAGGACAATAATTTAAATACAAAAAAAAAAAATATTACCCAGCAGACAATGAGATATGTATGTAAAACATAGCAACTAAACACTTAATAGGTGCAGGCCATAAGAGGGAAACACTGTACAAGCATAGCAGAACACAAATATGTGAGGACATGATTAAAAACTATTTCAAATACATAATTGTTCCCCAAAGATTACATTTATAAATTAGATTAAGTACTGTGGTTTTAATTTTGCACAATAAAACATATACAGTCAGCATCATGCTTTGGTTGCAACCATAATTTAGAGCTTAGCTCATATTTGCAGAATAGAACAAAAAGAGAAAATATCTTGATGCCTCTCTGAAGTGCTTCTTGAACATTTTAACTGCTGTTCCATATCAATGCTGTATCCGAGATTTGAAAAACATGCCATATTAAACAAATATTATCTGGCATAACAGCAATGAGATGTAACATAATTTGTATTCCGAATTACAGTTGTAAAATAAACACAATTAGAGGCTTTGAGAACAAAAAATTATTGAATTTTACCATATTTTTGTGTCACAGAAAAATGTCTAACACCCAATTACCCTCCTTTCAGGACACCCTCCTGGTTGTTGTTGCTGCTGCTGTCAATGAGTTTTATTTTAAAATGTTTGCAGTGCAATTTCAATTAGCACAAATAAAAACATGCATCCCTTGAGCTGTTTGATGTCCCAGCAGTCAGTCAGTCAAGCAAATGCACACAAATTCGGACTGGTAATGTAAACTTTGACTTGGGAAAGAACATGGGATGAGCCCATTAAATATCAATTTCCATCAATTTGTTGTCTGTAACCTGCTCTGACAAAGCAAATAAAATGCTCAAAGCCTAGAGGACTGGATGCTGAACAAAATGGCATTTTATTATAACAAATACAAAATGTCCTACTTATGACATACTCAACATATGACCGACTTCCACTTATGACAGTTAATAATATAAACAATATTTTAAAAATGAAATGGATGAAAACTGTCAAAAAAATTGTTAATGATTTCCAAAAATTCTGGTTAGCAGATGAGCATCTTACAGTTAATTAAACCATTAATACCTGAACATCCTCTGATATACAACATACAGTGGCTATACATTACACGTATGACGTACTGTAACCATTGTGTCAACACCTGTATGAAAACATATACAGTGACACGACAAACAGCTTATACTATACATGAAAAATGCTATTAAAATGACTTAAACACTGCACAAGTGTACCTGCGCTGTATGCTTGTGTGACGTTGTAGCATAATGACTGTGTCAGGTGAAGGCTGTACGAGACTGTCCTATAGCTCCATAACAGAGCCTTGGCCACACACGACCAGCAACCACCGTCTCCTCCTACTGCCACCCTTTGACTCACATTATAAACTGCAAAATGTACAATGTATGAATAGACACAGACACAACTGCTAAGGGCCATTCCCGCCGTCTAACAGCTGTACGCATTCACAAATTCATTCATTTACTTGTTTACGTTCCCATTCTCACACTTTCTTTTTAAAAGGCAGCCTCTAACTACAGTATACTGTTTGCATTTCTTATGGCACAGGTAAAGTACCTAGCTCAAGGGCATGGGTACAGTGTACTCACGACACACAATTCACCCCCCAGCGACAACCCCCCCCCAGTGACAAGTCCCCATTCGCTGTGCCACCTCCCTCCGTCTGTGGCCTCTCCTCCGGTTGTTCATCAATTAGCAATAATAATTCATTGTGACTGCAGATCTCCGCCGGGCCAGCAACGTGTGTGGCTAGCGGAGCTGAAGGGAGCGTGCTCTCTGGGGGTGGCGCTCTAATTAAACAGGCAGGTGGTGTGGAGGAAAGCCAGACGGATCTATTATTATATATATGTTTAAAAAACCCTGCCGACTACAGTATCGCAAGATCCCAGCACTCTGTCATCTGCGCAACCTGCCTTATTTGACACTGAATTAGGAGCAAATTTTTGCACCATAAATTATGCCCCTTTTCCTCTTTTCCTGTGCATGTGAAACAAGATGCAGTTTCCACCCCTATATTGGGAGTGCAGCCTTACCCTTGAGCTTTTTAAATGGGGCATCATGAATAGAGGGCTGTTCTGGCTGAACACACATTTTACATTTATTCATTTAGCAGACACTTTCCCCCCCCAATCAGATTACAGGCTTCAGAGACCAGGCTTCTAACTTCAGATGCATTAAAACTGAGCAACGAAAGTGACTTGTAGATATGAAGTATATGGTTTAGTCGTTCAGTCAAGTCTGACACTTTGTGACCTCGTGGATGTTAGCACGCTAGTCCATGAGTCTGGAACTGCAGCTCTAACCTGTTCCAAGCACATATTTTTTACTTTGGTAATACTGTCACTGATATGTGTCCAAGAATGCAAAATACACTGTGTTCCCTACTTATGAACTTAATTGGGCCAAAAAACTGGTTTAATTACTCAGAAAGATTTTAGTGCAACGAGAGACAGAGCTGGCCATGCGCTTGTCATCATTTCTGCATGTAGGTACTTGTGTGTCGGCAGAAACTGTGGAATAGGACCGAGTAATTGTACTTCAAGAACCTGCTGGTGTGTATCTGTATCTCTCTGTCTGCAGTATGACAGTTCCGTAGGGTAGGATGCAGCAGCGGGTTTTCCAGATGGCGTTCGGAGCAGCACAGTTACTCCTTCCCATAAATTCTCTAACAGCTTGAAACTTACAGTACCATTTGTACAGATTGAAATTCAAAAATCAAAAATTCTCCACCACTCATTGACAGTTCTTTATGTAACCTGCCCCTTACACAGTACAGCAACATGACACTAACCTAAATATTAAGACTCAATTTAATATAAAGAAAACTGCATTAAAGGTTTTGTCATCTGTTATAATGCTGACGGCACGTGCCCTTCAACTCTGAGGTCTAACAGACCTGAAAAGCAGCACAACCTTCTTCAACCTTGTGCACGGCACTCCTTGGATTTACTGTATCTCCCAGACAAAAGCAGCCCTTCTGCTTGCTCCGCACCGAGAGTGGGAGAATATTAAGAAACTCTGGTTTCTTCTCACGTATTTGGCAAATGGTATTTCAGGGCCCGGTCTAGTTTCCTTCCGCTTCTCTGCGGTCATTCCTCAACCGCACCCCTTAGTGCACAAGTGTGTGGGAATGGCAATGTGCACTTCTCGGAAGGCTAGTCCTGCCACTGTAATGAACCAGTGGGGCTACATCAGTATGCTGACAGCAAGAAGACTCATGCAAGCTGAATTACAGGAGTCGCTCACAGCGGAAGTAATCCACTGCCAAAAAAAGTGATGGAGTACACCAATGCAAGCAACTCGAAATGGCGTATAACATGGGGAATTTTGCAGGCCATGGAGCACTTCATTCAAATGCAAACCACCTCCTTGCCTTCTGTCCTCTCGCTACACAGGTACTGTTCAGTCATGTACAAATAAAATGGGTTACAAGGAACGAATAAAAGAGCGGTATAAAGTATGAAATATGCTTTCTGAACCAAACCAGATAAAGCTGACCACCAACGTAATTACTGAATAAGCTTATGTCTTACAGCTCTCTATGAGGAAGATGCTGCAAAGTAACAATAGCATTCCTCTCGAAGAGCTGTTAATGATAGAAATCCAGGATGCTCATAATTTAAGGATTATGTTAATTCGTGAGAGCACAGCAAAGAAGTGAGTGCTATTGTCTGAAACACTGTGTGTGTGTGTGTGGCTTGTATTTCCCACACTGTTGCTTTTGTCCATTAAGTTGCATGAGTGAATGTCAACTTATCAGCAGCATTTTATAATGAGGGAGGAACATGAATAGTGAAACAGGCAAATTTTTCCCACCCACATCATTAAAAATAATGGCAAACCTCACCATCAATAGCCACTTATCTAGTACATGGTGTTGATGGTCTGAACCCCATCCCGGAAGCATGAGGCAGAGTACACCCTGGACACCATTTCAATCACACACTAGGGACAATTTAGAGTCACCAGATGGCTCAAGAGACAGCTATGGAATGTGGGAAGTAAGCAGAACTCTTGGAGGAAACCCATTTGAACACAAGGAGAACATACCAATTCTACACACACACACACACACACACACACACACACACACACACACACACACACACACACACACACACACACAGTTACATTCAAACCCAAATCCGAACTCACAGCCTCCGAATCAGTGAGACAGCAGCACTCTGCAGCGCCTTGCTGATTTCTTAAAAATTTTAACGCATTTTTTCCAGTTTCTTCAGAAAACAGTCAAACAGTGACAGGGTCTGTGTTGTAACTCAGCTGGCTGCGGCATGATGTTCATTACATTAAACTATTATGAATACTGTCTGATCACTGTTGATGTAGATTCGTAATGAGTCTAATCATCACTTTTGTGGCAGGGTGTTTATTATGATCAGCAAAATTAATCCTGCGAAAACATCACATTTTATTTGAAAGTTGCACAATATGCCTTGTTACTGTCAGAATGTAAACCTGCATATGAAAAAAAATTAGCAGGAATTACACTGATCTAAGTGGCTGCCTGCCTGGCTAGCTCAGTCGGTAGAGCATGAGATGCGTAATCTCAGGATCATGGGATCGAGCCCCACATTGGGCGTTGATGCAAATCCAGCCACAAGAGGGTGCACCTCTATGCCGGCCCCAAGCCTGGACAAAATGGAGGGTTGCGTCAGAAAGGGCATCCGGCGTAAAAATCTGCCAAAACCAAATATGCAGACGAGTCGATCCGCTGTGGCGACCCCTGACGGGAGCAGCTGAAAGTCGGTTTACACTGATTTAAGCGGCTCTTAACAAAAACAGGTGAGGGTCTTGGAAGTCCAGAGGTGCAGACAGACACACTCTACAGGCAACACAGGTTCACCTGAAACATAGGGCTAGTTTTAGAATTACGTGAGGAAACAAGAACATGAACAAACAAGAATGAGCTAGATTTGACCACACGTACAAACCCACAATTTAGAACCTGTGAATCGCCAGTGCCATCTTCTGCAATACCCACTGAAAAAGCAAAATTTTAAATGTAGGGAAAACGGTTAAAAATAAAAGACCCGGTTCATTTTCATCACTGTTACTTGAACGGTGATTTTTTTTTTTTTTTTTTTTTAAACTTCTGAATCTATTGGTCCACACTCAATGTTGATGTTGCATCATCTCGGGCATCTAATTCAACTTGGAAACTTCAACAAAATTGACAATTCTTCAGAGACTTGTATTTCACTTTGTCCACAATAAGCCAGAAGATTGGCCCCTGCCATGCCCTCTGGATTTCTCACAAAAAGCTGGTGTCACATTTTAACCACCATGCTTATAATGACTAACTAATAAATAACACTATCAGACTAAATTATGTTCTGAAGTCTACATCATCTAAAAGTTTCTGCTCATATCCAGAACTTTTTTCAAGCAAAGGCAAGCGCACTTGCATTCAGTCTTAATACACGTCAATGCCCACTTTCGGCAAATTAAAACGTTAGCCAAAAATAGCTATGTTCTGAAACAAATTCTCTCCAGTCCATTCAATCTCCACCCACCAGACAAAACCAAATGTTAACCCAGAGCAGTTAAAATTTAATGTCCAAGTTAGCTAGTGCAAGGAGGCCTCCTTGCAAGTTCTGCCTTGATTTCCTGGGAAGTTGAGCTCACCAGAGAGACGTGACCCGCAGTGTAACATTAATGTGCAACTTTAAGATCATAACTTACTGAGAGCTGTAGAAAAGACAAAAAGCTGTCATCATTTATTCAGCGTGACTCTAGCTCAGGCACAAATAATGGTGGAATACAGTGATGCTCAGGGAGGGGCAGGGAATCCTATACTATTCATGAACATATGAAATGGTCCACAGCTCAGGCCATCATAAAAGGGCTATTTACTGCAGGTACATGTGTAACAACACTACACATAGAATTTCCCATGTCACAGACAAAGTCTGAGCTGCTGACATCATAGTAATTATTTTAAATACCACAGAACACAAGAGTTCTGCATTAAAGAGCAGAATCAATGGGCCCAAAACATGCAAGCATCCTGAAACTACTTTTAAAGAAATTTCAAGGGCAATAAAAGCAACATCTACTTCTTCCCAGGAATGTGCATCCCTGCATACACACTCCTGTTGGACAGTGCCGTGCCTTTAGTGTGTTTGCTGGGTCGCTAATGACAGACCCAGGAGACTCACTAGTGTCTGGCCCCTGACATGCAGCATACATCATCCCGAGGTGCCGAGCCTGCCTCGGCACTGACGGCAGCACTGGGGGAGCTGGCGCCGATCTGCCCAAAAGGCCTTACAGAGGAGGCCGGTCATCCTGAACGTGGCACATGTGTGAACCGTGACTGTTTCGAAATGCATCCACTGAGGAGCCTCTTTAAAAACAGCCTGGTATTTGGTGTGTGCGTTTGACTGTGTTTAAAAAAGGAGGGAGGGGGATTTTATATCTTCCGAGCCTGCAATAGTGGCTTTGCGGGAGTCGAAGTGGAGTGTGACTTTGAACTGTTGTTTGTTCCTTTCAGCTGAGTGCTGCGTGACGAATGTTCATTGCTTAAGAACCCTGCTAAGGGGAAGGGGGTAGAGGCGGGTGCGGGTTTGAGCTGAAAAAGAGGATTTTGGTACAGGCACACATTCTGAACTTTAAAGGGGGCATGAGACATTTCCATCCAAGTATTAAACCTCACAAAGCCTTATCTGGCTTAACTTTTCCCCACACAGAAGGGATGTATATGTATTTATCAACCAGATAAACACTGCTGTATACAGAAAGTGCTGGAAAGCCTCCTCTTCCAACCATGAATAAGTGGCAGTTGGGGGTTGAATTAGGCAACTCCAACGGAAGCTAGGAAGTGAAAGTCTAATTACTGGAACACCACAAAGGTACATTATACAGTATACCTTTAAATAGGGAAAAAAACAAATACATACACACACGTTCAACTGCTTGTTAATACAAATATCTAATCAGTCAATCACATAGCAACAACTCAATGCATTTAGGCATGTAGACATTGTCAAGACGACCTGCTGAAGTTCAAACCGAGCATCAGAATGGGGAAGAAAGGTGATTTAAGTGACTTTGAACGTGGCATGGTTGCTGGTGCCAGAGGGGCTGGTCTGAATATTTCAGAAACTGCTGATCTACTGGGATTTTCATGCACAACCATCTCTAGGGTTTACAGAGAATGGTCCGAAAAAGGGAAAATATCCAGTGAGCGGCAGTTCTCTGAGTGAAAATGCCTTGTTGATGCCAGAGGTCACAGGAGAATGGCCAGACTGGTTCGAGCTGATAGAAAGGCAACAGCAACTCAAATAACCACTCGTTACAACCGAGGTATGCAGAAGAGCATCTCTGAACGCACAACACGTCGAACCTTGAAGCAGACGGGCTACAGCTGCAGGAGACCACACCGGGTGCCACTCCTGTCAGCTAAAAACATGCAATTGAGGCTACAATTTGCACAGGCTCACCAAAATTGGACAACAGCAGACTGGAAAACCGTTGCCTGGTCTGATGAGTCTCGATTTCTGCTGCGATATTCGGGTGGTTGGGTCAGAATTTGGGGTCAACATGAAAGCATGGATCCATCCTGCCTTGTATCAACGGTTCAGGCTGGTGGTGGTGGTGGTGGTGTAATGGTGTGGGGGATATTTTCTTGGCACACTTCTGGCCCCTCAGTACCAATTAAGCATCGTTTAAATGCCACTGCCTACAAGAGCATTGTTGCTGACCATGTCCATCCCTTTATGACCGCAGTGTTATGGCAGTTCTGAAGACAAAAGGGGGTCCAACCCGGTACTAGCAAGGTGTACCTAATAAAGTGGCCAGTGAGTGTATATAGAAAATACACTTGCTTTTGACTGTGGGAAAAATTTCATCAGAATGATGGTTCAGACAAGCTGACAGTAATGCATAAGGTTGTGGACTTATCTACTTATCCGTCAGTTCTCCTCAAGTTGCATTATCGATTGGCTCTGTTTTTCTGGAGGAGTTTGGGTAGATCTGTTATGAAGTTGTAACCCTTAGAAACTGATATTGTTCTGTATTTTTTCATGCATTTGTCATTTATTGACAGACTGCTCCTCTAGCTACCACAAACCTCTTGCACAGAGGCACACTCAAGTCACCACACAAAGAGCACAGTGTGATGGCAACTGCACATCATGAAACGTGTGAAGCTGGTGTTCTGACTTCCTAAATGAAAAATCACTCAATTCTCCTGGAAATCTGCTAATCACAGCATGAAAATGATGCATTTATATCTTACTTTAGCATCGAAACACAATCATCTGCGGAACGCAAGAGTTTTGGGGACTGATGTGCACCTGGAGCAAACTTAAGGTGATGTAAGGAAAACAAGCAATCAAACTAAAGGGGGAAAAATAACATTTTAAAAAAAATCAGACTAGCACTCTCACAGGAAGCAAAAATGGTGGGGCTTAAATGATCCCAGTTTGGACACACCGTGAGAAGACAGGATTCTCTGGAAATGGAGTAATGTTTGGACACTAAGGGCACAAGTGTAGGACAGATATTTCTGAATCAACAGTAAGTTGACTGCTTATTTTTCATTAAAAATTATGTTGGACTGTCGGCTTTGCGGAAAAAGACGCCATATCTTTATAACTAAAATGTGAATGTGAAATGTGGTATCTTACACCTTAATCGCACATTTAGTGGCAGAGGCTGCGGATGCTACAGCCGCTTTCCATCATCAGCCTCTCATGACAAAGACAATTACGTTTAATTCTGTCTAAGCACTGACACACTCTGGCGCAAAGATGTGAATCTTATCAAAGCCTATTTGATTGAAGGCCAGCTGGGAATAAACACACTCCTGCAAAATGAGAAGAGTGTGCACAGCTGGCTACAGGGATGTAATTTTCTTGTTAAATGTACCATAGACACAAAAGTAAGATTGAATCTGGAAAGCAGCGCACTTTCTAAATTCTATAATTAAGAACATGAGAGGAGAGGCACAATAATCTCCACATTAATACAAATAGTGATGCTGAAAACAGTGAAATCAACCCCAAAGCTACTCAACCTTTTTTCATAAGTGCTTTGCCTTTATTCATGCAGCTTTTCTTAATGTTTGAAAATTACTGAGGTATATAAAAAAAAAAAAAAAGAAAATTATGCTTTACAGATAAAAACCAAACCAGAAGTATGAATAGAAATCGGTATCGAGTTTCATTTCATTTGAGATGAATTTAAATGCAATGTAACGTGCAACCCAAAGGAAAACTGCATTGTATTAAGGACAAAAAAGCAACAGCTATTCTGCTCTTCCGCTCTTCCCAAACTATTTCTAATCCATCTCAACTGAGATGCAGCCCAATCTAAGGTGTGAAGCAGAGAACACACCTTTCTCCTGCATGCCTACAAGACCAGAAATAATATAATTCTGAGTCTTTTTTGCAGGGAGATGGGGATAATGTGCAGCATTACCTTGTCAGCATCCACCTTGCCCTTAAGGAACTCTGCCCGCCAGAACTGCAGTGCCTGGTCTAGGGTGAGGCCGATGCCCTTGAGGAAGAGGCCGTATTGCATGCGGCCACCGTGGCGCAGGTGGTGGTTATCCCGAAGGGATTTGTGCAGTTGTCTCATACACGGAGGGAAAGATTTGGTTGACAGCTGTAGAGGAGACAAGAGGGGAATGGATTCGGTTTAAACTTCAGCAAATCACCTCACGAAGGCAAAAGTAACACTTATGGTGCAGCAAGATTGAATAAATGTGAGCCTGTGCATCTCAGACAGACAAAAAACAGAACCAGCAATCCACCACACCATTTCCCCCAGGAGCCCGAGGGATCAATTTGTTTATGAAGAGTCGTCAGAAGATGGAGAAAAGGGACTTAATCATAAGTGAGTTTATTTGCACGCTGACATTTTGTTCTCTGCCACGTGATAACAAACACATCAGTTGCAGGTGTTTATACATGTGTCCGTGATACTTTCTTGGTTTCATAAAGAACACCGGGAAAATTCAGAACAGACATACAGAACTTTGAAACATTTCCATTTAAACAGCATATTCTCTTTCCCAAAAAGTATACCTAATGGCATTACATCACCACTCTGGCAAGGCAGTTTAATCTGGTTTAGACTTATCTGTCACTGGGTGCTGGTAAAATGTCAAACACTGAAGATAAGTGAGATCACACCCAATTTCAAGCAGCAAAAACATAAGCGGTGAAAAAAAAAATGTAGGAAGCAAGAGTTTCTGACTGCAGTAATGTCTGTTTCTCCATTTGGGGTCACTTAGTATATGAACATGGACTTCTTTAGTGAGGAAAAGAAAGTTGGACTTTTGGGATTTAAAGTCCCCCCCAAAGCCTGGCTAACTCCCGAGGGCATTAGTGAGCCTTGTACTTGGGCAGGAAGCAAGTCACTAAATTGTGTTGTCAAACACCTGAAGTGGTATAAAAGCATGGGATAAAAGCACAAAATTCAAATCAAACACTGAATACGAAGTTAAGAAATCACAGTGCTATTAGCACCAAACATTAACAGGGCTTATGCAAAACAAGACATTTTGCTTCTAAGTTTAAAAAAAAAAAAAAAAAAAAAAAAAAACTAATTTTCAACTAAAGCCTTTGACCAAAGTAGCTTAAAATATATGTATGTAGGAATGCATGCTGTTTAAGTTTGACCGGATCAATTGTGGATAAGCACCGAGCTCAAGAGCGCTACAGCAGGACCAGGCATTTGAACTTGTGTCCTTCAACTGGGAGACAGAAACCACCACACTAGCTGCTACTCCAATACCATGATTAGATCAAACCATAGTAATGATGATTTTGCTATGAATACTGCCAAGTCTTAATGTTTGACTATGTTTTCTAAATTAGACAAAATTTAGGAAAAAAAAGTAGACCAATGAAATAAAAAAAAAAAAACTGAAAAATTTTAGCTCAACTGGTATTCATTTTATCATCACTCTAGTTTACATCTATGAACTAGGAAAAACACACTCTACAGTGAAACAGTTTCCTTTTCAGAATAAATGTCTATAAAACATAAATATGCATCTATTTTGACAATGGAGCGCGTTAACAATTAGCGTGAAGTTCAGAAGACGACAGCTCTCTCTTCAGTAACTCAAATCTCAGCAGCCACGTGAAGACAGGTGCAATACAAAAGGGAAAAAATTCATTACAGGCAAAATCATTGTGGAGGATACAATCATGACAAAAGCAGACTAAATTACGACTACATAGCCAATTGTGGAATGAAAATTAAAACAGAACTAAACCACTGAAAAGGACAGAAGCAACCAGCCACTCACAAGCCATACAAGGTATATATATATTCTTAAACTACTTTTAGCGGTTTAAATATTTCATTGAGTAGCTATTTAAACAGCCAAATATGTTGGCCACCACCAAAAATAATGAAAATGACAGCAAACGACATCTATTCTTTTCGATTTTGAAAATAACAAACACAAACACTCTGCAGTAACTAAGCCTCACAGAGAATTTCATTTGGCCTGACTGGGAATTCTTGCAGGTTTGAAGGACAAAATTTGCATCTGGTAATGGACCAATTAATTGGAACAGCAGTCTCCTCTAATGACATCTCTGCCGTTTGAGAGCACTGAAATGAAAAGTTTCTCCTTTCTGACCTCTGCCCCGGGCAGGTTGATCTGTGTCTTTTTGGCTTGTATCACCTCAAACCACCAACATATGGCGTCATGGAGGATTAGTTCCTTTTGCCATGGTTATTTTGTTTCCAGGTACTGTTGAGTACTTTTAAGCTACTGGATAATTCATGCAACAGAAGAATGTAATACAGACCCAAGTCCTTGAGGGGGAAAAAAGTTTTATGACCCTCAACTGCATCTGCTTATTCTTAATTCTTACAAGGAGCCAACAATTAATACTTTATAGTTCCAGTCAACATTTAAATCACTATGCATTTTAACAAAAATAACATGTAAAAACCCTCACTGTAAGTCCAACTTCCCCGCATGACCATTGTCTTACTTGTAGCCTTAAAAAATAAAGTATGTGCATCTGTCAACACTTGGTTCTCCGTAACAAGATTGTGCTTTGATTTGTTTTTTTTTCCCCCCATGGCGTCTATCACAGAAGCTGCTCAGCAGCAAATGCAAATACACATCACATACCGAATCAATCTGCTCCAAGGAGATTTTTCCAATGTTCTTCTGGATGCTGTAATCCTGACCCACGTAGGCATGGCTGAGAGAGAAAGCAGGTAAGGTAAGGAGAGAGAACATGACCTTCAAAATGTGTAATTATACATTACATGCATATACATTAAAATATAACATTTCAAGTGATCAAACTGTAAAAAGCAAAAATCTCAAGTGTCCCATTGGTGAGAATTTTCATCCACATTGACCTCAGTCAGATACTCAATTTTTGCCACTGATTACAGAGGTTACGAAGGACCCAGCCTCTTGGGCCTCTTTACCCATTTCATTACTTGGGGAGAATTTATGCAATTAGGGTGAATATTTTAGCTCAGTTCCTTTGTACTTTTCAAAATCCGCCATTATTTGTCTGCTGGGTTCTTAAAAAACTGAGATCTTGATTTCCAGATTTGTTGCAATAAAAAGCCCATAATAAAAACGGTGAACATGCTTGCTGAACCAAGGCGAAAAAGAGGAGGATTAAACAACGCACCCTTTGACTTTCTACTACACCCCATTTTGAAAAGTAGCGCTGTGTACGGCTGTACTGTAGAGGACCTGTCGGTCACAGGCAAACGATGGGTTTCTCGTCATTCAAGTTCATGCTGTCTCTCTCTCAAACGTCCTCGTGTCCTCAGCGATAACCCAAGGTGAGGCAGCATGTATTTACCTCCTATGAAGCACTGTTCCACCCACACAGGCTTCCATTTAAACCCACCCCTTCGCCAGTCGTTTCCCTCTAGTGTGCAATTTCTGTCCCATCCATCAGAGCTTAGAGGTGACGGTGGCAGTGCTTGTTTAGCACATTACGGTGCGCTTAGTTCTCTGGGGCCCCTGCGCTGTGGCCCCCCCAGGGCAAGGCCACCGTGCTAACATGGGGCAATTCCTAATGACAGCCCGCTTCCCACGGCGTCAAGACACATCGTCTCCTGCAGATTAATTGACCGGCGGATCACAAAGGGGCAGATGTCTCCCCAGTTTCATTATCATCCTATTCAAACAAAAGAGGTAAAGCAAGGTGAGACTAACTGTAAAATTGTCACACACAAAAAAATTTGAAACTGCAAATTTAATTTTCTGACCTCAGTCCAAGTGCGTACAAAATGCTTTCTTTGCAATATGTTGTTTCTCCTCCGGCTATGTATGATTTACCTTGATAAAAAGGAAAAAGTCCCACACAGCTTTCCTTCCATTACAACAGGCAGGAATGTTGATGTTACCAGTAGATGGTGGCAATAAGATCTGCACTTTATTGTACACCCCACAGGGACTTTGACTACATCAGCACCTCAATGATGAACCTCCTTTTTATAGTCCTCTAACACTGTCAGCCCCTACAAAAAGAGCTTGCCTTCACGCAAGACACCACGCTGCTGTTCCCGACACGTAGTGCACCACTTCAGAGTTTACTTTTTCCTCGCCGCTTATACAACTGAATTTACTGTGCTGTTAGATATTCAAGGCAGCGCAGTGGCAGAGCGAGAACGGTTCGGACATCTGCCTCGCACCCTGTGCTTTCAAGACAGGCTATGGACCACTGCAACCTTGTACTAAACAAATGGTTACTGATAATGGATGTAAGGAAAGATACTACCTATTCAGTGGAACCTGATCATTGCAGCTTGATGGAAAAGTCTAGAAGAAAATTAAACCAATAGCAGACAATGACCAACATGATGACTTCCTTCCACTTGCTCTCACCATGGTCTTTTTCCTGTTACTTGTTTATCAGAAAAAAGTCTCAATATACAGTACCCTTACTCAGTGGGTACAATCAGATCTTAATGGAACAAGATCAATGATTCCAATTGATATTCATTAACTTTGGCTAAGTGAAGTGGAGAGGCTACCTCACCTATACTTAACCTATGAAGGAATAAATGAAATTATAAATGGAAAGACAAAAAACTGATATATAAACCGCTGCAACCTGGATGCAAAACACTGCATGACCTGCACTATTCTGCATGACCACAAAAGAGAAACATTCTGAAAATAATCGTAGACCAATAAAAATTTATACTAGGTTAGATGAGGGACCGCATATGTTTGCTCATTTGCCACGATCCAAACTGCAAGAGTGCAGATTTGCACGCATTCTGTTAAGGCCTAATCCACACTCTCACGTTCCTTTCACGGAGAAGAAAGCAAAAAAGCACAAGGGGGTTCTTGCTTGCACCGGAGACCCCGGCTGGTGTGAATTGCGGCTTTATCTGGCCAGCCCAGCAATCACGCCCTGGCGTCGGAGCACCGAATCAAGCATTTCGCCATTGTTACCACAGTACTGTCGCCAGCGCATCCGATTAAGCCTCCTTTTCAGAGTTTCATCGGCAGTAAATAAAACAGCTGCCTGTGCTTGCATCTCCAAGGAGCATTGGCGTCATTTCCCTCCCACCTCAGCCCTTGCCAAACGAGCAGGCACGATTCGCCCGAGGATGCAGTGGAGCTGGACGGCCATGAAAAGTTAAAGACTCTTCTTAGGCAGAACTCCCACAAGTGTCATTGGGCAAACACTCAATGCGGTGTCATTCCAGCACTGCTCAGAAAGGCCCACAGGTGGTATGAGACCCGTCTCACACGAGGCACAAATGAGCCAGAGCTACGTCGTCCAGTTCCCCAACAGACCGAAACAAAGCACTATAAATAATAAACAATGCAGAATCCTAGCCTCACACATTAGTGTAGCTGTTCGCCGTCCATTAGCACAAAGGAATCTTGGGACGACGCTGAAATCCCGGAAGGCAGCCGCACACGAGCGGCAGCCTTTTGGCTGCAAGAGTGTAGGAAAAGGAAGCAACACATGACAGGATAAAGACGGAGAACAGTACAAAAACGTATGATTACATCAATTTAGGAGAAAAAGCAATAAAGCCACCAAGACACAAAAAAGGGGCATGTGAAATTCCTTTGCAGGCAGTTGCCGCTAAGGGTTTGTAAAAGGTTGCCTCTAAATATAGCATCCTGGCTGCAAACAACAGAGGCAAAATAATCCTCGTCTTTTGTGCCTTGGAGACAGAAAAGTCACAAAGCAATTCCCCCCCCCACGGCCTGAGTTTATAAATTAATGACAGAAAAGTGAATGACCTTTAATTCGGAAATCCTGAAGTGCTGGCTGTTTACCCAATTACTCAAGACCTTAATCATATCATAGACAAAAGAAATGAAAAAAGCGGTGCAGCTTACGCCACCGATGATGGGAATTACCTGAGGTGGCTGAGCAGAGGCTGGAGCCGTTCATCAGACTGCACCACCGGCAGAGACCGGGCTGTGAGCTGCAAGATAAGAACATACGCAGTTGTTTAATCGGCACAAAGGTGCCTCTGTCGCCAAACAAGAACATAAAGTTTATTCCTAATCTGCTTAGAAGGAAGAAACGTACCCAGGAGGGCTAGGAGGGGGTCCTTGGGACCCGACCATTGTCATAAGCAAGTTATTCTAGTTTTTCCATTAGTGGAAAACTCAAATAAACTCAATGTTTGAAGAGGAACGCTTTCCATATTCTGATCAAGCAGTTCAACATCCTACCCTTCCCCCACCTTCCGCGAACGATCTGACACCAACGCACAGATGTGATTAATATGTTTTATATAACCAGCCTTTGGAAATCCAACCACACACAATGGGCCCATTTCCCACTCCACACTAATGCCTCCTGATTATGAGGAGACTTGACAAGTGTTTATGCCATGAGACGTGTGCCTGTAACTACCTCCATGTTCAAGCTTTTCTGTCTTCATTTACATACAGGTATGAGCAAGATAACCGCAGTCAAAACAGCTGTAACCACATTTTAAGTCAAGTTATGTGGATAAGTCTGCTCGATAGATCTATAACCATTTGTTGAGAAGATATGTTAAGCACGTCCTAGCCTTTGCTGGCAAGAACTGCATTCAAAATGAATTTCACCATGATCTCAAACCAGTCAGCTCTTTTACCACCACGTCTGGCGTATTTGTCAGCTCGTGTGAAAATAAAATACAATGAAAGACAAGAGTTCCTACACAACAAAGCTACTGAAGAGGTGCTGGAGAAAAGTTCTGATACAGAATACGTGGGGCCCCCTTTCGAGTCAATTGATGACTTTGCTCAGACCTTTGGCAAAGGTGGTATCCTTCAGAAATGAAAAGGACGACGTTTACAAAACGCTGACTCGGCAAACTACCTCTTCCTCCCCCAAGGAAAGGTGGGCTGACATGCCTTTGAAATTGGTTTCCTTCACAAGTAAAATAGCAAGCAGATGCTTACACTGACTCCTAAATAGTTTACATTAATAAATTGCCAAGATGATGACTAACTGGATCACTTTAAATAAATGCAAGGAAAAACTACTGATTTAACTAAATTAGCCTTTATCAGCATCTGTAATACAAGGAACAAAAACTAAAAAAAAGGCAGTCGGGTTAACCATGTCCTTTGTTTCACCGCGCTGTAGACAAAGCCCAATTCCGTTTAAGTGACACAAACAATATTTCCAAAAATAGTACAGCTACATTTACGCAGGGTATTAATAACATTTGGGCAAAAACGGCACTGTATTCAAATCCAGTTTTAAAAAAAAAAAAAAAAAAAAACTGAAATTTTTTTTCCAATTACTGATAAAGCTGATTAGAACCCAGGTTCGAATCCTTCCATAGTACCTTTACTCAGGGTACTTACAAATACTGAGCTATATAAATTTAATTTGCTTTGTATAGAAACCTAACATTATAGGATACCCTCGACATCTGCATCGCTAAAATGAATAATTAATTTCAATATATTCATTTAAATTTCCTAAGGCCTAAAAATGTTTAAACATTTAATTACAGCAACCAGGAGCGCAAAATCACATACCATACACAAACAGATAAATATAAATCCTGCCACATAATATATTTGCTTTCCGACCTTGCTGCTGTTTTTTAAGCGATCTGGGAAGTCCTCCTCCCACTTGTGATGTACAGCTCCTTCATAAATCCAGCAAATGTAGCAATGTGTATGTGTGTGTGTATGTGGGGGGGGGGGGGGGGGGGAGTCAAGAAGTCACCGATTAATTCAAAGAAAAAGAAAAATATGCAGAGACTGTAGGTGGAGAAAACTGAAGGAAACATATTTGATCGAGATCTTTCTGTGGAATAATGAAATGCGGAGCTCCAGAGGTCTCTCTCCGACTCAAGTCTGCTGGACCCGAAACCGACTTGCATTCTGATGCCGATCAATGCAAAACAATTAAATAAGTCAAAATGCCACGGCTAAACAAATAATTAAATACTCTGTCATTACCACCACAAATAATTTTCACTTCAAAAATTTAAATGAGAACATTTTGTAGCATTTACGCTAATGTATTCGTTGCAAATATTTGGCTGCCGCGAAAGAGTTTTGACCATTTTTGCTTTCAGTGCCGATCCAATTACTATGTCTTCCCTGTGATATGCTAATAGGCAGACACTATTCTTCATCTTGCCACCCACACCCTCGCCAGCCCTAAAGTATTACGCTGGTTTGGCAATTATCTTTTTTCGCGGCCCCCAGACTGACTTTTATTCATGCTGCGAGATAAGCATGGCTTTTTAACACAAGGTGATCCCAAAATGGGGGGAAAAGGTCCTCGAAAACAAAATATTGAAATGAGGTGTCGCTGAGTATGACTACTTAATGCGCCTGTTGCAATTGGCTGGCTACTGTACGTATTAATGCTGCGGGACGGTTTGCTTGACCTTCAAAGAAAATGAGGTTCGCTGGTGTACTGAAATCTTTGACTCTAAAACTGAATGAAACTCTAAGCCTTTTGTTACGTTCAAGCGATTTTTGGGTCTCTGAGATCCGACCTACTGGTAAAAGTAGTCATCCCACTCAGACCGTGGTTCAAGTTTGAGAAGATCATCGGTTGACTGTGCCCAGGCGCTCCCCAGCAGAGCCTCTCTGGGAGGTGTCGGCCATCAGAGGTGAGACAAGCCCGCTCTTGCCCAGAGATGCATCTCTATACTCAGCGGCACCAATTCTTAACTGTGGGACCGTGTGAAAAATAGCACGTTCACCGAGACAAGTGGCTTTTGGAGCAACTGAAGAGCAAACTGCTTCCTGGCACAAACAAGGGGGCAACGTGGATAGATGCCATACACGAGAAATGCAGCAGTACTGGAGGTAGCAAGAAAAACTAAAATTGAAATTATAACAATGACCATAATTCTTTAGCCAAATGAAAAGCTACACATGTTTATTGATACCCAAGTTGCACAGTTTTTCCAGTGGTCTTGAACTTTAGCAGCGGCATCATTTGTCCAACAATAATAAAATTTATATTTCACAGTGACAACATTGACATTTCGATGTTTCACCGCTGTTTAAAAGCAAAAGACAAGCATTTAATTCCTTGAGGAAATCAATACATATTTGGCCCATTATAATTGTTCATGTTTGCTTTCACAAATGCCTAGATGGTAGCTGGTTTCCCGCTCCGCACGACGAAAGATATTACTAAATTAAAATTAAACAAGACCGTCCTGTGATGAAAATGAGCTTGAACCACTTCAAACAACTGATATTTCAATCTAATTACAGCAGCATTTCAGTTAGATAGCAGAGCAATGAACTAGCACAACATTTTGGAGCATAAATGCATTTGTGTTTCAAAGTGCGATCTCTCATTTCTAATGAGATGATCATTTCGCTGAGCTACCTTTGAAGTAAAACTATAGGAGTTTGGGTGCTCCACCAACAGTGAGCACAGCGAGGTGAAGGCCATGAGGTCCCTAGCATATAAAGACAGCTCCACCCACAGGTCAGACTTGGAAAGAATGAAAACGCTAACTCTTTTATGCATTCACTTCTGCAAAAAGTTCCAAAAAAAACAAAAAAAGGCCTACGGAAACAATTATTATTAGTCAAACTGAAACGCAATAAACTAAATAACGGCTTTAAAACTGAAAGGCATTTAAGATTTTTATTTTTGCTACAGTAATTACATTAACAAACAAAAGAATAATACTCCATAGTTCATAACATGCACTACTATAAGACACATCACCGAGACAAAGTAAATACTGCAAGTAGAAGACGCAATCCCTCAATATCATTATTATTGCGCACTCACTCACAACAACCGCTTGTGGTGATTGGGACTGTGGTGGACCAGGGCCTGTCATGGATTCACTAGGCACTTGACTAGGAGAGCTGGACAGAGCTGGACACCCTGGACAGGATGCCGGTCCATCACAAGGTAGTCACACACAATTACTCACATATGCACACACGGTGGGCAACTGAGAGTCACCAATTAATCCAAAACCATCTTTGGGCTATATGAAAGAAAGAAAGAAAAAAATAAATATCGAAGCACCTGGAGGAAACTCCCACAGACACGGGAAGAACATGCAAACTCTACACAAACCCATTTGAATTCAATCTTATATCCAAACAGCCCAAGTGCTGCGAGGCTTTTAATAATAGGTTTTACTAAAGCAATTTTAGGATTTTTGGCTCAAGGAGTGGGGATTCAAATGCATGCTTTTGACAATACAGTAATCCCTCTGTGTCTAAATATTATAAATTAAAAATACATTGGACACTGAAATTTCAAATATCGAGTGACCTTTTCCCATTATTATTAGAAGGTTACAAAATGTTCTCCTAGCTCATCTGAAAATAGCTATATAACTATTAGCCTGATAAAACACAATAAATACCAGTTACCCAATTAGTAAAAAAGAAAACGTTTAATTCCATCATTAACTTGCATGTTTACACCGCATGGTACAGTATGTACGGTATAGGACATTTTGCATGTTAGTGCCACCACTAGTGTTACTGCATTACACATGGGAGATGAGAGGCACATAAGAGTGTTTGGAGCCGGAATTCGGTGTTACGAGATGCTTAATAAAGTGAAAACATGTACCAAAGTAACCTGCAGCATCCGCATCTTTGTTTGACAGAAAAACTGCCATTTAAATAGATTTATGTTTCATAAAAAATTATTTATATTATTTATTTTAAAAAAAGTAATGTGCAATAAATGCAGACGTAAAACTAGTAGAAACAGCTGATAAAACACCAATGGGGTCTCACATTAGATAAATTCATAATAGTATTTTTTTTACTACAGTAAGTTGTACAGTACTGTATGGTATTTACTTGTTGATTTTTTTTATTTAATTTGATTTCTATTTGGGTCTAAATTCATTTATTAAGCTTTGAATGAAAATTTGTTATTGCAAAGCTTTCAGTTTAGATACCAATATTTAGGTATTATTTTTAAGAGCAATTATAGTGAAAATTCAGATATAGAGGATACCAAAGGATTGCTATTAACCTGCTGTTACTCTATAATTATTGTAGTCAACTGCATGTAGTAGTAGGAGAGCTAAATGTTTCAATTTAAAAAAAAAAAAAAAAGAAATGCAGAAACAGGGCTATCACTAAAACTGCTGTGATTTAATACAGATAGGCAACATTCACTGAGCTGAAATAAAATGCATCTGAAATGATACTTTTGGTCTGCCAATTCATTGCAAAAATAAGGCTGATTTCCAGTATCGTAAGGCAGTAGAAGGTGAACAGAGGTCAGACGCCATCAGCGAGAAGGACTTGTCAGTGTTGGGCACTGGTGAGGAAGCACAGCGTTTGGGGGCTCAACACAGCTTCAGGGGACCTGCTCATTAGCAGCGTCTTCTTAGCACCACGCGAGCGTATCTTTCAGAAGTCCTCGCTGAAAAAAAGCCACCGGCATTGTGGTGGAACGTCGCCACGCTGATCGATGGCATGCATCACCGTGCAAACGTCACGACTGCACAACTCCCTGTACGCGAAGGTCACAGCCTTGTTGATTCTGCCAGATGCTGGTTTGAATTAAGTACAAACCCCCAGCGTGCAGGTCAGAATAAGGTCACCAGTTTACTGAGCAACCTACACGTATGCTTGGCAGACCAAGTTCAGAATTAAGATTAGACAAAAATACTCATTAATACCAATATTTCCAAACATGAAAAGGCGTTTTTGAGTTCGGTTTCTGTAAGCGTCACAACTCATCGTGTCTTTTCGCCCCCCCCAGCAGCAATTCTCTCTGCATTTTCAAAAAGACAACAGCTGCACAATAACTAGAAATATGCAAGTGCATCTCTTAACACGACGGCTGACAAAGAGGTCATACAGGCCATAAGGCAACCGGCTCATTCCTCACCATTATGCACTGCTCCACCCTCGCGTGGGTAATACAGCTTTTACCACGCATCCCTATACAATACACCATTTCTGAACTTGATCAGGAAGCCAGTTAACAGTCTTAAGCCACAGCCCACTATCTCAGGGTCTGCTCGTACTGTGTATTAACTTTTATTACCCAATGATCTGAGAAGCCCTTACCTCACTACCCAATTCCTTTTTTCCTCCACTCCACCCTCTACTTGAAACAAGGAGACCTGAATAAACAGAGGTCTATCAGCAAAGGATTGATTGAAAACAAGGGCGTCTTGTTAGCATTACAGCAAAATGTTGTGTGATGCAAATTTAACGCAGCCCTGGGAGCAGTGCAAAGTGCAGTGTGAGCACGAATGCTTACTTGGCACAGCAGGTGAGTCAACTGACTGCTTCAAATTTATGCGCACAAATGAACTTCCAAACATACTGCTGCAAACTCTTTGGTCAGCATCAATATAGAAGTTACGAAATTAACTTGAGATGAACCTGAAAATCTGCACATTTTCCCCCACTGAGTAAAATGTATGGACTCACTTTCAGGGAAAATAGGGAGAGAGATCTTTCAGAATCACACTGTAAAAAATGGGCTTCTTTTAACCATCCCAAATTTCATTTTGCAGACTCTGATGAGGACTGGCAGAGATTGTATTGTCCACCTATCGTTCCACAGAAAGAAGTCTTCCAAAAGTAAATCCTCACCTGTTTGAGTGACACACTGAAGCCATGGTGGCAAAATTTTAACTTGAATTTTCCGCCACATGCTGGTATTTAAACACATATTCCAAACTTTGAAACCTTTTTTTTTCCCTAAGCAAACTTATTTTCCTGTTATGAACAGTAAGTTTTCATAATCTATAAATATGGAAACGTTGCACAAAAAGGGGAAAGGCACCATTTACTCTGAATTTTATACGGTGCCTCGGGTGGCGGTGATTTGCATTAAAGGGCCATCTTGAGTTATGCATTCACACAAAAAGAAGCACACATATTGGTAATTTAATGCTCAATCCACTACATGGTCATCTGCCCTGCTTTAATGTGTTTTGTTTTTTAAATGAACACTAAAATAGGTACAATGTTGATAGGTTTTGTTTGCAGTCAACCTGCAGGTTTCAACACTGAAACCAGAATCTGAGAAATCCCCACAATTTAAAATAATAGCTGAGACTGTCTTGTAATACATATCAATGAAAATCAGTGCCAAAAAGGCTGGTCCATAATCTGCCCTTATGTAGTATATTTGGCTGGGGGGGGGGTAAAAAAGGACAGGGTGGGAATGAGAGGCAGGGTAAAGAAGTAGCAGAGCTCAGTTCAACCTCAGTGTCCTTCTGCTGCCATTATTTCATCAGTTTAGGCGTTACTGAAATACAAAGTGTGGGGGAGGCACAGCTCCGCGCCCCACACAAAAGATCACGGGAGATCACGGAAGCAATTTCTTCCCTGGCTCAGGCCAGAGAAAGAAAGGTCACCTGTCTAAAAGGAAAAGGACAGCATGGCTCCCAAAGCGTCCCTTATCCGCTAGGGATGGAGGCGGCGTGTTAACACAATGACAAAATTGCATGTCAGGTTGTGACATAGCAACACTCAATAATTCCGCAGGATAAAGAGCCGGTGAGAGGAAGGAGGAGGAGAAAATCCTAGTTATTCCTTATTTTCTTCTTCTCTGACCGCAGTGTGCACACACTGTCCTGTGCCCCGGATTGGCTGTGGCCTGGGGAGAGGCCTTGCTCAAAGCGGAGCATGAGGCTGCCCGGAGGCCCCCTCCCACAGGAGGTCTTCCTCACGCGCTTCCTATAATGAGTGTGTGTCCTGTTCTCCTGTGCCATTACATCCTGGGAGAGGACGAACGGACTGGGAGATGCCACAGAGAGGCACTTGTCACAGTGAATTGAAAATGGAGCGGATACAGGGAGCGAGCTGGTTGTCCTCTGCATGCAGGTCCTCAACCTTCAAGGGCTCCTCATCCATCATTTGGCCCACAGACGCCCAACACAGAAGCTTGTTTATGTAAAACAGTCACAAAGCGAAATGAGCTTCTGGGTTGTTTTCCTCGGCCACGAGATGAGACCCTTCTGCACAATCCAAGATAGTGTTCCTCACAGGCTAATGGGTGCTGATCACTTGTTCCCGAGATAAAAATAGCACACAGGTACAGTGTCAGTGACACTCGGCATCAGCACCGCTATTCCTCCACACAAGGTTTACAATTTAATGACCTGGTGTGTGCAGGTTTCTGGCACAGGCGGGCAATTGGACACTAGAAATGATCCTCATATTTATCGAGATGATTTTCCGTATTTGTATAGTAAAATGACACATTACCCATATTTCTATGTGTGCCAATGTATTTAATTCTATTTTGGACACAATTTCATTTGTTATGTAATACTTAACAACATTAAACAAAGAAATTTAGGTTAGAATATCTGATTCTAATGTATTCAGCTGGTACACTGAAACAAGTACTGTATTTTTCACAAGAGACTAAACCCAAGGGCCCTTACTCCATGCCAGTTATGGACCACTTAAGGTTTATTTACTCACCCTAAACTTGCATACTTATACTAATACTTACAAGCTTTTTTTTTTTTTTTGTTTTGCAAATAAGACACAGAAAACACTCGATTTTTTAACAGATTACAGCTAAACCCTGGTGTATGTAATTCCACTATAAGGCAGTGAATGCCAGCTCCTGGTTTCCACAGTAGAGAATTCGCTATAACACCGAGCCACAACACAGCACCAGAAATTCATCTACGAGAAAAGAACAAAGTTCCTGTATCGTACCAAAAGCTTGTTCCTGCACATAATGATTTTTGATGTAATATTGGACATAATTTGTTAATATCCTTACAGTCAACATGTCTTTAGCTCACTTTGTTTACATATTTATGGAATTTCTCCATTTTAATCTCATAAATAAAGCAGCAGGATGCCCTGTATCTATGTGTATGTATGTGTGTGAGCGCTGCACAGAACAATCCTGTTTGGTGTTCTGCACTGCACCATCCCCAATGTGCTGTGCAGCACAATCCCCTGTGTGCACGCTACAAGGCGTTTCACGGTTTTAGCGATATTTCAGAAAGATAGTTTGGAGGTTTTCTGTTGGGCTCAGAACCTTTAAATGTTCCCCATTAAAATCATGCAAATAGAATCCTGGTGTACACAATGTCGATATGGACAATATTTTCAGGATCGAACTAAATGTATAAAAAGGGTTAATCTCTAAGTCAGACTGGTAGGGCAACCCGCATGGAAACTGGTGACCCAGGTTGGGAAACCATATTGGTTAAACATACTCTTGTTAACTTGGAAAAACCAGACTCTTTGTCATTCAGAATTGAAAAGATTTAGCAGTATCTGTAGCCAGGATTCTCCTAACATTGTAATCTCCTAACATAGGTTTGTACCAAACGTAGTCTGCTCACAGCGGATTCCAGATAAAATAACTGGGAAACAGATGCTCTATGACATATTAATATGCAAAAGTATGGAAAAAGATTACCATCCTGACAGCATGCACTAATTATGCCAATACTCAGAAGAAGCCACTCAAGTTGTGAAGCGCAATAACCAAAGCAAAACATTCATAAACAACTTTTTAAATTTACATTCTTGCAGCAAAATAGAGTTACAGCTCATCATGAGGGCAGAATGGTAGAGTAGCAGGTAATGCTGCTGCCTCAGCTGCCGGTCTGTAGATTCAGACTTGGGCTGAAATCCACCTCTGTTTGGGTGAATTTTGAATGTTCTCCCCATGTGTGGTTTCCTCCAACTCGTTTCTAGCGGACCTACATCGCAGAATGTACTCTGTGTGTATGTGAGTGAGTGTGGAGAGAGAGAGAAAGAGCGTGCGTTACGTAACAGGCATCCCATCTGGGGGAACCCTGCCACATACTAAATATTTCCATAAAAGGGTTTGAACAACTGACCCTTTGCTGTACAAGCATTTAAATGTACATTAATAGGGCTCATTTTTGCCATATTAGTTACTCATGATGAAGGCTGATTCTGCACGTTGTGTTTTTAACCACATGCAAATCAGTTCTGATATCAAAAACAAATTGACAAAGCAAATTCTGCAATATCTACCATTTGTGAAGGTTCCCGCTTTGGAAAAATTACCTACTCAGGAATAAGCTAAATCTTTCATCCCTGCATAAAGGCAACAGCACATTTACTACCACTTAATATCCTTCTGAGGCTATTTAAGGTTCATATTTCATTACCCTGGACTAATACTCCTTCACTATTACACTCACAGCTGATGACCTGAGATAGTTTGCCCTTTGTGTGTTACAATGACAGCAAAAGAGCTGTTAAAAGATGAAAAAAGGTACAATTTTGTCTTTTGAATTCCCCCATGATTCTCTCGCATCAATTATCATCATCTCAGGAAAGCGATGCTTTAAGTTTCACAAAAGCTTCCCATACTATGACCAGGGAAAAATATCCCCAGCGTGATCATGCTATTTGCTTTGCTTATAACCTTTAAACTGCATTAGAATATCCACTCTGCTGCAATTAAAGCATCCCTCAGTATCCAAACTCTCTGTATCTGAATTTTCACTAATGGCTCTTGAAAATGAATACCTAAGGGTATCCAGAGAATTTTGCTAGAATGAATTTTTATTTGAATTGTATTCAAAATTAAAAAAAAAAAAAAAAAAATTAAAACACAAATAAAAATGAAAATAAATACCAAATAGTACTGAATAATCTACTGTTACAAAACACACTGCATGTATTGTAATAAACTGCATTATATATTGTTAGGAATTTATCTAAAGCAAGGCACACAGTGTTGTCTTATCAGCTGTTTCTGCTGATAGTTTTGCTTTGTCTGAATGTGTTTGCACGGCATCGCCACATTTACTGCGCATTTCATTTTTTTTAAAGTGCTGTTTGTTGTGTCATGCAAAGATGTGGATGCTGCAAGTTACTTTGATACACGTCTTCCCTTTATTCAACATCTCATAAACGGAACTCCCACTTCAAACCCCCTCTATGCACCTCTCATCTCCAGTGTGTAACGCAGTGTCACCGGCGGTGGCACTAACATGTACTGTATATACTATATCACCTGTTATAAACATGCAAATTAATGACAAGAGTAAGCGTTTTGTAGTCAGGTAATTGGTGTTGAGTGTTTTATAGGTGTTCCTGGATGGGCTGTAAGTGCTTTATTCACTCATTCATTCATTCATTAGCATTTTAAATGATTAAAAACTACATAAACTTCTAGCAAACTAAATGTATTTAAATTTTAAGAAATTCAAAGGAGGTAGCAGAATCTAAAGCTGCAACAGTGTAAGGAATATCAGGTTTAATTTTCTTAATCAGTGACCCAAAGATGATGTCCTCCAAAGTAAGAAATGCTGAATTAGTCCACCCCAAATCCAATCTAAAAACCCACTTACCCCAGCTAAAATGCAAAATACACACATTTTCCTTGTTTCTCAAAGAGACATCTATAACATGATGTACAGTGTTAACTGTTCTGCCTTCAGACTACCCTTTAAATATTAATTTTACTTCCATGCTGCTGCCTAGTTTGTCAATTCCTGCTGTAAAATTAAACTACAGACAAGGCTGATAGGGAAAAAATGAATGAATGAATGAATAAATGAATGAAGGAATGAATGAACAGGAATTGGAGAACTGAAAATAAAAAATACTGGTGTAATGTAAAAATAAAAAAAAAAAAGATAGAAGTTCAATAAGCAATTTGTCTTTCAGAGCAGAGAAGAATAATAGCACTCTCTGTCAGTAATTCCATGCTGGAGTCCTCTCTGCTGGAACAATGGAGAATTTCAGTAGCACTTTGACTACAGATGAGATGAGATGTTTAATATTTAAACAAACCCTCGCTGAAAAAGCAGAGTCACAAATAATTAGAATTCTGAAATATTTATACAGGTGGCTTTAGCTGCCTACTACTGACGCCTTCATCAAAGTTAGCAGAGAAACTTCTTTGGCACAGTGAGGAAGGTGTGTGTCTATGTGAGTGTAGGGTGGATGACAGGCTGTTATCGTGTGAACGGGTCTCCCTGATGACACTTTGCCAGCCCTCACATAGTGGGAAAGCTGTGGCCGCTTCACACTCTCTCTGAACCCCCATACCCACCCCCTTCTTTTAGATGTAGTGTGACATGTTCAATCTTTAGCCACATAAAAGGCAGCGGGGAAGAGGGAGGCCTGATTCCTGAAACATGCAATATTCATCTTTATCAACAAGATTTCAGTTCTCTGTTTCACTCCGAACACACCAAATGAGTTGTGTCCAGTATGAATGGTTCAAAGGAAATTATTGTCATTGCTTCCCTAAAACAACATATTATCCAGGCTTTAAATGCAGTATTAGCAGCAGGGGACACTTTGCTGTTTGACCACATGAGAAGGTGTAACTGTATACTACTATCTAGTATTAACAAAACAAAACAAGCAGAATAAAAAAAAGACACAAATCTTGGTTTCAATATTAACATACTAAGCAGGTAGACTCTTACATTTTTTCTTTGTCTAGACATCTGAGATGTCTATGAGGAAAAAAGATCTTGACAGTAATTTCAAATAGTTAACATACTTGGGTAATTGTGAGCTGGATATTAAAGACATATTATTCCACCTACACATGTCTAAAGCAAGGAAATCTCTATATTAACCAAATAAAGTCACAAATATGTACCAATAAAAAGTTGCAAGGAGAAAACAACTGAAGAATGGAAGACAAATGCTCTTTGCACTCTGAAACCATCTACTTTGTGGTGATAACAGTAGAAAATGCCACAGTAGACAATTTGTAGTAATAAAATGTAATTATTAAGAACAAGAGACCCTTATTCTAAATTACAATCACAATGCTGAACTGGCGGTGCGATAAATGGTCAAGATCTACCAGGTCCCCCCTAAGTGGGGCCTTGTCCCTGACAAATAGGCAAGCCAAATAAATCAGCTCCTGCAGTTGCTCCAGAAGGAGGTCATCCGCTCGCCAAACATACATCATGACACGCTCTCCAGCATAACGGCAGCTTGAACACTCAACTGCTACAGGTTCTCCTGTGCTTTGCTACATCTCAATGTGACTCTGCAGACAGGTGTGTTATCCCAGGCATCCCGCTTTCAGCAACAAGCAGGACAGCAGCTAAAGACATGGTCTTGTAACATGACGGCTGTCAGTCTGAGCCCTACTGCCTGTTATTACTGTAATGCTCCTGAGCAAAACACTTACCTTGAATCGTACCAGTACAAATGCTCAAGGAACAAATTAACAACAGATGACATCAAACTACATTGTTTTCAGCATACATGGTCCATTCAAGTGTCTTGTGTACTATTTGACAGACAAGTAAAACATTGAAAGTCGACAGAACTATTATACGGACGTTACTCTGTCTTGTGTGTTGGAACTGCCCCAAAAATTGAGCTTCAATTAACTCCAACATGGGACAGACTTAAATGATTTACATGGAAATGGAAATTTTCAAAGCGTTGCATAAACATGAATTATTGGATATTGTCATCTCCTTATGAACAACATAAATTACTGTTTTAATAAGCTTCATGTTTCAATCTAAAGGTAAAAGGCTAGTCTTTTTTTAACAATTTTGAAACAGATCTACAACTGTACGAATCATTTTGCAAAAGTGTATGAGAAATGTAAATGTGGGGGGGCCTCTTCATATACAGTATATAACTGGCAGAAACTGACAACAGTTGTACAACTGAAAGGGACACTCATTTCAGTAGTTACTAAATTCTTTAAATCAGGATGAATATGAACCCTTTCTTTGAAGTGTAGACCATATCTGGCATTTTAGAAAGCTTTTGTTTGAACTGAGGTACATCATAAGCGGTTCTGTCTTCAAACACAGGGAAGCATTCAGCACTGAAAGCCACCCAGGCAACGCGGCTTTTTCAGGGCTACTTAATTTGTTGGCCTTCCCTGGCTGTCAGAATTTGCCCCAACCCTCTCTCTACTTACAACTTTTTGCAAGTGGTCACAATAAGCTAGTACAAGAGCGGACAGTCAGCTCAGTAGATGGAGCAAAACAAACACTGGAATTGAGGTCCTATTTTTGTTCGTGCGGCAACAGGAGGGGAAAGAACTCCTACTGCTGGAACCGGGAATGATGGGCCAAGACTTGGCTGGCAGCACGAGAAAGATCCTGACAGTTTCAAGGGTAAAGACTGCAGCTAGACGTGAACATATGAAGGTTGAGCCACAAATTCAGTCAGTTAACCACAACTTCTCACTGCGAGCCCATCAACAGCTGTCACTCACTGTGCTGAGCAAAATGACACTCTTATATTTGACTGATACCTCAAGTGAAGACTGTTGGTTTAAAACTGCATTAAAAATGGGACACAGTTTATTTTTAGTCTACCTCCAGTGGGCTTTTCTTTTTCCTACAAATATTTAGCTTGAAGCACAGGTGTGATAATGGACTTTGACATCTTACAGCGCTACATTACATGTCTGTCTTGTCTCTGCAGGACACCATGATCAACTAAGTATATTACATTAAGCCACTGCTGAAGGTCACAGCTCAGGAGTGGTTCAACATATAGGCAAAATTAAACAGTTTTCAAAAGGACCAACTCGGTGAAAGTGATTATAGGGTGCTGGGAAAATACAGAGAAGGCTGCTGGCAAAGACAGAGGGGAAAAAAGATGAGGCTGAGGAAGCTGCAGTGAGAATAAATCTGCGTTAGGCACAACTAATTTTACAAAGCGTATGTTGAGTACAAGTGAGAACTGCGGCAGTTTGCCATCTTTCTCATTATGCCTCTGCTACTTCCATCTGGAGTAACAGAAGAAATTACTTTAAGTCCATCCAGCGGGTACTTGTTCATACAGCATACTTAAAACCTTGTTTGTTTTTTTTCCCCTTGTCTTTTCCTTCAGGCTCATAGTTCAGAAGGCATAAATGTAGCCTACCTTGCCACATCTTATAGTCCAGCCCCTTGTATTTTCGATAAATATCAGTTACGTAACAACAAAGCCCTAGAAGGGAAAATTTGAAGATGCAGTTTTTTGACCTTCAAACGGCAGTCTGATTCATTCGAACCCTGCATCACTAGGCAATCTTCAAGTCCTATGAAAAACAGAAAAACATTTGTGTGCGTATGTAATACAGGCAGTCCCCAGGTTACGAACATCCAACTTATAGGTGATGTACTTAAGAACAAACGCAAGCACTACTTTGTGAAACTCATGAAAACATTGCGTCGCTTCAGCGGTTAGTCAGCTTGAAGAAGAACGCCGTCTGACATTTTAAATTGCATCTCGCTGACATCAACACCACTGAGTATATAACTTTATATTTGGCTTAAATTTTTCTCTTTACCCTTGTAACCATGTCTTCAAAGTCTAAATCCGATGCAACTGCTGATGATGCATCAAAGAAAAGGAAAACGATCATAATAGAAAACAAAGTGGAAATAGTAAAGCGATCAGAAAGAGGTGAAGAGCCATCGGTTATTGGAAGAGCGCTAGGCTACAGTCGGTCAAAAATCAGAACAATTTTAAAAGATAAAATGAGAATAATGGAACATGTGTTTCTTAAGTGATTTATATGCGTAGAAAGGTAAAATATATGCTATACAAGAAACATTTGACAAACTGATGCTAAATAAGAACCGTATGTACCTGTTCCGATTTACAAATTCAACTTAAAGACAGAATTAAAAATGGATCTCATTTGTAACCTGGGGACTGTCTGCAAATGTAATGTAACACACACACACACACACACACGAGTATATGGAACTGCAAGAGATAAAAAGCCTACATTCCATTGTAGATGAAATACTAAGAGGAAGAACAGCTCATGAACATGCATTACAAAAATTTTACGGTTTAAGATTACTTGAGATTATAGCCCACCTGAGAATATACTTGCTTCTTTCTGGGTTTCTCGCTTTCCAGCAAATATTACATTATATACTCTGCCACAAAGCACTTTCTACATGACAGCACAAGTTTTTACACAAATTCATCCAGTTCTGGCTATCATTTCAGCTAATTTACCACAGTGTCAGATACTTCTGCTTGCTTAATACACTGAATCCACAAAGTGCACTTTGATTGAACGCAGACCTGCATACAATGCAGACAGCAATCGGACCCTTGAACCCACATTTATCACCCCCCCCTTTTCTTTTCTTTTTTTAAAAAACACAAACAACAAACATCTAAAGGTTGTACGGTCATTTTCACATCAGAATAAAAAAAGTCATCTTTGTTACCGACAGTTCTTCCTGTTCTTGCACGCATTCATCTAGTGGCTCTTGTATTTTTGTCCAAAAGTAAACGCACCCTGTGTCCCTCTGGTACATTAAACGCCTTTTCACTACAAAACCATTTTATTAATACCTAAACTCTTATGTACACATTCTTATAATTTTGCTAAAATTTATTATTTTTACATTACACAAATGGCTTCATGTTTGTCTTGTTTTTCATTTGTAAGATGTACATGATTATTGATAATAACTGATATAGTTATGTATGCTGTTTACTAAATACAAAGTGGTCATTCTTGGCTTGCCCAACTACAAACACATCAAATGGCAAAATGAGTCTGTCACGTGACCTTGTAGTGAAAATAAATGCATGCGATCATGTTTTTCCTATAGCTAGCTTTTATTTTCAAATTTCCCAGACATTGCTGTTATGTTTTCCATCATTTCACAAAGCAAATGTAACATGACTAATGCATCAGCAAGAATCTGTAATCTGTATCCTAATATTAAGAAAAAACAGCGATTCTCTTTTCCTGGAGAAAGAACTTGGAAAGAGGAGATGGGATTACTGAAAAAGCTATATCCATGTATTGGAAGCCTCTATCCTGAATTCCTACATGCATCATTTCCAGGGTCTTAAAATTAAAGAGCTATTTCTACAGGCAAACACCTAGACAAAAATCCCACTTCAAAGATTTGCAAAGGCTTTTATGTCTATTCCAACATATCACTACCTCTTCATGACAATACAAAGACAAGTACTTGAATGAAACTGCATTATTGTATCGCCTTAAAAAATTTCCCATCCCTTTGATGCCGTTTGGAAGGAGAAAATCCATCTCCACTCTTCCTCAAGATAAAACACATGGGTACCGTACTTTGCAACTTCACCTCCATAGCCTGTCAGATTCAGAGTGGCATAAAAAAATTTGAAAACGTGCGTGTCAAACAAATCGGCCGTTTGCCTTCTAACATTTTTATTGATAAAGACAACCTAAATACGTTTTCCTGACGGTAGGGTGATAACTATTTTAAACCAGGAACATAGAACTGTAATTACATTCAAGTTTTAGTGGACCTCTGTCATGGGTATTCACCATAAGAGCCGTGGCATGCCAATATTGGCTATTACCTACAAAAAATTACTCCAAAGTAAAATCATATATGCACACGGTCCAAATGTTAAATATTTATAAATTTATTAATGTATTAAAACTTATCATGAGATAAAAAGGTAAATGCTGCATGAAATACAGCTTCATTTTCACGGATTCATTTTAATGAAATAGTCTCATTTTGGCTCTGCGAGGGGCCTTGATGCCAATGAGGTTAGGAAAGGCTTGGGGACAAACTGCCTTGCTATCACGGTCAAGGACTAAAACTCAGCAAGTTCAGTAAAACACAGGCATCTTGGAGCATTAAAAAGTGAGCATCTATTTACTGAGACCTGTATCAAATCAATTAGAATCAAAAATCAATATCCTACAGGGCTCCACACAAGACAGAGCATCCTGCTTTGACTAAGGATTTAACACAGAACAGCAGTATGTAATCACTACATAATGGCAGTAATATAAGTATAAGACTATTGTGTGTGAAACACATTTTGCAATACTTAGTTTAAAAAAAAAAAAAAAAAAAAAAAAAAAGTCTCCTCAAGTGCCTTGATGAAACATCAGCCTCAATTGCTTTAATGCTGGCAGTGTTATTGGGGAGCACTCATGGATACTCTGACCTGTCTATTTTAGATGATCTAGGCCTATGTATCCCAGCCAATTGAGAATTGAACAGAATGAGAGAGGGAGTTAAGCTCTGGAAAAAGCTTGCAGACTGAAGCACGCACTGTGAATGTGCTGTTAGTTAAATTTTGCACGGGTGTCAACAGGGCTGCACTTACAGTAGCCACAAGAAATCATCATTCATTCATTTATTCATTACTGCTGACCTCTTGTACAATGCAGGTTGGCAGCGGACCAAAGCATATACTGCAAGGACAGTGCGTAAGATTCTGGACGGCGTACAAGTCCATTACAGGGCAATCACACACAGTCATTCACCTACACATACATACAATGGATGAGTCACCAACTAGCCTGAAACAGGTCTTTGCACTGTGGCAGAAAACCCACAATAACATCAACAAAAATATGCAGACTTGCCACAAACCAAGCTGGACTAAAACGCACAGATCATGCAATATGAGGTGTTAGTATTACCCATTGGGCCATGATGCAATCCATGAGTCACCCTTCTGACCTTCATAATTTCCTGATCTATATCATTTCCATTTGGATCACAAAAAAGCCAATATTTAGTGAAAAGAGCACAAAAATTTAAGCTGCAGTGAAAGGTGGTATCAAGGCAGGTATTTTTGGAATAGCAACAATTTTCTTTCACAATTCAGGTGGTGGTGAACTGATTCAAATATGTTTTGTCTCACCTTTCAAAACAACTCAGTTTGACTCTATAAATATTGTAGCTACATTTAACAGATAAAAAGTTTATGAAGAAAATAATGATATTTCAATTGTCTGCTTAATTATACCTTAATCCTTGAACAATTTCTAAAGAAGTGCCAAACAGTATAGCAATTTTACTGATGTTTTAGTTCCACAAAAAAGTATCATTAGTACAGTTGCACATAACTGTTTTCTAATATATATATATATATATATAGCTCATAAAGATAAATATTAACAGACAACTTCTGTGCACATTCAGTTAAATTTGAGCTTTGATGTATTCCATATCAGGGGGCAGGAACAATACCCACTGAAGGCACAGGAAGACTGGGGATGTGAAATCCACCCAGAAGACAAAAGGATTTCATTACCAATGACACACTGGTCAATATCCATCATTGATATGTCAGTCTTACACAACCTCTAAAAGGAAGCTGGCGGCCTTGAGACCCAGTTGAACAGAAGACTGCTACAAGCATTCCGTGGACATCAGCGTATCAAAACTAGAGCGACTGATTCAAGGTCTTACCTTTTAAACGTACACGCCTAATGCTAGTCAGTAATACGATCCATCATTTTCAATCCAGGGCTTCAGTTAATGTTTTTTTTGGATACAGATACAAATGAAATTATTCTTAGCACTCCATGGAGCAGAAAGGGAAAGAATCTCACTGAAAGGTTTTTACCTAGTGCTCTAACCAAACACTTGAATGAGACTCATGTAAATGCCAGAAAATTGAAGAATCCTTTGTATATTTGGGCAAAAACTTCAAACAGACTCTGAAAGATACATCGCTCATAACTGGGAAAACCTTAAGGGAAAGAAAAACACAGGTAAAGTACAGCATAAGTTCTAATAAGCTGATTGCTAGCACCCTTTCTGATATGAAATGACAGGATTTACCCTGAATATTCTTCCAAGCAAGAGCAACACATAGTGACCAAATGACTGGTGTAGATCTTCAAACTCATAGTGAAAACAGTAGAAACCTGAAACAAAAGCTTTGTTTTCTCAAGCTGACCATGCGTTTACAGGCTGAATGCCATTAGCAAGGACAGTTACATAAGGCTTCATTTCATCACCAGAAACTGATTTAATGCAGGAAAGGGGGGAAAAAAAAATTTCATCAAGTCAATATTTTCAACAATTTTTTTTTCTACAAAAATACTTTTATTCCCTGATACAGCCATTTATTAAAGTCAACAGTATACAAGTATAATGGTGTTGTCAGTTAGCAACACGTTGTTTTCCAAGCAAACCCTAAATTAAAGAAACATCTCTTCAGCAGTTAGTGTTGTACATTTCCATAGCTCTAAAAATATAATTCACTTAGTTTCATGTCTATACAGACTGTCAATGTACTTGACATACAGCCGACTCAAACTCATCACTGTCAATCATAAATAAATAAGTTACAGAAATAATCTGGAAAAAATGAATGACAGCGGTCAAAAAACAGCACCTGCCAACAGCCTTACAAAAACAATACTATGGCACGATTGTGCGTTTATAGTTTACGCTGTAGATGAAAAATGTTGTGAAGAAGCATTAAAACACTGCATGCGTATAGTACCTATACTGTATGAACGTGTGACATCACAGCGCTTAAGGTAAACGGCGTACAAGACAGTGCGGTAAACACCCACCCTGCCCACATACAGCTAATAACCACGTTTTCAGACTGCTCCACTACGCTTCCTCCCCCCGTTGCTTGCGCCTACATCGTGCTCTTGAGACAGAGGAAAGCTCTGAAGGTGACCCACGGCCTGCTTCTCCTACAGATATTTGGTTGTAAACTTTTGTGTAGAATTAATGCACTATACAGTGATGTCTTACTGCTATTTTGTACAGAGTTTAACTTTAAACCTTCGATTACTACAGTTTTGTACAGCATTTAAGTATTTCAAATGTTATGTATAAAATACTATTACATAAAACAAAACAAATACAACACTTGGGTATATTTTAAAAAGAAACTTTAGCAAAGAATACAGTACTGAATTAGTCAAAAACCAAATGGATAATTTACTATACTCAGGCCAGAAATAAAACAAAATAGGTCACAAACTTTGTTAAATGTTTGAAAAGAAGTTCCCATATGGTAGACTTACACACTTAGAAATAATCACTCTGACATGAGCACAAGCAGACTTACAATCGGTCCATCGGTCCCTAACCCAGTCATAAGTTGAGCACTATCTGGATTTTAAAAACAACGTAATCATCATATTACAACAGAATACTTTACTAAGTATATGTTCTGAACTGTAATTTAAATAAATGAAAATTAAATTAAATTAAAATAAAATAAAATACGAGAACGCCAGCCCCCATCAGCCATGGAACACCAGAGGCCATTTTCATACTGCAAACTAATTTACACGTAACTCTCAGGAAACTATTTTAAGCCTCCCAAGAGTGTCGCTTTGCGACGATGGGTGGGGGTCAGCCTTATGACGATTGACGCATTTGATATTCCAAGCAGTACCTGATGTCTCAGATGCAGTCCAGGTGTATAGGCAGTGTATCTTTTCCCTTGCCAAGGACAACTGAGCCAATGAGACATAGAATTTTGCTAAGTGGTCACAAAGATGGTCACTTGGCCACATTTGTGTCAACTCTCAGGTAGTGTGTGCAAACTAATAATGCAAATTGTTTTAATTATTTATTTTTCCTTAAGTAGAGAAAGTGCTGAACGGTGGTAAAGTTAACCAGAAATGACACATCCCTACCCTGCTGTCAGAGAGTCAGTCTGGCAGAAAAATAAAGGAAGTCTGCCCTGCCAACAATGATCTTGACCTGTCAGTGTGAGTAACAAGAAGCCCTTTCCTCCACCAAGCAGTGGTGCCATCTTCCTCATTGTCCCAGTTTTGCACATTGTCACTGTTTTCACAAGAAGCACATTAACACATACATGTTCGCACTCCTCTAGTGCTCTAGCGACTATCATGATGATCAATCAAGTAACTGGATGACAAAAAATGCACTTATATTTTATTAATTAGCAATACAGAATACAGAGAAGAGGAAAAACTTACAGCATATCTTAAAATGAATAAATGCCTTGCTTTAATAATATATATGTATTTTTATTTATTACAAAAAAAAAAAAAAAAAAAAAAAAAAAAAAGACTTTCAGCTGCTCCCGTTAGGGGTCGCCACAGCGGATTGGCTTGTCCGCATATTTGGTTTAGCAGATTTTTACACCGGATGCCCTTCCTGACGCAGCCCTCCATTTTGTCCGGGCTTGGGACTGGCACCGAGGTGCACCCTCTTGTGGCTGGATTTGCATCAATGCCCAATGTGGGGCTCAAACCCACAACCCTGAGATTACGAGTCACATGCTCTACTGACTGAGCTAGCCGGGCAGGGTTATGTAGCATTTTTATATGAAACAAAAATCTTTTTATCTATGCGCCTCAATAAGCACAATCTCCATTTTCCATGCAGTTTTGCTTCTCAAGCCACCTGACCTGAAACTTGACACAGTGCTACCTCTCAAGTTTTTTATAAGAGGTTTTTTATGCAGTCAAGTTAATTAAACTACAAAAAGGCTATTTACAAAATTTAATATTTAAAATTCGGTCACTGCCAAGGCTTAAAAAGCCCCGAGCACTGACACTGCTCTTCAGGCCATAGGTAACTGACATTTTATTGCTCTACACACACGCTAGTGCACCGTCTCTCTCATACACACATACTGCACATACTGTAAACACACATACACTGCACTTTCCTGGTCAAAAGACACACACTAATGTATTAAATCCAACAAGTGTAAAGATAGGGGGCATGGTGGTATAATGTATTATTCTGGTACACTACAGCCAATGTATGCGCTGCTCTCTGTGGCATCCACATGTTTGCATAGGAGCCAGTAGTTATGCATATGTCAGCATATATGTGAAGCAAGAGGAAGGGAATGTTCAAAGATGGAAAAACACCATTATGATTATTAATCATGCTGTGGAGCAACAGCAGCCAAAATTATATTCTGTGTAAATAAAAATAATTTGTAGAATCCGTACAAATGAAAAATTAATAAGAAATCATATACAAGAATCAACTTTATTCACCATGCACATTTGCATATATTAAAAATTTTGTGTGTGTTTGGTCAAATGGCAAAAAACAACATCACAATTTATGTACACTACATACCCTCACTATATAACAACTCAGCTAGCTACATATAATATTTATAAATAAGTAAAGGTATAATGTAAATTATGCAGAAGTAGAAGTATAATATAAATTATGTCTGACAGGTATACGGATGTATATTTGCAACGAAGAAGTCCCTGGTGTATGGTCCAAGATGTTAATGCTTCAGTATAATTGAAGATGGTTCAAGGTGTGAATGTGTCAACAGTACAAGTAGGAGTTGTCTACATAGTTTGATAAGGGTCAGTGCCTGAATATGGAAACTATTTTAAGTGTTGTCAAGTTTTACTCTCAATGGCAGGAAGCACCTGCCAGGGGGAAGTTCTTGCAATAGATTGTCTTTGGGATGGAATGCATGAACAATTATTTTGCCTTTTTACCTCCTCATTCTGGAGACATACAGGTCCTGTAGAAAAGCCAGTCTGCAGCTGACTGATTGAATCATCACATTGATGATGCAAAAGTCAAAGTCTGGTGATATATTTTGCTATTACTTTTTTCCTTTTGACTGGAATATAACCTACATGTGTGGTTCTCTTGCTTCCACCTGTCCAACAGCACTACCTACTAAATACAGCAACTTTAAGGGTAATAGTCTGCATTAGAGACTATCCACAATTTTCAGGACCATATGGTGTGCAAGTATGGCAAATATCCTAAAAACTGAACGCATTAATTTAACCATATTTATTATTATAGCACTATATAGTAACTTTACTATATATTTGTGACCCTATAACCTAATGTAATGTGTAATGAATGTTTAATGTGTCTAATGAAATAAAGTTATTACCGCAATTGAAACACACATACAGTACAGTAAATTAAGTGCAAAAAGCAGTAAATAACATGCTCTCAAAAATACGGAAAGATCAGAAAGCTGCTTTAAGGCAATATTTTCCCTTGTATTACACTTAAAAACAGGCTTTTTCAATACATTTGATTTTCTGTCTTTGTGAGTCCCTGTGGCCTTGACCAGGACAAAGTGGTTAATGGATGGATGGAAAACTGCCAGCCATAAAATCCAAAATCAAGGTTTGGGACAGATACACGCACACACACACGCACACACAAAGGATCAACTGCATAGACTAGTAATATACACTTATTTATTTATTTATTTATTTTACCCAAGCAATGCCAGGTAACTCAGCTGGGGTAATCTAAAGAGCAAACTAAACCTGTTCTGCTATTAAGGACCATATTAATTATACCACTTAATCAGTTTTAAAGAAATTATATTGTAAAATCCTGCCTCTACTGTGCTGTTGGTTGCAATGTGAACAAACAGCCTTGTAAACTGGATTGTGGAAACATGAGCTTTGTTTTTAGCCATCACACGTAACCATCCAGCATAAAACACCACAACAGTTAGTAACATGCACAGATGCAACAGGTACCCCTACAATATTTTCTGAAATTAATAATCAAAAATACATTTTGAATTACTTACAAAAGACAAAAAGTAAGCCACTAATAGAGAACTTGTGTCATTGTTAGTGATTTTTAATTTCTCTTTTTCCTGTTTGTCTAAAGAATGCACCAGTTTTCAACACAGCCCTAAAAAATTAACCTGGTTTCCAGGGCCTATGCCACAGTGGAGGATTGGATGATCAAATTATTGCCAATATCTTAAAAACAAAAACTGAACATATTACAAAATAGCATTACTATAACAGCATTACAAGACAGTACTAAAGAAATATGACAGATGTTTTGTTTGTGCTGTGTATATTTATTCTATGTATATTTATGTTTTTTTTCCTTATTTATTTAATTTCATTATTTAAATTTCTTATGTCTTATTTATGTATCTTATTTGCTGAGGATGCCTGGAAGCAACACTTTTCATAGTCATAACACCGGTACGCTGCTGTTAGTGCACCATGACAAGTAAACCCTTGAACCTTGCTGTTTGTGGGGGGGGGGTATATATACTGTGTGTGTACACACACACACGGCTAACTTTTCTTGACAGACACCATATAGTAAAAGCTGCTTATCTGTACATATTTAGATGAGGCTGCTTGCACTGTACCTATAACACATGTGGCAGACCATGGCAGGTCACCAGCAGTAAGATGCCCCATTGCTTTCACATGACACCATGGGATCTGAAATGCACAAGAAGGTCACTGGGCTTGGCAGAAGTGGGGCATGAATAAGCAAGACCTCTGTAGAGCACATTAGAGACAGAAAATCTGCAGCAGCTAGCTACACAACCTTTAATCATAATGTGCTTTGTTTTAACCAAAAATTCTGTTATGTTTAAAAAGCATGCAGTAGATGATCTGAGTGCAAATTCATACTTCCTTAAAAGATGCCAGTTAACAAAAAAAAAATTGCAATATTAACACCAGTGGAGGACTTGAGAATACATTTGTGTATGCTGTCTTCTGCAAATCACCCCTGGAGGGAATTATATTTACACATCTATTTCTGCCAGTTGTAATTAAACACTGACTTTAACATGTCATTATGGTACAGGTAAAAGCAGAGAAAAGACTGTATTACCAAGGCAAACTAAAGATTGTATATTAATATTTTTTTTAAAGCAGATTGTAACAATTTGTGAAAAATGAAAGATGTGCAACAAAAATCTGACACGGAAAGGCACCTGTCACCTGTGACCTCATAAACCATGGTAATCTGGAGCAGGATGTACTGTACATCTTAAACATTGCTTGACAGTCTGAGATGAGGCTGACAAGAAGAAATTCAGGCACTACTCATAATGAAATCCACAAGCTTACAAATATTTTCTCGTCATGTTTAAATCATATTAAGCTACTCAGCTATCTGTTAGCAGCAAAAGAGCAGCCAATAGTCTGGGTATGAGTTGAGTTGCATTATGATTGATTTTTTTTTTTTAAGCTGCTCAGAGGTGTAACAGAGTAAGTCTGCGTACTGGAATACATTTTATACAGCTAATTTGGTGCTCCAACTCAAACCTGGCCTTTTCTGTGTGCATCATACAAGTTCAAGATAGGCTCCACAAAATGCTCAGTGGCATTGTTTTCAGACTTTTACAAGCTTTGAATTTCCAATATATCTTAGTATTCTTTGACAGTTGTACACCAGTTATAAAACTTTTAATTCCCAAAACATATACACCTCATGCATAATACCAAATGGGTCTTAAAAGATGTGTTTGTACAATAAATGCATTTTAGTAACATAGTCCATAATGTTGGTCTATTTAGCCTTTAAACTATATAAAACTTAATCTCTTTTAATATACAAATGTTAATGTCAAAGATTCTTTAAATTAAACTTTTATAACTTTTAGCCTATTTATTTGTTGGCCTATATTACCTTTTTTTTTTTTTTTTTTTTTTTTTTTTTTTTAAAAACAAAAGCCAAAAGAAGCTATTTCAAAATTAAACTAAAGATTCTTTGAGCACATGAAAGTGTACCATGCTCTTCTTAACCAGTTCTGGTAGTCTCCTTTTGTTTTTATTTATTTAATATTTATATACATTTTTGAACATTTCCAATCCAAAACTGAACTCTGAGATAGCAAAAAACAGTATAATGATGAAACCCAGGATACTGAACTCTGAGATAGCAAAAAACAGTATAATGATGAAACCCAGGATACCACATTTGTAATGCTTGACATCAAACGACACACATTTCCTCACATACAATATGTTTTTTATGGTCAGTTTTGTCACAAATGGCCCATTTTAATGGAACCAGCAGGTGGCCAATATCAAAAACCACAAAGGGGTAACAGGTATCAGTTTCACCAAAGGGGAGGACTGACTCTGGAGACTTCAAGTGCTAAGAGAGGCTCCGGTCTAGTACCCTTGATCTCAGTTTACAACTTTTAACAGATTATGCAGGTATAAAAACTTGTGCCTAGAAACTGAAGTCTAAAAACTGGAAAGAAGAAAAATGTAGATTTCCCAAAAATTATTTATTCTAAGGGTTTCTTTAATAGAAATTGTGGGAAATATCTGCACAGTGGTCCAAAGACTGTCTCAGCAACATATGGCATGAGGTAGGGTTCACCCTGCAGGGCACAGCAGTCCACAGCAGGGCAAGCACACAGTCGTTCAGTTTACGTACGCACGCACGCACGCCTTCCAAGAGAAACATAGTCACCACTTCATCTGAAACACATTTTTGGATCGTGAGATGAAACTCACACAAACACAGGGAGAACATTCAAGTCCAAACCCACAGCTGCTATGCCACCCTGCTACTCCCATTTCAGAATATCCATTCAGAAATAACTTGCTCTTTTTATGAGAAACAAAATACAAATACACAATCACAAACTAGCAACAATGCTGGGATATGTTGAGCACCTTTGACACAAGGCCAAATCTAGAGACAGAACATGAACCTCCAACCTCATGTACACCATCTGTTTTGGGACAGCGTAAATGGCTTTATATCTCCTTGGGAAATTTACAGACTTTTTCCTATCCCTTTCCTTCTTGCCAAGTCGGCTCTTGGCGCAATCTGAACTCGTGACAAGTCTAAAGGCTCCACTAAACAGCAAACGCTGACGCACAATACCACACAGCTTTTTTAAAGAAAGCCTCAAATTGACTGAGACAAGAAAGAGTGAGGTCTTCAACAAAAAGCTGCATTTCACTGTTGTAAATACAGGGCAAGGGGTTTTATTTTTGGGCCATTTCTATCCTGGATTTTATACAGCTCCAAAATAATTAAACATTACAAAAAGAATAATATGCCACATTGCTTCCTGCAGCAATATATTTAAGACAGCAGAGGCTTTGACAAGGTAGTATGGCTAAGAAGAAACATAAGGGTAAAATTACCATGTAAATCAAGTACCCAACAGAACAGCATAGCATAATTACATTTTTCAAGAAGGTTTCATTCTGACACCGCTTTCAAATTGCAGCGAACAATTTCATCTCAATTTTGTCACTAACTCATGTTCACAGCACACCTGGGAAACACATCATTCATCCGGCCATCACAAACCACTTTACCAATGCGGGGTCGCGATGATCCGGACCCTATGCTGGAAGCAGGGTGCATCCTGGATGAGACACCAGTCCATCGCAGGACAGGTAAACAAAACAGAAACCAATTACGATGCACTGTTCAACTTTCTGCAAGCAGAAAACGCACAGACAAAGAAGGACTCCTCACTTATCCTAAGTGTCACAGTTAACTGGGGAACCGCAGCTGAGCGCAGAAAACCGACACTTCAGTCGAGAGTTGACAGCCGAACGGCACAGAAAGTGGCAACCTCTTGAGTCCGCCAGGAGAGGTAGCTATCGATGGTATCCCCGAGTCTTGGAAACTGTGCCGTGTTCCATTGCTGCAGTTGCTGAGACTGATTGGAGACAAAAACTCCAGGATATTTCTCTCTCACTTAAAGTGATTGTTCCCAGAAGCCCCTTTGTCAGCTGATTAATATTCCGCCGCTTTCCCCAAACAGCACCAGTCTTACGGTGCAGCACCACGGGATATTTCAGAGGAGCCGACGTGTCCTAAAATAAAAGCGTCGTTCAACAATCAAGCAGGCCCGAGTTAAAAATTACTCGCATCGTATTTAATCACACAATAACAGGCTCTTGTATTCCCCTGGTCCCGACGTGCAAAAAAATGTAAATTGGAAACTGTAAAAGGTGATGCATCTTTCTTTGTAGTTGCTGAATAAATTTTTGCACTATGAAAGTGGAACTGTCAAAGAAGTGAATTTACAAGTTTCAAAAGCTATTTCTGTATTCAGCAGTCTCCTAGCAACAGGAATCTGCTGATGTTTTCTGGGCCGAATGTGGTGGAATGGATACAAATCTTGTTTCAGATGTGTCAATGGAATGAGAAACAGAATGAGAGCAGTTTGCCTGCGCCGATTTCAACAGTTTCGATTTCCCCCTTGAATGGCACATTCATTTGGCCTTATTTGAATCACAATGTTGACTTATCAACTAGTAACAAATGACAAAGATAGCACTTTTGGCACCCTTATCATTTGAATTTCCACACAAAAAAGCTGTAATATATGGCAAATTGCTATATACAATGTAGGCACCTTGCCAGGTCTGCAGTATGGTCAAGGTTAAGATTTAATCTGGCTGTTTGCAAAGAAACTCATGTTTTTTTGCCCGTCCCTTTCAAAAGCATTTGTTACCCTCTGTGAAGAGGCACCACGGCGCTGTCTACGAAAAACTAGATTAAGACATCATCTATTACCGTTTAAACGGTGTTCAATAGGAGCTCTGCTGAATGAAGCAATCTTTCAGTCTGCCTGACCTTAGCATTACTGGAGTCAATCATAACATTAGCGTGCACCACTCAGAGATCCTCTACACATCAGCACAATTTTGCCTCTGCATCACAGACATCAGAAGACATAGGTTTGCCCAGTTTGTCTCTATTTTTCTCTTAGAGTTCATTAATGAATATGAGGGCATCCTAAGCCACACCTAGTGTGGTGCTTCTTCCTCATGTGCATCTGATAATCTGGCAGCTGGGGGCTATGATCTGATCTCCTGCATGGCGCAGTCACTGAACATTCTGGACATTATTCTCTCCCTTAGGTAGCGTACTGAAGCGTACCATTTGTTACCTTTCATGTGACACCCCGATTGCCTCACTTTGATAACAGTTTAAGAGGATATTTCAAACTGTGACATTTACTTATTTTCAACTTCCCTACATTTTCCAAAATTGGACAGGTGCAATATTTGATGTTACAGGAAAAAAAGGTAAAATGTGACTGCCCTGTAGACTACCAAACACAAAATTAATGTTGAGAACGACTGTATACCTCTCCCATGCATCAGTTAAAAGATTATTTTCTAGGTGGAATTACATGATCAAAAAAAATAAATAAATAAAATAAAATTCATCGGAACAAATTCAAGGTGGGGGAAAAAAAAAAGCTTCTAAACATATGCCCTATATAAAAAATGTTTTCATATTTAGGTTTTCCTGCTGTCAAGCTGTCAATCATGTCAAACACACCATTCCGGTAATTCTCCATTTGTAGACAGGGATGTGTCAAAACACCTTCTTCAGAAAAACATATTTATATTAATGCCATCTCAAATATATCTGCTTTAAATCACCTGACTCTACATACTGCATTCATGCAACCTAGGCGACAGCTGCTACAACTCTAAAGGAGTTTTCCCAACAGCCGATCTTCCCCAGTCCAAATTTATTTACCAAGTGTGCCTTTTCTAGCCACATTAACACATGATGTACATAAATAGCAAAAGCACAAATTTATGATGTTATTTATACAGCAGTACAAAATTTAACTGCCCACCAGAGTGCTCTAAATTTTTCCCATACAAAGCCTGATACAAAGGCTGTGTGCACAAAGAGCTGTTTGTGTCGACATGTGACAAACGTACTTCCCAACTGCTTCTATTGATCGGCCACTTGCTCCTGTCTCATTGACCTTCTTATACACCTTGCTGTTTTAGACCATTCAATCGTATTTTATCAAGATGGAAGAGATTTATTAGCCCACATAAGCGTGATGGTCCTTTATTATCCCCTCTTGCATGAAAACACAGAGAACAAATTCAGCCACACTGATACAGCTGTACCTTCCCCTACGCATGTTGTGTTTTTAGTTGAGCCTCGACGTGACCCTGTACCACAAATGTCCACGATCCATCACTGTGTCAGCCAGCAGCCAACCAGAAAAATGAGATGAAGAAACAGGGATTTAAGTACAGCTTCTTCTTCGATTTACAACATACTTGACATACAAAGGTCAATAACAAACAAATAATGAAATGGATAAAAATGGTCAAAAAATTAATTTATGATTTCCAGAATTCTGGCAAGCAAATCTTATAGCTAACATATATGCATGAACAGTCTGTAAATGTACTGTACAACGTATGGTAGTACAGTACAACTTCACAGTGTAATGACAGTGTCTGCTGATGGCTATATGAAAACAGACATGGCTGGAAGCATTGATACCCTTTCACGTTTCCCAAAATACTCACAATTTTCTCTGAAATTAGTTGAAACTGGCAAAAGATTTGGTATTCATTATTCTTCATTTCACACTTAATAGAACAGTAACTTTGCGTTTGATTCATGACTTAGCATACTGTTTAAAATAATAAACAAATGAAAATAGCATGGACAAAAATATTGGGACCCTTAACCCAATACTTCACAGCACAGCCTTTGGAGGCAATAACTGTAGTCAAGCTCTGAATAAAATTCCTATACTGGTAATTTGGCCCAATCTCCTTGAGCAAACTGCTCCAGTTCTCTCAGGTTTAATGTCTCCTTCTCCCAGCTGCAAGTTTCAGCTCTCTCCACAGATGTTTTATGGGATTCAGGTCAGGACTCACAGCAGCCGCCTCAGAACGGTCCAATGTTTTCTTCTCATCCATTCTTGGCTGCTTTTTGAGGTGTTTCGGGTCATTATCCTGCTAGACCCATGAACTGAGATATAAATTTCTAACACTGGGCTATACATTTCACAGCAAAGCAACCTCAAAACATCACTGAGTCTCCTCCATGTTTTACTGTAGGGATGGTGTTCTTTTCTTTGAAAGCTACATTTTTTTTCTGTGAAGAGAGTTGGTATGATTTACCAAAATGCCCTAATTTTGTTTCATCTGTCCTGTGGCTTGTCAACATCTATTTTGGCAAAATAGTCAGGCTTTTTAGTGTTTCGCTCTTACAATTGGGGTCTTCTACCATAGACCCGATTTTTGTTCAGACAGCAGACAGTGAGACTTGAAACTGTTGCACCTTATGCTTGAAGGTCAGCTTGGTTATGTTATGTTCTTCTTTGGTTCTTTCTGCACTATTCCAATCTGTCTTTTCAATCTTGGTTCAATTTTCATTTTGGAGCCATATCCAGGGATGTTGGATACAGTCCCATGGGCCTTAATCTTCATGGTAATATTGGCAAAAGTGGTCACAGGAGCATCAGCCTCTTTGGAGACGGTCTTGTAACCTTAATTTTGATTATGTTTGACTACTTTCTTTCTAATCTCTTCAAACAACCCTCTGCTTTTCCCTTCTCTTTTCTATGTTTAGTGTAATACACAATAAGCCAGAATAGCAGAGTCAGCACTTTTATTCATTTAAACTGGCTGAATGAATGAACAGTGGCCAGAGATCATGCTACTTGTGCTTACTGCATCTTATTATCCTATGGAACTGAACAGTGAAGTTTTTTTTTTTTTTTTTTTTTTTTTTTAAATTAATGAACATAATGGACTTTTTAAAAAGAAACTTTGGTAAAGAACACAGTGCTGAATTATTTAAGAGTGGTATGGATAATACAGTATAAAACTTTCCGTACGGTGGACTACATGCTTAGAAATAATCACGCCGTTACAAGTACAATCAGACTCACAAAAGTTGAAGACAATCTGTAAACAAGAAAATATATACATTCTGCTACAGATACCACTGAGACCCAGTGCTGGACCGTTATCAGTTCACTTGCACCTTTCCAGTATCTGGTTAGTATGGACATGCTCTTTCATTCTGTTAAAGCTGGATTCAACCACAAAAGTAAAGTGGTTAAATGACATACAAATTACTCTCCCAGTAGCTATTTTTTTTTTTTTTTTTTTTAAACACCAGAATAACAAATGTGGATGTCAGTAAAATGTGTAAAGCAAAGGACGATGACAAAATGGTCATGTGCCTGCTTCCTATGCACACTCTGTATTACGAAGAAGCAGGAAAGGGGGTGTATCCTTAATAAGTGTCAAAGTCAGTTAAAAAGATGTTAGTAAATAAACTGATAGATGGGTAGTAAGACAAAGATACAAGGACAAGATGAGTCCAAATTTTTCTAAACTAGACAGCTGCATCATATCACTTTGCACGCCCTCAACTCTTCACAGATGACACAGCCAGGAATATTTGCAAGGACAGGAATAAACCCAGCATCTTTCAGTCCAAATGAAAGGATTCCATGGTGAACTGTTGCTAAAAACTTTGTAGCAACCCAATTTGTCTTGCACTAACACTAGTACTCCAGTGAGAAAACTAAGCAGTTGGTTTTGTAAATTAATTTATGAAACACACTTAAAAAAAGCAGCATTTCCCAGCCCCAACTGCTTCAGTTGCTGCTTTCACTCTCAAATCTCCATCAGTATCCTTCGGAGGCCTCCCACGCCAGGGTAGCTTTTTAATCTCTGGCCGGGGAAGAAATGACTCGTCACGCCCACACAGGACTACATTGTTATCAGTTCCATCCAGGACCTCGCTACTGTGGTCGCCATCATCATCATCATCATCATCTTCCCCAGACTCCCGTCACCTGAGCCAGGAACCGGAGACTTGGCAAACATACAGCCGCCTCCGTTTGGCATAGCAAACTTACAAGAAGAAAACGACTTATCGTCTTAGAAAGCTACTGATCGGTGGTTGGTGTCTCAAAGAAAAGCTTAGGCTGCCACCTTTTTAACACACGCAGGGCTCAGATAGATATCATTCGGGCAAATTACAGTGTCCAGTGGACATTTCAACAGCTCGGCATGTGACTGAGTTCCTAAAGGAGACAATAAAACCCTGGACTTTGCAGCAATCTGTCCTTTTTCCTTTCCTCACATGTTTGTCTCTTTATGCATGAAAGGATCAAATTAACATGTTCTCCAAAGGACTGGTTGAAGATCAACTACTTCACACTGCATTTGGCTCGTAGCATTTACATAGTCTCACAGCCTAAAAATGCACAAGTGTACCCCATTATAAACAATGCTCCTACTGTAACCCTCTTTGGAGGATGAAAGGGGTGTAGAATGTGTTCGCAGCAATTCAGGAACCTGGCCAAACCATGTCAGCCCATGGCACCTTGCGCACAGCAAGAAATGTGAGCATCCCTGGTAACATGAGGGGTGTTTCCCAGAATTCCTTTACCCAGACACACTGCATTTGCTTTTCAACTTTGTTCAAAAAAACTTCACAAATTTAGTGAAGGCAAAAAGCTATTTTTTGCTGTTCCAACAACTCAATGTGAAGGCTGATAAGTGTGCTATTTAATGCATTTCAACTAACTGTCACAAAAGGCCCAACTCTTATTATAACGTATATTTAATGCATCATTTCTGATGGCTACATATGAAATGTAGAAATACAGAATGTAATTTTCATCTTCCATAGAATTAAACATGCAGAGAAAAATCCTGGGATAAATACAACTCAAATGTGGCTTTAAAAATGAGAACTGCGTTACCTTGGGCTGAACATAAACAATGTCGGGTTTCACGAACCACAAGCAAAACCCATCACTTATGCAACTTTCTCTCTCTAATAAACTTCCTAAAAAATTAAACCTATAAAACAGAAGTGGACAACTTCAATCCCGGGTGCCCAGTCATAGAGGTCTCACAGAATATTTACTCATTTGACAGAGGCTTTGTTCAAAAGCTACAAAGTACTTAAAGAGCCTAACAAAAGTGCATTTCAAAAGACAGAATCCATAAATATAAACAAACAAGTACTGAAGTACAGCTTATTTTTCCCCAATAATTCTCATAGCGCACATACTCCTGTAACACCTATGAAAGTGGCACACAAATAGGAAGTAGACAGATAAAAAAAGTAGTGGTTAAGTAGTGAAGAACAAACTTATAAAAGGTTTCAGCAGCCCCGGAACATGATTTGTTAAGGGCCTGATATTACACCTGTGATATCAGATAGGTGTGGTGACATAGCAACTTCCATAAAACTACTTCAGCACAAGAATTAAGAATGTACACAGACTGAAAACTAGCTTGAGATGTCCTTAAGCACTATGAACATGCAGTAAGTTGGCATGGGGAAAAACAAGGCCATCAAAATTGTGTAGGGCCGGCAGGTACTGTAGCACAGCACTTACTTCTGAACAATATACTGACCCTGACCTGAGACATTAAAAAAAATACCCAGCTGTATAAATTAAATAAAAATAAAGGTTATTACCTTTGTGTACAAAGCTAATATTGTAAACTTACTTGGACAAATTGATAGTATGTGAATTATGATAAATGAACCAGATAAATTAATACTGAACATATGAAAGTTTTGGCTGCAGCCAATGCAATAGCTCGCGATGAAGCAGCAACTTACGGCCAGTGCTTTGGACAGCCTTGTGCGGAAGTCATTGAGAACAATTGCGACGATTTCACCATGAGGGACGTATGCGAATCCACCTTTGAGGAACACCTTTCTAGTCCGCACTAAGTCAAGTGCGTCCTGGAATGGCACCTGCAGAAGAAACAACAGGAAACAATGAAGCCCTCCCCCAACACACCTTCCCCATACAACAGTTTCCGGCCAAGGAAAAGACTTTAGTCCAGAAGACAGTGCTGCCATGCGCTGTGCATCATAATGAGACCAAGACTAATGAGGGGAAGAAAAGGATTAACTGTCCACGTTCTGAACGTGCTGCTGTTCAAGGAGGTAATCGGCTCACCTTGTAGAAGTCCTGCTCCTCAACGGTGCAACCACTGAAGGAATAACTGGAATTAATAAGCTTTTCCATCAGACTCTTCTTTTCCTCAGAACTGATCTAGAAATCAGAAAACACCTGCAGTAAGTTAAAGTATTATAATGCATCACTAATTCAATCTACAAATAATAAACACTTTATTCAATCAAATGAAAATCAAGGCAGACAGAAGTTAACAGTTTGTACCCCTGTGAGTATCGCACACTGCAGAAAACACTGTTGAACTGTTTCAAAATCACGTGAGATGGAGCAAACATCATACGTTAACATTTTGGTAACAAAATAATATTAATATTGTCCAACCTGTTACAGTTATCTATCCAACCAAAATGCACACTTAACTATCAATCTAAAACATATATGACCTTTGAATTTAGACAGACATTTAAGGACAGCAGCTGAAATACACACATTCCATAGATCTGTACAGAAACTACACACACACCCACAGTACACAACCCCCATCTAGTGGCACGTTACCATTCAGTACAATATTAAGGGGCAGCAGTTAACAGAATCTCCAAGAACCAGGCTCAAAACCCTTGCTGCCACTGCAGTGCCCCTGAGCAAAACATTCACACTGAAATACTCCAGTAAAAATTACCACCTGTATAAATAGCTGTAAGCAGCTTAGTATATAAACCTAACATTAACAAAGTGCTTTGATGAAAAGCTTCAGCAAAATGAATGAATGAATTCATCTTTATCATCATTTAAATCCAGTGTCTGCATCCTTCCACTCTTGTCTGTATGCCAGCACAGGCTTCATTTCTGCTGTTCACAGTTTTGGGATGTTCACTGTATACGTGCTCCAAACACAAAGTCTCCACCACTAATAAAACTATTCCAGTTACCACTGACATCCCATCTTCAAATTCAGGAATTTAATTTGCAACAGCAGTGTGCATGACACATATTTAATACACAAGTATTACAAATTAAAATTAGTTATTCACATTGTGTATTCTTACTATAAATAAGAAATAAACATATTTGCTTAATTAGAAGGGTACCCCAGAACCACAGGGTGGGGGGCCCAGGTGGACCCTGGAGGGGACAAAGTCCATTATAAGAAAAACACACACAAAATGCAATTTAGAATCACCAATTTACCTGAAAAACATGTCTTTGGGCTATGGGAGAAAACATAAATGAACATGGAGAAAATAAGTATACTGCACAGAGATTGAGCTGAAGTTGAACCCACGTCCACTGACAGTGCAACACACAGCATCGCCACCCACTTCCCCAATTAGATGGTGCCATTAACTAGGCTGCACAGCTGGGTATTTCTTCACCGCAGTTCTTACAACCTACAGTTTTGTGAAAGAAAGTTTGTTTTTAACTACAGAAATGTTTTAAGGCCCATCTACAATGCAGGGGGTCACTGTAGTCTTGCTGAAAATACTTAAGTAATACAAAATTTCAATAATCTAATAAAACTGTAAAAGCAGAGCTGCACCACAGATATTAACCGTTTACTGAGAAGCTGTATTTAAGAAAACAACGTCAAGAACAAATGCCCAAACTTCTGTGCCTTTATGTTTACAATTAAATCCTCCCAGTGTACATTTAATACACAAAAAACACAATGCGCACAAACAAAATCTGTGGAATCTTCCGTACCATCACTCATAGATGAGAATAAAACAGAGGACTTGTCAAGCTCACATTGCAGTATGTACCATGGTGTAAGCCATGTGTCAAGATTATCGGCCCGAAATGCACTCTGCTGGAAAACCGTTACTGATTTGCCAGTCATGCCAAGTGAACTCTGAATTGTTCAGCATTAAACTATACTATAAATGACAGTTTTGTTTCATTTTGTGTAAAATAATTCATTTAAATCACATTCATGAACCAGTGAAAGTATTTCTGCCCATGTTTGACTTTTCATGTGAAACAAGTGAGAACCACACCCTTAAAAATTAAATCCCATAACTGAAGCTTTTGGTTTCTTTCAGGAAAAGACATGGATTGCTTGTGGAATCCAGTTATATTCCCACAACCCTACTGTACATAGAACATAAGACAATAGCGCCACCTGTCGATGTTAGGCTGAAACTTGAAGGTTTCTGAGTGTTCATAAAAAATTTTAAAGATGAAATTAGAAAGGCAAGAACCAAAGTGATGACAAGATCTTGAATTTGACAATGGCCCCAGCTACAGTCAAAATCAACAGATTTTCATATATTTACTTTTATTGCTGATTATCACTTCTACACCAGGAATCTTTTTTAAAGCTTTAAAATCTAGTTTGTGTGCACTGAAACTTTTAATAGACTTACAGCATTTTGATCCCACATCACATCTCTTGTTATTGAACACAATAACAAAAGAAAAACTACATTTTGCTTATGAATAAGCGGCTTACAGAAGCAGAATGAAAAGGAGACTGAAGTTAATGCCTTCACCTATTATGCCTCCTGCTGTAAAGTAATAATACAGAACTGTTAAAGTACAACCTCTTACCGTGTCATATTGTAGATTATTCTGATGCAGAAAGTCCCTTTTGCTTTTCGAAATCAAATCACTGAAGCGGTAGCGAAAAAGGTCCATTTCCTGCTGTATAAACCAGCGCCTCAAGTCTTCTCTGTAAATTAACACAGTTTACAGATTGACTTTCATTATTTTGACATGGAACTTATCTCCAAACAAATGTTTGAGGCATCAGTATGGCAGCTTACACATTTATAAGTAACAGCACATATGAAGACTGGTCATGTTTGCCCATCCATTGCTGAAATTTACTTCACAGTACGCAAGTGCAGCACAATGCGGCTGCAGCACTTAGATGGTCCATGGAAACAGAAAACAGTATAGCTCACGTTTGGCAGTAAGCAAGTCGCAGAATGAAATGGGAGATGTGGTCCTTCCTCCTCTTTTCATATTCGCTAGGCAAAGCCTGCAGATTTATAGATGAACACAAAAAAACTTCCTCTATGAAACACTTTCATGGAAGTATGATGCCTTTCCAAGAAATGCCTTTTTTAGTTTACAACCCAACAGTGCTGATGCAAAAATGACATCTCTGTTGAAATAAACTGTAATGAAAGTTAAAAAAGCAAACATTTATACAGTTTATGTAAATACAAAAATAATGTGCAAATTATCATACCAGTCAACAGATTAAGTACACCTGTACTTGTAGGACAAAATGGACATAATAGTAAAACAAATAAACACACAAGTGTTCTGCATCTCTGGGAACTGCTACAGGAAAGCTGGGAAGACAGATAGGCTAATTTCCTGATCAAACTTGGTAAGATAATGACTTACGAAAAATTGTATGCAGCAGATGTACTCAAAAACTTGACTAGTTCTATATTTCGCATGAAACGTTTTGCAGGCATTGCACAAGTAATAAATCAAAAACTGTCGCTTACAATTTCAAAAATACAGGAAAAAAAAGGAACAAGAAGGCAGTGCATATCGCTGAATTTTATTAGAATTCTTTTTTGCCCATAAATCCTATCCCATACTGGCTAAATAAATACCTTTTGATTTGGTTTATGAAAAACATGAGCTTAAAAGTAGCTTGGAAGTGTGCATTTCACAGCTGCATTAATTTTTTGACATTACAAACAGAAAAAAAAAAATTCCAGTAAAATCCAGTAGTTGAGGGCAAGAACCATGACTGAACTTACTTCTGTTTTGAGAGGAAAGTTCAGGCTAGAGACCTCCGTACGCAGTTTCCTGTTGTAATCCTCAGATGCCTTGATATGGGTGACACCTAAATTCTCCACCGTTTTGAGCACTAAAAAGTAAAATCACATCTCACTTAATGAAACATACTCCTTTTATGAAAGTAGTGCAAACACCTGTGCCTAACATGGTGGAGTCGATTCTTTTCATGAAATCACCCTGTTAGGCAAATTCCTCATGAGTGGCTTAAATTAGTTTTTAATGGAACAATAACTGGTTTCTGGACAAAACATGCAATTGCTGAAATATTACTTCCAGGGTAGTTTAGAACTTAAATTTATCCAGAAAACAGCCAGTGTGACACTATTAAGAGACAAAAACATTTACGGAAGCATCAAGTGTAACTCTGTTTCAAAATGTTTGATATGAACAGCAAATAAAGATGCTGTATGGGGGGAAAAATACCTGTTGTGGAAATAAAAATGCCCACACAATAGACAAAAACGCTAAAGTGGAAAAATAAGGCTTTTGTTAATTTTAAAAAAGTTATGAAGGAATTTCTTAAGCTGTTGCAGTTGGTGCTTGTTGTATGTGACCCTGGTGTATGTAATTTCTGCTGAGATTTTTCTGAGGATACCGGAGCCATGCTGGATATTACAAAGCAAAAATTTAACATTTCCACTCACACTTCATTCGATCCACAGCAAACTGCTCAAACTCAGCCAGGGAGATATTCTCCAGCGGTGGCTGGGTGTACAGCTGCAGACAGTGTCCGTAGAGCTCCGTTTGTAGGTGCTCGATGGCCTTCTTCTTACGGCCTGCGAACTGCATACTGGTGTGTTTGTCTGCAACGCAAATACAGTCTTCAGTAATCCTCAAAAAATAGAGTGCAATGTGTCAGCCATTACATAAAACAGATATTTATATTATATGTATATTTATGTAATGTACACATTGCCTATAACCTGTTGCCCTCTTGCATGTGAGATGTTGGCATTCAACAGTGCTTGCTTTTCTTCCTTATTTTAATTTTGTTTGAACTCGGTCAGCTTTATAGTCCCAGGCTTATATTGTGATAGAAGATAGTAAGCATTTAACTGTCATCTTCTGACGTTGCTGTAAGTCACACTGGACAAAACAAAAGAACTATAAAAACAACCACAGCAACAACAAGAGAGGCAGCCTTTCCAAATAAAGGTGACTACTGGATTCGCAATATGCGAATGTTCAGTTATAACAGCACAGATTAAAATGAAAAGGCCGTATTGGGCATTTTCATCGAAAATGAAGTAGGGAAAAAAACACATAAAAGTGTCTCGTAAACGTGTCACATTCATACTGAGCGCGAAGGGCGCCTGTTGTCCCTGTCAGCTGAGGACACTTAACCTCCTACTCTCGCCTATTCGTCAGCTGCAGAGGAAAAAGCACAAATCTCGATATACTAGGCGAGTGGTACACGCATAGAAGCTTACATTTTAAAACTATGTCCAAGTTACGATAAAGCATAGAGAGGGAACATCACTTACTTTGTTGACGGCACCTAAAACGCGCAACACTGCACAACGATTCCCGCCAAGCCGCGACTGCGAATAAAGCGCGCGCCACTGACGTACTTCCGGGAAAAAGATTCTTCTTCGCTGTTTTTAAAAACTACAAAACAGACGTAGAACAAACATGAAGTTTTCTGCCATCTACCGGTCGTAGGTAAAAACGAAATTTTGCACTGATTTATTAAAAAGTTAAATATTTGTGTAAGGTACGATTTTTTTATTTTGTGTTAGCTGAGGCTAAGGGAAGGGGCATGATCTGATCGATTTATAAAATCGGATATTTGACATAAATTTTAAAAAGTAAGTACCTTACTGATAAACAATACAGTAGTACTGTGTCGGTACCATTAGGATTACACCCACCACACCATCTGTTGCCTCAAATTTCAGGTAACATTGTTCATTTTAAAATTTCCACCAGATGGACATAGTATATTCTTTGGAAGGCACTGAACAAAACAGTATTTTAGAATTTATTATGGAAATTATTTTAGAATTTTTTTTGGAATGCAAAAAAAAAAAAAAAAAACTTAAAAAATAAAAATAAAACCAGTCTTGGTATGTAAGAAAATTCTGTTCCAAGATGGAATTTTAAAGCTTGTAAGATGAGACTTTAATCAATTGAGAGTTAAAACGATTTGGAATGGATCCTGATTTTGAAATTAAAAGAATCTGATTTGGTTTAATGTTTATTCATTCATCCATTGTCAGTAACCAACTTGTCTGGGATTGTGGTGGTCCAGGTCTTATGTGGGATGCACAGGGTGTAAGGCAGGATACAGTCTGGACCAGGTCATCGCTGAGCACTCACACACACTTATTCTCTCATACATACACAAACAAACGGTAATTCAGAGTCACCGCTTGACTTGAACAAATGTTACCGCACTAGAGGAAACTCAGCAGCTTCACACAGGCTGAGCTATACTTCAACTTGGGTTTAGTTCCACAGGCCAGGCACTGTGAGGCATCACTGCTAGCTGCTGTGCCACCCTTGTAATTTTGCTGCCTTTCAGAATATATTTTAAGGGGGTTTATTTACCACATGAATCTGAACTGACCTGTAATTATGAAGTCACAGTCAGCAAATGACAGAGTACAGATCAACATTAGGACAAACTATGGTAGGGTCATGGCATGTAATATATACAGATTTGCTGATTTAATACCCAGTGAAGGACAAATACTTTTTTGCTTTTACACATTCACATCAGCTTCTAAAAGTCTGGTATTTTCTGCAGACACGACATGATGCTGAAAATGAATGAAAAACGTGCTCCTATGCACTGGTGTGCTCAGCCAAGACAGCAGCTCTCGCTCTGTGGTGAAACAACGCTGTTCTGTATTTGTGAACGTGGCACAGACTAAAAAAGTCCAAATGAAGACAGACAATTGGCAGCTGGTTACCTCCACCCAGCATATTAGCTCCAACACCTTGTGGTTTTGAGCTATCCAGAGCCTTGCAAAAGACTGCAAAAAAAACATTCTAGCAGATTACAGCCAGCCTGCTTTTATCCTACAAGGCTGTAAATCTGCAAAAAAACTGGCAAAAATAATTTCTCTGACACTTTTGTCCAAGGGGGTTAACAATATTAAGTAACTTGGAATGACTTATACATTTATACAGCTGGATAATATTTACCTCTATCAGATGAGGACAACTACTTTACTTAAGCTACTACTACAGCAGCCTTCAAATCTAGTTTCACTACTCCTCACATCTTCATGAGGAGTGAACATGCTTTCTTCTGGGCGTTTACCTTTAACTGCTGGTCAGTTGCACCAACATGCTGAGTGCCAAAGGTGTTTGTTACAGTGCTAAAGTAAGTTGGGGGAAAGGAATTGATGCTATACATAATATTTACAAAAAGAGTCCACACTTTACAGATACCACCAGTAGGCTCACATATCAGCCTTCTGCAATTGGCATGATAAATTTACACAAACAAACTCATGAAATAGTCTTCTTTCCTCCCTTTAGGAAGATGCCACTTTACAAAAAGGGGTAAAACAGCATTACAGATTAGCCCCAGATAACAACATATGATAAAGGATATATTTTACTTGAATATTACATAAATATTATTAACATAAATATTAATATGAAATATTATTAATATTATTATTATTAAGACCTCTGAAGGTGTCTTGTGGTGTCTGGCACCAAGATATTGGCAGCAGAGCAGAACCTTTAAGTCCTGTAAGTTGCGAGCTGGGGCCTCCATAGATCAGACTTGTTTTTCCAGCACATCTGACAGATGCACCATCAGATTGAAATCTGGGGAATTTGGAGGCCAAGACAACACGTTCATCTCTTTATCATGTTCCTCAAACCACCCCTGAACAATTTTTGCACTGTGGCAAAAATATACTACGACTCAATGATCATAGAATAATGACTTTATTATAAAAAATATTAATGAAAATGTATATAAATACTTCTGTATATAAAAAATAAGCTTTTGATGCAAATAAATTATCAATTTAATACATTATTATTACTACTGTTAACTTGTTGATCTATGCTGTTTGTTGTAGTGTTATTTTAATATTTTTGTTGAATTGCTTTGACATCACAAGCATACATTTATTGTGCATTTTTTTTATGATTCCGCCAAAAAATTCTAAAATTATTATTTTATGAAATAAAAGACTGATTTGTTCAGTGCCTTTCTAAAAATATACCACGAGTCAGTGACCATAGAATAATGTTTATCTGGTGGAAAATTTTATTATAAAAATGTATATAAAAATAAATACTTCTGTATATAAAAAAATAACATTTTGATGCAAGTAAATTATCAGTTTACTACATTATTATTACCACTGTTAACTTGATCTATGCTGTTTGTTGTACAGTGTTATTTTCATGTTTTTGTTGAATGGCTTTGGCATCGCAAGCGTACATCCATCGGGCTAATAAAGCAGAATGGATCTGTACATTTTAGGACGATGGGGGGCTAGAAGAAAACTTCATCGATCCCGTAAGGAAGCTCACCCACACACCGAATTAAGCAGAGAACACACAAAAAGGTGAGAAACAAACGAATAAATGAATACATAAAGAAGCGACGACATGAGAGGAGCGGAGACGAGGATTCACAAGACACCGTGACGTCACTTCCCTTACGGACCCTCAGAACGGGGGGCGAGGGCTTCGCCCGGGAGCCGATCTCAGATCAGTTGGGAAAATTCCGATCGCATGCGCAAGGCCTTCTGGGTACGAAGGCAGCTCCGGTCCTGGGTCGGCGAGTGGTGGCACGCCGCGCGACCGGAAGCCACGAGCGTGTATAGCAACCGGCCACTGAGGCGCTGGAAGCCCCTGAGAAAGAAGAAGAGAAAGATGGAAGTGACACTAAGATGCGTTCGTGCGCTCAGTAGATGAACCAGCCGCCGGGCTCCGTGCCTCTGCTGTCGTGTTCCATACGTATTTCCACGTCCGGAGCAGCTTCAGCCCGTTTCTGCTGCATTTGTTCGTGCCGGCGCGGTTGGTAAGGGCGCTCCGCTATGAAGCAGCAGCGTCTCCAAGGCCGCGGTGGAAAACACCTCCTGAGGAGATAAAACCCTCCATCTCGATCAGTTCCAGCACAGTGAGCCCTTCACCTGCTCTGCTTTGAACCCCCAGCTCCTTCCACGTCGCATTATTTTATTTTATTTTTTTACAGTGAGAGGGGATATGGTGGCTTTTGGACACAGGTAAGGAGGAACCTCGGGAGATGCCTTCAGACGTGAAAGCATCAGAGAACCCCCAGACCATACAGAAAAAAAAGTCTTCATTTTCTGCTGTAACAGAAACATCCACCTCTCTGGTGTGCGTTTTCTTTTGACAATCACTTTTAAGCCAGTGTTGGAAGCCTTTCTTTTCCTCCTTTAACAGATGATTCAAGGTCCTCTGTCTTCAGTGTCTTCAGATGGTTTTTGAGAATCTCGTCTCATCGTGTCCACTTTCTGTCGAGAACCTCTTTTGCACTGTTTGATTTTCTGTTGTTCATCGTCTTGTCGCATTTTCAGAGGACTGTCAAGACTGTCTCTTGTAATAGATAACTGTAAATTGATAGCTGCAATAGATAACCGAGAACCTCTCTTGCCTAGTTTTCATTTTCTATGGTAACAATTTCTGAGAACGTCTTTTTCTCTCTTCTATTGTAACTTAACCTGTTAAGCACTTCTCTGACTGTTCATTTTCTTTGGACCACCATTTCCCTCACTGTCAGATGCCTTCATAGAACCTCTGCTGTGTGTTTTGCATTTTCTTAATGCATAAATTTAATTTTTCACACCTGTTCTTGATGTAAGTTTAGGTGAACTAAAGTCACCTGCATGAATCCAGTCTGACCTGACAGAATGAAGTCACAAGATGTTTCCTTGTGGTATTGAAGTGGACTTTGCTGATTTTCATTAATAAACCTAAGGTGCATGATGCAATTTGGACTGAACTTTATAACTTAAAGACACAGTTTAGTCACAGTTTCAAGATGACTCTGGTATATTTACATCTCGTGACTTAAAACTCAAATACTGTGTGTGCACTTGGTTTGAACTTAAGGTAGTTTTTTTTTTTAAAACTAATATTTCTTATAAATGGAAAATATGCTACTGTTCCTCTGAAATCATTAAATTATTCATAAACAGAATATTAATACATGAATTCTTACAATTTTCTGGAACACTGCATGTATTGAGAAAACAAATTTTTGCAGGAGATGGAAAGTTTTGTTAATATCTAAACATAATACGTAGTTGTAAAATTGCTGTTTTAAACTCTTAAGGGCTGGTTTTCCAAATGCAGGTTCCTCAAGTAAGATGTTTAGAGAACAACACACAAGATAGTGTTATATTATACTGTAAATTCTTGCGTAATTTGTGTCCGGAAATGTTATTTTGTTTGAAATCAAAATATTTGCAAGTGCTTGTAAGTGAAGTTATGGGATTTTTATAATGTTTTGCATTGTTTATTTCACTATAGTCTTGCATATTTCCGCTCAGGTTTATTATCTTGTTTACATGTGGCAAAGCATAAGGTTTATAAATGTGTCCCTTGCATCAGATTTGGGTGGTCTTGCTATGTGGCACAGTAGTGATTTAGCTTCAGTAAATGGTGTTCTGTTGCATACTTTTGAAATATGCTGTATCTCTATTTCACATCTCATAGGCGCACATGTGAACAGGCAAGTTTAGAGGGAAATGTTTGAAACACGGGTTTATATTCCCCTGGTCTTCTATTTTTGGTCCAGAGGGTGTAACTTTACCCTATTATAAAGCATTCTAATACACCCTGCCTAGCTGTACCAGAGATGGTGTTAGCAGATTTGTTTCTTCTGTGTCTGAACGGTGTCTTTGGCAGCTGTCTAATCTACATTTGTTTCAACCAAATATAAAGGAAAATGTGCTTGTATGTGAGCACATTTGCTTTGCAGTTCTCATAATCCAGGTCTTTCATTGTTGGCTGTTGGTAAATGTTGTTGATATGGTTCTGTGGTCAAATCCTATGCTCAGCAAACATGGCAGCAAAATGTTTTGTTGAGACACATACTGTGCATGGTTGCTAGAACAGTCAACCCCTTTCCACACACGAGAATATTTTGTGGATGTGCCATTGTATGTGGGTTGAGTGTAACTCAGTCTGTGTGGAGTTTATTTTTTCTGTCTGTGTTTGTGTGGGTTTCTTCTAGTTTTTTTTCCCCCACGGTCCAAAGACGTGTCAGGTGGACTGAGGAATATTCCACGTGTGTGTGTGTGTGTGTGTGTGTGTGTGTGTGTGTGTGTGTGTGTGTGTGTGAGAAAGAGGGAGCGTATTACAATACTGGATGGGTTGATAATTGAAAGTAATTTAGTGTATTGTGTATATTAGTGCTGTATGTCACTCTGGAAAAAGACATCATTTAAATACTGGATGACAGTAACAGCACATGCAAACGGTCCATTTGTGGAGAGAACAGGGTGAAAGTAGACTTGCCCTGCAGATGATGTACTGTGTGGGTCACCTTCCAGATAAGGCCGTGTTTTGGAACGGCAGACGCTGAGCTGTCTGGCGGCCCATTGCCATAGAAGAGCAGGATGGAGACTCCTGTTGGAATTCCTCTGGGTGAACGTAATCTCCTTGGATCTTGGGCTCCGAGACCTGCTGTCCAATTTGGCTGACTCTCTCTCACATACCGAGTTGCATCGGGTACCGTATTGGGTTACATGTCTCCATTCTGACCTGACATCGTGGGAGAGGGAGCCGCATTGTAGCGCAGACTGTGTCCACAGACGCTTCCCCTATTGTACACCTGCGCTCCCCCCCGGACACGGATTATGTGACTTGTCTTGTAATCTACAGGTGACAGGTCAGCTTCTGTTTATCTCTGCTGCTTGATCAGCTGGGGTACAGTACTTGCAATTTTAATTATTGCCGAAGACCCGGTTTCCATCATGCTTTGTGACTCATACTTTTAATGAATAAATAGCAGCTACTCGACCTCTTGTTAGGGTAAGAAAATTACCCCCCGCTCACTCACTGTCAATAACTGCTTGTTCTATGACAGTGTTGCGGTGGACCTTTGCCTCTCCCAGCAGCACAAGGTGCTTGGATGTGGAATTAGTTTTTAATTATTGTGCTGTAATATTTAATGTATGTTTATTCATTTAGTAGATGCCTTTTTTTCTAAAAGTATCACACCATGACTTCTGTGTAATATTTAGCTGGTACCTTTGTTCGTGGGTGCTAGATGACTCCCATAGCAGAGCAATATAACACGCACGCACGCACGCACGCACGCACGCACATGCTAACTTAGTTCCCAGTAAACCTGAAACACATGTCTTTGGACTGTGGGAGGAAACCCATACAACTAGTGGAGGGAGAACATACAAACTCCACGAAGACTGAGCAAGGATCACACTCGTATCGAAATGCATTGTCCCGGCGCTGTGAAGCGACAGTGCTACCCACCACCACCACCCTCATACCATGTTCAACGCTATTAAGGTCACTCGTTTTACCCATTTTGACACTCAACTCCTTGCTAACCGATGCTAGAAATGCTGTTCTGCCTGATTTATACCACACACCACAGTTACGTGGCACATGACTTGTGCAGAATTTGTTTGAAGGTGGGTGTGTACCTATTAAACTGGCAGCTCTGCGAACTGTAGCATCCGTAAAGCTTTTCTGAACTTCACAAAGCTGGTGTTGCTGTAGGCACTAATAATCCTCTGTTGGCATTTGGTACAAAGATTAGCAGAAGATTATGTTAAGCAGTCACTTTCCATTTGAAACATTAGTAAAGTTACAGTAGGATAAGGCTTTGCAGTAGCTAATTTTTTTCCCCAAATTTCTTTTTATGCACCTTTCATTGCATCTTTAGTGTTTTTTCCTCCTCTTACAGGCAATGCTATGTCCTCATTCATATATGCGATAATATTTTTTCCAATTATTAACCTGTGGTACTCCATGTAACGTCAGAGTATTTTACTGTAGTGGTTATATTTATGATATTTCACTCTTTGAAAACTTGGCTTCTTGTTGTTTCAGGTAGTGTTCCTGCATCCTGCAAAACTGTCAAAGGGGAACCCAGTTACACCATCGGAACTGTGAGGGATCTCCCCTCCTGGTGCTTGCAGTCATGTTGGAGGAGGACATGGAAGTAGCCATAAAGGTGGTGGTCGTGGGCAATGGGGCTGTAGGCAAGTCCAGCATGATCCAGCGCTACTGCAAAGGCATCTTCACCAAGGATTACAAGAAGACCATCGGTGTGGACTTCCTGGAGCGTCAGATCCAGTAAGAGGACCCCAGCCTTGTCCTTACTCTAAGGCAGGGCTTTACGACTCTGATTTGTCAGCTGAACTCTTAATTGATTTGCAGTGATTTGGCTCTAGATTGAATGAATAACTTGAATCTATTTGTGGTGAATCAAATGTGTTGAAAGAGAGTCATGTTTTATTATTGTGTGAAATCAAATTTGAGATGTTATTTTTTCGATTACTTCTGAAATTTAAAACTGAATAAATTGTGTCAAACCTCATTTCTATTACTTTTTTGCTTAAAGTATGTAATGTTTGAAATCTAGGGGAAAAAATTAGTTTTAATTTCTGCAGGTGTTTCATAAATACCAAACATTCAATTTAAAGCACTTCCAAACCATTAGGTAATGAATATGGTTTAATTATTGTTTGAATCATACCACACATTCAGCCAAGGGCTGAGTCAGAAATAACTAAGAGCTTGGCCAGAGTAATGACTGTGTGGACATAACCCAGGGGGTCCCCAGGCCCAGAGCTGAAAAGGTAGATTGTAGGAGACTGAAGTTCCTGTACCAGAAGGGGTTCTCCTCTTTGGACACTTGTACAGCTGACTGCTGCTTTTTGTTAAGGGTTCATAGTAATTAGAAGTAACTGTTCAGAATAGTTCTAAATTTTGAGAGAAATGCAGTAATGATGAGGAAATGCAACCGCTGATAGAATGCCATTGTTCAACTCCCTCCCTTACCCAGAGTGAATGATGAAGATGTGAGGCTGATGCTGTGGGACACTGCAGGCCAGGAGGAGTTTGACGCCATCACGAAGGCGTACTACCGAGGTTAGAATGAAAGTTTGAGTGTTGGAGCTTTGCCTGCCACCTCAGCCACTTGCATGAATAAATGACTGCTGTTTAAAACATCACACTGTCTTACATTAAAGTGCAAGAAGTAAAAGTGGTTGTTCCAAGGCTGTGTGTATTTCTGTATAAGACACAAATGTGTGCCAGAGCCTGTAGTACAGTGAATTTGTGTTAGTTCTTGCTACTTTAATTGTTTGGTTGCTACAGGGGCCCAGGCTTGTGTGCTGGTCTTCTCCACCACCGACCGTGAGTCTTTCGAAGCTATCACCAGCTGGAAGGAGAAGGTGGAGGCTGAGGTGGGAGACATCCCCACTGTCCTGGTCCAAAACAAAATCGACCTTCTGGATGAAACGGTGATAAAAAAGTACGAGATTCTTAAATGAAGATACAAAACTGAAGCCTGTAAAGTGAGACCATAATCTTGTAGTGTTCGTCTTTGAATTGTGTTGAGAAAGGTTTAACTCAAGTTCACTTGGTTGAAAGTTTAAAGGTTCAATTCAAGTCATTTCAAGTTACAAGTGGAGCATCTTGCATTCTGTTTTTACTTTGCAGTGAAGAGGCAGAAGGTCTTGCAAAGAAGCTGAAACTGAGATTTTATCGAGCATCAGTGAAGGAGGATCTCAATGTCAATGAAGGTGAGTTAGAACTCTCAGATTTTTACTTTTTTGTTCATTATTTTTTTTTTTGGTGTAGCTCACCTGAAATAATGGTGGTATTTGCTCATAAAAACAACTTATTACTGGATTTTCACTTCTCTTGAAGAAAATGTAGGTGAGTGCTTGAACAGTCTAGGAATACCTTTTTTTTTGAGCAAGTTATGTCAGAATTGAAATGAGTGCACTCAGATCTTTCACATAATATTTTGCTCTTTCCTATTTATTCTTCAGTTTTCAAATACTTGGCAGAGAAATATCTGCAGAGGCTCAAGCAACAGAGTGCGGAGGAGCCCGAAATAATACACACGACCAGCAATAAAATTGGTGAGATCTGCAAATGTAACAGAAATAGGAACTTAAATGTATGCGGTCAAATTTTTTTTCTGCCTTGGCACTTTGGTAACTGGAGTTACAGGTAAACCCTTGTATATGCAATTTTGCTGTAACACAGCTAGAATTTTAATACCAGCTCCCGGTTTGGGAATCAGATACTTCTTAACACTGCAGATTGCCTTGGAGAAAGGAGTCAGAAAAGTAAAATATTATCACTGTTCCTAACAGGTGTTTTTAACACAGTCAGTGGAAGTCACCCCAGTCAGAACTCCAGCAATGTTAATGGGCGTGAGGTCATCAGCCTGAGACCAAACAAGCAGAGGACCAAGAGGAGCAAAACCCCCTTTGGTAGCTGTAGGCTGTTATGAAAATTGCAAGTGTGCTCACATGGACTGCCTAGTGTGCTTGAGGACAGGTGTGCTGTCAGGCAGAATGTGTGTTTGGTATGACCGTTGGGGCACGTTCACAGCGATCGGGGGAACAGCAGCAACATCTCAAACCCAACTCCATCTGTTAGGGTAAAGAAGTTGGGGACCACCCCAAGGAGTTGTGGTTACATGAGCTGCTTGCTCACTGTCTAACTTCTGTTCCATCCCATAGCAGCACTCAAAAGTCCCCTAGGGCTTTTCAGCCACAGGTAGCGTGACCTCCACTCATTCAGCTCTGCGGGACTAGCACGATCTGACAGGGTAATACTTTGAACGCTCATATTTGTATTTAATATCCTCCGCATTCCTCCTGGCACTAAATGCTTCAGAGCTGCGGTGCCGCTTTTGATCCACCATCCTTGTGAATGTGCCCCATCGAGCTACAAGACTACCTACCTTCATCTGAAATGAACTCTAGCACCTCCTCCTGGCCGAGTCTGGAAGGACAGCCAGAGAGCCGTTACGTCATCTGTCTGGTGTGGATGAAATGCACATATAGTTTTCTTTCTAACAATTTAGTGTATTTTCTCACACTGTATAGATCAGCATAACGTTGCGCTGGTTTACAAGTATGTGCTTTTGTTAAGCGATTGTAACAGATTACCGTTCGTGCATTTTACTGTTCATCTGTGCAATATATTTGTAACGTTAGATATATATACAGATTGTTTGGTCTTATTTTTCTTAGACATGGAATCTGCTTCGGAATATAATGAATGAAACATATTCAGGCAATCTAAAATTAAATTGTAACCATGATATTTTTTATATAGCTTGAAAGTGTTTATCAGACATGGGCAGATGGGTTGCCTACAATTTTAGAGGTAACATAGTGCCAAACTGTTGTATACCTATTGCCTTTCTTTTAGTTTTGATGGAATAAAATTGCAGCAGTTAAATAGTACTACAGCTCATTTGTGTAAGACTTATTCAGATTTATACAGAGACTACATTTTATCACTGCCTATCTGTTGAAAGACCACACTTACCACAGCAAGTTGTTAAGTGAAGGGTCCATCCTACTAACAGCATGGCTCTAACCAGTCAGCTAGTTTGGTACAGTGTGTGGTCTTTTGTTATTCTTATTCTTTGGCTGGTTTTGTTACAAAGGCCTAATGATGACTAAATAAAATACTGACTTTAAGATACTGAGGTGTGTAGCACAGCTGTTGCACACAAGTGTTTTTTTTTCTTTCTTCTGTTCAGTAAAGGATCGATTGTGTAAATCTCTTCTAATACGTCAGTACTGTTAAGTACCCAACACTTCAGTAGTTTTAAGTACTTTTACTTTTTATAGTTTTGCCTTATGTTTTGCGGTTTGCTGTATTTTGTTCTCCTTCATTCGTGCATCCCCCCCCCCCCCACATGATACCAATAAGAAAATTTAACTGGCATATTTGTAGCTTGATGTAATACTTGTGGTTTATATATTCTTGCTGCAATTCAAAGGACTAAAACTGTGCAGTATATCTTCCCATAATTTCTTTCCTTGATATTTGCTTTGTTAGGAAACTGAGGCAATGAGTAGGAACACCACATTGAGGACGCTTAAGATTAGGAGACTGAGAATATCTTCTGATTTGATGGACTTTCTCTGATTTGTGAGGCATTTGAATTACAGATTTACATGTAGTTGAGAAATATTTCATTATTAATAAATCAATGCCCCAAAGCCAGTTGCAAAGTATATGCAGTAGTTAGGAGAAAGCTGCTCACCATGGATTTGCTAATTTCAGACTTATTTTGCAGTGTAGAATCTGTGTTCTTCCCAAGTGACAGTTATATTTGAGCTGAAGGCTTTTGTTCTGGGCGGAATCCCACTATTCTTTCATACCCACTGTAAAAATGCCCGCTTATTTCAGAGTTGAAAAGTATCCGGCAGATCTATTAAGAAGCGTAGCGTTGAGCGGCACAGATTTCCTTTTCCCGCCTCCGGTCTTTCTTCTGCTATTTACTCAGCAGTTGGTGATGGACAGACAGCCTCAGCTGGAAGTGGGAGCGCCGTAGAACGTCGGAGGTGGTCTGCTGTGCCTTTTCGGGGCTTGCCTGTAAAGACAGAGGGCGTTTGATACAAAGGGACGCTGAGAAGAAAGTGCATTGGTTTTTGTAGGTCGTTGTTCATTTGGTGTATAAATATGTCAATTTATGCTTCAGCTGTATTGGGGAAATTGCATGCTGGTAAGTTTCTTTGTAACTGACTATGAAAACTGTACCATAGTACTGTACCTCAATGCCTCATCAACATAGTTGTGCAAAATGTTCAGTCATATTGTTTTTGGAGTTTTTCTGCAATATGTAGGGTTTTTTTTTTTTCTTCCCCACCGTGAAGATGTCTGCCTGCGCTTGACTGGTTTCATTCCATACTTGGGTATAAAACATAAGACACGGCAAAATTTTGCTTTATGGTTTATGTCAAATGTTTTGAATTGCTGATGATTAGTACTGAAATGAATTCTCCCCACTCTCGGTAAAATGAACGTTTGCCATTTTTGTTCATTTACACGATTGTATATTTTAATTGAAAACTAACATAAGTTTACATTCAGTCACAAGCAAGTTTGACATTACAGCCTTAATTTTTGACCGGAAAATGTGGTTAAAAACATTAGTTTGTAAAAGATAAGGCAAGGTAAAAGGAAGTAAAGATGCTTTCTCATAGTGTTTGGGACGCACTGTAAACTGACATTCTGCGAGGATTAGACATCAGACTTGCTGCTTTCTTTTGCCATTTTGGAAGTGAAGATGTGTGGATGTGCCAGAGGAAAATCTCTTGTTCTGTGCTTTACTTTGTATCACTATCAAGGCATTAATAAAAGATTTTGGATTTAACACTTATATTTGTGCTTATTGGATTTCAACAGGTAGTGTCTCCAAAATATGAAACTGAAGATGTGAATCAAACCATTTTTTTTTAAATTCATCCCTATGTAAATCTGCACCTTGACTGAAAAGTGAATTAAGACTAAGTTAATCCTGTATTCCTGGGCATCAGTCAAATGTGTTCTAGGAAGAAGTGGCTGCTTAGCTTACATGAAGGTGAAAAAACTAGAAAAATGCTCAAAATAAACAGGTGTGAACTGTGAATGACTGCATATACCCTGTTTAAGTCTTTAAAAAAACAGAACAAATATCCATGGAGATGAGTATTAGCTTGAGTTTTCACACTTATGAGTGAAAATATTTAATACCCACTACCAAGTTATGACCAAATATGAGGTTAATTGTTAATATTTATGAACAGCAAGACCAAAGCGTGTGGAAATTTTCGGTCCATGCTGGTAGCCACTGTTGCGTGAGTGAGGTCGCATAGGTGATAGATGTTATGTCTGGAGAGCAGGAGCACAATTTGGTCCTGAATATATTTGTGTGTGTGCGCGCGCGCACGTGCGAAAGAGACAGCGTGGGAGCAGCACAAGCGTTTGCCATTAGGAAAACGTGCATCCCGACCCTGAATTATTACTGGTTGTGAGTGACCTCCAAGAACACGGCAGCCACAGTTACGGTCTCTACGCCTTCATTTCAAGTCGTGCTCCATGATTCTGACGCACCTTATGATCTTGTCATTTATCAACATAATTTAACTGCCTGTATATACGATCACGTTGCTATACATTATTAAAGAATGGAAGTGTGTCTTTTCAATATAAATATTTCTATTATGTTACTTGAGTAAACATGGGGGTGACTTTGCACCCTGAAATCAATAATAATTTCAGCTCTGATTTACAAAATTTCACCTTATGAGCTGATTTCTAAGAGCGTATTTCACTCTTAAGTAGGGGGATCCCAGCATTTAGCACTGCTGACAGTGCTTGTTCCTTCCCCAGTGACACTGATGTTTGTACTGGGTTATTGAATCCCTTGGCCCACAAAGGGCCTTCACACTTGCTGCAGAAATTCCCTCACTTTTTGTGACGTGGGGTTAGATGTTTCACTGGTACAAATATAGCAGGGAACTTATAACTGGGGTACGTCAGGAGACCAAGGCTCTGAACAGCATTTTTACACATAAGTCTAAGTCTGTTCAGTGTACTTTGAAACAAGTAGCTGTTCAAAAATGAACTTCGAACACGTGTGTGATTGTCCTGCGACGGACTGGCCTGAGGGTACCCTGCTTCACACCCTCTTATGTTTCTAGGGTAGACAAGCGGTTATCGACAATAAATTAATTTTAATTAAAACTATTAATTGTATTAATAATTTAAGTTTTAGGCACTTCAAACACACTGCTTGTTACCTCACATTATTTTCTATTATTTGTTTGATATTCATGTTTAAATTAACACTTCATTCACAGAAAATCCCATAAAATGGAACAGACTTTTTCTCATATTTTCTAACCTTAAATTTTACCTGGATCAACTTTTGCAGTACCTGAGCTTGGATATCCAAAAATGGCCAAAAATGCCGGGAATACTTTTACAGTATTTATGCAATTCTATGCTAAAAACAAGTTTGTACTACCTTATTTTTAGGCAGCAATGAAATCCACACAGATCATTTGTAAGCCTACAAGATTGTGGAAAAGCATTTTTTTTTTTTTTTGGTCATTCACCGACATCCTTTTCTAACACTTTTCCGAGTTATGGCCAATCCTTGATCAGCAAAAACAGGGACGCTTCCTATCCTGCAACAATGAAAAGAATGTGCTATTAGAACTGGAATACCGGTTCCCTCTGAGGGATGGCTTTGTTTTGTACAATTCTAAGATTATTTGCCGTTGATGCTTTTAAACTCATCCACTGTCTGGTGTTCCATAATGCGAATTGTCTTGCTGGAGTTGTCAATATTCCTGATCAGAGTATCCAGCCTCCTCTTGATCTTCTTCTGGTCTTCCAAGGCACAGCTGATGACGATGTTCTGGAATTTCTGGTTGATGGGGACCAGGGGCGCCTCGGTGATGCAGGCCGCGTGCAGCGCCATGAGACGCTTCCGGGCTTCATCCATGTCATCCAGAACCTTCGAGGCGATCTCATCAATGATAGATGTGGCCTTCCTCAAGGCCTCCTCTTGCTCAGCATTTCGAATTGTTTCCACTGAAATTTGGACGGTGAGGGTTCTTCCCAGCAGGCGATGGGCGGTCAAAGTGAGTTCCTCCCGTTCTCCTGGGAAACCAAATGGAGACATCTCGTGAGTCACCGATGCCCTGCACATCAAGAAGCCCTTCTTACCTTATTGCGGTCCATCCTTTCGGTATGACAAGGTCATACAGGAGGAAACGTTCACGTCACCCTCAGACGTACCATCGCTGATGGTGCGCATTTCCTGACTGTTCTGGATGGACTGGATCATCTCCAATAAACTCTCCTTCTCCTGTTCCATGGCTGTGGCTGATTCACGTAAAGCTTCCACCCTATAAATAATATCCGTAAAAATGCAGTGCATAAATAATATTAATACAACAACATTTTATTTGTATAGCACATTTATAATAAATTAATACATTAATTATCGATTATAAAAGCACATTTAAAAGCACACATAACTTGTACAAACTTATAAAGCGAAATTGGGGAAATCTACATGTATTTATCGCCTTATTATTTAACCAAAGTAATAACTTTTGGACATGCAGCGCCGTTTCTCCGTTGAAAACAACATATCTTTCAGTATTTTCTGTCCGTTGCTTTGGACAAAAATTGAAATGGATGAATGTAAGCGGAAAATAAACGTCTACACCGTTTTTTAAAAAAATATTTTTTAAATAATTTGTGAAAAGGAAGTGAACAAACTTTGATTTAACGGTGGAACTCGTCCGCACGTGAACGATTAATATCGCTTTTAAGAATATTTACACCGAGCTCTGCTTCATATAAAATTCGCCCAGTGCTACGAACAAGAATAAAAGCCGGACTCTAAGAAAAAAGACTATTTCGTGACTGTGGGTTTCGCGTTCACGAAGCCGAGAACCGTGCGGCCCATTTTCTATTTTTAGCGCATCGGAACTCGAAAAGCGCGCAGCCGAAGCGGTTTTGCGGGAAAAATACAGACGTGCAAAGATTTGACGCTAAGCGGCCGAGGTCACCTCGTCTCCAGCTGGTCCAGACTCTCCAACAGACGCCCGGAGCGGTCGGCCATGGACACGGTCCGGTCGAACCTGCCGCTTTTGCCGCCTTCGCCCATTTTGTGGTGTATTTTGGCCTGGGCCATGGCGCGCCGCTTCGTGCTGCTCCCCGGAGACGTGCGCCTCACACCCGCAACTGCGCTGCCGCACTTTCTGCGGCGCACCAGGACCAACATTGCCAAACATGGGCTGGAAGGAGCGACCTTCCCCCCCCGACGGAGGCCGCTCCTCCACGCACCTCTCGCCGCAGCAGCCGTCCAAGCATTCGCTGTTATATTTATGCTCTTTCAGTCAGCTAAATTCCCCAAGTTCGTGGCGATTTTCAATAAAAGATATTGGGGGGGGGGGGGTGTATTCATAAGAAATATGTATACACCTGTGCACTGTAGAGGTTTTATGAACTTTTTATACAGGGGTTCGGGGAAACATGCGGTTTCTTGTATGCCCAACATTTTACATACAATACAACAGTATCAATTTTATATATATAATAATTTATATGAATTTTTTATATATATATGTCATATATAGTGTGTATATAGCGTATATGTATATATACACAGTATATCCATTATATGTATAGATACCTAGGTAGATAGATATATTTGCTTACATGCTTACACACACACACACACACAGACATTATAGAGTTAATAATACCCTAAGCAAAAATGTTTACATTCCAGCAGCTTCTTGCCACTTTATCAACCCTCCTTCCCCTTCCTGCACACACACTTTTCCCACCTTCACAACTGGTGCACCACCAGCAAGTTCTCCACACACCAACTTCTTCATCAGTGCAAAAAGTTCTAGGAAGGCCTCCATCCCCTCATTCACATCCCCTCTCCAACCACATGGTCTTTCAGTCCCATTTCTTGTCTTCTTTACAATTTCTCCACGACATATTCATTCTAATTGATCCTCATTTCTTCGCCCTCCTCTGGATGCCTCTCGTCTGCCTTCATAACTTGCCACGTTTCAGCTTCTCTGGATCCAAACCAGAACAAACATGTAGCCTATACAATATTTGTAATATTAGCGAATGACTACATTACCCAGAATCACCTTCACCAGCAGTGTGTGATGGGAATGACGAAGTACAGATGAGTGTTTTATTCTGCGCCCCCCATATAACGGTAAACGAAGTGAGAACTTTGCACTATCTTTCTTCTTTTTTCTTTCCAACAGACTTAAATGTGCACTTTACAACCAATTACTTTGTATTTCTTGCTGGTCTCTCCAGTGGACACCAGTTTGGATACTGCTCTCCTCAGAGTGACAAAAGTTCTTCAGCTGCTAGGATTGCCTCAGTTCTAATTCTTGTCAACCTTCCTGCAATATTTGACATGGTTCACTGCTAGATTTTACTTTACAGTCTAGAAGAGCTTGAAATTAAAAGGTCATAATTGAAATGGATAGACCTAAACCTTTCAGACAGTTCTTCGCAGATGGCTTGACGTGGCTCCCTCTCTGCTCCTTAGTCTCTCTTAGCTGGAGTTCCACAAGGTTTAGCGCTTGGCTCTTACGCTGTTCAGTCTATGCTACTTTCCATGGCTCAGTCACTGCCTGTCATGGATACTCTTATCGGAGGATGACACACAAATTCATTCTGTTTCCTCACTCAACAGATATATCATCTTGCAGTGCAACAGACTGTACCTCTGGCACGTTCACTGGATGATCCCTGCTTGCCCATCAACCTATTGTGAACTCAGGCTGGTTGACTCATTCATTCAAGGTTTTAGAAGTAAGTTGCCTTAATTCTCTGCTTCTCCCTGCACCTGAAACCATTAATGGATGCTGTGTAACATTTGCTGCATCTCTCTCATTCATCTACATACAGTGGCATGCAAGTTTGGGCACCCCCGGTGAAAATTTTTTGTTTTCAGAGTGCTACACAGCTGCTTAGAGGAGCCCATGGCTGCTGATTTTTGGGGCAAAGTTTGTGGAGTCAGAGTATTTATAAAGCTTTGAAATTTGCATCACTTGGCCTTTCCGAATGATGATTTTGAAGTCATAGCCCCAATGAACTGATTAAGATCTGAGACCTTAGTAAAAGTTACCTGAGACCTCAAATCTCTTGGGGTGTTCAAACTTTTGCATGGTGCGCCTTTCCTTTTTTCACTCAGTTCATCTTCTGCTCACTCAACTGTTCACAGTAACAGGAATTTTGAACAGGGGTGCTCAAACTTTTGCATGCCACTGTAGTTATGGCCTCCGAGCCTCTACCATTAAGTATTTGTAGTTGATTTAGAATGCTTAGGCTTGAGTTGGGTTTTATTTTACCATAGTACTGAGCACAACTCAAACCTCCCTTTAATATCCAATCCTTGTTTCATTCCATTGGCTTCTCGCAGCTGCTTGTATCAGCTTCAACATTATGGTTACAGCCTAACCGATAGTGAAAGAATCAATCCTCCACTCAGACACTGTGCTCTGCCCCTTCTGACTGTTCCATTCTTCCGTTCACGAAGACTCCAAAGTTGTAGGTTTTAGTCCCCAGGTAGTACAATAAGCTCCTTTGGTCCCTCAAAACTGTTGAATCCCTCCCAGGAATCTCTCGGGAACTTCTTCCATAAGGTGTGACAGCAAAACAGCATCAGACAAATGAGATCTGCGTTTAGCATGTGCCCGTATCTAAATTTTGTCTTTTCTTAAACTCACTTTTATCTCCTTAATTATATCTTGGTTTGGAAAAAAGCATCTGTTAACTAAGCAAATAATTCTTAGAACACCAGAGAACTGAAAAAAAGTTTATTGTTTGATTTACATCGTCCAAAGGTTAAATCCGAACATATATTAAATCTTTATTTTATGACTTTCCCTTGAAGAACAAACAAAAAGTTCCCTGCATCTCTATTCCAGTTTAAAACTCCTGGAGGCTTCGTTTGAGGGCTTCTTCCATCTCTGTAGAGAAAAATAAAACTGATAAGAATATACAATTTGATCCTAGGAAGTAGGGATTCTTAATATTTTCACACTTCAGGGACTACCAAAGGGACCACAGGCCTCCAGGTTAGGAACCCCTGGGCTAAAGGAACCATTTTATTCAAATCAACCTCTTAAATAGTTACATACTAGTATCAATTATTACCCATTACAAGCCCAGGTGCTCAAAAGGTGCATTTTTGCTGAAACTAAAGTTCTTTTAAAGTATTCCTAAGCCAAGAGAAATGCATATTACAAATGCATGTCATCTATTATAAATTCAGTCAAGCTGGAAAATCTCACATGAAAAAGGTTAATGGCAAACACAACAAACCAGAGAACAACTTTAAACAAACCGTGATGGAAGCAATCCTTTCAAAAGCTTTGTGATATAAGATGCATTGTGAAAGTTCCCATGTGAACTGGTTAAACATACCAAACTGAGGTTTTCCTTCATGCATGTAAAGCTGGTAAAAAGAAATATACATTAAGAACCCATGTGTGGTAAAAATGAAAATACCACAAAACAATAAATGAAGACCACGTGCCTCTATCAAATTCGGTTTTGGTTCTTGTTTCTTCTGCACTCAAAGCCAACGCACGCTTGAAATCGTCATCAAATTTGTCTGGAAAAACAAAGGTAGCAGAAGCAGTTTTGGATAACCATTAAACTCTAGCTTGTATCATCTAACAAGCAGCAAACACCAACTCCTCAGTTTATGTCACTGGGTCCAGATGCCCATTTGAAATGGTTTCTTCTTTTGATATCCAAAACATTAACAATGCAGACATTGCAATTTTATCCACTGCTTATGATGTTTTAAAATCTAACATATGGCTGCAATATGTTTAAAATTCCTTTAGGGCTTTCTTGAAAAGTATTTTATGTTATGCTCCATTTAAAATGAAAAATAACTGCTTTTCAATTCTAACTGTTGCTGAGTATCATTTGTTGCTTTTCTCATCTTGACCACCACCACTCACTCACAAATACCAGACATAAGCTGTAAACACTGTGGAAAGGAGTTGAAATAAGGTGGTTCCATGCTGCTATTCTATTTAGGTGTGTTTGACATCTCTATCCCTCTAGTGGTTAAATACTGGATTACAGCCACATTTTTTGAAAATGGGTAAAAGATAAAATAAGCTATTTGGTAGAATAAAAAATAAAAGGAGAAATGGCCACATCTTCAAGAAATCATAACACGACCATTTGTAACAGGAGGAGCCAGTGTATTTTCAATGCTTACAGAACATTTTATCTCATTTTAACAGTAGACAAGGTTAAGTACCTTGTTTCAAGGTTATTACAGCAGGCTTCCAAAATCCTAGACTGTCAATGTGCTGTTCCAATATAAAAAATAAATAAATAAATAAAATCAAGCAAGTGTGCAGCTAGAACTGCAGGTGGGCCACTGATCCTGCACAGTATTTCTATTAAGGTGGAACAACGCGCAAAACAAGAGTGAGAAAACAAGTCAGTAGGGTCAGGTCTCGCAACAAATACATCCTGAATGCGGACTGGGGGGGGGGGGGGGGGTACAACCCACCTTTGTCACCTTCCGTCATCTTTTGGGCTTCGTCTGAACTTAAGGCAATGGCACGTTTTACATCTTCAAACTCCTCTACTGAAAAACAAAATCTCGAAATGATTAAAATCTGTTTTTTCTTTTTCTTTCGTTATTTAGTTTATCTGCATGTCCATCTATTTATCTTTTAATGTCACTGTAAAGTTTATTCTTATAAAGTCAGCTATACTGCACTAAAAGGCAAACCCTGCATTTCAAATGTATAGTTTTTTCAATAAATGAAGTGTAATCTTAACAGCACACCAGAAGAAGAAAGTAAATCTGGGGTTCCCAGGACTGAAACTGGAGAATATTCCACAGGTCACACAGAAACATGTTCCTGCTTTCAGAGAGACTTGCCATTCACTTTTGGAGTTATTTCCTCAGCATTCAGCGTCAACGGAGTGGTTGCCATGGCAACTGCCTTTCCTCCCACCACCCTACTGCTCAAGCAGGGCTCCATAGAGCAGTGTTGGGAATGGTAGTGGGTGTGGAACCCAGGTACATCAGGGTAACTCTCCTGGCAGGAGCCGCACACAACTTGAAAGGCTTTCTCTTGCCTTGAAGTGCCATGAGCCACCTGCACATGTACCTTCACCTGGCCATATGAGGAAGACGGCATGCCGCACGCTGTACACGTGTAGGAGCACTGTCCTTCAGCAGCAAGTCGTTTCATGCAGCGAGTGAAAACAGTGTTTCTCTCTGCCTTGTCCATCTCCCCTGTCATGCAAGAACACTGCTGTTCCAGGTTTGTGGTTTCTGCAGACAAAGCCCCTGGCGGCACCTGAGTTGCGAGGGTGTCCTCCATGGAGCAGTAGTCCTCGCTGTGTAGCCTGTAGTAGTGCTCCAGGAACTCAGCCTCTGAGTCGTATTGCATACTGTCGCAGAGCCCGCAGAAGTAGCGCACAAGGACCTGCCCACCATGTTCATTTCTGCAGTGGCACCGCAGCGTGGCCTCCTTGAAAAACTTCTGAGAGCAGTGGCCGCACATGAACCTGTGGAAGCTGTGGCTGCTCACATCCTGGCAGTGCTCCTTCACGGCTGCCAACGAATTGAAGAGGTCTTCGCACATGCGACACAGCCATTTCCTGGATAGTTCGGCCGGCAGGGCCTTTGGCGCTGCACATTTTCTCGAGTCTGCAGACGAGCTAAGTCCACTGGAGGACGGCCCCTCTTCTTCCTTCTCTTCCATCGTCAGCTCCTGCTCCCTGTAGAATGTGTGTCCACGGTGTGTTCTGCTCACATGCGTCAAGATATCCTCCTGCCGTGGCATTTCCACCCGGCAGCTGTGACACCAGAAACGGAAGTTGGAGAGGTGGGCGCCGCCATGGAAGCGGCTCATGTGCAGCCGAGCAATGGAGGACTCGCTCATCTGCTTGCCGCACACACCGCACTTGAGAAATATCTGATTAGCCGCCATAAGGTGCTTGCTGGCAGAGGACTCGTCAGAGAAGCGCAGGCCGCACTCGCAGAACCAGGCAGCAGTACTGTCCCTTCTGGATTCCTCATTGACTGTAACTAATGGGGAGGATAATCTCTGCCGCTTGGCCGGAGACGAGTGAGAGAACACCTCCGCGTCTCGCTTCTTCAGCACAGTCTCATGATTCGCAGACTTTGACTGTGGTATCAGTGATGACTTCCGTGAGTGTACTATTTCGTAGTAATTGCAGTAGTGCAGTATGGACTTCTCCACGGTTGTGATGACCTCCACTTCGTGTTCCGTCCGCTGTTTATGCCTCTCGATTTGACTCTGATCACAGAAAATCTTCTGGCACTGAGTGCAATGGCCTTGCGCCTGGAGCTCTTTCATGACTTCAGCCACCGTTTTGTCTGATTCAGCGATGGCCCCTCCCTGTCTGCAGTGCACGCTGTGATAAATCCAAAACATAAAACAATGGGGTATGAACAAAGAAAGAGGGTTAGAAATACAAGCTATCCTTGGTATTCTGGATCTCCATTTCCAGTATTTGGTGACTGAAACCATACCAAAACACAGTGACAGTCAAACATTTGACTACACTTGCTGATACCCAGCTTGTTTTTAATGCATTTGGATAGGAAACTTGAAGAAGAAATGAGGTGCATGTCTTTCCAGCTCTTCTGCAGCAGTTTCTAGAGATCTAAGATATCTCTAGGTTACTTTGCTTTCACTCTTTGTTCCAGTCCTTCCCATACTAGGTATAACTATAGTGTACCCAAACTTTTGACTGGTACTATTCACAGTACAACTGTGGTACCCAATCGCAACCACAAAATATACTTGCTTCCAATGTCAATTTAACTTCCCCACGGTGAGATTGAGAAGGAAGGAAGAGAGATGACTTGGTACACAGAAATATGGCCGATCAACAGAATCCCTGTAAATATTGATGTGAAATGTTCTAACGCATTGCTTTTCTTACTTTTTTTATGTGAGAAAATGAACAAGATTATCCTCCCCCCACCAATTTATGCTTTCTGCTCATCTGCCATTCCTGAAATGCCAAGTGTGTAACTTCTTTGAAAAGTATCAAATAAAATTGACTCAAAGTCAACATTTATTGCAGGTATTAATATTCTGAATCCAAATTAGCAAATATTGTGAAATGTGGTGCCAGGCAGCACCTGTGACACAAAAAGGTGTTATATTTATTATTATTTATTATATTTATATATAATGGTATTAGAGTATAGGATAACAGGCATTTATCAGTGAATGATGAGCAAAAAAACATTGCCTGTTTGATGAATGAGGTATTTCAGGTGTCCTAACCCTACCCCAATAGTCTAACATGGGGAAGGTGGACTGTATACATTTATCACCAATTACTGTGGTACTTCTGATGTTCCACTGGAAAGGCAGCTGCTAACCTTATAAGGAAATTACCACACATTCCATAAGCCTTTAACACTCACACGGACAGACACAGAGAGACACAGACACTTACTTGAAGTGTGCCCGGGCTTCCATGTCTGATCTCAGCACCTTACTACACAAGGTGCATCTGACTCGAAAGGCCACCTCTTTACACAGAGCAATGAGACGATTTTTGGCGTACTGCGGTATAGGAACCGGGGTGACTGTTGCATCTGTACCTTTAATCCCTGTAAGAGATGTAAGAGAGGAAAAAAATGAATTACATTAGTATGTATTTATACAATAAAACATGGTACACGGTGACTTTTGCCATGCATATTAAAGGATTTAGATTTATATGTATGGAACTTCCACACACAAGTTGTGAATAAAATGCCTCACCCTTTCGTATGGCTTGAACAAAGTGATTCTTGGCTGCCATGTGTTGCAGACACTCATCCCGGATGTTGAAAAGCAAGTAACAGGCGGGGCAGCCAAAGCACTGGATCATCTGGCAGGTCAGAGTGCTGCTGTGGCCATCGGCACTTGGGGAGGACGACTGGAAGACGACAGGTACAGTAACCAAGCAACGCAAAATGTTGTAGTACATTAATACATGCACAGGAACATAGAAAACTGAGAAGGGAAATGTATGTCTATAGCAGTCCTTTTTTTTTTTTAAAGACAAAATTTTAATCCATCATTCCAAACTTTGTTTACTGCACCCACTCAACAGATGAGCAAGATGAACCTTTAGAACACAAGGCAGAAATTACATCCATTTTAAAAGTAACGACAACCCTACTGCTTGCTGCTATTTAATAATGCAAAAGAATGTCTGTTGTTAAGTGTTGTTGGGTGAAGCTTCCACAGTGCTCCATCCTCCACTTGTGCATAGGTTTGGAAAGGGTGTGTCCTGTTGTCACTGTGAAGAGAAATGCAATGTGTGGCTCTAACCTTGGACCTGATGTGAAGTTTACATGCGTCTTTGGTTTCAAAGTGCCTGCAGCATGCGACACAGGCGTACACTGTCGACGAACTGCCTTTCAGGAGAACTGTAGGGTCACAGGGTGAGTGATCAAATCTGCAAATCAACCACAAAGGCATGAGGAATATGACTACAAACCTTCATGTGTGAGATCTCATGAAAAGGGAAGCAAGAACCAGCTACAATGATTACAAGAGTGCAACCTTTTCAAGTGGCCCATCAGGAGAGGTACGCTGTCGTAAACCCGGCCACAGTTGATGACAGGACAGGTATGTGCCTTATCTGGACCTGTAGGTCGAGAAGAGGATCCATGTCTTCCCCATTTGGCTCCGGAGTTGAGGACACCTGGATTCAGCCCTGTCATAAGAACATTTCAATGCTCTTCACCGAAGCAGTGAAAAATATGCCCACAACCTACAGCGGCAAAGTGAGAAACTCCACTGCAGGTTTTTTATTCAGTACCTGGCATTTTTAACCACAAGTCCACACAACGCTTGGCATCGTTATTACTGCCACTGCTGCGGCTGACGGCCAGCTCTTGGCGACCATGAGCTTGCTGGGAGATCACCTTCTCCTGAACCGAAACACAGACACATTGAAGGCAACAGGCACAGAAAAAGTAATTTACCATCAGGCAGCATAACACAGCTGTGTGAACTTCGCATGTTCTCCTTGTGAGCATGTGGGTTTCCTTTGGATGTTTGTTTTCTCACACAGTCCGAAGATATGTGTTTCAAGTGAACTGGTAACTCTAAATTGCCCTTAAGAGTGTATGCGAATCTTGTGATTGGGCTGGGGTCCTGTCCAGACTGTACCGTGACCAGCCTAGCACTCTGTGCTTCCAGTATAGGCAGTTAATCATAGTGAGTGTGTACATGTGAGTGAATGAGTGTGTCACACTGCTCTGCTATATAAATGGGCAAATTATTGTAAAGAGCTTATAGCAGTGTATCAACACTGTAAGTAACTTTGAAGAAAGGTGTCAGGTAAAAACGAGTAAATAATAATAATTAATAATAATTTTAAAAAAAAATCAAAGTTAATAAATATTAGTTAATGAAAGAACAAGTCAGCAACAGTTTTCCCCCCTTCACCCAAGAACAGGTTTGAGGAATCGTAAGAAACTCTGAAAGCATTGTTCATCTGTCTTTCTTTTAAGTTCAAGTGCTTGGGTGTGGTAATCTTACTGCTGGAAAAACCGTACCACAAGCTTAGGATTGTTTGTCGGCCAAGGAATAACAGTCCCCATTTGCAAGTCTGCCAGCCGGTCCATATGTTCGCAACAGACACATTGCTCAATTATTCATTACTTCTGCATCTTGTGGGGGCAAACAATGAGATGTTAACATTCACAAGATGATGGGTGCTGCACAGCTTATTGCTCAAGGGCCAAGACAATTCAAACCCAAGAACAACTCTCCCAGTGATTTTCCTCTTTATATATAGTTGCACAAACAAAACACTATGCACATTACATACTCATACCTTAAACGCTCTGCACTTTTCAGCTCTCTCTTGTTTCTGAACTGCGACTTGGCGAGCCAGTCTATCCAAAGTAGACGCAACTTGGGCTTTCTGTCTATCAACCTGGTCGTCAATCTTTGCAAACACACACAGACAAACCGAACACTTCATTACAGACGTTTCCAAAATTGTACAGGTAGAAGATAAGACGCAGTGAGTGGACAACCCTGCAAAGCACATGCTATGCACAGCCAGTGCCAAATGACTGGAAAGGGTTGATGAAAACATACATATGTCAGAAACTGGACAGACCCACCGTCTCAGGAGGTGCCTTGTGCTCTTCATCTTCTCTGTCACTCAGCAAGTCTATGCATTCCAGCACTGGCCTGAGCGGACCCTCCTGTAAGGAAGGGGTTAAAAAAAATTAAATAATAAAGAATTTCAAACATAACTTTAAAAAAATGCAGTCACTGGTTGGGAAGGTGGATCTTTGCAGTCCACCACAGACCACCCATGCACATCTGCTCATATGGACTCAAAACTGTTTGTCCTCCCTGCATGTGAACACCCTCACTTTAGCGTTACGCTCGGTCTGTCCATATTTCATTTGTTATAAAGAGCAAAGTAAGTCCTTAAACTTGTTTGTCTCACTTTATCGTGATTGGCAATTGTCTTCTGTCATTTATTGGTTACCTATTTAGCACCTTTTACCTGATGTTTAAGCTACTGTACTGGTGAATTTCCCTGCAGAAAACAGCAAAATATCCAAAACAGGAGAAAACGGATGGCATCGACACACTGTTCACGTACAGAAACAAACTGCACCTCCTCCTCGGGGTCATCAGCCACAGGACAGGTAGCCATTGCGGCCGCTCACCTGTAAAGTCAACACACATGCACAGATTTACCTGACATACATGTTTTCATTTGGCATACGTTTTATTTCTTTTAAACGCCTAATAAGTCCATGTGGCCGGATGCTCCAACTGGATACAAATGTGAAACTCTAAAAAACCTGCATCCATGACACCACTTTGCTAAAAAGGACATTTAGGAAATCTGCAGACTTGTAAAGAATAAAAAATGATGGAAAAACTCGCACAATATTACAGAGCATTAACCAGGGTGCCATTACATGCACTAAACGGAAACGTCCCCCCCCCCCACTGTATCATGCAATTTAAAATCTATTTAGTGGGGAAAAGTGACGACTAAGCAGGTGACCATACTGTACCACTAACTTGACTGCAGCTTAGTAAAAAATAAAACCTGCGTGGAAAATAAACAAAAAAACCAATACAAATCACATACCTTAAAGATGCTTCAAGAAAACGAAGCCAAAATATCAGGTCAGCTGCAGTTTTATCACATGCTAACCGATGAATTACATTCTGAAATGGTTTTATTTGGAAAAGCACGCCCCACGCGAAGCGCGAATAAGAAGCAAAGCGCGGGATGCGGGCGCACAACGGCCTTCCGGGTGAACCCCCCCTCTCCCCCGCGCAAACGGAAGTAGCGCAACAGGAAAGCGCCCTGATCTCTGGGAAATGAAGTCCAAGTGACGTTGCGACGCAGGCTGCCTCAATACTGCAGTGTGCCTCGCGTTAACTCCACAAGTGGTTGCTCACCGTCAACGAGTCGTGCTGGTGTGGCTTAAAATTAGAGCCTTAAAACACCACGTTTCCCTTCCGCAGAAAGTGTCCCAGTAAAGAGATTTGTGCATTCAAATGCATTTAATATTTGTATATTGCAACACCGATTTAATATCAGGATAAGGACTCAATCAAATAAGAGGGCTGTGATGTCATTTTTAAAAAAATTCTACTTAAATAAATGGCTCCATTTATTAATGGTATCCTTCGCTGATGTTATTCGTTCGTACGTCAGAAACGAATGCACTATTTTGCAGCCAGTTTGCTTTATTTCTGCATGTTTGGCGTGTCATACGGCATTATCATTCGAAATAGCGATATGGAGCAATGAGTAAGTAGGTGGGGGGGTTGGGGGGTGGGGGCTGAGACCTTTAAATTCTTCTCTGCAGCGGCTTTGCTGAGCTCAGACGCAGATCCCCATGCTATGAGAAAACAGGGAAAAAAATCCCACATCGCAGGCTGGAGTGTGATGCTGAGTCATGGATTACTGCCTTACATCACCGAAATCAATAGAGCTCAAGGCTGCCGCGTAGCGCGGCTCCGAGAAGCTCCGCCGGACCGCCGTGCCGCGTCCATGCGAACATGTAACCGGAGCCGACCCCACCGCAGATTATAGAAGCTCCAGCATCAGCATCCGCCCGCAATCCCGAGCCGCGATGATCGCCGCGGCGTTCCTGGTCCTCCTCCGACCTTACAGCATCCAGTGCGTCCTGCTGCTGCTGCTGCTTCTGCTCGGAACCATCGCCACGATCCTGTTCTTCTGCTGCTGGCACCGCCGGCTCCGCAGCGGCAAGCATCCCATCAAGTCGGTGCTGTCGGGGCGCTCCAGGAGTCGCGGTGAGTGCGCACCTCCGCGGAGCCGGCATCCACCCTCCTCGCACCATTTTTCTCTCGTTTTCCCCCCCTTGTCGCGTCGCGACCTCCTTAGAGCACCGCGGCGTTTTGCGGGCGCAGCGCTTGGGATTTTGCGCCAAAGATTCATTTTCTGCGCAGACGGACACTGCGGCACAAATCCGGCCACCGCAGTTGTTGCTACAGCACACGCAGGACACTTTCGCGTCTTTTCTTTATGCAGCCGGTGCTTCTGCACAGCTCGCTTCGCCAGCCTCAGCCTTTTTGCATTCGCCAAATACATCCTTTTCTCCTCGATGGAGCAGCGCCGTTTGCCACCGGCAAAGTTTCCAAAATCACCCACCCATTTCCACCCTTGACAGATACATTTCGCATTAAACAATGACGTTTGTGAACGACAGATGCATGGCAACAGCTGAACGAGCACGGCCGCACATGTTTTTCGCGCCTTCCCAGAGAATAACAGGTAATTCTGGGCAAATAGAAAAGCCTGGAAAATACTAGAGCGTTCTTCTCGTTTGTTTCAGAAGTTGGTCTCCGGACGTATCATTTCAGATCAGAGGTAAATACATCTCTCCTGTTTGCCAAGGTCGTGGTGAGTCCTGTGTTTGCCTGTCATTTTTGTCAAATTTAACTGCCTGTTTATCTGTGTTTTTAACGGTCCATTTAGCCGCACTTTCGCAGTTTTAGAGCCTTCTGGCGAGCGGCGATTTTGCGAGACGCAGTGCGCATGCGTGCTGAATAAATAATATATTAGCAACTTTTTCAGCTTCAGTTTTCATGCTGCTAACTTGCATAAATCCTAGCTGTGGTAAGATTCACGACCAGTATGTTGTGAGATGTTAGCATCACACAGCGATAAGTAAGACACTGCCCTGGTGGTGTTGATGTTTCCAGTCTACCTGCACTTGATGCCCAAGTAAGATGTGCTGATGAGTGTGCAAAAAGGTATTTGTGCCATTATTGGGATAAATAACAATGACAGGTATAGAAAGACTACCAGGCCACCCATCCCCCACTTCCCGGCCCATGCGTCATGCCTTTGACAGGGTTACAGGCACAGCCCTCGCCATGCCCGTCGGAGCGCTCGTGTTCGAGTCCCAGAAGAAAACAAAGCTCTGGTGGAGATCCCCGAGAGCGACCAAGACACGTCGGCAGTGAGGAAGCGCAAGGTGAAGAAGAGGGTCCAGCCCGAATTCTACCAGTCTGTGCAAGTGACCCCAACGCGCAAACCTGTAGGTACCCTCCCCCTGCGCTGCTGTGTCCAAACACCCAGACCCGCTGCTCTGTCCCTGTGAACTCAGGCAAAAAGACAACATCAGACTCTAGTTATTCCGATGCTCCAGATTGTCTCTATTAAAATATACTACAGAAAATGTGCACTACCGGTTCATTTTTTAAAGTTCTTTTTGAAGCATCATCTCTGGCTATTTGTTTCTCAAGAGATACAGACACCTGAATAGTAAGTAGCTAAAAATAAACCCCACGTAGGGACTAGAAATGAAAAAATGTTGAAAAGAGACATGGATGGAGGAAGGAAATAATAAATTCCCTTTTAAGGGGTGAGTTGAAAGAAAACTACATTTTTACAAATAAATCTATGATAATACATTTCACTTAGCACTTCTAGCAATATGTTGATTGAACTTAAAAGAGCATTTTTTGCTCATGCAGCCTAATGTTGTCTTTTGTGCTGTTTAAATAGAACGGCAAGGTCACGGTCTTTGTATTTGGGGCAGCAGAAAGAAAACCGTGCCGTTTAGACATTTCGTAGCAGCTTGGCTGATGCACCGCCCGATACTCTAAGTGGCTAAAAGTATGTGGAGCCCCCCTTCTAAAAGCTGAGCTGATCTGTTTCAGCCACATCCATCCAGGATACAAACACATTCTAGACAACTGTGTGCTTCCAGCTTTGTGGCCACAGTTTGGGGAAGAAGAAGCTCCTTCCCTGCTCCAGCATGACTGTGACTCCCCAGTGCACAAAGGGAGCTCCATAAACACATGGTTTGCACAGGCTGGTGTGGAAGAACTCGAGTGGCTGCACGGAGCCCTGACCTCAGCCCCACTGAACTCCTTAGAAATGAACCGGTACACTGACCGTGAGCCGAGCCTTCTCGCCCAACATCAGCCCAACAACGTCACCGTCGCTATGGCGGCCGAATGGGCATAAATCCCCAAAATCTGGCGCAAGGCCTTCCCAGAAGACTGGAGGTTGTGTCCACATACTTTTGGCCGTATAGTGTATCTCTGTCTGTGAAATGATGCTAATGTTTTTTTCTGAGATGGCTGTATTAATTCAGGATGGCACATTTAGTTTTGGTCTGATACACAACCGGGTGCAGTTCAAACAGTTGGCCTAAAACAGACAAAGTGTGCCAAAAGATGTTTGCTGAACTGAAAACAAAGCTGAATAGATAGGCAGTTAATGGTGCATCCAAAATCTCAATACTCAGAAAGTGGTTATTTCACCCCTCCCCACTGATTCTGAATACAGTAAATGAATTTTTCAAGAACACCGAGATACTGAACACCGGTTTTATCTTCCAGCCAAGAACAGTTATTTTAGTTCTGTTTAACAGAGCAGTCAGTAACAGTTCAAAGCTTGAAAGCTTCAAAGTCTTGCCAATAAAACCCTATTCCGTGCAGATAAAATCAGGCATTATTTCAGCAGACTGAGCAATGTGCATAAACAGCACAGTCGCCCTTCATTTTTTATTGCGCTGTGCGATGAGGCAAATGCTGTTGCAAATGGGTGAGTCAGTCGATGAACGCTGTGATTTTTATTCATTTCTTTATTTACTGCGGTGCGTTCTGCTTTAATCCAGATTAAATGATGCTGCTTTAGTCTTTAAATTCAGTGTTTCTGCAGGATTGTGATCGAATCTGTTGCTCACGGCCATTGTCAGTTGTTTTTTTTTTTGCTTTGCTCTAAGTCTAATTTTAACCAATTTTATATTAAATATTCATTTAGCCACTTGATACTTACAAGTATAAAGCTAATTCGATCTTTTACTGTAGGATATTCTGAAATTGTATTTTTTAGTTTTCTTATTTAATTAACACATAACTGTTAAAGGCCAGTGTGTATAATAATAATAATAATAACGATAACAACAACAACAACAACAACAACAACTATTATTATTATTATTATTATTATTATTATTATTATTATTATATATTTTTTTTATTGTTGTTATTATTACTGAGGTCGGTTCAGATAGCCTAACTCTGCAAGCTGCTTTATGGCCCCTGGGCAGTGTTGTCATTTTCTGGATGCTTGAAAACACTGGATCGCTGCGGCCACCCCCCCACATCGCTCCTTGCCATGAAATGAGGATTTACCCCTTAATGATAATAACTTGACTCTTATTTGTTTGTGAGACTGAGGTCACTGAAACATTCATCCATCTGTTCATACATCCTCCCATCCATCCATCCATCCATCTGTCCATCACCAATAACAGCTTGTCCAGTTCAGGGACGTGGTGGTCTACAGCCTGGCAGGGTCATTGAGGATCATGTAAACAAACCATAGCTGTAACAAAAATGACATGAAATATTTTTCTCTGCATCATGTATTTGAGAACTTGACATATTTGTGTGAATGTATACTTCAGTTGTCAGTTACTATTGGCTTTTTATTTAAATATGCAAAAATAAATAATGTGTTTAAGGAGAGGCACGCAAACTGAAACAGGCAACCACAGGTTTATGAGAGAGGTGTAAATTCTCTAGCAACCTAGGAAACTGAGGCAGTCAATGAAAATTTGAAAAGGGCAGCAAAATGTTTGCCAGCAGCCTGCTGGGCAGCTCGGGCTGTTGGGTAGGAACATGGTGCTCCACCACGACGGATTCCAACTGTCCTTACTTCTGTGATGAAGCACCACAAATGCTGTGTGTATTTGCACAGCTCTGATGTTTGGGAGGGCCGTGGAAGAAGGACGGCTATTTTATTATGTATTCATTTAGCTGATATAACTTACAATGTTAGGTATGCTCAATAAATCACATAAAGTTATATATTCATACAGGTAGGTATTTTGTACTGTAGCAACTGAGGGTAACCCAGAGCAACTGAAGGTGATGAAGAGAACTGTAGAGGAGTCCTATTCAAACCAGGTCCTTTGAATGTAAAGTGAGGGCCCTAACCATGATGCCACCTGCTGGTTCATGAATTGGAGTGTTGACTTCTTCATTATGGTCTTCTTACAGTAGGAAAGTAGCGGTGCATCACGGGATGCAGATGACAAGTCAGGATGTCAGTATGGACTACAGCCAGCGCAATGGGATGGAATGAGTGGGCTCGGACCGCGCCAGAAAAATGCACCACACATCCTAACAGAACTGTAATGGTAGAGGCTTTCCCTGAAATCCGTGGCCTCGGGAAGTTTTAAATGATCCGGAAATTACATTTGTTGTGGGATGGCTCTTCAGAACGAATGAGTAAGCTCTACCAGCCACATATGGCTTTCGGTAATTCCATATCTCGTTCAGGTTTTCTGGCACATTCTGCAACTTTTTGGTGGTTCACTTTAGGCAACATCTCTTCCCCAGTGACTCCTGAGCAGTAAGATGGTTCTTTTTTAATATTTAATCTTTTTGCTAAGGTTCTGATGCAATTTGAATAAATTAAAGATTTTTCAAGCAGGCACCGCAGGGCAGATGGTTCGGTTCCAGCTTCTGCTGTGTCTATGCAACATTTGAATATTTTGCTCATGTTTGCGTGGGAGTTGTGAGGAGCGATGGTGTCTCCTGTCTGTGGGATCCCCTTTCTTGCACCATGTGTTTGTTTCCAAATCGGCAGGAAGTCTCCTGGATGGAGCGCTGGATTAATGCAAAACAAATTGGGTCGGTGAATAATTTCGCTTCACCTAGTTGTGATTTCATATTTTTTCATTCATAAAAGAAAATGACCTTTTTCGCAGCATGAGTGGGTTTCGGGATTCCTCGCGTTAACTATAGTTATATATTATGCATATAATTTGTGACTTTTATGTACAGCACATCTAAACACCTAACCTTTCTATTGCTTTAGCACCTTAGCTGCCGTCATTGACGGACTTCTACAAACCGCCTGCAATGAGCAACTGGGGAAATTCATGGCACAGAATACACAATGGCACTTGCCCCTGGCCTGGATTAACCAACTAACAAGTGGGACACATTTTTAAATTTAATGTTAACCCAGATATGAGGAACTGCAGCTAAGGATGTGCATATTAACAGAGCACTCGGGGGGGGGTAATGTGCCTGAATATCTGCCGTATTATTGGCTATGTAGCAGTTTTTTATTAGTCAGTGGACCAAGTGAGACTGCATAACTGGTTATGTACAGTATGATAATGATGTTATGTCATAGTTTGTCATTAGAACAGAAAGCTACATAAATTAATGGATGTTTGGAAAGAAGATTAATCTGGTAGTGGTTTTCAAGCACTGTTTTTTTAGGGCCCCACTGACCCGCTGCTATAGAAAACTGCATGATCTGGAGTTCCCCCCTGTCAGTTAGTCAGTCAGTTTCCTGCCCGCTTTTCCTGGTAAGGGCTGCAGGGGACCCTTATTGTTTACAGCAAATGTAAAATAAGAGGTTGCGCACTTACTAAAATAGGCGCGAGGTGTCCGAGTGCTTTAGTTTAAATCCTGCCATTGTGAGTCAGATAGGGCGGTGATTAGATTTATAATCTGGAGGCTGCTGGATTGAACCCCCTGCCATAATAGATTGATCCAATGAAAATACATCACTGGGAATAATATTTAATGTCTTCTCTGTTTAAAGAAAACAAAGGGGATCTCAGTGACCAAAAATAAAGATGTTTTATTATATTTCACAGTTTTGGGAAAAAAAATATTTCCATGGAAAATAGATTGTGGTTGTTGTTGATTGAACTGGATTTTCTGAAAGGAGTAAACGGCATTCGTAATGCACGTCTACCTCGGTTTAAAAAGAAAAGGTTGCAAGGAATGAAATTCGAGTAGCCGTGGCACCGTCCTCAGAGCTTTTATTAAAACCCTTTATTTATGGGACACTTTTGTCCAAGGCAACTTAGATGAATATACTGTCAAGTGTACATTGATTTGATCGTTTATACAGCAAGGTATGGGATTACTGTTATTATTATTTGGCTGATGACCAAACAGGTTATTTTGTCATTATTTCATATTTGCCTTTTTAAATTAGGGTCGCACTTGTGGATTTTTTTTTTTAGAATAGTTTAATTTATACTACAGCACAATAAATATATTTTTAAGAAATAATAGTGGTTTTATTCAGTGAATTTGATAACTCTTGGGCGTTTGGTGAAAGATTTAAAAACAGGTTTTTTGCAGTGTGTTTGTCGCCCCCTAGTGAGTGGTTGCCGTAACACAGTTTGGGGGTCAGACCCGCACGTGGCTGAGTTGCTCTGCCTTCCATTTTGATTTTGAGAAATGTCAGAGGTTTTAGCAAATTTGTATTTTTTGTTTACTTTTTACATGGGGGAATACGATTTTGTTATATTTATTTTCATTTTATAGCTATTCAGACCTTACCAAGATCCATGTTTAACATGGATTCATCATATAAAACAATTAATACACATAATTTCCAGTGTGGCAAGATTTAAAAAAAAAAAAAAAAAATTTTATGAGTTAGAATATTTGTCAGTTTCATTGTTTTGAACTTTATCATATGTTGGCCAAATTATGAAATACTGACTTCAGTGTTTGTTGACCATTGGTCCTGTATTACATATTTTTTCCTTTTTTAATTTTTAAATAAAAGGCACCAGTCCATACAAAGAAATTAAGCAGTATTACTTAAAAAGCAAAATAGTTATCGTTGAACTTTAAGATATTTAAGAGATTTTGTGGTGTTGTCCACATATCAGTTCATTATGCTGTTAAATTAGTTTCAGATTGATTTTAATATTTTATGCAGTGTTTCTAAGTTAGAGCTCCTGACAGTAGCATTATTGGAAATTTCAGAGTGTCGACTGAGCTGTGTGTGTGTGTGTGTGTGTGAGTGTATGCTTGGAGACCGGATAAAGACAAAGGCAGTGTGTGAGTGTTCCACAGGATGTGTCCTTCCTTTTCCCTTGTTTCTTACTAGCTTCTCACATCACCCTCAAGAACAACATGTGTACAGAAGCATATAAATTATTATTAACTCACGAGCACGGAGGTGAAACATCTGGAACAAAACAATACATGAATACATTCCTTTTTTAAAATGCTGTTGTGCACGTTCACTCTCGTCTGCGCACTTTCCAAAGTCAAGTAACGCTTTACATTTTAGTTTATTTGATGGCTGCTTCGTGGAGGTTTAGTCCTCTTAGTATCACTGAAGAACTGATGGACCCTGTGTGTCCATGGGGGCCAGAACATGTTTATTTTTCTGGTTTCAAAAATTCAGCACTGTGTGGAGGAGGAGGAGGACCGTGGCTGGAGGTTTGGGGAGTAGACGGACCTGGCCGAAGATGCGTGAAGCTTTCCGTGGGACCCCCCATCCAGAGGAGTGTGGCAGGAAGGCCGTGCTGCCCCTGGGGGGGGAAGCGTTTCTTCAAACAAGTTCTACGCATTGTGCTGTCTTCACTGGCGTAGGAGCAAAAACACTCACGGCTTGAAGATGTAAAGATGTTTCATTTATTTCTAAGTATCTTCTGATTGTTTCAGTTGCTCAGTAGAGTCTGACTCCCGTGTGACCTCATGGACTTGAGCATCCATTCCTGCCAGTGATCTCCTCCAAGCAGATACTCATTACTTCAGTAATACTGTCTATCCCTCTTATCCCCCTTCATCCCCTTCTACTGCTCTCAATCTTTCCCAGCATCTTCTCCAATGAGTCCTGCCTTCTCACTATGAGTCTGAAGTATCTGAGAGCATTTCTACTTACTTTTAGTGACCGCTCTGCCTTTATTTCCTTGAGGATCAGCTGATTTGTTCTGCTGCAGCCCAGTGGACCCTCAGCAGTTTTCACCAACACCGCAGCTTAAAGGCGTTCATTCTCAGATGTTCACTCTCACGGTGTAGCTCTCGCTGCCATATGTTACCACAAAGAAGGCCATAGCTTCGACACACAAACGTTTGTTCACGTTGAGATATGTCTCCTGTTTAATATCTTGTCTAGATTTGTCATTGTGCTCCTCCCAAGAAGCAAGTGCCAGAGTCAGCATCTCTAGAGATCTTTGACTGCTGAAAAAGTCAGTCACTCCCACCGCTTCTCCTTCATCTATTTGCAGAGTTGTTAGGGTTAGGTGACATCATCTCAGTTTCTTGATGTTGTGCAACAGACCAGTTTTTCTCCTTCTTTCATCTAAGGGCTCCTGAAATCCTCCCAGTGCCATATATCTGAGATTGTTCCTGTTTCTAACTAGCGATATTAATTCCAGCATTCTTTGATTCATAAATTTTATGAGGCTTTTGCAGAAGAGCTGAAAGTTCACAATCATCACAGAAAAATGGGCAAAAAGTAAAATAAAAACCTCAGGAGGAAAGATTTGTTCTGTCAGTTGGTGTCAGCTGTCTTTTAGGAAACATCAAGCATGTTCCACCTGATTTGTCTTTTAAAACACAAGTGTGAAGTTAGGTTAGGTTATAATCTAATTTGGCATGACATACAAATACACTCTTTAACCTGAAAGGAGATTCAAAGGTAATGGCTGTATCTGGTAATAATTTCCATTGGATTATGAAGCATGGGTATATTTTTATACAGAAAGTGTCATAAAATCATATAGTGACATTTCATCCTTTTCTTCTTAATGCAATAAATACCACAGGCACTACAACAACACTCACAGAATTGGCATGCATAAATAATATCAAGTTATATGAGTGGTATCACAGCAAAGATTTCTATGATTTTCCTTCTTCGCTATCCTCTACTAGCATAGTGGATAACCACACGGTTATTGTATTTATAAGGAAATGGTGAAATGCTTGTTTCATATTATCCCTTCGGGTTACATATTTCAATCATTTGAATGGATATCCCATAAATGTGTCAAAAAGTCTTTAAAAGAACACTACAAGTTTGACTTCACTCCTGACTTCACTCCCAGATAGCTGTTATGTATAGTGGGTAAGGTTTCCGTGCTGTGCAGTACAGTGATGCTATTGTTCTCTAATGACTTTTGTTTAGTGATGTTAGTTTTGCAGCGCAGGAAGCATGTCACCTGATGATAAACTTCTTCTAAATGGGTCATTACTGATTTCTTGGAGGTTTACATTCAGCCTGTTGAAACCATTTGCCTGGCAAAGACATCACTAAAGCCTTCAAAGTATGCTGGTGGCTGACTAAGGAGGAGGATTTTGGTGCACATCACAAACATTCGCATTACAAATTCAAAATATCAAACATGTTCCAGCTAATTTGTTTTCATGTCTATTTGCTTCAAACCCCCATTTTCTAAACATTTTTTCCTGTTGCAGAGTGAAAATTACCTGCATTTTCAGATGCAGCCATTAGTTGGCAGTAAAATTTTGGACAAACAGAAAAGAATTAGAAACGGTTTTAATTCCGCTTGCACTGACCGTGTTTACAGTGGGTGTAGGTGTATGGACTGAGCATCAACATGATAACAAACTACATATTTTTAGGATGAACTGTTTAGTCAGCACTGAATGAAACTTCATGAACAGAAAGTATTTTTTGATTTTAGTTACTTGTAATTTGTTTTATTTTTAATGCCAATTTAAATGTTAAAACAAAGTTTTTCAAATACAGTGTATTTTTAATTGCGTCTCCTCCCAAGATTTTTACAGAACCTAACGCATAAACAAACCGAGGGACATCAGTGTCATTAAGCTTCCCGTGAATGTGTTGATAAAGTTGACCGTGACCACATGCTGACAAACGCTAAATGCGTTTGTGTGATAAATCATTCAACACTCAGGCTTGAACTAGAAGTTATGGAAGACGATATTTACAGTAATTTAAAATTAAAATTTTAGCTTAGTTTCAAGTTTATAGGATGTGCATGTTCTTTCTCTGGTTCTGGAATAGGCTGTTCACCACCATGATCCTGCAGTAGACAAATGGTTATTGCTGATGGATGGATGAAACTGTCTCAGAATCAATCAATCAATCTATCTATCTATCTATCTATCTATCTAGTAAATGAAGGGATATCTATATTATGTTGCATGCACGCACGGAAGTAGGAAATTTAATCCTATGCCCTGTATTCTGTTAGAATGAACATGATGTAATTTGAAATTTGGTTTGCTGTGTGGTTCACTCATAACTACAAGCGTAGTCGTGCTGATCAAGGTGGTCAGGGTTCAGTGCAGGCGGTGTTCCTTTCATACCCATGAAAGGAACTCAATGGAGTGACCTGTGAATTTATTTCAGTGGTTTAAGTTTAAAGGGATGTAATTGAGCGCATGACTTACAGTTTGGCTTTCATGCTTGACAGGACCTGAAAGAGCTCAACATCTGTGTCCTCTGGCTAAATGTGGTTGCTGTGTGTGCAGAGCTACAGTGTGGTTGGACACTGTGGGCAGCCTGTCCACTGGAACACGCCGCGCATCCATCCATGTTTGGAAGTGCACTGCAAGGGGATGTTATTTTTTGTAGCTGTAGATACTTCACCACGATTGAATCACATCACCACGATGGGGTTAAAGACATGCCCTGCGGTTTTGCAGGCTCGCAGATCCGACTGCATATCCTGCTCCTGCTGGGCCACACCCTGTCCCATGTGTTTGTTCCATTGCTGTTGCTTCCGTTCACCGTGGCACCAAGTCATTTTGTATTCGGCACTTTGACCGACACCATATTCATAAACAAATCGGAAATCTGAATAAGCAAACATCTCGTACCCACAGGCATTATCAACAGATGAATTTATGGAATCTATTTTAGCCATTTGTCATAACTTGCACCAGAACTAGTTTTACATGAAAGAAAATAATTAGGGCAGCTCCGCTTCTGCAATGCTCCTATAAGCTGAAATAATGGAAAATGCCAGTAATGGGTAACACACACTGCTAATAACTTGTCAGCTCTTTTCAACAGCATTCAAAATTGATCTCACCTTATGGCTACATCTGGTAATATTAGGCATATTTGTCCCTGGTCTTTGCTAGAACAGAAAACACGCAGCAATTGGTTGTTAAAGATATGTACCTGTAACCATCCTGTCTCCTATTTTTGATTTTTTTTTTTTTCCGGAATGTGCGTTTCTTTTTTACTTTAAGGGTGTATGTTCAGCTTAAGTGAGATGTCCAATTTTGCTTTAAGCAGATGACAGCATGTCAGCTAGTTTACCTACAGGTACAGTATTTTTGTCATCTTTCATAAACACTAAAGATAGCATAAAATTTAAGGAACACAGGAAACTTGGAAGGGTGGCTTGGGGTCACCGCAAGTATTGCTGCTGCCGCACAGCACCTGGGCTGTTCAGGTGCTGGTTTAAATCCAGCACAGTCGCTGTGGGGTGTGCATGTCTGTGCAGGCTTCTTCCATGTGCTCTGGTTTCCTCTCACAGTCTAAACGCCTGTGTTTCAGGTAAATTGGGTCACTGCAGACTGCCCATAGTGTGTGAATGTATGAGCTACTGTGTGTGACCCATCTTGGGGTGGACTAGTGTCCCATTCAAGGTGTAGTTGCCTAGCCCAGTGATTCTGAGACAGTATTCACACAAGCAACTAAGAATAAATAACTTTTGATTTTCGTTACTTTTCATTTTTCATGCCTTTCTTACTCTTCTTATTTTGCAAATTCAACTGCTACACCCTTATCACTCATAACAACATAATAATAGTAAAACAATAGATTCTGTAAGTGTCTCAAGTACAGCTATAATGAATAAAGTAAATGTTTTATTAGCTTTGACGTAAATTAAATTAAAATTAAAACTAATGTAAAATGACCAAATAAATAAAAAACGCATAATCTCCTGAAATTCCCATTTATGGCCGAGTAGTTTAGCTGTTAAACAAGTGCAATGTTGAATTAATCCAGTCCCACATTTCTACTCTGTTGAGGCTCAGTTTTACTGTCATCGAATGGGCGGACTCGGAAGCACGGGCAACTTTTGCTCCGCAACAATTTCTCAAAATGAACAAGTGAAGAAAATGCAGTAAATCATAAAAACAGCAGAAGAAAGAATACGTCTATATCGTAGGAAATGTTTGGAGGTAATGTAAGAACCGGGTTTATAAAATACGTATAATCCGAGGCACAGCGGGTGCGGGAATTTATCTCGGTGGGCATAACCCTAACCCTAACCCCCATTTACTGGTTTATAATTCCAGTGGGGAGTGTTTCAAATATTTTCAATCCCTGATATGTCTACCAAACTGTTAGGCCGCAGTATATCATTTCTCACCTCCGGTTTGCTCGGTTTATTTTTACAGAACCCTCTTTTTATCAGTGTAGTCTGTACAAGGAATGTCAGAATTAGTGTTGTATAAATACAGTATATACTAAAAAACTACATATCAGAATGTATATTTCATGAAATAAAGGTATGAATATACTGTATATTGCTATTGTATATGAATATATGTCAGTAACAGTTCAGATAAATATTAGATTTATTGTTCTTATAAATATTGCATATATTATTTTATAGTTAATCCGAATTATTGTTACGCAATGGCTATAGTGAATTGTGTACGTGAGGACGCTATTGAAAAAGCGAATAAAAGGCGTTTGGGCGTCAGTCTGCCTCGGCGGGCGACGGCCGGACAAAGGATCGAGAGGACGCGGCCGCATCACGAACCGGGTTTCACGCCGTCACGTGGCCTTCCTGGGGGGCGGCCCGAGCTTCCGAACCTCCGTGCACGCGTCCGCGGGCGGGCTGTTGTGGGGTTGGAGCCCCGAGCGGAGCCGAGCCGTCCGCCGTGCGTTCCGACTCTCGCTCGCCAATCCGTGCGCGCTGTCTGCGTGGATCCGACACCGCCACGCCCGCGTGGGGCGGCTTGCGGAAGGGGCTTTGTGGGAAGGGCGTGGCGCGGCGCGGCGCGGCGCTCTGGATGGATGCTGGAATGAAACGACACAGCGGCGGGGCAGCGGGAAATAAGGCGTGAGGGATCCGCGGCGCCGACACCATGTACACGGCGGTGAGTCCATCCCGCGCCCTGGCGGGGGAGCCCCACGCACGCACACGCACACACGCACACGGTCGCGCTCGCCCACGCCCACGCCCACCCACCTTCTGCCGGGAGCGTTTCTGCTCGTTGTGTATTTATGACCGAGGGCGGCCGAGCGCCGGTGTTGTTTCTGGTCCGGTGGTGAGCAAGGATGGAGCCGCGTTCGTGTCCGCATGACTGCTTGCATTGAGTCGCCAGCGAAAGAGAAACAAAACGCCGACGCTGTTCCTTCTCATTGTCCTCCCTCCGCCGCTGTCGCGGCCACAGAGCTCCGGATCCGGGAACGCGTCGCTGCGCTGCTCCATGTCCTCCTCGGCCGACCTGTCGGACGACGGCGACGACGGGAGCTTCAGGTCGGGCTCCGTGTCGCCGGCGCCGGGGGACACGCTGCCCTGGAACCTGCCGCGACACGAGCGCAGCAAACGCAAGATCCACGGCGGATCCGTGCTGGACCCGGCCGAGAGGGCAGTGCTGCGGATCGCCGGTGAGTGGCCCTCTTTTACTACAGTAAACACAGTACAGACGCGCGGAAACGGCTGGAAAAGCAAAGCCGCCGTCTTCACTGCTGAGCCCAGGGCGTCTGGCTTTGGGCTGTCGTGCGGGAACGCGCATGTGGAGGAAATCGCCTGTACAGGTCGCAACACTGCCATCGATTATTTCCATTTTTTGTTACCGTAGGATCCCAGCTAAAAAGCTGTGCATTATATTTATTGAAAGCAATTGTTTTCTGTCTCTGCGGTGTTGGTGCGAAGCGAGTGTTCGGTCTCAGTAGGCACTGGCCGTTAAACTGGCACCGATTGTCAAAATGCGCTGAGGAATATAGGAGATATCAGTCAAAATATAGGAGGAGATTCGGTTTGCACTGCTGGATATGGAAAGATGGTTATATACATTTTTTTAAAAAGCTTTGGGTCTCAAGTATGGCTTGTAGTACAGTGCAGTTTTCACGAGGTGCAGATTATTGCTGAAATATATTTTTTTCACATGTATTGTGGGTTTTTTCGCTTTGCACAGCTGGGGATTTAATGCTCCGTTTGGGTTGGCGACTGACATGGAGCTGTTGTGCGTTTTCTGAATTTCTTGGCCGTTTGCGCTCAGTCGGTATCGATGATGCCGAATTATGCCAGACGCCTTATTCCAGGGCTCGTGTGCCGATCGAATACTGATCAGGCACATCGATCAACCTCGAGGAGACAAACGTCGCTGAGGCTGAATAAGGCGTCGTTCTTTATGCACGGGATGGACGGGAAGCCGGGAACAAGACGTCTGGCTGCAGGGACACAAAAATTGTTTCGTAAAATAAAAACCGATCTGCTGAGAAACAATAGGTCATCGCAGCGAGGCGTTCGGTTTTGAGGTGCGGTTGCCACGACGCCCGTGGAAGCTGCGCGTATCACAGAATGGAAACGGTGGATCGACCGCGTCCCGTTTCTTGTGATCGCGACAAAAGGCATTGTTTATTTGTGTGCCACCGTGTGCCATGAAGCCGTGGTCACGTCGTGGCGTTTCCCTGAGGTGGCTGCTGCCTGCTGTGTCGAACCTCGGACAGGAGGGATTATGCGCTTTTGCACACAAAATAATAATAATAATAATAATAATATTTATTAGCATGTAGCCCTCATAATGATGACTAAACCCTGTGCTTAGTACTGTTTGCAAAATAACAGGGGCATCAAGTTAGCAAAATGCATTTGACAACAAGATACACGAATGTTTTACGACACCAATTTTTCGTTTTATTTTGCGTGACATTACAGCTGTAGGGTGTAGCGCTGTGTTGTGAATGCTGTGCTTTGCATAGAAAATCGTGAGCAGATATCGCTGGTGTCTTTTTTAAATGTCAATAATATTTGTGAAAATGGCCATTCGTTGTTAGTTGAGTCTATGTTAATCCGGTGGTTTCATTTCGAAGCGTTTACCCCAACGTTTGTCTTTATTCTAAAGCCAGTTGTGTGGAACTCGGGGTTCCGCGGAATGGAGGGGCATTAGGACCTGCGCGGCAGTCTGGACTGTCGGCCCCTTTTCCACGAGGACACGCGTGGATCCGGCAATAAAGTCGCCATGAGGTGTAATAATGGATTAAATGGGTTTTTTTTATTAGGTTTTAATTTAAACCATTTTAACGTTCAATAGGGTTGTACCCCGAGTTGCTATTTATTCTATAATCTTGAGAAAAAATGACAGCTATTAATCTGAAAAGGGAGACTCCTTCGCAATAGGAAGGTTTCGGTTCGAATCCCATTCGTGCTCAAGTGCCGCGGATCCACAGCAAAATCGTGCTCAGTGAGTCAGCGAAACAAATGATACCCAGAGCAGAGCGGTTTGTGGGCACAAGAGGCCCGGCGATGTCGCGCAGACCCCCGCGATGAGCCGAGAGCATCGGCGGCGTCGCAGTGGTCGTCGACAGCGTTAACCGAACCGGGAACGGAGGGGCGGGGGGGGGATGAGTGCGTGACGCAGGCGCACTGCGGCCGCTCGGTAGGGCGGGACGGCGTGTTGTCTGGCGTCCCGGAGCGGAGCGGTTCGGACTTTAATGGAACCGGGGAGGAAGTGGTCACTGCTGGGGAGGGAGGGATGGAGGGATAGGGATAGAGAGAGGGAGAGAGGGGCGTTTCCTTTAATAGACACGCTGGTCACTCTCATCCCTCTGCGGCTCACAGCTCCAGTCTCTCCCCCCGGGCCGCCCGCCCGCCTGTCCGTCCGCTCGCGAATGCTGGGCTCCTCGATCCCCGGCTCCATGGCTCATTTTATAACTCCGGCGCCTTACACGCTGGTCGACGAGAAGGACTACCTGCAGGCGTACGAGGACGTGCTTGAGCGCTACAAAGGTAATGCCCCCCCCCTTCTTGTTCGATTTGCGTCCCGATCGACTTGGGGTAGAACTGCGAGCCGAGCCGAGCCCGAAATAGCGCTGCCGGCCGGGTAAACAGGCTCTTGCTGCGCTTTAAAAAAAAAAAAAAAAAAAATACAGCCACTTTCTGTTGTGAGGGCATGTTGCTGCAAAGACCAAAATCCCGTACCTAATAAAATTATTACAATTTATTATTATTATTATTATTATTATTATTAATAATAATAAAGTAACATGCGTTTATCAGCTATGCGGATAGTAGACACCCTGTCCAAGTGTTCATGCTTTTAAGGGCAGAGGTTGACTGATGGTTTGGAATAAAATGGTTTGTTTCGTAGAGAATACATTTTTTTTTTTTTTTTTACTTCTTACTGCTTATGTCTGGAACATGAATCCTGGATTACGGAGCCTCTGTGTGCATTAAGTATTTATAAACCGCTGCAGCACACTTACAAATTCTAGCCTGGTTCAAAATATTTATTTTTTCTTACCTAGATGTTTTGTTGTAGTATGTTTTGCGTCATGACGTTTGCCAACATGCGAGATGAAGATGGTGGGGAGGCGGCCGTGAAGAAACCGTCTGCCCAAGTAATGAGCGCACGGCCCGGGGCTGCGATTGAGACCCATTAGCAACGGAATATTAGTTGAAAAGCCTCCACGAACCGACATCCGCCCGGAACCCCTTCTCCCATAAGCGTGCACCGGCTAGCCCTATTGCATTCTTTCCTGGCCCGCAGCCAGCTTGATAAATATGGCAAATGTGCAAAAGACATTAGCGTTTCTGTCGGTCTTGCGTAGAGCATGAGATCATTGTTGAACCCACTGGAAGCCTGAGATTTGGTGGAAAACTCTGACAATGAATAGGAGTGGGTGTCCACACTGAGTATTGTCTTGGTTTATCAGCCTAAAGTGGGGCCGCTCTGTCCTTGAACAGAGCAGCATGTGGGGGAACGCGGTTGGGTGTGCAGGAGAAAGACATGGATCTCCGTGGATTTCTAGTCCTTCTCCCCCAGGCCTGGTGTCAAGTATAAGCACCGAGTTGGATTTTCTGTCAGCTGTTGACAGTCATAACTGAGAGACCCTCAGCTGTGCTGGGGGCTTAGCTGCCTGGGCTGGAGTCTAACGGAATTACATTATGTAGCTCCATGGAATCCATCCTTGGGAGTTGCCAAGTCAAACTTTGAATGCAAACAAAGGCCCTCGCTGCCTGTTTAGTCGTTGGCTCTGCATGACTTTCAGAAATCCCACCTTTTCAGTATTAGCCACTTTAAATGGTAACATATTAACTTGCGGTTTGGAGTCTTTTTCATTTCCAAGCATATCTTTTTAAATTGTACCGATAAGCTGACAAACGGTCACTTTTGGGACCAACTGACCTTATACGTAATGAACTTCTCATTAAACAGCAACGTATTTGAAGAAAGAAGAAATGTCAAGCCTGTTGCTTTAGAATCTCCATGTTATTGTAAGGAAAAAAGATGGTCAGGAGGTGTTTCCTTCCAGTGGCACAGCGCAAAGCTCCTGCTGATGCTTTTCTGGATTTCTTTTGTCAGGATAATTCCATTATTTTATTTGGGGATCTGTGCTGACATTTAGAGATAATTTGGTTTGAAACAGCTGGGCTCACATGGCTCAGCGTACGGCCCTCCAGCACGTGGAGTCTTGTGCTGTTGCCATCCAAGGAGAAGTTCATGGGCGCAGCACAAAAAAGCTGCACACTTCACTTTGCAGTTCTTCAGCCTGAGAAATCAGAATAGCAGGAGGAACTTTGGGGGCCGAGAAGATGTCAGGTTGGGTTGTGCAGCACAGAAGAGGAGCCGCTCACCGGCGGAGCGCATTTCACACGTGCTTCCACATTTATGTTGGCTGTTATGAGCTGTCAGGTTGTTAGTCACATAAGAAGCATCTTGTGATGGATGAGACAGGGTGCAGCAGATCCAGCAGTGACTCTGCAGATCCCATGTACTGTGGGCCTCTCTCTCTAAGCCTAGCATAGCATCTTTGTACAACACAGGCTCATGCAATGTGTGGATTATAATGATGGTTTTGAACAAAAAAACTGTTCAGTGCGTGGGTTGTGCAGAGAGCCAACACAAGGCACGCGCTGCGTATGTTGGGTTATAATAGCCACGCTTTTGATAAATAAGACGAGTAAACAATATGCTGAATCACAGCAATGGCTGCACTCACACAGGGTAGCTCTGTTCAGTTCTCTGCAACACATCAGTGTCATTTGAAGAACGCCTCTGTGTGTTTGTGTCCCAGGGTTGTTTTTGTGCTCCTTATTTGTTATCATCTATTCCCACACGAGGTAAAGGATGACCATGGCTAAAATTATAGTTTTTTTTTTTTTTTTTTTTTTTTTTTTTTGAAACTTTATTTTTCTGAAAGCGCCTTTTCAGTGTTGAAATCCAAGGCTTGGGGGCATTCTATTAATCGCTCCTTCCGTGAGGTTTACAGCAGTAAGCTTCTGTAGGAGTTGTTTTGAAGCAAACTGTAGTGTTGTCTCAGCGCAAAATGCTTTTTGAGATGTTTGACAATTTTCAGAGTTTTATTTGTTACAACGGAGCGCGCCTGCAGTTGTGCGGAGTCTATGACAAGATGGAAGAATAAAATATTTAGGGATATGTAAGGGGTCGGGCTCATATTTTTCTGAAGTTCTTGTATAAATCAGTTAAGGAAAAATTAATGTGAGATTGCTGATTTCCTTGGAGAGCTGCGTTTGACAGGAAGGAGCTGGGAGAACTCATTTTATTTCAGTCTTGCTCATTTCTTAACTGACACAGCAAATGATAACGCTTCTTACGTTTAATGTGTTTTGTGCTTCTTTGATCGAATCCAAAGCAACAAAGACTGGGGAAAAAAATGAGCCAGATCGCTCATTTCTTATCTGACAATGCTTATTATTGATAAATGATAATGCTGTTATTATTATGTGTTCATGCCTCTTTATAATTGTAGAAGTGTAAATAGGTTGTAGGTATTTCAGCATAGGTGTGTATAAATATCACATATATAAAGAAAGTGTGAGTTATGGAAATACTGTTTTAAAGTTTCATTGGAATTGAAACATATTGTTAACTTTTTTGTAATTCATCTGCGATATTTTTAAGGGAAACTCTGTATAGAAAGTTGACAAATGAAATAAAAGCAACAGAAATGTGTAGAAAGTACGTAATTGTGTTTTTTGTTCTTTAGCATAGCAACTCGCGCAAATTGACTAAGTTTTAATTCATCCATGTTTGTGATAAATGGCAGCAGCGTCGTATTGAGTGTAGTTTTACGGTGGAAACATTCCTGAAATGGATTGGTCGTACTGACGGGAAGTGGAGACACAGTGGCACAGCTGTTCTGGAAACAAAGAGCCTCAGACAAAATGTCCCACTTTCACTGTATTCCTTGACTTTTCCTCGCCTGGTGGTTTTTTTCCTTGAGATTCCAGTCTTCGTACAAGTAGGGAGACTGTAGCTATGGGTCAGATGGTCTTAGAATGGCTGTGAAGCTAGGACTGCTTAAAAAGAAGGCAGCGGGGGGAAACATCTATTCGTCATCGTATTTTATCGGTACCATTTTTTCTTTGACTGGCTGGATCAAGTACAGCTAGTACAAGTTTGAGGCCTTCGTGGACGGCACGTATCTCCTGACATCTGCAATGGAACATATTACCGGCTCTCAAATCAGACCCGGCCAAGAGTCAGCCTTTCTCATTTGGTTCTCTGTAGGAAATAATGGAAAATGTCAGATAACAGTTTGCACCTGGTGCCGATTGATCGGCCACTCTGTGAAAATAGCGGTGAGAACAGCGTTTAACCTATGACCGTTTGCATCAATATGACGTGTTTAACACAGTGTACCGCAATCCATCAGTGTCCAAACTTTCTATATCGGAATTTTCGCTGTAGCCGCTCTTGAAAATGAATACCTAAATATTGGAACCCGGACATAAACTTTTGCTATAACACATTTTATCTGGAGCTTATCCATAAAAGAGCAAACAAAATCAAAATAAATAAAAAATACATTATGATAACACACAACTGAAATAAAAACTATATATTGTAATAAACTGCATTGTGTGCTGCTATGAATTCATGTGGCGCAACATTTGCTTTGTCCAAACACCTTTAGGCTGTGTCACCGTGCATAATAAACCTATTTCTATAAATGTCCTTTGTTTTGGCAAACAAAGACAAGGATGCTGCAGGTTATTTCGATACATGTCTTTCGTTAATTCAACATTTCATAACACTGAACTCTGGTGCCAAACTCCGGTGCCAAACCCCGCCATGTCCCTCTCATCTCCGGTGTGAAACACCACAGTGGCACTAGTGGCGGCACTAACATGCAAAATGTCCTATACTGTACATGCTTTACTATGCGGTATAAACATGCAAATGAATGAGAACATCGAATGATTTCTATTTTGGTAACTGGTGTTTGGAGTGTTTTATCAGACTGAAATGAAGGGTTGACAGATATATATATTTTCAGCTGGGGTGGAAGCACACACACACACTCATATATATATATATAAAATTAATTTTTTTAAATAATGGGAAAAAGGCATTCAGTCTCCAAAAATTTGGTATGTGGCACATTTTCAGATAGGTTTTAGATACTGAGGGGTTACTGTACTGGCATACATTTATTTATTTAATATATACTTTTCATCCAAGCAGCTTACTTTGAATACTGTGCAGTAATTTAACTCACACCTTTTTTTAATCCTTGGTGATTTATAGTGCTTTAAACAAACACACACACACACACACACACACACACACAAAGTGGGCATTATTGAGTTGCCAGTCTACCTGTTATATCTTGCTATGATGCGCACAAGCTCTCTTTGGATCTGCTGTAGTCATTCCCAGGCGATGTGTTCGGCCTCCTGTACTGCGAAGTGCTGAAGCTAACATTTGTCATAGAAATGTACGCAGTACCTCATGTGGAACCACCATATTGAACACCTTGGGTTATTCTGTGGTGGCAGAATTCCTGCAAGTAAAGACTCCACGTGACCCTTACAGCATGTAAAGTGCGAGCGCCCCAACCTTACAGGTAGTTGCAGGTTATCGGGGTGTTTTTCACAGGCCGCTGTTCAGTTCAGATGATCCGGGGCAGGGTTCTCAAAACCAAGGATTATACTTACTACTTTAGCTCCTTTCCCCCCCCTTTATAATCCATTGCGTGAGTGAAACAGTACGCTGCTTGAACAATACCTGCGCCTCTGTAAGTCTGAGCATGTTCCCCCAGCTAAGTCCAGGCCATGGCTGGATAATCATTCACAATGGAGAGCGCCCAACAGCATTCTGTCATGGGGCCACAGTGTTCCCATAAAGCCTCTTGACGGGCACTGCGGAGAAGTGATGTAACCTATTGTGACTCCTCAAGCGCCGGGTTCCCCGTCTGTTGGCCGCATTAAAGGAGCGCTGAGATTTATTGGCTGGCGCATGCGCGTCTCGCTTCTCTCTCGGTCCGCGGATTGATCGCTTGCCTCCCCTTAAGGAATGCGTGGACCTTTTTAATCATTTACAGAGATCACAAGAAAAGCCAAGGCATTGTCATCCGAACTGCCGAATTCTAAGCACCTCGGCGTTTAACCACGTAGTGTATGTGTAGGCTGGAGGCATCGCGTATGTTAGCCCATAGCATTTATTTGGCACCCTGCGATTTAGAATCCAGCACATGCTTTTATCTTTTTCTTAATTCCTCTGGTTCTTAGTTCCTCAATGCACAATATCTGGAAATAAATGTAAAATTCACTCTTATGTTAGTGGTTTTGGCATGAGGGATACCTTTGAAATGTTTTGTTGCAGTACATTAACAGTCCATTTTTTTGTAAAATGCGCACTTGCTCTTATTTAATTCGGTTGTCAGAAGTGCCTTTCCCCAGAGATGAGTCACAGATAAAAACACAATGGTTTTGTGCGGTCCAAGGCGTCAGTCAGAAAGGCACACCGGTTTGCATTTGGAAAGACTCTAAAATGCGAAAGTGCCCTGGTTGCTCTGTATGTAGGATCCCCACGAGGAAGGGTTGTGTATTGCTTGGATTGCATTTTGTTTTGCAATTTAATTCATATTAGTTAAATTAAAGAAACATATGTACTTGCTACTGGAATAATGGTTTTAACCATATAATTGTCATATACTTTTTTGCATTAAAGGATTCCTGTTTTGTATTCAATAAACAACACCTATATATTATATTATTATTTTTAAATATTGTAATTTATCAGTTAAGCTGATACTTCTCCCTAAAGCAACTTGCAGCGTACTTACAACTTTATTACCCGTTTGTACTGATGGATAACATTTACTTGCGGTACGCTGTATGGGCAAAAGTATGTGGACACCTGAGCGTCACCCCCATACGTGCTTGTTGAAGATCCCATTCCAAACCCACGGCCATTCATGTGGAGTCGCCCCCCACCCCTTTGCTGCTATAACAGCCTACACTCTTCTGGGAAGGCTTTCCACCAGATTTTGGAGCACAGCTGTAGGATTTTGTGCCCATTTGGCCAGTAGAGCATCAGCGAGGTCGGATGAGAAGGCCTGGCTTGCAGTCCAGCATTCCAATTCATCCCACTAACCTGTGCAAATCATGTGTTTATGGAGCTCCCTTTGTGCAAAGGGGGGGCACAGTCATGCTGGAGCAGAAAAGGAGCTTCTTCTTCCCCAAACTGTGGCCACAAAGCTGGAAGCACACAGTTGTCTAGAATGTGTTTGTATGCTGAATGGGTGCGGCCGAAACTGCTCAGCTCAGTCATTAAAAGGGGGTCCGCATACTTTTGGTCATATGGTGTCCTTTACTCAAAGGTACTACAGTGCGAATTTGAACCCGAGCGTTCTTACTCTGCGTAAGGATACGGATCTAATAATATGCTATCTATTGTTTCCTATAAAGTGTCATTTTATTGAATTTTTTACAGCCAATGCTAGTTTTTACGTTAATTTCTTTTTATTGAAATCTGCCTTGTATTTCACCGATAAATTTTCATATTATTTTGTTTTTTTGTCCCATTGACTTGTGTGCAGGATTGCACAAAGTATTTTTCTGGGCTGTATTGTGTGACTCGTGCTGACATTTTACTTTGTAGTTTATACACCGATAGTACTCGTCTTTAGTTTTCTCTATAGTTGTAGATAGACAGACAGACAGACAGACAGACAGACAAAGATGATGGATAGATGCCTTTCTGTTGCCATCTCCAGCAGGTGCAAAGCTGTGGCTATTTCCTGCATGAGGTTCAAGACTAACATATGATAAGATGTTCTAATTTCTAATCTCCGTCACTGCTGTCGGTCACCCCTTTTAGCTGAGCGGAAGGTTATCCTTCATGTCTCTACATCTCATGCCGAGATGAATTATTGCGACTTTGGCCATATGACTTGTCAGTGACTCATGGGTAATGTAGGGCATAGCGTGAGGAACTTCATATGTCATTCGTCACCTAGGGCAAGAACAGTTTCCGAAAGATCCCAAGAAAGCCGTGCAACAGTTTATTTTTCATTTATTAATGATTTGCTGTTATTACTCAAATGAGTTTGAGTTTGTAGCAAGTTTATTGGTGTTAATATTTGTTTGGGCACAGACCTTGTTTAAGCTTCGGCGATAAGGGTTTAATGCTTGTGTCAAGCTTGTTTGCACTTCTGCCACAGCTGTCAACGGCTGGAATCTACTTTCCAGCAAGAGGGCACAGTTTTAAACTTAATGTTGATGTACAGTAGATGTAATAATTTGGAAACGTCGCCGGCGGTTGGAGCTGAGTGCAGTTTTTTATGCAGTCTCGACTTGCGCTCGCCAAGGGCTTCTTCTCAGCACAGATATCCGGCTTTCGGTGTTGAAGGCTGAAGGTGGTGCCATCGAAAAGCCGCTGACTGGTCAGCGTGTTTTGATCGGAGAACAAACTCAATCTCCCCCAGATTGTCAGATCCTAATGTTTACATGTCATAAATTTTTTTATTTTTATTTTTTATTTTTTTAACAAAAGTTTAACTGCTTTTAGCAGAATGTTCACTTTTGATCTTTTCCGTTCCGTTTGATTTGTGTCCAGGCAGCACTTTGACTCCCTGAAACTTCATGGGTGAAAACAAGATGGCAGAAGTGTTGCAGAGGATAAAATGAGGATAAAGTTGTATTTAATACTTTAATCAGCTTTTGTTTTTGCTTAAGATATGGCATTTAGTTTATTCTTCCATTTCTGAATAGAAAACGCGCGTTCTTAAGGTCTGCATTAGTTCCCTCCACAAACATTATAGACACACGTGAGACTTTCTTCTACTAGAAAATTTAGCTGTTAAAAATTTGACCTAAAACATATTTCTAAAGAATTTTGAAAACTTCTTAAATAGTCCTACATTGACCGCTTACTCTAAATATTTTCACCTTTTGTGTGTGTTTGCAGTGATACCCTGAGATACACCCATTTGCCTTATGAAATTGTGTTTTTATTAGATGTTTTGTTTTAATGCTGCTGCTTTGCGACTTTGAGAGGATTTTTTTTGCATTTATGAGGAGTAAATTTAGATTTTATGACAGTTGAGGGTTGAGGAGCGCAAGACTGGAGCCGCCATGCATTCAAGCTCCATTTCCCCTTGCTTGCTTGTTTCATCCATTAAGATGTTGGTGCCTATTTGGAATTTCTAAACCGTGCCAGCTTGTTTGGACAACTGTGAATTATTTTACAGTCTTTTCATTGATTTCTTTTCATTTTACTGTTCTGGTCTTTGTGATTGAATGTTGAATTAATACCTAAACAACAGCCAATGGGTATTACATAGTAACTGATGATGGGAAACCGCTTTCTATTGTTATATGACAACTAATGTTAGCTATTGAAGCAACCAAGTCGGTTTTAATGGAATTTCGTGATATTTGCGTTTTCTCTCAATACCGTCGAAGTTTATTTTGTTGTCACTTGGTTCTGTGACCAATTTCTGTTAAAAATTAAAATGTCTATTTGGTGAAGTTACCTTTTCCTGTTACGTCGCTGGACGGTGCACTGAAGGTCTGTGCTCTGTTCAGTCATTCTGTTCTTTTTGTTTTTTTTTTTTTCCTCACCTCGCTGAAATGTTGAGATTAAACGTGCTTTTCTGTGCAGGAGGTTGTTATTACCGCGTGCAGCTTTTGTTTGTTATCGAGCGCTAGGGTACAGCCAAAGAGGGATTATTGTTGTATTACTACCAGCACTATGGTTCAGGCAGCTGGAGTCCATGTGTCAGCCCCTTAGAGGGAATAAAGCGCTACCCTCCCATCAAGGCTCTCAACAGAACACCTTTGTAATGAAGGATTTAATCTCCCTTGCGTAATGATGCTTGTTGTGTCATATGTTATTTGTTAAGTGCTGCCAAATGAGCTTGGCCGTGACAATGACACGGTGCCAAAAGGATGCTTTGATTTGTGACGCAACACTAACATCGTATGTCGGCTTGGACCAAGGCAACGGTTTAATAAATAATACGGTAGACATTGACCTTCTCTGTAAAAAAGAAGCCGTGAATTATTTAGAAGTTACCTAAAAGTTCCTTGAAACACCCCGGTCAGAGTTTCTCCACGAAGACTTATGTTAGAAAATGAACTGCTCGCAGGTGACATTGCCCTCCTTCGGGTTTCCACCGTCACACTTGGCTTACTTATTCACCTTATCGTGACATAGCTGCTCCTTATTTGGCGGCGTTCAAAGGTTCGTAGTCGAGAGCTGGTTACTGAGCTAAAGGGCTTCAGACGTCGATCGGCAATACGTACGCAGCGGTTGCCGTAAATCAAACCAGCCAGGGATTTACGGAGTCTGACCGTAACAGTTATGCCGCGTAAACACCGTGCATTGACACATTACGCTAACTAATAATTACAGTTTCTCTTTGTTTCTTTGCCGTTTTAGTTTTGGTTGAAAGGTTATAGCTGTTTTACTGAGTTGCAAAGCTACAGCGAAAAATAAAATAATTCCCTCGACTTTCCTCTTTTGCAGGGGCTGTAAAACATAGACTAGTTTACAACTTGTACGCTTATCGACTTTACCATTTAGTTTCGGCTCAGCAAATTTGCCACTTTTTTAACCAAGACAATAACCTACCTAGGTGTCGACATCCTCCATGTCAGTCTTCAGTGAGTTTGCACTTCCGCCCAGTTTAATTTTATTTTAACAGACTGTCGCTTGCTGAAATGATGACAGTTCAAGCAAAGCCTCCAGGTGAAATACCGAAATTATAAATAATACAAATGCATGAATGACATAAATGGCCTATAATATCTAGTTAAGCAGACTGACTTTAGGAACGTGTTCTGCAATTACCTGTCATGTTACAGCTGTTGTCTGGACTCTTGCCTGGAGTCTTCATTTTACAATGCGCAGTTGGAAAGTTATGGGAAACTGAAAACAGGATTGAACTCGTGACCGGACGATTTGTATTCCGTGAAAAGTGTTGTTACGTTTCTGTATCTGTGCAAAACGGTGAAATCTGTGAGCATTTGTTTTTGCTTTCTGAGATGGCATTATTGCTGAGAGCTCCTTTTTTACAGGAGAATTTTTTTACAGTGGGTCTCTGATGCATCTTGGGTCCAGATTTTACAGTGGATCGCAGGCTGCACTTGACAAGATTTCCTGCTTCAGTGGTTATTTAAGTTCTGCTCCTTTTTAAAATGAATCTTTGCTTTCAATTATCTTTGCAGAAATAGTAGGTGTCAGATCTCCTGCTTGTACGCGAGGTCCATTTCGATCAACGCTTTAAGGAATGCCTGGGCAGAAGTGTTCTTCGCGATGCCGTTCGGTCTCTTGCTTCTTCGGGATCTGCTATCGTGACCTGCTGTTTTCACGCGGGTGTGAGTGATGAGTCTGTTTTCACCTCCTCTCCCAAAGGCATATTATGAACAGGGAGAGAAACTAGTGTGCATGATGAAGCAAGATCCTTTTAAAGAAAACAGGATCCTGTTTTGTTGCATTCATAACCTTGGTGTGTAATGTAAGTGGTGAAGAAAGTGCCTGCGACTGGGATAATGGTGGGACGTGGAAAGATGTCTGCTGATAGCCGATGCCCCTGTACTCCCCTCCTGTGTGTCGGCGTTCAGCTTCATAGCCCTTGGCCTGGCCTGTTGGGTTCAGCATCGCCACGGCCCACTCAAACCCCTTGGCCCCCTCGGGGCGTGTGCAGCGCCGCTGCAGAAAGGCCGCTTTGTTTCAGAGCAGCCGGGAGGTTCATCTGGGTGGCAGGCTGCCAGGGCTTTGCAGTAGGGTAGGGAGACCTTTGTCTCTGGGGGCTGGGTGAGCTGGTATGCAAGATGATGATGGGCAAATATCAAGGTGCGCTATTTGGATAATAGAAAGTGTGGTGGGGGGTGGGGACTGACACAGGGAGGGCAGGGACTTCTCAGGCCTCTTTTCCTGACCTAAACCTTTCATTGTTATCATGCAGAGAAATTGGGGGCCTTATGTAATAAACTCTTTTGACTTTGACTTATGTGGCTCAGGTCAGCTGGAACAAGTGTGTCAGACAGGCTGACATGAATTTCATTAGAAAAATAGATATAGAAGACTTTGCTTGGTTGGTTTCTTTTGTCCAAAGTGATTTACAATGAAGATACATGGATTTTGAGAGCTACAGCTATGCCGCGCTTTCCACTAAAAGTGCGTGATGCTGGTGCTCACTCACTGTCATTTACCGCTTGTCCACGTCAGGGTTGCGGTGGTCTGAAGCAGGGTGCTGGTTTGGCAAGGGTTCAGGATGCTAGTCCACCGCAGGGCGTGATGTCGGTACCTTTCTTTTACATCCCCCCCCCCCTCGGTGAGCTTAGTGCTACCTCTCTGCCCCGGAGTATTGATTGGACTGAAGATGTTTTTGACCCCAGCTGCCTTCCGGTCCATTTGCAAATCAATGCTGTTACTGAACTGCAGTGATGCTGGCGTGAAAGGGGAGAACGTGCTTGAGTGCCGAGCAGGGAACGGTGTGGTGCTTTGAGATGGTGAATCTGCGACACGTCAGGGCCTGCGTTGGCCAGCTGATGAAATCCTATATGGTTTGCGTTTTGAATTTAACCATGTAAAATTTTGGCCATCGCAGAACGTTGTTGCATGTAAACATAACGGGTCTAATGGAAAAGATTTGGTGGTAGCATTGTAGTAAGATTTTGTAAATGAGGAACATTCAACACGAATTTTCTGACACCCATCCCAGGGGTAGCATCCTGTCTTTTGGTGTTTCGTTGTGGTGCTGTTGGCTTGCTGAGTGAATATAGCGCTGAATGGGTTCAATTTCACCCCCCTGAAATGCCATTCTGTACCGCAGAAAATAAATGCTCATTGCATTCCTGTGAAATGAATTTCCCATGGCCAAGATCACCAAGCATCGGCCTTTACGTGTAGATACGAAGCATCACTGACGGCGCAGCTATTGCTTGCCTGATGGCCCTTTTATCTCATCTTCATACATTCCCCAGGCCTTGCATCAGATTATTTTTCTATGTGGTGCATCTCATGCTAATATGTCTAGCTGAGATGTTTTGAAAGCATGATCAGAAGCTGAAGGACTGAAAGTGGAACAGTGCGTCTTTTATTTATGTAGCTGAAATTTCTCAAGTTTTCATAGTAATAAATAATAACCAACATTAATACCAAACCCATGTACACTGTATTGCAGACATATTTCACACACAGCTTCTCACTGAGTTCAAGACATGGCCTAATGAGAAATATTGATCCAAATAATACTGTAGTTATTACTCGATGGACTGGTTAATGGTACAGAACTTATTTAAACTACAGAATAAAGATGATTGCGTGAAGCCTTACATTAAAATTTTATCAGATGTTGTCATCAGGATTTTCTTATTCATTTAGGTTACTTTTTCATTGTACAGCTGGGGAATTTTTACTGTTTCAATGCAGGGTCCATACCTAGGGTACTATAGCAGGAGATGGGATCCAAACCTTTGTCTTTTGAATACAAGCCAAGTTTAATACATTTTTTTAAGTTTAATCCTGTCTGTCTTTAGGACATCATATGTAGTTTTTTTTTTTTTTTTGACGCGATGTTGAAGACAATGGCTGTAACAGGCCTTGACTTATTCAGGCACTGCCATTGCAGTTGTGCAAGCTCAAGCAACCACGAGCTCAGCTGGAAAATTTATGTCTGCGTGTGTCGTCATGGTGACTCAAAGCTCAGTGCCGGGCCGACTCCCTGTAGGTTTGGGCCAGATGAGGTCATGGCGTGACTCATATTCACTCCCCTTGGAGCTCCATCGCTGCAGTGATTGGTTGGCTGCAGTTGACCAGAGCTTCCTTCTCGCTGGAGAAAGGAGGATGCTAGGCGGTATCCCCCCCCCCCCCCATCCCCACCCCTATCCAGCTGTAGCATTGCTATTGCTATCCTTTGTTTCTTCCCTTCATCCTCCCCTTTGTCGTTGATGAATCTTTATGGTTTCGCAAAAGCCCTGGAGGAATGACATTCTGCGGAAATTAGATTCTCTGACCCTCTATGTGCTTCTGATGCGCCACACTGTGCTTTATTTTCTTTTTCTTGCTTAAAAAAACCAAAGGAGATTTGTTTAGATAAATGAAATACATTATTTTTGTGGTTTTTTTTTTTTTTTTTTCTCCGCTGCAGTATATTCCTCAGAAAAATGTGATTACAATTGTTACCTATGAATTTTATAAAGCCATTGCACCCATTTTTTATGTTGTACAAAATCCTTGACTGTAACAGTTAAAATCTCTTTTTAAAAAAATTTGTGAGCCGCTTTGTTAGTAGTAATTGCAGGAATTATGTATTCCCACAATTGTGAAACTGTATAGGTACCTTAGGTTAAAGGCCTCTGTTAGTAATGGGCATTTTGGGTTTATTCAAGGCAGAAAACCCTTATTATTTTCTTACGCCATTGTGTCTATTAGAACTAGAGTATTAATCCGATTGAGTGACCAACTCGACTGTAGTCTTATTTTACTCAGTAAAATGGCCTGATTTGTAAGATGTGTTGTGTCATTTATTCCCATCTTCACCCTTATAAATACGGAAAATATGAGCAGAAGCACCTTTTATAAGCAGATATTGTCCCTTTTATAAGCAAAAATGATAAGTTTAATACGGCTTCCTAAAACTTAGTGAAAAATGCCTGCAGTTTGTAGGGGAACGTTTGTTTTATGCCAGTAATACAGTGGATGTGGGAGGTGTAAGCCATAGAATTGTGTCCTGATCCTTAGCATCACATGTTCTGCCAGCCAGCGCACTCCTGCAATGTAACGCAGATCCACGTGGCTAACAATTGGTGAAGTGTGTGTCACGCTTTGCCACGGGAACATATTTCGACAAATTTAAAATTAGTCAATAGGAGTGATGAAAAAGCATGTTTCCAGGAATGGACTTTGCACTGAGTCAGTCTGATGTGCAGAGATGGTGATTCACCAGTGGTCATCCCAAACGGAGGTGAGGAACAGGTTCTTGGCACGTTTTTGATGGACGTGCAGGCCACATTCTCTTGGGAAATCAGCACCAGGATGTGGACACCTTCCTGGTGATGGTATTTCATTTGTCTCTGGATTGGTCTCGGACTCGGCCCGCAGTCGTCTGGCTTTTGGCAAAGTGGGGGACAGGTTATCAGGGTGTGTCCTTCCCTGACTGAACAGAACGCCTCGCCCTGGAGGGGCACCGCCAGGAATGTTGCTTTAACTTCCGACGGAGCAGCCTTTCATTCCTCCTTTTGTCCAGATTCTCCATGCTGATAACACATACAAACCCATAATGGGTGTGGGGGGAGGGGACTTGTGCGAACGCTTCATTGCTTACGCAGACCAGATGGTGAGATGGTGAGCAAATGTTGGAGAAACACAGATTGCCTGCAGTTACCTGACCCATCACAGCGGAACTGAAAGTGAGCGATGGCACCGGGAAAGGTCTAAACCTGTCTAGATGGTTCTCCATTTTGGAGCGTTATGGAGATTTTCTCTGACTCAGTGTCCTGAGGGCTTTTACGTTTCCGGCTTATTGACTTCCTCCCGACAGGCCAGTGCAACTCAAATAAAGGTGGTGTCTAAAGTTACTCTCTGCAGTCTTTGATGGAAATCATACTTGGAATGCCAACTGTGCAAAACATGCCGTTTGCTGTGTTTTCACACTGATAGTTTGTCACATGGGTCTTGACATTGGGTATGGAGCTGCCTCTGTCCTTGATCTCTCTACCCCACCCCTTGGCCTCCGCCCATGCGCTGCCCTTGTGAATGAAAGTATGTCCTTCTGTGTTACATCACTGAGCTGCTCTTTTTCTGCACTTCCTGACCGGGTCTGGCTGTCAGAAAGCAGCCAAGGTCGAGCGGTTGCCAGATGCACAGTAAGGGTTCCCCTTGGCTCATTGACCCTACTTCTGCAGGGGGTTATTTTGTTAAAAAAACCCCTGGGGCCGAAGGGTCACTGATGGCCCCAAGTTGGTCAACTGTTGTGATTGCATCCCATACTCTGTGCCTTGTGCTGAAAAGCAGTTAAAAAGCAGACCTCTGTAGTCTCCCTCTCTTCCTCTTCCACCAGTTGGTTTTCCATTGTCATAGTAGGCATTTATTGTGTGTAAAAAGTGGCCTGAGTCAAAGGGCTATGTCCTTTATGGCTGCCTACTTCAACCCCGAGCAGCAGAAGGAGGCCCTGCTGTGCAGTGTCATCCTAAAAAAACTGAACAACAGCTGAGGATCTGCCCAAAGGCGTTTTGCTCATTGGAGCTTGTCCGAAAGACCTTTCTCAGACTCACTGACAGTAAAAGGATCAACACAGTCCATGAGTGCTTCTGTCTGATCTGTAGTCATCAGCAATCTTCAGTTAAGTCACTCAAAAAGGATCTGTGGAAAGTGCAAGTTAGCCAAACCTCTCCTACACTGGCTAGACAGAAAAACACTGCAGGTTATCAGATGTAAAACCCTAATGCAGCTTTCTGAATGAAACTTAAGAAAAGGATGAAAGACATGTTTAGAAACTCACAGATGCTTCTTGACCACTGTTACAAATTAGGATTTGTTCATTTACAATTTTTCCATGCAGGAATCAGAAGTCTGTGATGGACTGGTGTCCCAACCGGTGTCTGGTGTCCCAACGGTGTCCCACCATAGTAATTTCAAAGCTGAGTGTCCGATAATTCTGGGATACGTAGGCCCTGAAGTGTGTTAGCAATCGATCTATCTATATCTATCTAGCTATCGAAAGATAAGATGTAAAATATAAAAAATTCCACTGGCATTATGTATTCTGCATCGTTCGAGACTGATATGGTAAGGTTAAACCTTAACTATCTGTAGTACAGTATTTAGCTGTTGAACAGCTTAGAGTGGGTAAGGAGGCACCAGGGGTGTGTGGTGGGCAACAATGGGCAGGGCATACTTGTGTCGCTGTAGCGCCGTGCCTATTTATAGCCATGCCCGGTACAGTGCACTTGAGGGTGACGGTATACCTATTGCAGTGCCAGATCAATGCCTCGTCCCCTAGATCACACTGCCAACCACATGACCAAGATAGCTGCCTGACAGATGAAGTAGAGGCATTTGCTGGAATGGGTTCAGATTGCAGCACTTCCTGCCTGCTGCCATAAACTTTTACATTTATACAGCCTATTTAGGCTCCACCTACATTTACTGTCTACTTGTATTATGAAGATGATTGAAATGGCACGTACTGCAACATTGTCCTGGCTATGAAGTCATGCAATGTGATATGAGTCATATTGTGGTTAGTGCCGTGCCTGGATTCCAATACCTGCTCCCACTATAGCACTTCTGTACTTATCATGGACCAATGTGGTAAAAATTGCTCATCCGTATAATAAATTGCTAAATAATTGTAATCGGCATAGTTTACTAACCTCGCCATGTAAGTCACATTGGACAAAGGTGAAAGATGTACCGAATAAATAAATGTAAATGTCGATTACAGTTCAAGAGAATAGTCCCACAAGCATGCGTAGCAGAATTATTTCAAAACCAGAGAAATAACCTTATATGAATTTATTCGTAACCTTAATGTCACTGTAATAACTCATTCTATTCTGGGCAGTTCTTTTCCATATTTTGTTAACTTGATCCACTTACTGATAAATTATGCCGAGCACTTTCTGATGTATCCATCAAAGCTATAACTGTCAAGATTTTTCCTTAAATTACGTCCATTTTCTTTACGAGTTTGGCAATCTATGGATGGAGATCTCCATATTGTTAGTGGGGCAGCACAGCAGATAGCACTTTTGCCTTGAAGCTTCTGGGCTGGGGGTTTGCATGTGAGTTTCAATCTCGCTCAGTTTATGTGGAGTTTCCATATTTTCCCTTTGTTTGTGTGGGTTTCCTCCGATAGCTTTCTTCCTATAGTCCAAAGACCTATGCTTCATGCTAATTGTTACCTGTATTGTATGGTTGTGGAATATAGAGTCTTGCTTTGTTATGTTGCCCTCAAGTTTCCAGCATAAATTTTTGTTGAGAGGCAAGGTTGGTGTCTTTACATGGGTATGAATATGTGAGCAATGAATTAAGCGCATAAATGGGGTTTACCTGTATGTGTATATCTCACTCCTGTATGTAGATTTCATTCCTGGAAACACTGCACAATTTGGAGTTTCAGATACTGGGATGCCATTTACAGTAGTTCAGGTGCTAAAGTAATAATGTGTCCCTAGTCCATTCAAAAACCTCAAACCAACTTTCTCAAATATTAATAAAACACTGTAAATCATATTTTAGCACGTTCAGCACTACCATACAGTGCAGCACACACAGGGGATCCTGTTGCATAGCACACACAAGGCATCACACCACACAGCACACACAGGGGATCTTTCCACGTTTTATGAGATTACTATGGAGACTCTCCACAAATGCATACAAACAAAGCAAACACGAGACATATAACTGTAGGAATATTAGCAGGATATAGAATAGAACAGAATAAACCTTTATTATCCCACGGATGAGAAATTTAGGTGTTACAGAGCTCTTATAACAAAGGGAATGTAGGAGAAGAACAAGTAAGTTAGTAAGAAAAACAAGTAAGTTAATAATCTATATACACAAAATAACCCTATATACATACACAAACAAAAAAAAAATTACAAAAAATTTATATGCCCTTTACAGTTTGCTATACTGGTATGCAGCACCTAAAGATGTGTTGGTCAACGATGGACCACATATATGACAGTGGTTTGTAGCCTAGGAACAATAGGCTGTGCCTTATACAAATCAAAATGGATGTGAGGTGGCACATGTACATTCTATGATGTTCGCACAGCAATGAAATAACCTAACAATGCATTTCTTAGAACGTATCCCCGTTGTTAAGTGACGCATACCTGTGTTACATGGAAAGGCATCATGGTACAGGAATAAGTTACTAATAGTGGACATGGACCAAGAATTGCATAAATAACAGGTGATGATGCATTCTGTACAGGGCAAGAGGTGAGGAAGCTGGCTTTTGGAGGAAATAGCATGTGATAAGATGTGAGGTTAGCATGATAACGGGTGGACAGATAATGGGGTAAGACTGTATGTGTGTCGCTGCCATGTGATGGAATGGCGTCTCATGTGCAATGTACCGTGGTGTATGCGCTGTATTTCCAAAATAGTCTCCAGACCTCGGGAATCCTCCACTAGAGAAGAAGTTGTTCATAATTAATGGATGGATGGATGGATGTTATTACTGTGCTCAGAAAATTGGCTGCCATGCAGGCCTGTTTCATTTCAGTTGAAAGAAGTGCACATGAACTTGGTTCCTTTTCTCAGTCAAGAGTTAAAACAGAATGGTTGTATTTATTATTATTATTATTATTTTATTTTTTTAAATTTTTTTTTACATAAATACTAGCAATAAAATGGCACATCATAAATATAATAATTCCCTCCCCAGCTGTCTAATTAAGATGGAGTCCGAACCTTTGACAGTGCAACTTGGTAAGAGCCGGGGATGGGTCCGTGTGACAGTTTTGCTAAGCTTGTCCTGTCATTTTGACCCAGATTCTACTGATGGCAAGAATGATAAACATGTAAAGCACGTCAAGTAAATCCTCTTACGTTAAAGGACATGCCTTTCGAATTGTGCCCACCCTTTGGTCACTACTTTGCTGTTAGAGTTTTACAAAGTTCAAAAGAGTGTGGATCACAGAAAGCGTTTGGAGCTCACAGAAGGTGGGAAATTGTTCTTGAGAGATTTCCTGCTCAGTAGCCCTTCTGGTTCTGTCCTGCCATTGTAATGCCCATCCTCTCAAGCAGCAGGTCACATGACTTTACCGCTGTCTGCTAAAGTAGAAGGTGGACCTAGCCCAGGCCTACCAGGATTTCTTTTGCCTTTTGCTGGCAGGCCTGTCAATTGTTGACTTGACAAAGCTGGATCTAAAGCCTCTTACATATGCAGGAAGAGCAGACCATCAAGTGGAGAAGGTACACGCAGTGTTTCAGTTCACTTCCTTGTCATTTACTGCCCATTTCTAGTGGTCCAAGTGATTGCTACCAGCAAACCACACTGTACACATTTTTGGGATGAATCAGTCAGCAGTCAGCGCTGAATAGGAGTTTGAAGAGACTACACATTATTAGAAATTTCATTTTGTTGAGCATATAAAAAAATGTGTTTAAATAAACATTGAGGAAAATAATCTCAGTTATGAATTATTTGTAAAAGTGACTTTGAAATTTTGAACGGATCGGGTTATGAACAGACTGCAGGTCCCACCTGTGTTTTGTGACCTGGGGAGTCAGGGTATTTTGTACAGATACATTGTAGTGTAGCTCTTGTATGGATCTTTTGCCGCTTGTGTTCTGCGCTTCCGCCAGTTCCCACCTATTTTTACACGCTAATGCTATGTTAAATGGAACAAGAAGACTTGCAGAATAAATAATCTCGTGGTTATGTGTTTTTGTTTCTGAACAAGGGTCATCTTACTGCTGAAGTTTGAAATCTGAAAAACTCTTGATAAGGAAAGAGTTGCAGATGGTGCGCTTTCTGTTCTTGCAGTCACGGGGCCCAAAGGACAGATGGCCACGTCAAACGTGTCCCTAACCTCAGCTAGTCAGTGTTCTTATGACCTGTGAAGTCTTGTCTTGTGTAAACAGCTGTGTGATAAGTTATATTTACAGCCACATTGACTGACTGAGATTGTAGTTAATGTTAGATGCCCATCATGCTTCTAACCAGTATTTCTTAAAGCAAATATGGGTTATGGAGGATTCAGTGTTTTGTGTTTCAGATTATTGGGGAGAGGGCACCCTGTGGCTCCTGGGATTGGATCTGGATGACTGAGGTTGTGAATGGATAAGCAGCTAAGGCACATAGACCAGTGGATGGGTGTCTACTGGTATTTAAGAATTCCTGCAATTGTTTCCAGCAGCAATGGAACATAACTGCTGGATTACATCGGCAGGGTTAGTATGTTAACAAAGATAAATATTTATTCTTATAAGTTATGTACCGGGTCTGAAACCAACCCTTGTTGCCAATAGAGATTTGCTTTAGAGTCAAAACATTAGTCAGTGAGGCTGTATGGTTATGATTTGTATCTCATAAACTCCCTTTTCTCTACATATGAAGATATGCTGTGAAATTATTATTTGTTTCTTTAGCTTTTTCCCAAAGCAATTTACAGTGTCAGGTTTGTATACTACAATACTTATAGCACTTTCCTAATTTATACAGCTAGGTACTTTTTACCGCAGCAGTTCAGGGTAAGTAGCAAAAATACTCCACGAGGAGCGGGAATTTGGTCCTTGAGCCTTCAGTTGAAGGTAAAGGCTTTCACTCATATCCACACGCTGCTCCGATATGTCCCTCCCTCAGAGTTACTGGTTCCTTTACTTGGCCTTGGTTGCTATGCCGTTCATTACCTTTCGTCGCAACTGTCTCTAGGTTATACCTGAGGTGCCAAAGAAAGGATTAGAGCAAATCTCTTAGGAGATGCTGGTGATACTGTTCGCAGTGAGAGATCAGGAGCCACCACGACTGATCAGATCCCATCGTGGAGACACGCAACCCTTCACCTTCTCAGTTAGGCCAGAGCAAAGTGGAATAAAATATAAGTAACAGACAGGGACTGTTATTTTTAGCAAATATGGATGAAAAAGAATTCTGAACAGGCTGAGATAAATGTCCTACATTTTACCCACAAAAAATATCCTACATTTTCCAATTTTATTGATCACAGACACTTGCGAATGCCAGAAATTAGCTGTAAACACTATGGAATTGAGTTGAATTAAGGAGGTTACATTTTTCTGTTCTGTGTGGGTGCTCTTTTGTGCCATTTACCAGCTTGGTGGGTAAGTACATGTTATGTCCACTCTGCTACAGACTGAAATTTTAGGAAATGGTCAAGGGAAGAAAGCATGCCTTTTTGGGTCAAAGTAAATGAATGTTTTTAAACAAGTACGGAAATGTATAACTTGACCATGTGGTCTGCAGTGTGCTGTTGTTGTTAGAAGCACATAGATGTAGTGTCACTATCTGGTCCAAGTCACATCCGTTGTACATGATTTCAGATTACAGGTACAGTGGAGTTTCCTTTTTCTCTTCAGTTCTTCGATGTACAGTAAGTGTTTGATGGTGGATCAGCTGGCATCTGGCCTCCTCGTTCTGTCTCCACTGCTTGGTGGTCCACAACGTGGACATGTTTTTCTGAGCACATTTTCATCGTTTGTGCTTTGGAGAGAGGGCAGGGTGACGTCTGGGCATCCACACCTATGCAAAAGCATCCGTAGAAACAAACAAAAGCGAAGGTGTTTATCAGTTTGGCATTGAGAAGGTCACTGAACTGAGATCCAAAGGACGGTTACATGAAAAATGAAAGGAATTTTGTGAAATCATCTCAATCAGGCTCTCATAAGTCTGATAAAGCACAGAAGGGTTTTCCCTTCCTTCCTTATACTCTGCTCACGTGTCACGTAAAGCCCAATTTGTCTATCTAGCAGATAGAATAAAATAACTTGGCAGATGGAGATTATGGACAGTAATGTGTTTATTGGGTGATTTAGCAGATGTTTGATAACCGAGCCTCGGCGACACGTTCAACTCCTGTTTACTTCCTTGTAATCGCTCCGTATGCTTCCTGAAACAAAAGTATAGCATGAATGATTTTATCATAATTCATATCTTTTGCAAACTTAGCTGTGAAACAGATAAATTTTTATTAAGCCTAACCTTTAATACCACTTGGCAGAAATTTCTAGTAGCTCTTGTGGGTTTTTTGTTGTACTTTATGTAAACTTCATGCTTTGACATCTCTAGAAGAATAAGGATTAAATTTTGTCTCCACAAGGGAGCGCCATTTTCATATGGAATGATTTGCTACTGTACATGCTGTAACCTTTTATTTGGCTGCTGTCTTTGTACTCGGTAGCTTCCCATTGTTAGATGGGTCAGCTTTGCAGTGAGTTACCAGTTCATACTGCAGGGTATCAGTTTAGGGTAAGTACCTCAGTCAAAGGCTCTACAGGAGAAGTAGGATTCAAACCAGGAGCCTGGCATGAGATTTGATCCAACAACCATCAAATTACAAGTCACTGATAAAAATTCAGGTTCCAGTCACATGCTGGTCTGGACGCTTGGGGGAGTTTACCTGGTGTCATATTAAGCCCAGCGCTTGCGTGACTAAGAACTACCCTTTGGGATTCCAGAACTCTGCATCATGTGATTTTAAAATGCTGTTATTTAGCTCACGTTTCCTACAAGGCAGCTTAAAAAATGTTGCTGTAAGTCACTTACAGTCTTGTAGCCACTTATACATCTGGTTGATGTTTTTAACTGGAGCAGTTAAGGGTTCAATACCTTGTTCACCAGGACTGCAACAGGAGGTGGGATTTGAGTCTGTCTTTGGGTCCAAAGGCACTAGCAATGATCACTTTGCCACCTCTTGCCCCAGTACTAAGAATAAAAGAGGGACCCCTCACAATGCTTCCAGATGCTGATAAACTTCCCAAAATTTGGCTGCCTGTGCACAAACTCCAGTCCCGGTACCATTAGGTGTGCACGTTCTGGCCCTTGTGTTGATGGCCCCCCGTAAGTATTGACCGTGTGCAGGGTGGCATGCACGTCACCGCTGGGAAGCGTCGTGAGGCTCAGGGAACGACATGGCTCCGCACCCAGCAGAAATGATGCGGTCATCGAATTTGGATCTTATGACTTTTAGTGCCGTGGCTCAATTGGGGTTAAAAGCGTTCGAGGCAGAGAATGACTCCTTTGTTGGTAACCGTGGTGCCACCTGCTGATTGTATGCATCAGTTGCTGTAATATTTTCATTTTTTTTATTTATGTTTGCAAACATTTTTGGTAGCATAGCGGTTAGGGCTGCTGCCTAGTAATATGACAATATGGCGTGTACCTCGAATTGATGCGGTAAAAATACCCTGCTGTATACATGGGCAAACCACATTAGAGGTGATCATAGTGCTGCAAGTCACCTTTGACAAAAAGTTGTGAGCGAAAATGAGTGACAGTATTTTTAAACACCCAAGACTGAAGGGAGTTATCTGAAAATGGAGGTGGACAGTAGCAGTAGCCGTGAGTTGACGTGTTCTGTTCTTTCGCCGTCTGGTGCTATTTTCAGATAATTCCTGCGGAAAAATCATCTCGCATTCCAGGCGGTAAAACAGCAAAGTCCGCACTCTGTTTGCAGTAACAGGCTTTTCGGTCCCTTTCTTTACAAATAAAAAAAGGAATCCATTAAGAGACTGGAACATGGTACTAGATACAGGCCCTCTTCTCACATTAAAACAAACCGCTGCTTATTTTTTGCTGACCGGAGTGAAAATGCTGCGTGTTGGCTGTCCTTTCTGACAATGTTTGTGTGCTCTGCTGTAGGACACAGTCTGGGTTTCTGCTGTTCGAGATAAACTTTAGTTGATGTTTGCTGACACGGTACGAAGTTTGTACAGAGAACTTTGAGCAGATATCTTCACCTCTGTCCTTCATTCTTCAGGGTTTCTAGATACTTTTTAAACATAAAAACAGAAGAACTTGGGTCAGAGTCCTGTTTCACAGGAGTTGTCCTCAAAAGTGTGTATCCACAGAATCCGTGACTTCAAAAGTAAAACAAAAATATTCCTTTAAGTCACAGAAATGTGTTTCTTAGATCAAACTTTAGATGAGTCTTGAAGACCATTGTTCACACACCTGAGACAGCCTTGAGGGTATAGCTGAAATTTAGGACGGTGTTAAAAAGGTTAGAAATGAAGTCCTGAAACTCACATTGTGGTTGGATTTGATCGGGAGGGGGTCAGGGTAAAATTATGGGGAGTGTGAGCCTGTCTGAGAGTGTGTGTGGAGGATGCAGACAGTAAAACCGTTTTTTACTCAAGTAGTGAAACAGCACACAGGTGAGATCACGCAGCACTAAGGAGGTCCAGAAGACTGAAGAAGCATTCCAGAAGTCAGGTGAACCGAAATGCAGATAAAACTCAAGAAAGCAAAATAAAAGCAGTAAAATGCAGCAGAAGTTTGTGGGTGCAGAATTCAGTTTTCCTGGATCAGTTAGCGGAATTTCGGTAATGAAAGGTTGAAGAAGATGCCTTCGCTTTGGAGAGCTTCACACTTATTTCTTGAAGGAAAACCAACAGGCAGAAGGAGTCCGGCTAGCGTGCGATTCAGGTTTGAAAAGATGTTTGTTGCTGGCAGCCGGGGAGCCTTGGTGCCACGTGTGTCGCTCGGCCAGGTGACATCGGGTGCCAAAGAAAGTGGCGGGAAGTCCGGAGCGGTGGCCGGACAGGTGACTCGCCGAAGTCGCGTCGGCCCCGCGGCAGGCGCTCAGTAGACACCCAACCCCCTTCCCCCCCGCAGCCGGAGCCGAGCTGCCGCCCTGCAGGCGGACAGAGGCGGGAGGAGCCTGGCTGAGCCGCAGCTCCGCGGTGGCCATGCGCTCCGTCCCAAGCGTCGCAGCAGGAGCGATGTGGCAGCCGGAGGGGAGCGCGCCGGGGCGCCGTGCCCACCTGGTGGCTTTGATGTGCTGCATGGGTCAGTGAGTGTCCGCCGCTCGCTCTCCTCTTTTTACCCTGTTTTTACACGACTCTGGCACGTGCTCGGGACGGGGAGGTCTTGCGCAGCCGCGCGGGGTTTGGGTCGCAGCTCCGGCTGATCGTGGGTTCGCGGCGGGGATCGCGACCGACACGCTGCTGGATTTCGCCTGCGACCTGAGAGCAGGAGCGCTACGGCGGCGGAAAGGTGGTGTCGCCGTCGCGCAAAGCAACCGCGCCTCGACTTACGAGGTGCGTAACTCGGGACGGGTTCGAATCCCGAAGTTCGCCGGTGACGTCGCCGCCTCTCGGCTGTACGGCGACGCGGGCGACGTTTTAACGTCGCTGGGGTCTCATCGAGTGTTCGGGCGTCCGGCGGAGACCGCTTTTGTTCACGGCACTTTTCCGCTTTTCGTGTCCGATTCTGCTCAAAGGAATGCGCGTTGCTTTTAGGCGGCGAGGAGAAAAGTGAGAAGCTTGGCGCTGCAAAGTGAACGAAAATAAATGGAATGGAGGTGGACGTAACAGTGAAGAATAAAAGCAGCGCTGCAACATAATAGCACTGTTATTATATCATCATCATATGGCTGTTGTTTTAGCAGAAATAACAGAAATTTGTGGGGAAAAGCATTGCTGCTGTGAATGTGAATTGTTTGTGTATCCGTATGGCTTTTATAAGGAATTAAAAGGGCATTTGCACACACACACACACACACACACACACACACCCCACACACACCCCACACACGTGCGTTCCAGCGGTTTGTACACACTGCCTCTCCCTCCCATAGGCCACACACACAAGGAAGTTTGTGCTGCTGCTGCTGACGTGTCTTGAGACCAAGGTCAGCCTGCGCACGTCTTGGTTAAGCTGAGGTTTAAGCTGCTCTCGGTCTCTGGCGTGTCTGCAAATGCACACATTGGACTGCATGTTTGCTTAGCTCCGGAATAAATACCGCATGTGTCGCAAAGTTTTGGGTTTTAAACTTAAATTTAGTACTTTTTTTTTTTTTTTTAAAAAAAAAAAAGAAAAAAAGTTCAAATTATACCCTGGGGTGAGCCCACGTACAGTACGGTTACACATGTTTTGAGCTGGCGCAGTGTGTATCGCCATGGATACCGAAAAACAGGAATAAAGTGGTCGATGGTGCACTTGGGGATTCGGGACTGAGTAATGGAAATAAAACGTCTTGGAAGTTTAGTCCTTTGAATTAAACTTCTGGAAATATGACTTATAAATGCCTCTCAGGGGTTTATTCATCAGTGTTGGCTGCCATCACTGTGTTAAACATAGATTTAAAGTGATGCAATATTCATTTTTGTATCCATGCTGCTAAGAAATGTTTTTATACATTTTAATAACATATTTAGGGTGATCTCAATAAATATTTTTTCCCTCCATCTCCAATCTGCCTACTTGCTTTAATACAACCCCAAATCCAAAAAAGTTGGGACAGTATGGAAAATGCAAATAAAAAACGCAGTGATTCTTACATTTTGCACTGATATTGTGCACTGTAGAGGAAGAAATATGCAAATCCCTTCCAGTATTTCTTTGAGGAACATTGTTTTTAAACATTTCAATAATTTTCTCACGCTTTTCTTGAAAAACTGGAGCTCCTCTGCCCATCTTTGCGCCTCAAAGACTCAGCCTTTCGTGGGTACTGCTTTTGTACCAAATCATGACTACATCACATTATTATTACATTTTTTTAAATCTCATAACTAGTGCTAAATTGCCTTTGTCCCAACTTGTTGCAGGGCTGAAATGCAGGAATGGATGTATATTAACAAATGAAATGTTAGTTGACCAGACAAAACATGAAATGTCTTGGGGTCATACTTTCTGCAATGAAATAAAAGTCAAAGTAAATGTAAGAATCACAGCATTTTTTTATTTGCATTTTCCATACTGTCCCAACTTATCAGTACTTTTTTTTTTTTTACTGTCATGAATTTATAAATGTGTCCATGCAGATCTCTGTATCATTTAAATAAAGGACAGTCTTGGAAAGAATACCAATGCATAGGTGTGCAGAAACAGGCAATACATTTTAAACGGCTCAGTCATTTTTGTTCTTTTGTAGATTTTTATTGAACGTCCAGCATCTACAGAATGTTTCTGATGCTGTGATGTCTTACGACGCCAGATGATGTTTGAACCACCATGCATTTTTTTTTTTTTTTTTGCACGTTTAAATTTAAAGACCGCTAAAACAGCGTGTCCCCTGGTTTTGTAATCCTTGGAAGTGTCCTCGGGTCTTTTACTAGTTGGCTATAGATGTGTTGCTAAGCAATTGTATTTAAAGGGATTGCATACAGGATCACTGTTCTCAGCTGTGTCTGACAAATATGGATGATACATAGAAATATGAGTCGCATGTATACTAGGAGAAAAATGTCCCCAGGAAGCTTTCACAGGAAAATGTAAAAAAAAAAAAAAAAAAACAAAAAAAAACAAAAGCAAATATTTGTCATAAATTCATTTTTATAGTTTGAGAATAATAACAAGAGATCATTTAAAAAATAATTTAATAATTCCTGAAATAATCAATGCATGGTGTTTCATCTGTTTAAAGGTGGACATATTTTTAACTGTAATCATTCTGAGTAGGATGAAGAGTTGGAATCTAATAGAAAGAAGTGGATAAAATTTGGTAGGCAAAATTTCAAGCACAATGTTAAAGATTGCCGAGTAAAAGAGGAGAAAAATTGAAATGATTTCCAAAGGTTGAAACCTGAGCTCACAGTAGGGAGAAAGCAAGTTGTTCCTTAGTATTTAAAGTAGATCTTACATTACTGTATGCAGTGGCTCGCTGTCATGTACAGCAGCACCGATCAACCTGAGTTCCTTGTCCAGTTAACCTGAAATCTGTCCCTGAACTCTTGACTTGGTGTAACGGGGGGAGAGGAATGTGTTCACCCAGCATTCAAGTAAGCCTGTGACACCCAAACATTTGTGTATAAGTCAACTGAATTCAGTATTATAATAGATTTTTTTAAAATAAAAAACCCAGGTTGGTATGTCATTAATCTGTACGAAAAAGTACATTTCTTAAGAAGATATCGTTTTAATTTTTAATATTTTAATTAATTTTTAATATTTTAAAACATTTTGCTTTTCTTTTTCCAGATGAAAGAGACAGAGTGCAGAAAAAGACATTTACAAAATGGATAAACCAGCATCTCCTAAAGGTAAGAGTATTCTGATAATTTATCCATGGTTTAATTTTTATGCGGTCATACTTTAGTTCTGAATTAAAAAAAAAGTCTTTTTTATGTCTATCTCATTTAATAAGAAACGATGTTTTACATGTATATCACAAGAGAAAAAACATTTTACTGTCTCAGATGGCCACTTTTTTGAGTGTTTGAGGTTGTAGATACACAAATAAGTGATGAATCTGATTAATGAGACGAATGAGTGAATTATTTCAAGACTAACCGGTGAAAACAGTTGGGCGTAAAAGTTGAAAAGGAAGGTTAAGGTATAAAACCAAGATGGACCTTAAGACATATACAGTATTTAGAAATTATTCTAATGATGTGCACCAGCAAAATGATGCTGTCAGACAAACAAGCTGTGCTTTGATTTTCATGGGTCTTCATCTGATGCTCTTTCCCCATTGTTGAACACAATTTTGTTTTCTCCGAATGGTGTCTTGAAGATTTTCATCAAATAAATAAGAAATTACCATATTTTGGATTCTGGGAGAGGAAGGTAAAAGTAATAAATAAAATGAAGCTTTTCTTAGTAAATCAGGGTAATGTGTGGTACACTGAGATTATACCATTCTGTGTCCTTGAGCTTACAGACAAGTTGTTACCACTTTTATGGGGAGCTCAAGTTTTACACAGTATTTTGTGCTAAAGCTCATTGGTGTCTCGTCCAGATTTGTGCTAGCGCTTGAAGGAACTCTTTCCAGAAGTGTTAGCTGTGTCAGTCACGCGCAAGTGGGATATATAAATGTTGTTAAGAGACGTTATTACAGAGATACAAATCAAAGTTGGCAGGTTATGCCATTGCTCAAATTTCCACTTCTAAGAAGAAGCGTGATCCAAAAGGTGCTTCATTTCTCAATTGAATAGGTTCTTACGTGCTCCACCTCTCCTGAAAAATGGCAGTAATGGATTTGACTTCACTGCGGCGTTGTGTTTGGCTTGGTGTTGAGCCGCTGGGATGCCAACACGATGTCTCACACTCTTCATACTGCTGTTTGAGTACAGCTTCCACCCATTCATGGGACTGCCGGAATCTCGGGAAGTGATCTGACTTGAAAATACAAGCTGGAAATACATTTGATTCATGTTCCGCTGGAAAGCGAGAATTCGCAGCAAGCAGTTACATGTGCAACCTGAACGGTGTTACTGCCCCGATGAATATAAGAAAAGAACTGTTTGGAAATGCTTTTATTATAATGCAGCAGAAAAGGCTGGAAATAAATGGACGAAAACCCTGATTTACACCAGGCTAATGCTACATTGCTGTAATTGTGAGCCAGAAAATGCAGAAAAGACCACAACTGTCCAAGGCCTCTTGTGCTGTTTCAAAGCATCTACAGTACCAACTCTCAGAATGTGTCATAGTCTTATAGGAGTGTATCATTTCTATATTCATAAACAAGTTTCACATTTTACAAAGATGCATATTGGCACTTCAGGTTATAAACACTCTTAGAAGTCACAAGAAGTCATTGTTCAATTTATTTAACCCACAGTTACCTTTACCCTTAATTCACAATCAGTGAAATCTTTATTTAAATATTCCTTGATTTATTTACAGATTAGGATTTGTAAAAGTGTTGGATAGTTATAATAAATGTAAAAAAAAAAAAAGGTAATACATTTTATTCTAATATTTCTATAAAATTTGAGCTATATAACAATGAATACTAATTTAAAATGACTGAAGATAATATGTTGCCTCCAAAAACTCCTGTTCTATGTCTGTAGTGGACTAATTCGTCCTAAAATCCAAAAACGTGTGCCGTTTGTCATGTTGTTATCGATCACTGACACTCACAAACACCAGCCATGAGCTGCAGACACTGTGGCAGTGAGTTGAATTAAGGTGGGAACACACTCCAGTTCTGCCTGAATGCACTTTGGTGAAATACGCATTATATCGTCTGGCTGCTTAAACGCTTTCGTGACGCACTTTAGTAGATTTTAGGAAATGGATAAGTGAAGGAAATATTGACAGAGCGCCATCTGAGACATTGGTGTTGGCGAGATGCAATCGCTTGTCGTGCGCCACAGGACCCAGGTCAGCTTTCTCAGTTTTTTTTTTTATTTTTATTTTTTATTAAGTTGTTATTGGATGTCCGGTTTTGTTGCATCACTGTTCCAATAACAGTCCAGTTTAGCTGCACTGCTGCGCTGGAGCTAGAATTTCTTCTGGAAGTGCGTTACACTCCATTCTGAGTGCGCCGTATCTTTTCCCATGGCGCTAATCTGTCCTCCACGGGCGGAGATGCTGAGTAATACGGGGGGGAATGTGGCTGACCCAGAAACGGCGGCCGCTGCCTATTTCTGCTCCACAGCTGTGCCTGCCGAATGGCCCCGCTGTGAAGGGGATTATGGGGCTGTCGGAGGCCTGGGTGGAAGCAGGTCATTGCAACTCCATCCTGGCTTCAGCATTTTGGTATTCAGAATTTCGATACTGCCATTAAAAAATGTCCTAAGTTATACATTTAAATTTATTTATTCAGCTGATGCTTTTCTTCAGAGTGATGCATGACTCAGAACAAACGAAAAACCATGTCACTGACAGACAGAGAGTTACAGATGCAGATGTAATCTTGCTGGACATGTTATATGAATAGCTGCGTATAAAATTTACAGGTAATATGAAGGTGATTGTGACAGATGGTGTAACGCAAGGGTATGGAGCTGTTAGAAGCTCAGGAGAGAAGTAGATCTGAAAGAGATGTTTTCTGAGGCCCTTTTTGAAAGGGACTCAGCAGTTCTGAAGCATAGTGGGAACTCATTCTATCACATTGAAGCCAAAACTGAGAACCTATGGACTTGTGGTTTTTGGATTTCTGGAGAGTAGGACCCCTGAGTGGTAAGAGGACTGGAGAAGAGTCTCTGTTTGCTGAGCTCCTGCTGGTTCTGGTCATGTTTTAGAGTGAAATGAGCTTATGGACTTATGGTACAGCAGAACACAGCGCTGAGGGGAAAACCCCTTAGATGTGGATTGTCATGTAGAGTCTGTGAAATATGAGGAATGCAAACGCTGTATCCTTACACCAGCAGCAAGTATCAAAGTGGTGAAGGAAGGCTCATATTTGTTGTCCTGAAGCTTGCTTTCGCCAAGATGATTTACTGCAGGAGGTTTGTGTTCTAAGCTACTTGCAGTAGTTTTGCCTTTAATAACAATGAATAAACACAGATAATAGATTTTCATGAAATAAAATTTAAAAGATTTTTTTTTAATATGGTAAATTATTGTGTGTTGCGAAAGTAAGAGTGCTATTAAGAAACAGGTATAGAAGGTAGAAGTACGACTGTTAAAATGTAAAAGTGAAACCTGCTTTGCTATTGTTTGTCATTGAATGCAAACATTTCGATGTGTCGAAATTTATGTTGAGGCATAGCCCGTTCGTAATTGCAGTGCACTTTAAGCAGTAAAAAGCTTCTTCCTTTTTGGCTGCTTGGTGAGACCAGAATGATGGGTGGATTACAGTGAGGTTGAGAGGCAGGAAGGCAGTGGTTCAGGTTTTCCAGAACAGGTTGAGCAGTGTGTGACAGGTAAAGAGACAAGTTGAAATGTATTGAAGAAGAGGTGGGGCAGTTGATAGTTTCTTGGTGGTAAAATCAGAGGTAAAACTATTTTCCTGGTGGGGGGGGTTTAAATACCACACTGTAGAGCAACTCCATTGATTTGGTGTAGTGAAGAAAAGGGGGTGTGGTTCCAAGCTCAAGCAGGGCCTGTTGAGAAGGTAGATACGCTTCCCGTAAAATGTTGATCGGCGATATTAGAAAGTGGGTGAGGCAGCAGCTATGATTTTTTTTAAAGGTAAAAATGCAATGCAGAAGCTTCCAAGCGTGTGTTTTAAGTGATGAATGGTGTAAATACTTATGAATGCACGTGGCGTACTGGTTAGAGCCACCACCTTGCATTCAGGTGACCACCATTCGAATCCCATTGCCCGCTGTAGTAGCCTTGACCAAGGTACTTTGCCTAAAATGGTGCAGTAAAAAAGATCCAGCTGTATAAATTGGTCAATAACCGTAGCTTAACAATGTAAGTTGCTTTGGAGAAAAGCGTCAGCGAAATCTTAGTATCTATAAAGCTCAGTGTCTGTCTTTCTGCTGGTTTTTTATGCACAGATTTATTTTTCAAGGCACAGTCGTACTTCTCACTCCAAGTGAGATTTTTGTTCAGTCAGGCTCACTAAATGCCAAGAATACCACTTAGCATCTTGAAAATGTCTACTTTGGTCTTTGAAATAAGGTTTGGAAATGAGCAGTTAGTTGTTGCGACATGCAGAATTCAGTTAGTGCTGGTGGCAAAGAGAGGAACTGGTGAGGGGGGAGGGGTGATGGGTGGCAGGAGTGCTGGAGGAAGGACCTGAACTACAACAGGGAGGGATGACACTTGTGTAAAAACACCACCACCATCATCATCCCCATTACGCCAAGTGGCAACAAGAGCCAATAGCTGTAAAATGTGCACAAATAAAAACTATATTCTGTAATAATCTGCTTAAAGTAACATAAAAATTGGTAGGAAATTATACATCACACATGCATACACATACAGTATGAAGGTATGCTGTATGTAATGTGTTCTTTCCTTTGCCTTTCCACCTTCCCACTTTTTGACTCGGGCAAAGCGAGGTAACTCGGGAAGTGAATAAAAAAAAGTAAATACCTAACTGACTACTGGTTTCCAAATGTTTGCAAGGTGTTTCAGCTGATAGCAGAAGGTAAACAGGGCCTTGACATCACACACGCACTGTTCCCGATTTCATAGATATTATTTTATTAATACTCCCCGTTAAAATATATTTAGTTTTTTTTTTCCTTTATACACTGGATTTTGCACAGTGACTTTTTAGTGTTCAACTGTGTCCCCCGAAAGTCTATCATCCAAGCCCCCCCTCCCAAACTCCTGCTCATAATTTTTAAATATTTTGTTGCTGTCAGGTACGGAAGCATGTAAATGACCTCTACGAAGACCTGAGAGATGGACACAACTTGATCTCTCTGCTGGAGGTGCTGTCTGGAGAATCATTGGTGAGTAGTGTTTCAGACTTACACGCACTCTGCCCAGCACCTGCCGTCTCCACACACCCCTGTTCTCTGGCTTTACTCAGCTTTCACGCAGTCCTGCTTCACACGCCTCTGAATGCAACCCGTCCTGTGGTTAATGGTCTTTGTGTTCTGCGTCACTTTCTTTCTTGTGGTTACTAAGGTAAAGCCGTAGGAGGTCATTAAACTGTACAAAGGAGCCGGACTTGTGACCAGGACTCGTGCAGAAAGTGCAATGCTGTTGTACCTTAGAGCAAACAAAGTCGTAATACTGTAAGCACAGCTGTGGCACTTCAAGTCATTCTTGGTAGTGCAGTCTGCCAAACCAATGATAATGCACCAAAATAATAGTTAAAAATAGCCAGAAACCTTCAACCTTTACTCTGATGGATGCTCCACTGGTGCAAAAACCTTAATGTTTAAACCTTAATGCTTAACGTTAATAAAAACCTAAACACTGAAACCTTAGTAAGTACCCTAATGCTCCAACATCTTCAGATCAGTGCAATATAACCAAGCTGCTGGAACTATTAGTGGGAGAATGAGCAACCCAAAAACAGCAAATGAGGTTTATGTCCCCCTGATATGTACTAATATTCCATAACACCGATGCACGATGGAGAACTACTCTTTGTAAAATGGTGCTGAACACATTGACCAAAGGCCCCTTAACTACCTGCAAGGCCGTTTGGTGCTGGAGGATCCTCCATCAGTGATCCTCACGTTCATGCAGCCAAAGAGTACAATATTTCACAATACTGTACATTTCATTAACTTTTCTTTAACCTGATGGCTTTGTCCAAAGCTACCTATGATTATTTATCCATTTAAAGCGCTGGCTGGTTTTTATCGAAACAGTTTAGGGCGAGTACCTTGATCAAGGGTGACTGCGGCAGGAGGTGGGACACCAGCTTTACCCACTCTTGTATTAAGTAATCTTTTATGCTACCTGTATTTAGCGTTAATGTTATAAAGAATGTGAACTTTGTAAAATCCGCTGCCTTCCCTGTCACCTCCTGCTTCGGGCAAGTGGCTGGAATGTATAATTTAAAAGTCACCGGCTGACTCATTGGCGTAATAAGTGTATTTAAATAGCCTGTTTGCCCGAGTGATGCACCGAGCTGCGATCGGCTCTTTTTTTTTTTAAACAAATGCTTAAAATTATACACCGCTGCGGTGTTGAATAGCACATATAGTATAGCCAAGACAGCTTTTGCAACGGCTCCGTTATACTTTTGTAGCATAATGTGAGAATACAAGATGTTAAAGCTTTTTGAATAACCTTGGCAACGCTTTTCACCATTGCTTCCAAAAAACATGTACTGTAACGCATAACCGTTTCATATTAGCATGAATTAACTGTTATTATTTGTATGCCCCCCCCCATTGGAGTTGAGGGACTTCTCCCGCGTGGCTGGCTGGTCCTTCTTTCACTCATATATCTTGTTTCTGCCTTCTTGTTTCCCGTCTTACATGTCTTCATTGTCTTTTCATTTTTTCCTCTTCATCTCTGGGTCTTCCCCCGTGTGTGTGTTTTTATTTTTATTTATTTTTTATTTTTATTTTTTATTTTTGTTTTTATGTCCTCCCTGGCATTAACACGGGTAAGCCAAGGGAGCGTGATTTTCTGAAGACATTGCGGTTGGTGAGTGGGACTGAAGCATGTACAGTTGAGCAGCATGGAGATGCACAGGATGATGATAAGGGGGTAGGTGCGGATTCCCTGCCCTCCTCCCCCTTTGTAACAACACTAATGTAGCGTGTGCCTTGGTCAGTAACACGAGTGAGAAACACTGTCTTTTTCCCTGGTTGAAGGAAAACCCGTGAAGTGTAATTCTCTGCTTATTTTAACATGGCTGAGAAAGCAGTGACTGTTGTTACGCCCAGGGAGAGCTAAAGGGGGGGTTATTTCTGCATACACAGCGGTTACTGCTTGAGCTGAGAACTAGGGCCCAGGTTCATGCTTCTTATAATCTAAACCTTAATGTATCTGGCTTTAATACACTTTACAGAAGCTCATTGCGTTTCGAACATCCATGTTGTGAACTTTCAAAGGAGCAAACACTGCATCATTTGGATTATTTTTCCGTAGTTTTAATCGTATTTACTTACTTATTCCGTAAAATTACCGAGTGAATGCAGGTGACCGGCCCAGTGAACGTAATAGATGTGCAGATGCAAAATGCAGCTGAACGGGAGTGTGTAACTACCTTCGGTCAACTTGCTTTCAGCGTTTACCGCTCATGTGCGGTGTTTGTCAGTGCCGGCGATCGATAAGAAAAGAAACTTTTATTTGATAATTCCCTGAACAGTCAGCATTGAATAGGAATTTGCTGAGACAGCATTTTTACTTTAAATTAGTTTTAAATTTATTGTAGCTTGATGTGAAAACAATGTTAAAATAATTTTTTTTTCTCCTATTTATCATAGCTACATTATATCCATAATTTTGAGATAACCTAATCTTAAATAACCCTTAACTGTACAACATTTACTATTGTTCATGACTTGGCTAAAGTTAATTTGGAGTTGCGAACAAAAACAGTTAAGAACAGACTTCCGTTCTGAGTTTTGTGTGTAAGTCGAGGAGTCGATATACAGCACATCCTGTATTGTGTTGTGGGTCTGGAAGTGCTGGAGAGCCCCGCTGGAGTGGAACCTGGGCCCTTATTTCTCGCATCACATCCAGCTTTTTGCACCATGGCACCACAGCAGGCAATTCATTCGGAGATCTATGTACATAGACTCTCCATGCAAGTACATGAGATGAGAAAGCATCCACGACTCATAAAAGGAGCCAAATAGGAAATGAGTGAATGAAGTGACTGAATTTGGCTGATTTATTGATGTTGTTGCTTTATGGCTGCAGTTGGTGCAATGCTTTAGCTCCTCGTGTTGAAGATGGACAAAACGACTGACCGCAGGTTGTCCTTAGCGTGTCCCTGCCGTCCCTGGACCGGGGCACCGTACTGTCATGCGTCCTTCATCTCATTTGCGCTGCCGGCCAGACGGTCCACAGCACACTTGGCTTCTCGCTTGTAGGAACCACGCTGGTCAGCATGAGTGCACCGCAGGCACCCCGAGGCACAGGGCAGAGGAACACGATACAGTGGTTTTATCCTTTAAACTCACACATTTGCAGCGTTTCCGCTGTGTAGCGTCAGTGTGTATTTTATATTGATAATGTGAAACTGAAAAACAAATTTGCTGAAAAAAGTGAAACTTAGAATTTAAGAAGTCTCAGAATTTATTGGAAGTACGTAAAGAGTAGGCAGTATAAAGGCTTGGAAACGAATTGTGCAGGAAATTTTTCTTAAAAACACATTCAATTTACAGCTTCCCTCCTTAGAGTGTCTCCTTATATAGTTTGCCAAAAAAAATGCCATACAAAGTAAAGGAATGAGAGCAGTTTTCAGTTAAGACATTCGTTGTCAAGGGTGAGGGACCAAAACCTCCCAGCATTACATGCGTGTCAAAAATCACACAGTTACAGTATATTAGAATAAGGCTTGCATGTCAGTATTGTGTGTGTGTGTGTGTCACACTGACCCACCTGTGCACCATATTTACAAGAGTTTTGTGGTAAAATATCACGGATTAGCAGCAGGCCGGTGTTTGTGATTTAATCTGGCACATTTATTCCTCTTTTCTGTGCTCATCTCTGAGTGACCACTGGTTTTTCATGCACCACGGAGGAGAGACTCTGTTTCTGCACTGCTGTGTGTGTGTATGTGTGTGTGTGGCAGCAGGAGTTGAAGTCCTGCCACTTCAGGTGGGTGCATTCCTCCCTCCTCCCCTGCATGAGGTAAGTGTGGTTAAGGACCCGGAGGCCTGTCCTCCTGCCCCACTGATGTAGGGGTGCTGGGTTTGGGCACCTCGAAGTGCCACATGCAGTGTGACAGAAGGATGCACAACTTCTGTCTTTACTAACAGCTTCCTCCTTGTTGCCTCCCCCCCACAGCCACGAGAAAAAGGCCGGATGCGCTTCCACAGGCTCCAGAATGTTCAGATAGCGCTGGATTACTTGAAAAGACGGCAGGTAAGACGAAGGAGCGACGGTCTAGTGCCTCACACGCGGTCCTGGTCCGACGTTTCAGTGGGTATCACGGGGGTAGTGGCACTCAGAGACACAACAGACATTTGCCGATGAGTTTGGTGGCCAGGAGTCAGAAAATGAGGTTCAGTTTGGCCACCACCTCGTCGGCCAAAGTTCAGAGATGCAGGAAGCTTGTGGGAAGCTTTGCTTTCTCTCTTCTGTCCAGTTTGTCCCATACAGGTGTTGACCAGGTGTACTCAAACTTCTGCCCAGTTCAAGATATTCATATGTAAAAATGCACATATCAATCATTCCTTTGTTGGAGCAGCAGTTGGAAGTGGATATCATGCAATAAAACCATTAGTTTTTGTAAAAAGCAAAACTAATTTTAAAATGTCCATATCCAAGGCTGCATTAACAACAAAATAAAAACACAATGGCGTAAAAAGACACGGTCGTCTTGCCGTAGCAGCCTAAGGTGAGGGCATCTGAAGGTTTGTCCTTGACATACAGCTCAGGTGACTGAGACGGTCGACCCATTAAAGTTATATTTTAACTTTATATATTCACCTGTAAGCAGCTGTTTTTATGTGACCCTGCACAAAGCATCCAATCGTGTAAGCTGAGCTCATGGGGTGTTTTTGCAGCCTCACCCAGGCCACCTGAGCCTTGTTGCCCCAGCTTGATTCCCGATAACGCCACCTCGAATCCATGGCTCATCCCTGCCGATCCACAGCATCCTCATTCAGCCACGATGGTTTTGTTAACATGGTTTGCTAATGGGTCTCCCGGGAGGAGCTGTGGCAGCTCGCTTTCCGACCGCTCTGAACACGAAGACGCGCTCGGCTGTGCCCAGACATGACGTCACCAACGCCGATGTGTACACCGAACAAATGACTCATAGGACCGAGCATAAGGCCTCCATTTACAAAAAGCCTCACACTGCCGCCTTTGTCATTGCAAGTTGGCCGTGTTTTGTGTAACTTCATAGAAATCGTAGTGGTCAGATTTGTAATTATTTATCCATTTATGCTGCTGGGTAATTTTTATCATGTCAGTCTTGATCAAGAATACTGCAGCAAGGAGGGATTCAGAGGTAGGTCTTTCTGCTGCGAGGCAAGGCGTCGAACCACTGCGCCACCTGCTGTGACACTTCGGATGTTGCAGGAATAGCAGTACAGAAATGTGCCAAATACTGCCACACTGGTTTTTATATTTTTGGAAGCAGAATTCTGCTGTTAGCACGAAACTGACGTGCCAGCTTATTATGCACTTAGAATAAGAACAGAAACCATGAGAGCTGCTTTGTTGTAGGCAGAAACAACACAGGGTGACACACTGAATCCCATTATCAGTTCAAATGCCAGGCAATAGTAACAACAAGAACAAGAACAATGAAATTGTTGCTATACGTTGTTCTTCCTTTGCTCCCATGTCTTCTAGGCTATAACACGTTTGCACAGGTTCGGTTAGTGCCGCCTGGTGGGCAAGTACAAGTTAATGTTGCAGACAGAAGCAGAATCTGGCATTTAATTGCTGTTTTACTTTGTTTTATTGTCTCAGCTTTGTTTTTTAAAAGTGGTCAGGTCATCTCATAGTACATTAAGCAAGAGAACCGTATGAAAAATGTTCGTTTATATTTTGTGTATTGGCAGTTATGAACCTCATGATACATTATGGCGTTCACTAGTTTGTTGCAGCTCTAAGACACTTTAATTTTGAAATGATCTGCTTAAATGGTAAACTGCTGGATTTATTAAAATAATCCAAATGAAAGGCTTTTGCTCAAAGGGGATAAACTAATTGTCTGCTGCCCCCTACTGGTGCACCAGCGGCAGTGACTCTGCATCTGAAGACGCGTCGGACACCGAAATTTTAGAACCAATCATTTAAACTGGGGAAAAAAATACTGTGCACCTGACTCATCCAAAAACACCCAAAAAGCCCTGTGCAACTGTCAACCCATCATTTCAGCCTCATGAAACAATCTAAATTTCAGTTACCTAGAAAACACTTAATGCTGCCATTAATTTATAATGGATAGTAAAGTACATACAGTACAGGACATTTTGCATGCTAGGGCTGCCACAGACATTTAAATGAATAGGGTTATTTTTAAAAGAATGAAACTGAGTTACTTGGAGATCGCTGTTTTAGACAGCTTTTACTGGGTATCATGGAATGAAGTGAAGAAGGGAGGACTGTGGCGTTTGAGGTGCGAATTATCCAGTTTAAATCGCAGCAGATGAGGGGATGCTGTGCAAATGCATTCAAACAACCCAAGGAGGAGACTCGTGAGAAAACCGGTTGAAACAGCTGAGACACCAACACGCTCATGTTGAAACTGAATTTTGAAGTGGTATACAATAGTTTATTGAAACATACAGTGTGCCTTATCACTTTTTTATTACAGTAGGCTATTGCATTGGATTTTTTGTAGATTTTTTTAAACATTCATTTTGATTTTTATTTGCAGTTTGATTTTTTCTTGTTTTAGATGAGCTTGTCATTAAAAATATGCTATAGTAATGTTTTTGTACTGATATTCAAGTAATAGTTTTCAAGGGCTGTTACAGCAAAAATTTGGATATAGAGCGATTGGATAACATTGCTGTATTTAATAGTTTTAAAAATGCATGCAAAGAATAAAAGATTACTTAATACCCTGACTTGGTGGTAAATGCATTCAATATTGGAAATGAGTTGTATACAAAATCCATCTTTTGGTTATGGCCCACCAAATATACTGTATTCAGGTGTATTAGAAATAACTGAAGAATGTATACAGTATATTTATTACATTTAGAATAATTTAACAAGTGACCTGAAATTAAGGGTTTTTTTTTTTTTTTTTTTTTTTTAGGTTAAACTTGTCAACATCCGGAATGATGACATCACAGACGGGAACCCTAAGCTGACCCTGGGGTTAATATGGACCATAATTCTGCACTTTCAGGTAAGGCTGACTCTCAGACGACCTTTTCGTGAGATATTGCGCTGTTTAAAATGAATGCTTTCAGTTATTGAGGGCCTTCCATAAATATTTTTGGGCAGCGTGAAACACTGAAACACTGCTTGACTTTCGCAAATTTGTCTGTTTTTGTTGAGACACGAAGGCGAAACCCTTCACAACGCGTTTCACATTCTGACCAGTAGAGGACAGGCCATTCCGAAAGGTTGCACTGCTCCTATATGTTTTAAAAGTTTTAAGTTTATTATTAAAGCCATTATCATTACGTTAGCTTAACATTACAACATTACACGTTCTGAAGTCTTGCAGTTGGAATGTGCATTAATAAAAATGTGTCAGTGGGATTTTTTTTTCTTTTTTTTTTTTTTTGGGTATTTTGCCATCACCGATATTTGACATCTGCATGTTTCGGAGGAAACAGGTTTTCCGCTTCTTTTATTAACTGTTTTAGTGATCTCAGGTGATCGTGCAAGAACCAAAGTTGTGGATAGTGTTTGTAGAATTCAAGAGGGGATTTTTTTTTTCTGTAGGTGTGGCCCTGCGCAGCTGCATCAAGGTGTGTCTGTGTTGGGCTTACATGTAACTACAGGTTTGAAAGTTACCACCCTGAGTAGTTACCTTCCCAGCTGCCAGATTGCCAAGTTTTAGATGGACAACAATGTTCTTTTTGGACATCACTGACATGGATTTACTGTGTCGCAATTCCAGACGTTCTGCCGGTGGTGGTCCTCGTATTAAAGATGGACTCTGATATGGCCTGTGCGGTTACAGCCAAATGCGATACCTGTTCATGCAGCTGACTTTGTTTTTTTACTGCAGGATAAATGGTTTGATCACAGGTGCCGGATCCAACAACAGATGAGTCACGTATCTCATTTCTTAACCCTTTTACCAGGGTGGTAAAGCTTCAGAAATCTTCTTAAAAAAGATTAAATCGAAAAGGGGAAAAACCTTCATTAAAACCTTTAATATGTCTCATGATTCATGTCAGATTGCAGACTACATCAGAGGTTCGGCCTAGAAACGGTGTGTTTTGCGCAAAACACGGATGGCACAAGAGTGGAGAAACGTCGCATTGTGATTTTTATTTTGTTCCTCAGATAGGAGCAGCCTTTTGTTGCCGGGTACCTAATCCCGGCCCGGCTATTCACCCAGAGCACAATCGAGCACAAAGCGTTTCATGAAGACTTTGTGCCGATGCAGCTGCGCGGGTCAAAAATCTGTTTACTCTTTGTCAAACCTTTGTGTGTAAACAGTTTGTGTCCTGTCTCAGTGTCAGCTGTTGATGCAGTGTTGAAATCAACATGTGTGTAGGATTCCTCTGTGGGGCAGCTATCTGCCATGAAGGCCCCGACATGGCCTAGCGTGCGCACTGTTGCGGCCCTGCAGATGTTGGTTCCAGCTCCTGTTATCTATTATTATTATTATTATTATTATTATTATTATTATATCAGTACCCCTGTATTTAAACTCTTGGATAGAAGAAATAATGGAAACAGCTTCCCAATATAGGAGTTTGTTATATTCCAGCAATTTCTAGAAACCAATTATACTCAAATTCCAGGGTACACCTTTGTTTGTTTGTTTGTTTGTTTGTTTGTTTGTTTGTTCTTGGAATTATGAGCAGCATTAGGTCACAGCAACATATAAGCAGAGATTGCACACCGAGAGACTGCATGTCCATCTATGCACGGTAGGGTCTGGGGTCAGATGATGTCAGCATTGTCAAATAAGTTCCAGAATGTTGTCCATACATTGCAGAATTGCTTTGGATTATCATGTCGATCAAATGATACATTTTCAACACCCCAGGCATCCACATTTTTAGAGAAGGAACTTCAGGTGCGCACCTAAGCGTTAGAATACTTTTCCTTGCTATGTAAGAGCCCATGTTCCAGAACTTTGCCAAGAAGAGAGTCAAGTGATGCATTATCAACGTTCACGTCTCGGTATGAGTGTCAGCCGGAGAACTGGGCATCACACGTCAAGCAAGGCTTCCCGGTGGATCCTGTTGAGAAGACAGGGTAGATGTCGGTCTGACTCAGTGTGGGTGTGACTCGATCCGAGGAGCAGGGTGAAGGAATGTGCAGCTCTCATCCAGCTGCTTGCCTCGACAATCCTGTGCCACCCAATCAACCCAAAAAAAGTTTGTAAATGAGCATTGAATGCGATAGAACAGTTTGGAGGCTAAAGCCACGTTTTATTAAGCTTGAGGTCGTAAAACATGTTGACAGGTAGCTTGGACGACCTGCTGGTGGGGGTTAGCTTGCACCTGCCCCTGCTATTCTCACGCGAGGCACTCGGCAGCAGCGCTGGTGGCTACAGACCTGTTGCTTCTTGACCTGCCGAGGTACAGGGCACTGACAGCGACGCCGCGCATCACTCCACACACGTTATACAGCGGCGGCAAGCCAGCAATCGGGTGCTATCTATTCTGTGTGTGTGTGTGTGTGTGTGTGTGTGTGTGTGTGTGTGTGTGTGTGTGTTTGACAAATAGGAGTAAGTCAGTGCAGGAGCTGGACATACTTTGGTCATTACTGTTGGTTACCCACCCATTTTTTTTCTTTTCTCCAAACTGCTTTATGTACTTTTTTTAGAAATAAGTTTTACCTTGGATTGGAAGTTTCAGTGTTCCTCATGTCTTAATAATAATAATAATAATAATAATAATAATAATAATAATGCCAGTAAATCCTCCATTAATGCACTGAGGATAATTTAATACACTTTCATACATTCATCACTATAGTACGTTGTAGAAGTCACTAATGCATTTTGTTTCCCTCATGTTTGTGACTATAATATGATGAGAATTTTTTTGGAGGTGTGCCTATTTGTTGACAGAAATGCAGTTACTGGGTACATTTCTTATCTTTAATATCTAATTCCAACTTTTACATGATTGACTTGTACACTATTTTTCCCCTCAAAGTCAAATCCTTTTCTTTGTCACGCTGTCATTCATAACCAGAGCCGTGGGGATATTTAAAATTACTTGGGGGTGCAGCGATGGAACATTTTCTGTTCTGTTCATTTTGTCTGAATGATAAAGTTAAGGTCCATTTTGCTGAGATCAAAGTTCAGTTTAAGGTCAAAAGGGAAATCTGCCCCTTGAAAATCCCCTCCGAAAAAGCTCCTGCTCCAGTCTTAAGCTGCACAAACACAACCCAGCAGTGCTTTTACTGACTGACCAGCTACTAAATTCCCATATTTGTACTCAAAAGTATAAAAAGTATGAAATGATTTCCATTCTGGGGACAGGTGCTGGGACCCCAGGTAAACATCTTGTTTAGCACTGCACACCAGCCCATTTCGAATGGCTTGAATACCACGGTTGCACAGTGTGACAGTGGAAGCGGCCTGCATGAGTTCATCCCCTGTGTAATGGATTTACAGCAGCAGTACGTGACATTCAGGCCCCGGTGAATCTGCCGAGGCCGGGCAGTAAATGGCTGAGAGCTGCGCCAATGTGTTCTTGATGGACTTATTAGCCGTAAGCGACAATCCAGCTGGCTGCTCTTACTGCCTTAGCTGCACAGCATTGGATTTCCTGGAACAAGGGCGCCTGTCGGTGCAGAGAAGTCCTGAGATGGGTGCCCGTGTTTATTTTCAGCTTTATGTTCATATTATTATTTATCATTCAATTATTTCACCAAGGCAACTTGCAAAGTTGATCAGATTTTTAGGATTATACATTTATTATCCATAAAGTCCCCAGTTTTCTGTGTTCATCTGCTATTTTTAAGGCTATAACTAAACATGTCTTGTATTATGATGTGCCTGCAGCTTTAAAGCTCTATTTTTGCAATATGCTGTCATAGCTCTGAAGGGGTGCAGCGGTGGAAACCATGACTTGACACAAAATAGAGAATCTTGTTCCCGATCATTATTCTTGTGCTCCATTTCACTTGCACCAGTGAATGTACCAGCGAATCAGAACTGGGAAAGTTGTTAAAAAAATAATCCAAATTTACATTTATTTATTTAAGATTTTCTCCAAAGCAATTTAGTGCAACAACCATTATTCACAATTAATAGTTTTAATCATTACTAACTTACATAAATATCTGTTGTTTATGTAAAACCTGTGTCAAAGGATGACAGTGACTTCTGTACTATACCGATACACACTTTTATATGGCAGGATAACTTGTTTTTGCAGACAAAATGCATTTAAACCGTTTTACAGGCGGAAACCACCCATTTTCCTCCTGTAAAACATTATTTTAAATGAATGTTAGCATTCCGGGGAACCACAATGCCGCAGAAGAAAAAAGCAAGAGTGAAAAAACTGCATCAGGCATTAAGCTAACAATTTCAAGCAGCTCCATAATCAATGAAAAACGATTGATTTATTGATATAGAATCTAATTTAATTGATTTTCTGTGCTGTGCAAGTTCTTGGACACCTTAGGCCTATAGACTGTAACCTTGAGGCAGAATGTCAGTGAGTTCAGAATCAGGTGTCAGGGTGGCACAGACTTTATTTTTAGTCCAGGTACGGGAAAAAAAAAAAATCCATTTGTGACACCCGACCAGCGAACATCTTGTCCAGAGCAGATCAGCAGATGGCTCATATGATCGCATGAACGGATCTGGGGTTCAAATATTTGCTAAATGTTACTTTCCTCAGCAATATTTGTGTTTGGGTGGAGTCGGTATGCATGGCTGTGACATAAAATGATCAGCAAAAAATACTTTTCACGTTCGTGTTTTTATTGATTCTGGTTCAGTCTGTATGGAGTTGCCATGTTCTTGCCGTGGCAGTGAAGGATTCCTTTGAACGCTCTGGTTTCCTCTCACAGTCCAAAAACGTTCACTTTAAACTGCCTGTAGTGCATGTGTGAGTAACTGTGTGCGTGTGTGACCACCGCCCCCCGTGCTGGTTCGGCATCCCATCTAGGGTGTAGCATCCTAGCCTAGTGCCTGGTAACTCCAGGATAAGCTATGGACTGGCACAGCTTGAGGACTTGGCTGTTTGGTCCTTTAACATCGCGCTAGTTTTTGTTAAACAACAATAAAGGTGCCAAAATGGGTTTTGTTTTGAACTTGTGTCATTTTTTGGTTCCTGCCAGACTGTGACCATGTTTGTTCAGACTGCTGGTCTTACTGTGCACCTCAGCTTTTGTTATAGTCACTTTCTGAGCCCCGATTTAATGGGAAGCACAAAAGGGCTTTGTGGGCTGTAGCAAAATATCTGCTGCTGCTGGCAGTGACCCTTGCAGTTATTTTTGAAACCCTGACTGTGGGCCAGGATTCTCCACACCTGATGCCGCCTCGGTGGACTTGGCAAATTTGCTGAGCACGGGTTTTTTCCCCATGTGCTGGTAGCTGCCTGACTCTGGGGTAGTGAGATTGGAATCCATGTCCCCCAACCCTGTCCTTCCTAGGGTACAAGTGGCTGGTAACGGACTTCTGCAAAGTGCCGTTGCTGTCCTTGGAGACGGGCCGAGGAGATGGCAGAGGAGCGCGGGCTGTGTCTCCCCGAGCTGCCGGGACAGTGTTTGTTTTGGAGCAGCTGGTGACGGGAAAGTTTCAAAGGTCACTGAGAATTCCTGAGGGCTGCGTGGAGTCAGCAGAGTGAGCGAGAGGGAGAAAGGGAGAGAGAGAGCGGGTGCAGGGGTTGGCGCCGGATATGCGGCAGGGCTGGACCGCGACCTGATCTCAGGACGTTTGTCAGTAACTCTCCTTTGGGAGTCAGCAAACCGGTACTTGAATGGATCCCGTCTTGGTGGGAATGTGGTGAATTCCCTGACTTCCCCAACAGCCGTCCGTACCGCTGAAGGAAATGGCTTCCTCTTTGAAGGACCCGAGAAGAGATCTGGATTGAGTTAAGCTTTCTGGAATCCTCCCAGCGTGTGGAAAAGTACTGCTTCAGCAGACGGGTTCCAGAAGGGGAATGTGCGACCGACAGCTATGGGGAACGTTTGCGGGTGCGTGCGGAGCCCCAAAGAAGAGTGCTACGTTGACCCGACCAAGGCTCCCTTTAGTCCCGGTGTCGAGGAACCCAGGGGTCGACGCTACTTCCAGAGGAAGAAGAAGAGGAAATCTGGGGAGTTTCAGCTCACAGACTCCCTGAGGAGTCGAGGAGGGGAGAAGGTTGGAAATGAAGGTTCTGTGGATGGAGGCCATTGTGAAAGTCAGCTGGGGTCAGAGGTCTCCAGGTCAGGGGAAGACAGGGACACTTTTGGGGAGTATGTGGCAGAGATGCAGCTCCTCACTGATAAGCACAAGAAACGTTCACCCCGTGTTTCGCAGAAGAGAGCGTTGGCTTGTGAGGGATATGATGGCCAGGTGGAGAAGAAAGACCAGAAACGGTCTCCCTCAGAAAACCGGTTGCACGGTGTGACAAAGTCATCTAAATATTTAGGTCAAAAGGAAGGTTTGCTGGAGAGGCGACTGCTTCGACAGCAGGTCAAGAGGGCGGTGAGCTTTGGCGCGGTAGAAAACCTACTCTGCACATTGGGTAGGGTCGAGAGAGGGAGACATGGATTTGGGAATGGCTGTCGAAATTGCAGTGCTCGATGGAGCAAAAGCGTGGAGGATCTGTTGTCTGGGAAAAATTGTGTGCCTTCCACAAGCTCCAAGAGCTCAGAGTTCCAGAGCAGAGGGAGGACACCCGATGGACCTTCTACGGGCCCTTTTACCCAAGGTTCTTTGGGTACTTTCCAAGCATCACCCCATTGCTATTCAGGACAGGACGCAAAGGTAAACCAGGCTGAGTGCATATTTAGAATGATTATATAATAGATAATTATACATGTTATTGTTCTGTTGGTTAAAATCATTTTGCCCATTCCTACACCTGAATATTTTCCTGGATTATTTCAAGTAAAGTACTTTGCTCGAGGGTGCTGTAGCAAGGCACCTCCTGGGACTTGGACCAATCGTGTTCAAGCTGCAAGTCTGTAACTGCCCGAGGAAGGACGCTTTGTGCTTAATTTGTTTCCAGATTTTTGTCAAACATTTCCAAAAGTATCCTTATGTATTCTGTGGTGATGAAAAAATGTTCACTGACAAATACAAAGCATGAACTTCATGGAAAAATCTCTAAGGCCCTGCTTTACGAATCTAAAATCCTGTGAAAATCAAGTAAAATGTGGTAAACAGCCATAATGGTTTTAGTTTAAACAATAAAGTGCAACTGTGCTTGAGGCAACCGGTGTTGTTGTGAGGCCAAACTACAAGCAAAAAAAACTTATTTTGCCAACAGCTGTTTCCATGGCAGTGGTTTGCTAGGGATGGGCTGCTGGCACTCACTTGCTGGCTCATTTGCCTGCCTGTTTCTATTCTGGCAGCCCGTGGACTCTCGGTGCTCACGTGGGTGCTGAACACACCAGACTCCTGCATTTCAGTGTTAACAGCGTCTGCTGCCATGTACCTTTTTCAGCGCGTTTGATGTAATGCTTTCGTTTAAGCGTTGCCATGGGTGACACAGGAAATGGCAGCTTTTCCTTGACTGTCTTGTACATCTGCGTAGAAATAACAAGGACTTTAGGAGAGGCCATGCCCCCCCCCCCCAGCCAATATTTGTTTATAATTCCGTTAGGTTCTCTGGCTAATATTTTTTGGACCCTTTTTTGGCTGTTATGACCTTGCGCCTTTGTATGTCTGGCGCTGCTACGTGTTGCATAACACATCTCTCAGGTGTTATTCCTCAAGAGCTGTCAGGTGTGTCCCTGCCAGCTGCAGAATTTTTCCGTCATTGCTGTTCAGACTGAAATTATTGCAAGAGTGGTTGGAGCTCTTGCCTTCTGGACAAAGGTCCCTGGTTCGAGTCCCCTGCTCCTACTGTGGTACCCTTGAGCAAGGTACTTTGAAATGATACCATATAAAAATTACCTTGCTGTATGAATGAGTTACTCATTGTATCTTGCCATGGAAAAGGTATCTGCTAAATAATAGTGAAGATATCTGCAGCAGTGCTTTACTACTGATAAGTGTTCTCAAATTGCTGTGATAGTCAGTGAAACCCAATGGTTAAAAATATGGTAAAGGAGTAACAAGAATAATAAGTAACAGACCTATACAGTGCAGCAATAATCTTTTTAATCTTTTTCGGTGAAGGGATGCCTTCTCAGCCAGTAAGGATGTGGAAAGTAAACCAAGCAACGATATTGTTCTTGACAGATCATACACTTCTGAGAGCTTTGGCTGTGCTCTGTCAATCAGGATACAAAAATATATCCCACATATAGTAATATAGAATGGGAAGTGTCCTTCATTCAAAATGTTTCCATGTCACAACAATACCAGCACTGTAAATGCATTTATGTTATTCCAAGTCAGTATGCGATTAACGTTTCTTGTCCAGACAAATGGAGAACCCTTTGTTAGTAGCACGTCTAAGGCACGCCGCTCATTCCGGCGTTCAGCAAAAGTCCTTGGCTGAGAATGTGATTAACCACATGGATGACTTAGCAGGAAAACATTCAGCCACCGGGGATTTGGTTTCTAAGTCTTGAAGTAACTGCAATGGCACAGTGAATTGTACTTTATTTGGATATGCTTCCCGCTTTCATCAACACCAAAAACTTGTTTATACCAAGATAGATAATTGCTGCATTTTAGGTCCGGATTGTGCTTAGTTTCGCCCTGCAATTTAAACACCCAAAATTCCCTGCCAATGGAGCCCACACCCTACTAGTTCATTAAAATGGCTTAAGAAAATATTTAATGGTACTTTAACTAATCCACCTTCTGCTTCTAGAAAGATTCATTAAAAAAAAGAGCATTTAGATGCCTCCGGTCATAGAAGATTTTTTTTTTTATTTTTTATTGTTACCACTGAGGCCAGTGTAATTCTGTGACCTAGCACAGTTTGTGATTATTGTCTCTTATTTCCCTTTTCTTACCCTTAGTCACTAGCTGGATGAGGGCATCATTTGTATGCTTAAGGTTAATAGACACCTACCAGTTAAACTTTCTGGTGATATTTTGGCTGTGGAAGTCTGGTCACACTTATTTTGGTTCACAATTTGAGGGTTGAGGGTAGACCCAAAGATGGTGTGACATTCAAAGAAACAAAAATGTAAAACTGATGCAGTTACAGATGTTGCACTTGAGCCAAATATCTGGTTTTCACCTCTTTAGAACCTCTTGGTCACTCTACAGTGGAAACTTGTCTGACTGTGTACGACCATCTTGTGACAGTGATCACTTCATGGACCTCAATATACAAAACTGTGCACATTCTGGAAATGTGAATCAGTCAGCATTATGCTGCTGAAAGAATCTACATCTGATAGACAATGACTCATGGGTTTAAAGGCTGATAAGATGACACCGTCCTTCCTGTTTGGCTATGAGCAATGTTCCTTTGCCCAGTTTATCTTAACCAGCCTTTTCCCTTAAAGCCTCCATCATTGTACAGAATGGCGGGCCGATGTCAGTGAGGAATTTATTCAGAGGCTTTTGAATGCTGAATGCGTGGAAAGGTTGAATGGTAGGGCGTCTCAGCAAATTCACCACAAGGTCAGACCGTGAGATACTCAGAGAAATTTCACAGAATCAAAGAACCCACATCTAGGGATCTACAGGTATCTGTTCACAAATGTTTGTGACTCTTCAGTGGAAAAAGACTGAACAAGTTTGGCTTTTATGGAAGGGGAGCCAGGAGGAAGCCTCTATACTCTAAAAAGAACCTGGCAGCCTGGCTTGGGCTTGCCAAGTTGAATCTCAACAAAGATCTCTGGAAATGTCTGTCCTTCAGTCATCAGACCAGATGAAGTTGAGATGTTTGGTCATAATGCATAGCACCATGTTTGGTAAAAACCGAACGCAACGCATCACCAAAATAAAAATCTCATAACAATAGTCAGGCACAACAGTTCAGAGATAATGATTTGGACTTGTTTTGCACAGGATCTGTGCACAATGCATTTATGTACCCTGAACTGCTTTTATACCGTAGTATTTCAAAGGGAAACATGAAGCCACCCTTCTGACAGCTGAAGCTTGGCAGAAAATGGGTGCCACAGTCAGACAGTAATTCCAGACACGGCAAGAAACGTGTAACTGAATGGCTCACAAAGAAATTAATGAAGCTATTGGAATGGCCAGGTCAAAGTCTGGAAGACCCGAACCCCACCGAGATGCTGTGGCAGGGCCTTAAGGGAGCTGCACATAAATGAGTGCCCTCCAACACCAGCGAACTGGAGCAATACTAGAAAGTAGAATGGGCAAAATCCCTCCAAAATAATGTGAGAGACTGACAAATGTTTACATGGAGCAATAACTTCAAGGAGCTGCTGATAAAGGTGTGTCTACAGGCTAATGAGTCATGGGCTCTACTTAGATTTTTAGAAGATCTTATTTTTTGTTAAATAAGCGATGGCATAATGGAATGTGTTTTGTGGTTTCTGTCGTCCGATTTATCTAATTTTAGGACCTGATGAGGACCAGATGATTTTTTTTTTTTTTTTTTTATGTATTCTTATATAAAAGAATTAGAATAGAATAGAATTGAGGGTGTATTTTCTTTTTCACATAAGTGAAGTAAATATACATTGTTTTACTCCCTTTAATTTTATCGGCGTAAATGCTGTGCTGTCGAAACAAAAACAGCCTGCGGTCAGGGTGAAAACCACTGTGCTAGGTTGGCATTATTTTTTATAGTCAATATGTTTTTGTTTAGTTGGTGTTTCCATTTTCCCCACACATTTTAACCTGTTTTGTTCTTGAATATTTTACTCAAACAGTTTGGGTTAAGTGTGTTATTCAAGGGTACAACAGCAGGACGCCTTTTTGGAAATTTAACACAAACCTGAGTTTAACTGTCATCGTGCTTGCACAAGGTCATAACAGCTCATGCTGTTCTGTATTGGTGCATCTTAATAAATCGGAGAGATTTATGTCTGTGTTTTGGGGTCTTTCTTTCTCAGATCTCGGACATCCATGTCCCCGGGGGGTCAGAGGACATGACAGCCAAGGAGAGGCTCCTGCTCTGGTCACAGCAGATGACCGAGGGCTACGTGGGAGTCCGCTGCGAAAACTTTACTACCTCCTGGAGAGACGGAAGGCTCTTCAATGCCATCATTCACAAGTACAGGTGAATACTAAAAGTACATGGATGTGGCACAACAAAGTCATACACTTGTCTCCGTATCTCTGAACTATTTAGCTCCGGTACATTTCTGTTGGTTGTGAAACCGGATTATGGACAAATGGGATAAGCAGTTTTGGGTTGCAGATGTGTGGGAAGTGGACGTTAAGGGGGGGCGGACGCAGGAATTCTGCTGTTTGTCATTTAAGGACGGCTCTCGCTGCCAGAGCCGCTGTATATAGACTGCTGTTTGTAACTTTCTCCGGCATGAGGCATCTTGTCTTGAGGTTTGGAACATCAGAAAGCGGAAAGTTGCTGGTTATATAAGTGCGGTGGTCATGAAATGGAGGTCTGAAAATACAAATACAGAAGCGGAGCAAACCGGTCTGTTACATTTTTTCTTAGGTGTTAAATATATTAACCATGGTATTCCAATTTTCTTCTGCCTTTTGTGTAAAACAGGTTCGGTATGCTATTTGGTTTGGGTTTTCAGGACTCTGCGCACCAGAAATGTGCAAACAGGACCCTGTGCTGTGCTACAGCTCGTGGAATTTTATGTCCCCCACTGACTTTTGACCTCTGTTGCCCTTGCTTACCAAATATCCTTGAGCAAATACAGATCCATTACGCTGGAAAGTCCAGGAATCTAAACATGGGGTATTCAGGCATTTCCGCTCCAGTTCAGTAATAATCACATGAGTGTGACATTCTGCAGCTTGGTGTCCATTAGCCCAGTGAAAATTCATACTTAAAGCTGATCGACAACATCACAATATGGAATATAATGCATGTGATGTATTTTATACAGTGAACTGAAAAGCTTGCAGTTGTAATAGAATGATAAAAGTGTACCAGTTTTACCTAACTGTACATATTGTGGTTTTTGATAGAATAACTTCAGATCAGTAATTAAAAGCAATGTGATACATTAGTTGTGGTTATGGTGTTAAATTGTTACTAGACTAAATATTCTGGCTAATATATGTAGTCGAAATGAGTTTGTTACTATATTTATGTACGGTTTAGGTTGTTTGACGTGATAGGAGGCTAAGAAGTAGACTGTTTAGTAAGGTTAGTTCCAATAGTATAAAGAAAGCTTCAGCTTTTATTTTTAATTTTTTGCTGTACATTTCAGTACACGGTAATTCTAATTTCAATTAATATCTTCAGTAAACCTTTCCTTCTGATCACGAGCTTTTGGCTTAAGTTGTTATGCTGCTGCATTGGATTTCAGCTTGAAATTTTTCTGAATTTAACACTTATATGTACATGCTGTGTATATATATGATATATATAGATGTTGTGATATGTATGTAAAGATGGATTTTATGCATTTTTTTAAACACTGGCTCACCATATACTACCTGTTGCTTTCTTCAGGCCAGACTTGGTGGACATGAGCAAGGTGTCCACCCAGAGCGGCCGCTCGAACCTGGAGCATGCCTTCTGTGTCGCAGAGAAGCTGGGCGTCGCTCGACTGCTGGATCCTGAAGGTCACCCTTTGTTTACCAGCATCATCTCTCAAGCCATTTTCTCAGTGATGTCATATCCAGACTTCTGTTGGGACCTCTTGGTCTTAATTTACTTCTACATGATTTGATGGAGATTTGAAGGCTGCGTGCAGAGTTACAATCTGTTTATGGATAGAAATGAAAAGGAATACGAATACCTTAGCAGTTTTACAGTAAAGACATCCTCCTTTGCTTTCTTCTTAGCAAATACAGTATCATAAGGTTGTAACTTCATCAGATTCACATATAGAAATAAGCAGAGCTGAAGTGCACTGAACTGATGTTGTTGAAGAATTATTTTATTGAACAAGAAACAACAGGACAAATCCTCCTGATTTATACTTTAATTATACAACACAAACACAGTTTGCACCCATGCATGGATGGAAATCTGTTTGGAGATTCAACCCTTTCAGGGCACAAAAGCCCTTGAATAAGGTGGTAAAGTGTGACATGTACAGTGGTAGACCGGACCAATGAGAATTAAGTATCTTTCAGACAGACCAACCGAAATGGATTTAACAAAGAAATCCCACCCACCCTAGACACTAGTCAAAGAATGATGTGACCTTAGCTACAAGGCTGTTCACGAACAACGAGGGTTAGGGAGACAGAATGTCACCTTATGATAGAGTAACAGGCCATTCAGTTGAACAAATATAAAAAATTTCTTGATAAAAATTGCTATTCCACTATGTCTCATGTGTGAGTGTAACATTCTCTTTTCCCCATGCACAGATGTGGATGTGCAGACACCAGATGAGAAGTCTGTCATCACGTACGTCTCAACACTGTATGATGTTTTCCCCAAAGCGCCAGAGGGGGGTGAGGGCATCAACGCTAATGTGAGTATCAGTTTCTATAGTTTATATAACAGGGCTGTATGTCTATAGTAGTGGCACTGTGGAGCTCATACTGGTGTGAATGCAGATACTGCCTAAAGCTTTTCTGTTTTGTTGTGTCTTTGCTGCACCATTTATGCTTTTTAAGGAAACCTTCGTACTTCCACCCTGACCTGCTTCACACCTGGTCACTCATGCTAGCATATGTTGATTTCAGACAGGTACATATTCTGAATTTTTAAGCAACTCCTGGTTGCAGAACGGACTCATAGGATTCTTTTTTAGGTTAAGCAAAAAAAATCTGCAGACAGGATATCTTAAATAACACTGGATTTTGTGTGCATCTGGTACTTTTATTTGAGAGGAAAGTTATTATAAGCAGTATTCATCTTGCCCTGGAGCCAAGCTCTATTCCCGGTGTTCATTTTCAGACGATAAGGCCATAAATAAACCAAGCCATGGATCTTGTGGTCTCTTCCCACACTTCTATGTTGCCCTGGCTACACCCTGTAAGCCTTAGAAAGCAAAACGCAGTGCTCTAGAATTCAAGACAAAAAAAAAAAGTGCTTTTTTAGGACTGTTAAATAAATTTGCAACTATGTTTGACTCTGGAAACACTACCTTCCCTTTTAAACTTCCATTCATTTGTTATAAGACATTCCATTGTGTCTTATGTTTTCAGACAATTGTTTTTTTTTTCAAACGTAAGTGTGTTGGCTTGTACTCGGATCTAAAAGAGCAGAATTCAGACCTGGAGGCTTTGCCAGCAAAGTGCGGCAGCAGCATTTAGTAGTTGTATGAGTTAGTCAGTCAGTTATATATGCAGTTTTATTTAGTTTTAAGAAACATGGCAGATGCAAAACCTGTTGATATTATTTTCCTTTAAACACTGTTGCTTGTCACCATTTCAGGAAGTTGAGCATGACTTCTGAAAAATGTCATGATTTGAATCCATATATAATAATGTAGTCACAGATAAATTTATCTATTATAAATAAATAAATGATCTATTATATAAATGTGTATACACACATATATATATATAAATATTTATTCATCTGCGACCTTACATTATTATATCCTGTATGTACTCAGATCATGACATTTTTTTGGAAATTAAAAAAAAAAAAAAAAAATATATATATATATATATATATATATATATATATATATATTTTTTTTTTTTATATAAAAAAAAAAAAGCTGTCTTTGGATCAGGCTTTGGTTGCTCTAGTTCTCCTTTACATATATATTTATATTTGTTTCACGACAGGATGTTGACATCAAATGGGTTGAATATCAGAATATGGTCAATTACCTGAGCCAATGGATCAAGCATCATGTAGCAGTCATGTCAAACAGAACATTCCCCAACAATCCAGTGGAAGTCAAGGTGAGAACGGTCTGAAGGCTGGTCTGCCCCCCTGGCTCTTTCTAGCTCAATGTTAAGCATGCAATATTATTAATTTCCACCATCATTTGAGATGCTGAAACATCCTGTTTTAGGCTGAAAGTTACTTATAATTACTCTGCGCCTTTATACAGCTTTTTAATTTTCACTGGGGCGTTTCAGACCAATTACCTTGCAACAAGGGTGCGACAGTCAAGCCAGTGAGTCAAATGTCTATGAAGCTCATAGATGTTCTAAGTATGCAGTACCTATTGGTAACACCAGAGTCCTCAGATAGATCAGAATATATAGAACTGTGGTGCTGCTGTCTCTCATTGCTTCTGTTTTAATTTGCAAATGCTTCCTTAGGAATAACCTTTTTTCTTGCATTGTACCCTTCCAGGCACTATACAGCCAATATTTGCAGTTTAAGGAGACCGAAATTCCTCTAAAAGAGAACGAGAAGTCCAAAATCAAGCACCTTTATAAAATGTTAGAGGTGCGTATTTTGATGTTGTCAAGAATTACTGCTTTATGTAAAGTATCTGTGGGATAAAGAAGATTGTTAATGGAAAATGATGATGTGTGTGGTGTGGATTTGACAGGCGTGGATTGAGTTTGGCCGCATACAGCTACCGCCCGGCTACCACCCCAACGACGTGGAGAAGGAGTGGGGAAAGCTCATCGTGGCTATGCTGGAGCGTGAGAAGAGCTTACGGCCCGAGGTGGACAGGTATACGAAGTTCTTGTTTCTTCTCTTCCAGTCAGTGATGCCACCTTCCGCTGTCATTGTGCTGAATTGTATGGCTCCGCACTTAATTTTCCTTAATGGTTCTATCAAAATTGAAGTGGAAACAATTGATCTTCTGTGGCGACCCCTAACGGGAGCAGCCGAAAGATGAAGAAGAAGAAGGTTCTATCAAAATGAGCCCTGGCTGGCTGATGGTCAAAACACAAACACGCTTCTGCCCCAAGTTCATAAGTAGTGCCGGGGGGCACGGTTTTAGGCCTTTTATATTTGGTACATTAATTTGTTTACCCGTTACTTTTCTTTAAAGTAACACACAGTGTTAGCTTTGTACATTATACTGCTTACAGTTATTTATAAAACGGTGTAATTTTTGCTGGTTTAATTCTGGGTGAGGACAGTGATATCTCTTATAGCATTATTGCACAAATAGTCCTTTTTATTTTATCCCTCTCAGTAATTTATCACAAAAATTTGCCATATGTTGACATTTTTTTCAACAATTTTTATTAATAAAATTAAATAAGTAAGGTTATAACTAATCTTTGCTATTATGTTGCACGTGTAGTTTTCAAGCTCCATTTACTGTGTTCACCTCCAGCATACGGTTACCGACCTGTTACAGCACTGTTTCATTAAGTGCTTTTATTCTCAAAAATGCATCCAGGTTGCTAACTGAGGTATTACCGTGCCTCAAATATGGGAAATAGAGTAGAAGAGGGGATTTGATCTCAGGTCTTTCGATTGGCAGGTGATGGCTCCAACCCCAATGATATCTGCTATGTTTTCTTACTACTCTAATAGATTTTTGTTTTGTTGACCCACAAGCAAACCTTCCTTTTTGTTCTGTTATTATAGCTCTTATTAGTTAGTTTTTTTTTTTTTTTTTTAATATTTATGAGTTTATTCTATCAAAAAAGGAACATGACATTATGACACACGTATTCTAATGACTGAAAGGTACTTTCAAGAGCTAAAAAGTGGCTGAGATTCAGTAGTTGGAGAAAACAGGAACATCATTCTTTTTATTGTAATTCTTTGTGAAGCATAAGTGATGTGGTGTCTCATATGTTTATATGGAGCAGATTGATAGGTACAGTTCACTGTAAACAGCTGAACTAAGAATTTACAGTGAATTGGCGCTTTGTTTACCGTGCCAGATTTTAAGAAGAGTACAGCCCTTTCATGAACGCTCTTCAGGTGCTTTTTTTAAGATAGGTTTGGCCTTGACATGTCTTTTCCAGTAGATCTTCTCTTAGAGAACAAAAACACTGATGCAGATGGCACAATTTTTTTAGCCTTTGCTTTGATTTTTTGTCGCGTGTGGGCAAGAATCCTCCCGGTTTGTTGTCGTTGCGCTGCCATGTGTGATGCTGCAGGTATCGTTGCGGGGTTCTGCTGAGAATCGAGGTGCTTTTTTGTCGAAATGCCAACCCATAAGCAAGAGAAAAGTTTGCAGAGGTTACTCTGCCCCAAGTAATGCATTCCACGCCCTCCGCTGTGGATGGCCCTTGTCTAAACCTGCAGCTTGTTGGCAGCGCTGACATGAAAATGTGACATAAGCTTCGGCGCCGCGAGCGCAACATTTTAGAGGGGTGGTTGGAAAATTGTTGGCTCCTTCCCACTGCATCAAGCAGACGTTAAAACCTATAAATAGGAGCCACTCTAAGAACATTTTGCCACATATTCGTGTGCCTGCGCCACAGAACGGTGGTCTGCAGTCGAACTCTGGAACTCTGGTTGCGGGTGGGCGGTGGTGGGTGGCAGGAATGTCTGCCATGAACAGCAACCTGGTGTACTGTAGCAGCATCTCCTCTTTGAGCGACAGCACCCTCACCAGCCTCGACTCCTCGGAAAACTTGCCGTGTGGGCCACCTGTCCCCCTCATGTGCACTCCCCTTATTCTCAATAACAATACGCTGTATGAACAAAGGTAAGCCACCGCCCACCGGGAGTCGGCTTCTTTGATAGCTGGATGGTTTTCTTCTCTTTGTGTGCTTTTTCAGTTCTTTGCCACTCTGTGTCTGTCATCCAGTAAGGTGGACCAGCTGTGATGGAAGTTGTTCTCCTTTTCCAGGATGGACATGCTGCAGCAGATTGCAAACAGGGTTCAGCGGGATTGCGCGGCTGGGGAGGACAAGCTGGCATTAGCACGCAGCGCCTTGCAGTCTGTAAGCAATAACAGGATTTTTTCGTTTGGATTTTCTAATGCATTTTCTCAATAAAAATGCTTTATTTCTTTTCTCGCCAGGATACGAAAAGGCTAGAATCTGGAATTCAGTTCCAGAACGAAGCTGAAATTGCTGGGTATCTGCTGGAGTGCGAGAACCTCTTGAGACAGCAGGTTGTGGACATCCAGATTCTTGTGGATGGCAAGTTCTACCTGGCAGACCAACTTGTTCAACGGTATGCGACCTCAACTACTGCTAACTTGTAAACAAACATAATATACTACCTGCACAATAGGTATACTGAAAAACATGAAATAATACATATTTTATTTGCTGTATTTGCTTAAATTACTATGTAATATACCGCGCCACAATAATAATTAAATATTTTGTATTTTATGCAAAAGCATGCATAACTTATCATTTATTTTCATATTGGCATGGTTTACGTTGCTAGATTATTATTGATATATTCAAATTAACTTTATAGATTCAGTTACAGAAACTGATGTAGCTTGCTTTGTGCTACCTTAATCTTTTAGGGTATCGAAGCTCCGGGACGATCTGTTTGCCCTCAGGACCGAATGTTCATCAGTCTACAGCAAAGGGCGTACCCTTACAACGGAGCAGACCAAGATGATGATCTCGGGGATAACGCAGAGCTTGAACTCTGGCTTCTCCACAAACTTGAACGCGGGTCTGACCCCTTCGCTAACCCCCACTCTGACCCCTGGGGGTCTGGTGCCCCCTGGTTCCACCTTTACGCCCAGCCTGACGCCATGCCTCACCCCAACGCTGCAGCCCGTGGTCATGCAGACATACTTGGGCGGTGGAGGGGGCATGGATTCTGGGGCCCTGCAGCACCTCAAGAGCCTGCAGATCCGCAAGCCCCTGGGCAAGTCCTCACTTGTGGACCCGAACCTGAGTGAGGAGGAGGTCAACATGAAGTTTGTGCAGGACCTCCTGAGCTGGGTAGAGGAAATGCAGGTAAGATCTGTCTGAAAAGAATGGAATTAAAGGAAATAATAATATATATATATTTTTTTAAATAACATTTTTTGTGATATCCCACAATTTTATGCCAGAAAATTATTGTCTTTCAGGGTAAATGCCTTGCTTAAGGGTTCTACAGGGGGGGGAAAGCACTACCTGCATATTGACTGATTACCTTAACTATTGTTGAACAATGAAGCGGTTCCAACCAAAGTCTTGTACTGCCCGGAAACATAAGAATTTCTCCTTCATGCAGCTCTGTCTCTTTTTTTCAAGGCACAACTGGATCAGGCAGAATGGGGCTCGGATTTGCCGAGTGTCGAGTTGCATTTGGAGAACCATAACAGCATACACAGAGCTATTGAGGAATTTCAAATGAGTCTTAAAGAGGCCAAGATAAGTGAGGTAATGTGCATTCCTTTTTTGTTTTGAAAGTTGAGTTGATGCCTTCACAAAAAAAACAAAAAAAAAAAACAACAGGAATTAACCTGTATTCTTGCCATATAACCTTTGCTATTCTTCTTAAGATTCAGATGACCCAGCCGCTGAAGCTCAGTTACTCAGAGAAGCTAAGCAAGCTTGAAAGTCAGTATGGGAGGCTGCTGGTGAGTTTGCTGCTACTGGTTTAATGCTGATGGAAAGGGGGAAAAGAAACCATGTTTGCATGTCAGTCATTGTATCCCACGAAAACCCCCCAGAACTCCTCGAGGAGCCGCCAGAACCATCTCGACAGCCTCTATGACTTTGTGTCCAGCGCTACCCAAGAACTCATCTGGCTCAACGAGAAGGAAGAGGAGGAAGTCGCCTATGACTGGAGTGAGCGCAACAGCAACGTGTCTAAGAAGAGAGAGTACCACGCTGTGAGTGACCGCTACTCTAACCCTCAGCTGAGACAGGCATGCATGCAGACGACCCCTTGGCATGTCGAAATATCGGTTAATCTTTTACAGCCTTTGACACTTTGAACTTCAAAGGCTGATATGAGACCAGAAGAATAACACGAGCTGTAGATAAAGAAACTTGCAGAAGGAGCATTAGCATGTTGAGGTTTCCTCCACAGCCATCTTTAAACACTTACACAGCTGTAGCAACTGTGAGCTATGTGTTGTGGGAAGCTTAGTGTTGTAGTGGTTAGGGTAGTGGTAATGTTGAGGTTCTTAGTAACATATAAATAACATATAAGTAACATATACATGATGAAATGAAAAGCGGGCTGTGGTTGATCCAAAGCCCACTATAGAGGGCAAAAATGTTTTATTAGTATCCTATTTATAGACATATTTGTGCAGTTAATAACCTGTTTATTCTGTTGTGTGGAGTGCATTAGTTTGCCTTGATGTTGAGTGGCTTGGCAGGAAATCTGCTAATGTGGGTTCATGTGAGGAGGTATGGCGACTTGACAGTCGAAATGGGTGTCAAAAACAGGCCTTGAGGTGCTGCTTTTTTCTGCTGCAGGAACTGATGAGGGAGCTGGATGAGAAAGAGACAGCGATCAAGTTGGTGCAGGACAAGGCTGAGAGGCTGCTTTTTGAGAACCATCCTGCCAGATTAACCATTGAAGTAAGATTGGCTTCCCCAGACCATTCTGGAAACGTTGAATTCACCCACTGTGTTTTCCATATCACTTATCAAATCCTTAAAGCTCATAGAATACATAATCGCTAGCCCCTATATCATTTCAGCATTGACCATTCTTCTACGAAAGATCTGCTTTTATAGAAAAAAGAATAGGAAGGAGATTCCTTTCTGTTGCCTCGAATTCTGTAATGTTGGGTAATGGAACAACGTGGATTATGAGGTTTGCTACGTTTTACAGAAGTTACTTCATTTCACTTTGTTCAGGCATACCGGGCAGCTATGCAGACCCAGTGGAGCTGGATTCTCCAGCTGTGCAGCTGTGTGGAGCAGCACCTGAAAGAGAACACTCTATATTTTGAAGTGAGTCCCCTGTGTTGCTCTGAGTCTGGTCAGGTGGGGAGCAAAAAAGAGCACCTTGAACTTATGAAAAGTAACCGGTTTGTAAAAAAAAAAAAAAAGTTCCAGTTTGCAGGGAGCAAATTGTAGAGGCATAGAAATGCCGCTGAATTCATCCGTGCTTCAAGTACCCCTGCACTCATTTGAACACGCATCAACTGCTGCTAACTGGACCTTTCTGCTTGCTTGCCAGTTTTTCAGCGACGCCAAAGAGTCCATGGATTACCTGAAAAACCTCCAAGAAGCCATCCAAAGAAAATATGGCTGTGACCGAACAAGTAGCCTACACAGACTTGAAGATCTCGTTCAGGAATCTATGGTGAGCTACAGTTGCGCAATAACGATAAACAGACTATAATAAACACAAAAATAACTTTTTTGCAAGCATTCAAGATCATCTAGAACGTCAGGTCCAGCAGAGGCTACTGCTATCCACTTGTCATGCAAAGGTCCTGGGTCTGAAAACCCTTCTTGTTTTAGTACTCTGAACAAGCGACTTACCCTGAATTTCTATTGTAAGAAGTAAATAAAGTAAATTAAAAAAAATGATTTAAAGGGTTAATAATAAAATCTTAATCTCACTTCAGCCTGAATTCTTCTCAGCTAATAGGTCCACTATGAAATGTAATATTGTAAAACACTGAATTTGAGTATATATTATAAAAGTAACAGAGTTTCAGTTAAACTCAAGCTTTGTGCAGCTCTTAAGTTGAATGTGGCCTCTTATCAGGATGAGAAGGAGCAGCTCCTTCAGTACCGTGGCACTGTGGCTGGACTCGTGGGTCGGGCCAAGACCGTTGTCCAGCTAAAGCCCCGAAACCCTGAGAGCCCCGTCCGCACCTCCATCCCTGTCAAAGCCATCTGTGACTACCGGCAGATTGAGGTACAGTCCTTTTCTCAACAGAATACAATTCACATTTATTCTGACTTGGCACTGTCGAGTCCACACCCTAAAGTTCAGAGTTGCGCTTCCTTTGCTGTGAGAATTTTGCTCTGCCTCCCTGCAGATAACAATATATAAAGATGATGAGTGTGTCCTGGCCAACAACTCGCACAGGGCTAAGTGGAAGGTGATCAGCCCCACCGGGAATGAGGCAATGGTGCCTGCTGTCTGCTTCTCCATACCTCCACCCAACAAGGAGGCGGTGGACATGGCGAGCAGGTAAGGAAACAGCCCCTCTTACAGATGTTTTCTTGAAACATCTGATCACCAGTGTGACTCGTGGTCAAGCAAAACCAAGTGCAAAAATGTGAAAGATCTATTGTTTGGAAGAAAATTTTGTCTTTTCTTGGTCCAACCTGACGTCATTTTTTTTTTTTTTTTTTTTTTTTTTTTTTGTGATAAAGTTGTTTTAACTGAATAGTAACATTTTCAGATAGCCAACATGTCATGTAAATAATCCTCTCAGGATAGAACAGCTGTATCAGAATGTCTTGACGCTGTGGCACCGTTCCCACATCAACATGAAGAGTGTCGTTTCCTGGCACTACTTGATGGCCGACATCCAAGGCATCCATAAAAGCAACGTCGCCTCTGTAAGCATTCATCTTCCTGCATTAGACAGCCAAGAGTCATCAGACCCAAAAAATTTGTTTGGTTTCATAAAGTTGAACTCATTTCTGGAATGTTGCTGGGTCCCTGGTGCGTTTGGCAGATCAAGACCATGTTGCCAGGCGAACATCAGCAGGTCCTTAGCAACCTGCAGTCCCATTTCGAGGCGTTCCTGGAGGACAGTGAGGAGTCCGAGGTCTTCACGGTGGCGGACCGCGCGCAGCTGGAGAGGGAGGTGCTGGCCTGCAGGGAGTACTATGAGGAGCTGCTGAAGTCAGCAGAGAGAGGCAAGGCTCAGTTTTTACCCATTTTACTACTAAAACCAGACCCTTATAGGCTACTGGGAACACTGCTGCTGCCCAGTTGAATTGAAGCTTAATCTGTAGTTAACCGCAGCATAAGCCCTTCAGATCATGACTGAAGTTGAGTACGTTTGAGAACGTCATTGTAGAATGACTCTGCTTTCACACGTCACAAACCTTGGTTTGCATGGGATTTACTGTGAAACACCCTTGTGGCGAACAGAGGAACACGAGGAGTCGGTGTACAACGTCTTCATCTCGGAAATACGCAACTTCCGCATGCGTCTCGAGAGCCAGGAGGAGCACCTCATCCGCCAGATCCGCACCCCGCTGGACCGGGATGACCTGCAGAAGAGTGTGATGCGCATTGCGGAGCAGGAGGTGTGACCTCAGTGGCTGTTTTTTTTTTTTTTTTTTTTTTTTTTTTTTTTAAGTTAATGGAGTAATAACATAACAGTAATTCAGTAATAGATTCTAGTATTTCAGTGAGTGCTCTGATAATTCTTTATAACAATTTTAGATCTTTAAAACTGACTAAAAAATGGCTATTTCTAGTCTCACTGTTGATCGGTCCAGCATTCATGTTGTATTTATTTTCAGTAAATACCGAAGCTAAAACCTTTTTGGAGTCTTATGAGTTGTGTGCATATTTAAAGTACATCTGAGCCTCAGACTCATTATGCCATATAAAACAATACCAATTATTCAATGCATTTTACGTCAGTTTAACGTTAGTTTTCCTATATAGTGAATATTTTAAGAGATTTTACATTTTTCAAATGACAGGATAATGGAGAGCATTTATTTTTTTGTTTGAGACTTTTTGTTGGAAACGTGGCTTTCTACATGAATGCCTGAAGTATGAGAGACCAAGTTCGCTGACTTGAGCCGTTTGAATGTAACCTCTCCTGATGTTCACAGAAAGCAAAGAAGGACCTGGACCGGCTGAAGGAGGAGCTGGAGGTCACGCAGGAGAAGTGTGAGACGTTCATCAGTCAGGCGTCAGCCTCGCCCTCAGTGCCCAACCTCTCTTCTGAGCTCAGTGTCCTCATTCAGAGCATGAGCCAGGTCTACTCCATGTCCTCCATCTACCTGGAGAAGTGCGTGTCCACTGTCTTTCTGGTCCACCTTACTGAACATACAGAAATACCTAGATTAGTGCTACCTCTTATAGTGTTCTATCGCTATAGTGTGTTTTTTTTTTATTATTTAAGCCTTTTAAGATATTTTTCATAATAATTTATCAAACTTAAAAAAAAATACATGTTTGTGGTCCATAAATTAGATTATTATCTGTGTTTATTTACTATTATTAAAGGTATAACTAATGTATTTTCTATTATATTGTGCATTGCAATTTTCAGTTTTATAGAAATGACCTCTTATAGTGCTGTTTCATTAAACACTTAATTTCTCAAGAATTTATATGCAGCTCTCATTGGTGTAAATTTACTGCTATAAATTCGTGAAAATTTTTCAGATGAAAAGGAGTTATGAAACTTGGGTTTCTGTATGACCCTTATAGTTTTAGTTTTGCTGATAATCTGATTTTGATGTATAATATTGTGCCTTGTAGAAAATGGTGAAACTGAATAGTAAGCACTAAGGAGATGAATGTCTCCCTGCAGACTGAAGACTGTGAGCTTGGTGGTTAAACACAGCCAGGAGGCCGAGGCCTTGGTGAAGCTCTACGAGGCCAAACTCTGCGAGGAGGAAGCTGTGAACGCTGACGCCAAGATGATCGAAACAGTCATGAGCACATTGAAGGTAAACCAACGGGCACGTTCATCCAGACTATGAATACATATGGCCAACAGTTTTGATTTCAAGTGTTTGTATGAGAAGTGTAAGATTTTGATGCACGGTAAGATTTTTTGGAAGGCAGTGCTCCTATTTGACCACACAGAATGTTTTGCACTTTCAGCAATGGCGCGCAGAGATAGATGAGAAGCGAGAGGTCTTTCATGAGCTGGAAGATGAGCTGCAGAAAGCCAGAGCCATCAGCGACCGCATGTTCAAGACACACAACGAGCGTGACTTTGACCTGGACTGGCATAAGGAGAAGGCCGACCAGCTTAGCGAGAGATGGCTGAATCTGCACTCCCAGATTGAGAATAGGTCAATAAAAAACTTTTTCAAAAAGTTAAACAAGTGCCTTTGAATACATAAGAAGAAAGTTCTTGTTTATATATATATATATATATATATATATATATATATATATTTTGTTTTGCTAGCAAAACGTTTAATAGCTCATTCAATGGTTTTGTTTCAGACTTCGTGATCTGGAGAGCATCAGCAAGTCGCTAAAGTACTATAAAGACACCTACCACACCCTAGAAGAGTGGATCAACGAGATGGAGGCCACACAGCTGAAAGCTCAGCAGAACCAGCCAGAGGACAGCAAGGCACTCGCAGAGCTCCTCAACCAGCAGAAGGTAAGAAAGGTGGCAAAGGGTAGGTGTCTCTCAAAATATTCTCATTTTCAGTGCTTTCTATCAGCAAATATTAGTTATTCATTAACTGTTGCTTTTCTCCAAAGTTTACAACAATTTAGCCGCTTGTACAGCAGAGTAATTTTTACTTGATCAACTATGTATCTTACTCAGGGGTCCTGTAGTAGTAAGTGGGGTTTGAACCTGAGGGTTTGAAAAGCAACAGCATTAATGACTATATTACCGGCTGCCCCTGCCTGTATATCACTGTTGAAAGTTTTTATGCTTTTGTTAAATAATGTGGAAATAGAAACTGGATGTGCGATCGCCGCCAAATTTAACTTGCCACGTGTCTGCAGGTCCTCGTCTCGGAAATTGAGCAGAAACATTGCAAGATTGATGAATGCCAGAAGTATTCAGAGCAGTATTCTGCCGCAGTCAAGGTGACTGTTTAAACCGATGCCTTATATGCAGAAAGTGTAATAAAAGTTTCAGTGTGATGAAATATCAAGTTGGATTTCCTACTTAAATGAACTTTTCTGATTGTGTTTGGATTCAAAAATGTGGAGCTTACCAGTAGCATTTGCGTGTTGCTCAGGACTACGAGCTCCAGCTGATGACATACAGGGCAATGGTCGACTCGCAGCACAAATCACCTGTAAAGAGACGGAGGATGCAGAGCTCCTCAGATGCCGTCATACAGGAGGTGAGGAGAAGTTGCCCATAAAATAACATTGAAATGAACTTGGTTCAAGGGGGACATGTTGATGGAAATAACTTCTTTTCTGCACCGTCCTCTTAAGTTCATGGACCTCCGGACGCGCTACACCGCTCTGGTCACGCTCATGACGCAGTATGTGAAGTTTGCCAGCGAGACTTTGAAGAGGACTGAAGAGGAAGAGGTAAGATACTCTGTAGTCATCTTTAAACATCAACAAAGGTTCTTATTGAGACAAAATGTTGTTGCACAGACAGAAATGAAGGCAACAACTTCTAGATTGAAATGCTTCTTTACATTTTTATTAAATTGCCTCTTTTGTCTTAGTTCTGTTTCATTTTTAATATCCCTTGCTTTAAAATAAATGCATAAATATTTATAAAACACAACGTGCTTAGAAAAGGTTTTAGCTGTGCTGTTGACCTCTGTATGATTTTAATTGCAATTGCAATTGAAATCCTGCTTGTTTTCTGTTGGGTGCCTCCAGGCTATTGCTGTGCATGCTGTCTCATAGCGAGTGGCTTTATGCTTTCAGATTGTCTTTCGATGTGCTGCAAGATTTTTGAGTAAAATACTTGAGGTGAATATATTGTTCAGCCATCACACGGGTTGGTTTTGTATTGTGTATCATTTTTTATTTTGAATAGTTGTTAAAGTGGCTTATTCAGAAAACCATGCTGTAGACTTGAGTGTGTAGTCATTTGTTTTCTTCTGTCTTTCATTTCTATCTTTATCAACTTGCTCTGTGTTCTTCTGATGTATTGTGAGTGTTTTTTTTTTTTTTTTGGAGCAAATTTTGGCCCTCTGAGCAGGTAAGATATGGTCCCTGTTGTATGTGATTCTTGGGAGAACATGGCAGGAAACAGTCTTGACTGAAAAATACCACAAGTCAGTTTTGGAGGAGACACAATGGCCTCCTTTGCCATCGTCAGGTTACAGTCACCAGACAAAGGACTTGTCATCTGTCCTTTCTGATCCAGAAGGCATAGCAGATGGCTGTGTCACTGCCCAGCTCACCTAAGGATCTGACGGTGGTAATGCTTCACACAAGAGGACAAAGTTGGATCGTGAATCGGTTAAGTGGAAATTGCCCCCCTCAGACAGCCATGGCGTCCTCTTACAGATATGAGTGAAAATGATTCCAGTCAGCTGACATGGTAAAAACACACACACAAAAAAAAAAAACTGGAGTAATTTGGAATGATTTACGATGTGGCATTGAAGATGTAGAGAAACGTTGATCCTATTTTAACAGATGGTGAGCATCAAAGGTGCTCCGATGACCAATTTGATAACTTTGAAATGAAGACCTCAGGAAATGTCAGTAGATAATAATCGGCATTAGAGGATCTTCAAGCGGATGTATGCTGTTAGCTGGTCAGATCTGGAGGAACTAGACATCAAAAACAGTTCTAGAGAACTTTGTGTGATAAGGCAGCACTAAAGCTGTTCAAATGAACGTGAAAAATCAGACACATATTTGTTTTTGACCCAAGTGAGAGCTGTAGTTCCAAAAAAAATCATTCAAATAGCGATAGCATGGCTCAGTATTCAGTATAGTTACCCAGCACTACAACGTAAGTTTGTACAACATAGTATTGATAAGCCACTGCTTCAATAGCCACCTCTTGCTTTTAAAACTCCTAGGCATTAAACCTGAAATTCAGCATTTAGGCAGGCCATTACATTTTTAAAAAAAATTTATTTTCCTGTTTTTTTTTTTTTTGTTTGTTTTTTTTTTTTTCTGGGCTTGCAGCTTCAATTCTTACTTCATCTTGTCGGGGGTCAAAATATTCGATACAAAAGATACAGTCCTTTGTATCGTAGGGGGTGATGGACATATTTTCACTAAAAATATTGCTTTGTAGCTTGTTGCTTAAATATCTTAGGAGCTTTCACATGGTGGAAGGTGGTGGGGGATTCTTTATAGTTCAGCTGAAGCCTCAACTGGTAAGTGGGCCAGCATCTGAACCATTGGATTAGCATACATTTTTATTTCTACTGGAATGGTAGATCATACTGTCTTTCATTATAGAGAAAGAGATTGTCTGAAAGAAGTAAGTACGCCACCTGGACAGAGAGTCTGGAGATGCAAAAGGATGCAAGACAGGAAGAGGTTACCCAGCTAAAGGGATATGTTGCTGAGCTGGAAGCAAGGCTGGTGGAACGACAACAGCACCTAGAGTGTGTTGAAGCAGAGGTGGATGCACACAGAAAGACCATCGATGACCTGACCCTCCAGAAGTCAAAAGTGGAATATGAAGCACAGCAATACCGTGTGGAGCTTGAGGCAATGGTGAAAGCCCGGGCTGCTGCAGAACAGGAACTTAGCTGGGCACGTCAGCTGATCCAGCAGTCTGAAGCTAAGCAGGCCTCCCTGGAGAAGAGTTTGCGGATGCTGAAGAAGAATATTGAGGAGAGCACTCTGGCCAGGAGGAAGTTGGAGGACCACCTCAGAAGAAAGGACTGCAATGTACACGACCTGGAGGAACTCAGTCGAACGTTGGAGCGGGAGCTGAAGGCAAAAGAGGGAGTAGAGGCTCAGCTTTTGAGTCAGATGCGGATTATGGAGAAGGACCTAGCACAGCAGTCAGAATCTAGGATATCTCATAGTGAACCTCGTGGGTCGGTTGTGAGGGACACTGTCCATCAGACAATGTTTTCGAGCAGCATTCAACTCCTGAGTTCAGATGTGGGCGCTGCAACGCTGCAGAGCGAGCAAGAGTCTAAGAAATCTGATGTACTTCAGCACAAACTGGAAGAACTGTCCAAGGCTAAAATAAAGGCTGAGATGGAAGTTAAGACTTTGAAATCTGAGCTGAACTCTGTGCTGATGCAGAAAACCATGGCAGAAGAAAAAATGCAGCATTTCAAGGATCTCTTGGATGAAGCAAGCAGCAAAGCGAAAAAGCTCCAGATAGACATGGATTCAGAAAAGAGTACCAACCGTCAGAAGTCAGAGGAGCTGAGGCAGGAAATGACAGAACTTAAGAAGTCAGTTTACATCTTCCAAGAACAACTCAAATCTTTGCAAAGAGACAAGTCTTCACTGGAACAGAAAGTCCTTTTCCACAAGACGGAAGTTGATGGTTTGAAGGTGCAACTGAAAGTAAACCAAGGCAAATTGCTTCAAAAGAGCACAGCTGAACAGGAAAGCAGCCAAAAAATGAGATATTTGGAAGAAGAGTTGGCTGCAAAGCAAGCTGAAAGAGATCAGCTGAGATTGACGATCAATGAATTGACAAGGGTAAATGTTAAAATGGACAATGATGTCAAAAATCTGATGGTAAGTATAGAAGCTTTACAGCAAGAGAAGTCATTTGCTGAACAAAAGGTCAAAGCACAAAAAGGAGAAGCAGATAGTTTGAAAGAACTACTTCAGAAAACCAAAGCAGAATTTACTGTGAAAACAAAGTCAGAGCAGGAAACCCAACTTAAAACTAAAACTCTGGAGATGGAACTAGATAAGAACAACCAGGTAATTGATCAGTTAAAGAAGAATGTGGAAGAACTGAAGAAAGCTAATCTAGAAACTGAGCGATCGACGAAAATCCTGAAATCAGAACTTGAGAAGGTTACTATGGAAATGGAAAGCAAAGATCAACAGATAAATATATATAAATCTCAAGCTGAGGGCGCCAAAGCTCAGGTGAAAATCATTGAAGAGGAACTGTTGAAGAAAACCCAAACTTTACATGAGCTTCAAATTAAGTTGAGGGACCACAATGAGGATGTCAGGAAAACATCAGAACTCCAACAGAAAAATAAAGACCTGAACCTGAAAATTGCGAACTACGAAAGAGATATCATAGCTCTAAAGTCTGAACTTAGTTCTACTGGCATTGAGAAGAAAATTTCTGATCAGACCGTACAAGAACAGAAGACCGAGATCAACAATTTAAATCTCACATTAAGGAAAGTAAAGGAAGAACTTCAAAAAGAGACTTTAGAAGGTCAGAAGTACAGTTTTAAAGTAAAGGAGCTAGAAAATGAACTTCAAAAATGTAGGCAGACAATGAAAGGTATGAGTGGGAGCACCGACAAGGTTATCGCAGATCTCAGAAATGAGATTGCAGCTCTTCAGAAGGAGAAGGTGAATGCTGACAAACAGCTGTCAGTTCTGAAGGCAGAATTTGATGGTCTTAATGTTTCTTTGAGGAGAACTGCTGAGGAGTTACAGATAGAAGCCCAACAGGGGAGGCTCTATCAGTCAAAAATTAAAGAGCTGGAAGGGGAACTTCAGAGGAATAAGTTGACAGTGAAAGAAATGACCTCTAACGCAGACAAATTGACATCCAGTTTTAAGCAAGAGGTTTCGGTCCTTAATAGGGAGAGAAGTTTTGCTGAAGAGAAATCTCACTCATTGACATCGGAAGTCTCCCTCTTAAAGCAGAAGCTGGAGCAAGCGCAGCAGGATGTCAGGCAGAAGCAGAATGAAACTTCAGCTGCCCAGCAGAGATCACAAAAGTTGGAGGAGCAGCTTGAGAACTGCAAACAAATGCTGGAGGAGCTGAAGGCCAAACTTGACTTGCAGAAAAAGGGCTATGAAAGGCAACTAGAATTAGTTGAGAAGGAGATGGAACGGAAGTTGCTGCTGAAGGAAACCAGTGCAAAGTCTGAGTATGACAAGTCGAGAGAGCATTTGTTCAACACGGAAAGTGCTCAAAGGGAAAACAAACTGTTGACACAGGAGATAGAACAGCTAAAGGCATTTAACCAGAACACTCTGAAATTGAAGCAGGAGGCAGAGAAGCAGTCAGATGCACTTTGTGTAAAGATCAGTCAGTTAGAGAAAGAAAAAAGCATAATCAGCCAGGACCTAATAAACGCAAAAACCTGGATTGCCGAATTAGAAACTGGAAAAACGAAGTTTACGGCCGGTATTGCTCAGATGGACAAAACGCGAAATGTGAAGTTACAGGAGAATGCAAGGATTAAGCAAACGTTGGCCGACGCTGAACAGAAGCTGCTGATGAAGGAAGCGGAGGCAAGGTCCCTAAAAGAGCAAATTGCATCTTACATTAAAGAAGTAAAAGTACTGCAGGAAAAGGTTTTGAAGCTGGAGGTCTCTGTCAGCTCAGAAAACAAGACGTTTAAGGACATGCAGGGGATGAGTCAAAAAAATCATCAGTGCCCTAAAGACAATGAAGTCGCAGAACTGAAGAATGAGTTACTCATTGCAAAGAGGATGATGTTATCAGATGAAGAAGTTAAGGCTAAATGGGAGGAAGAGCTAAGAAAAATGAAAGTTTTGTTGGAGGTAAAAATGTCACACTTTCATTTACCTCTCATATAAATTTTACATTATAAATATATGCATGCAGATTCTTTCAGATTTAGCGCTACTGTTGTGCAGTACGCAGTGCTTTCCTTACATTTTAGCATGTTGCAGTTATCTCATATACATTTATTGGACATTTCTAAAATTTAATCTTGGAAAACACACTGTCCTAATGAATGTGAAATGTTGTATTAACAGGTAGTAACAAGGGAAAAAGAAAAAGCTGTTGAAGAGCTGAGAGCAAAGGAAGACAAGACAAATGTTGACAGTGAAGACAAACGGCTGATAAATCAATCATTGGAACTTCGGTTAAAAGATGTGGAGACTTCCCTTTACGTTCAGACCTCATCATCTATTGAAAGGTCATCTGTTAAAAGCCAAGCATCTCCATCTAACTCGATTACATATCATTACAAAGACATGGGAGATACCAAAGCTGCAAACTTATCACCGGTTGTGAAAGATGGACTGAAAACATCTGAACTGTTGCAAACTGAGCAACTCGAAGCTTTCCAGTTACAGGGTCTCAGAGGGTATGGGACTTTTAAACACTTAGTCACAGCCAAAATTCTAGATCGTGAAACCATACATAAGTTAAAATTGGGCCAGATGACCTTGGATGAGGTGCAGGCTTCTCTTACCAGATTCATAGGCAAGTCATCTGCGATCGCCGGTGTTTATTTGGAATCAAGCAAGAAGAAGATCTCGTTCGTGGAAGCTGCAGAAAATGGCTTTATAGCTAAAACGTATGCCATAGAATTTCTCGAAGCGCAAGCTGCCACAGGATGTATTATAGACCATGCAACGGGTAAGACTTATTCGGTGCAGGATGCCATCGAAAGGGGAATCATTGAGAAGGATCTGAAGGACAAGTTGTGTGATGCAGAGAAAGCAGTGCGTGGTTATATGCACAGTGGCAAGACGTTGTCCGTGTTCCAGGCAATGGAGGAGCGGATACTCGATAGACACAAAGGACGAAAGATCCTCGAGGCTCAAATTGCCACCGGAGGACTTATAGATCCGCAGAGTGGTTTACGGGTGTCTCCAAGCATTGCAATTGAGCTGGGCCTCTTGAACAGAGCCACCCTGCAGAATCTGTATGAACCAGTCAGCAATCCCAAGCGCTTCCACAACCCAGAAACGGGTCAGAAAGCTTACTACTGCGAGTTGCTCAAAACGTGTGTGTACGACGTTGATGGAAGCGTATTCCTCTTGCCCTTTGGCGATCGCCGCATTTCAAACATCTCCCTCGCCAGCACACACAGAGTGTCAGTTGTCAACAGCAAAAGTGGTGCAGAAATGTCGACGTATGAGGCATTTTGTAGCAGCCACATTGACAAGAGGACCTACTTGTTTCTCTCCCAGCACGAGACTGAATGGAAGGAAAGTGAAGTTACGGACACCAGTGGAGGAACGCTGCACATTTTGACAGACGGTAAAAGTGGACGGCAGTTGTGCATTGAGAATGCCTTGACTTTAAAGATGATGGATAAAACGGAACTGGAAAAATATCGGCTAGGGGTCCTAAGCATCAACGAATTTGCAGACCTCTTGATCTCGAGGAAGACTGTCTACGAAGATCCTCATTCTTCCATTGCTGGGCTGTGGGACTTTACTCTGAAACTGAGGGTTTCTATTCTCAAAGGCTTCCAGCAGAATCTGTTAGACAGGCTGACTGCAGTGAGGCTGCTAGAGGCGCAAGCATGCACCGGTGGGATCTGTGATCCATGCACCGGAGAAAAACTCAAGGTCTCCGAGGCTGTCCAAAAAGGGCTTCTGGACGATTCGTTTGCCCGCCAACTCTTACAATTTGAGCAGGCTTACCAAGGAATCGTCCACCCGCAAACTGGGACCGTCCTCACTGTGGCTCAGGCCATGCAGCAGAACCTTTTCCCCAGAGATGTGGCACTCAGGTGCTTGGAATTCCAGTCCCTGACCGGGGGAGCAGTCCACCCACAGACTCATGCAAGAGTCCAGATGGAAGAAGCTGTTCGAAGTGGACTGGTTGACCAGGCTACTTTCTTGCAAGTGAAAGATGAGAAATCTCACGCAAAAAACATGACTTGTCCAAGGACAAAAAGGAGAATTTCCTTCAAAGAAGCTTTAGAAAGGGGAGTCTATGACTGCCACACTGGTCTCAAACTACTCGAGGCGACCAAACCCTTTTCTACTGGTGCCACATCATCATTCCAGTATTTTTGGATGTATTGATCGAGCACAGACGGCATGAAAGTACCGGTGTCATTTTCAACAACCGTGCCAGTCTTGTATAAATACAAGTGAGGGTCAAATAAAACTGTAAATAAAGTAAATACTGGTTTATATTGTAAACTTGTGCATAATCTCAATACATAACTGAGTAGAACTGTGGTTTGTTTCCTACTTAAATGTGTTGTGCTCCATTTTGGTTTATTGTATTTACATTTTGTATCAGTTTTATCTCAGTGTATGTTATCACCTGGGTGTATTTGTGACTTGTTTTTTTTTTTTTTTAAATTTAACCACCAATTCTTTTTGAAGGCTTAAGTTTTCCCTGTCACACCCAAAGTTAAGCTGCGCTGGTCCAATCGCAGCCACTGGCTGTGCGGTTTGCCTTTAAATTATAAGGTGGAGGGTTTCCACATGCTTTTTGGTTCTTTGCTTTTGTTTGTTGTGACGAAATTGACCGGGGTGAACTGATTTAACAGACTTTGTGACTTTCTTTCCCATGAATCCCAGAAATCTGTAGAGGAAGAGAAGAGAGAACATGGTGGCAAGGTTAGCAAGTTGTTAAACTGGATGTCCAGTGTGAAAACGAACCTTAGCAAAGAAGATGGTAAAGCCAGCAAAGATACATCTAGTTCGCCCCAGGTAAACTGCATGTACAGATCATGAACTAATCTAACCTGATGGTGTTTCCCTATTTTGCAGCTTTTTCACCAAGTATTTATAAAACTACCAAGCTGTGCCTGAACGCATTTTTGAAGACCGCTTGGATGTTTATAGTGTCTGGTCAACATGAGCGGAGAATAAAAGGGAATTAATAATAATGATGTATCTGGGTTATTGACATTCTTTCAAAATGTACATTTGTTTGCTAATAAACTGTTTACATCATTAAAAAAGTGCCCTTAAACTATATAAAAAAAAAATGGAATTTCTCATTTTCCAGAGAACACACACCGTTTCTGTCAATCATACTTTCTTTATGAGGTCATAACAATACTCATGTCTGAAATGTGAAATGAAAAACAAGCCAAACACACAGAGGTGCAAATAAAGATTCCACACAGAGGTTTGAACAAATCTGATGTTAAAGACTTGTTTTGTGTTCAATAAAGAAAAACAGTATATAGCTCACAACCAACAGGTAGCCACATACAGTGTCTGTTACAGTGAAAAATCACGTTTTTAGTTTTCAATCATCACCTATGGTCACTCAGAATAAAGTGAAAGCACACAGGTCCCATTGCGTGTCCGTAACTCTCATGCCCTCCCCAGTTATACTTCGCTGCCCCTCACCGGTTTCACATTAATCCCATTTACAACAAATGTACGCAAGCTACAGCAGTATATTACACATCATAAGATAATTATTATTTATTTAGCACACTTTTTTAATCCATTTTTTATCCACACATTCTCCAATTCAATACTAAAAAGATTGTGTGCCAAGTTTCCAACCTATTTCTCTAGTCTGTCCCCTCAGTACAAAAATTTCCACACATATTTTGTCCCTATTTATTTTTCTACAATCATTGTTGCACAGATCCATAGTTATCAAATGTGTTTAATAGCCCAAAAATTTAATTGTAGTAATTGAATATTTAGGAGCAAAATACTTACCTACAAATGCTCTACATTTGGCCCTCTGAGTCAGTACTACCCCAAGCATCTGAATACTGAAGCCAAGTTAAATGGTTAAATAGCTGCAGGTACCTTTTTTCACTCATGCTAAAAGCCTTCATATTTCACTTTCCTGAATCTAAATTTTTGTTTGTATTATTATTGTTTACATTATTTACATTATTAATACTAATAATATTATTGTCCATTCATAAAATGTCTATAGAGACAATAAATTACTTTTCACTTCTGTACAGGAAATACAGAATAAAATATTGACCTACTTTATGATCACTGTAACTTTATAAATGTTATGACTATAATGAAAACATTTCAGTGGGAGATTAAAAACTTTAAAAAAAAATCATTTTAAGTCATGAAATCTTTAACAGCTTTGCTATTATTTACTTTCAAAAGATGACTACAACATGACTGTAAATGTCGTAAGATTCTTAGAGCTTAAGGTAGTGCTATAAATGTCCAAATCTTATGAAATGAATTGTGCCGACATGGAGATAAATGTACATTGTGCAGCATTAAGCAAATAATTTCTGTTTGCAGGTTTCGATGGAAGAGCTGACCGTAAAGAAAGAGCAGATTGCTGAAGCACTGAGAAGCACACAGCAGATGCTAACAAAGCACAGCGAAAAGTATGGTTTATATTATTTATATAGTTCATTTTAGTAAATCTTTGCTTTTATCTGTGATTTTCTATACTATGAAAATTAATATTTAATACTTTAAAAAAGAAGCTGAATTATTGTATGTGAAAACATAATCTGCCTCTCAATGCAAAGATGAAACTTTTACTGGTGTTTGGGAAAAGAAAAACCAAATCATTTGAAAATGAAAATGTTACGTACTTTGTTTTATAGTTATTTGCGCAATGTAGGCTTAGTGATGGAGAGACCTATGGTACAGCTTTGATTCTTTGCTGCAGAATGACTGAGGAGGAGAAGCAAGAGACCAAGGAGCAGCTGAAGGCTCTCCATCAGGCCTACAGCGACCTGTCTCAGCAGTGCGGGCAGCACAGTGTGAGATCCACAGCCGAGCCGGTAGGACACCGCGCATGTTTTACGCACTTCATGGGTTTGTGGAGATCAAATGTGCCACTCACAACTGCATGGTGAACTACTAACCAGATTTTACTTCTGATCAATATGATCTGTTGCATGTGAAGGCCAGGTTTCTCTCATTCCACATTCATGCAAATATGTTAAAGGTCAGTTCACCTGACTTCCAAAGGACAAGTGAGTACACTGTGGAAAGGATAATGAACAAAACTGTTGTTTTAATCTGTTGCATCTACGGGGATGTCAGCCTATAGCAACTGAGTATGCTGTAAACATGCAGAGCATGGATGTCTAATATCACCCACGTTCTAACCTTTCACAGCAACACAAGACCTGAGGATCTTCTGTCTTTGCAGACATTCAACAAACTAAAATTATGCTCTTGATGTGTTGTCTCTAACTAACTTTGTTTTTGCAAGAAACCCAAGTATTCTGTTCACAGATGCATGGCTACACTGTGTCCTTCTTGCTGTTGAAACAAACACTGATACAGCATTGCACTCTTGTGTGTCAGCTGTTAACATTCATTTGCCTTTCTGAGTGGTGAGTAAACCCTTTGCATTGTTTAAAAATGTATTATTATTATTATTATTATTATTGACTGCCATCCCATCCAGGGGTAGTTTCATAGCCAGGCACCCACAGATTCTGGGAGAGGCCCTGGACTGCTGTGATCCTCCTCAGGAATAAGTGGCTAATGATAATGAATTGATGGATATTATTATTATTTATATATATAGATATTATTATTATTATTATTATTTATACAACTCAATAAGGATATTTATTTATTTATATTTTTGATGATGTTAATGTTACATGCAAGGTTGCACGCATTGCCTTCATACAGTGTTTAATATGATTACACGAAGAGGCAATGAAATTAATTTTGCTTCTTCTGCAGGAGTTTCAGAACATTGAAGGAATTTTGGAAGTGGGAAGTGGAGCAGTTTATTCACTCTGTCGCTCAGTGCAGAGTGGTCTCATAGACCAGTGTACTGGGATCAGTCTGCTTGAAGCACAGCTTATAACATCTGGACTCATTATACCACAATTCCGAATGTGTCTTGACTTGGAAGAAGCCTACAGACACAACCTGGTGGATGAGCCAACTTACTGGCAGCTGCGGGATTTAAATGAAGCAAATAACTGCATCTTAAATGGGTCGTACGCTTCAGAACCTTTGCCCATCATAGCTGCAGTGAGAGATGGCGCCATTTCAGAACAAATGGCCATTAAGATGATTGAGATACAACTGGCGACAGGTGGATTGAGAGTAACATACACTGGGGACGTCCTGAATCTGGAAAAAGCTTTTCAGTATGGTCTTATCCCAGCCTCACTATTTGTTAAGGTCCTAGAGAGGCAAAACAACTGGAAGGATCTTATTGACCCCAACACAGCAGAGAAGGTTTCACTTATCCAGCTTGTGCAGAGGAGCATCATTCATGAAGAAACAGGCCTACGACTGCTGCCAGTGAAAAAAGGAAGAAATGGAACCATACTCTTGAAATCTGGCAGAGATATCAGCATCACGAGGGCTGTTCATGAAGGATTCATTGATCGGGAAACCATGCTGCGACTTTTGGGAGCTCAGCTATTTGCTGGTGGTATCGTCGACCCGAAAACTGGTTCTAAGTTTACTGTTGAGGAGGCCCTGGCAGAGGGCTTGATCGATCAAGAAACTGCCAGTGGGATACTTAGCTTTCAAGCCCAAAATGGCGGCATAGTCAATCCCCACAATGGTGAAAGGCTTACGGTGGATGAAGCTGTTCAGTGCAATTTAATGAGCTCTACCAGTGCACTCTTAGTACTGGAAAAACAAAAGGGCTTTATGGGACTTATATGGCCTCATTCTGGTGAAATTTTGACCGTGTCTTCCTCTCTGCAGCACGAGATAATAACAAATCAGCTTGCGTTCAAATTGCTCAATAACAGACAAAAGATAGCGGCCTTTTTCATACCTGAAAATTCAGAGGTTGTTGACTTGGATGCTGCCACGGATTATGGCCTGATTGACAGTTTCACTTATAATGTGTTGAAAACAATAGAGGTACCGGATGTGTTCCCAGATATTGATGACTTGAACAGTAAGTTTTCCACATGGTTGTCTCTGCGGGAGCTCCAAATTGAAGGATGCCATCAAAGCACAGCAGATGTGGAGATGACCAGCAAGAGTGTTCTTACTCCTTCACCTGCAGAAGCAAAGCAGTTGTTTGTTTCTTACCTTATGATGAACAGCTACATGGACCCCAAATCAGGACGAAGGCTTTTAGTATTTGATGGCCAGTTAAATAAAATGGCCAAACTTTTTGTAGACAACATTGTGGATACAAGCCAGGACATTAGTCAGAGTGCTTTTCAAAGCACTGATGGCTCAGCCGTGGATGCTGCTTCAGAAGATAGCACTGAGAAATTAAACAATGAAAGCCCAAATTGTCATGAAAGCTACGCTTCTGATAGTAAAATGTTTCACTTTAACAATGAGAATAAGAAACAGCCAGAGACACAATGGACCTCAGTTGTGCATGAGGGTATACTGAAGGGCGCTGAGACTAGAAGCTGTGAAGATGAGACAAGAAACCATTTAAAAGACTGTGAAATAGCTGCCAAATCCGTCAACAACGGACAGGATTTCCAAAAATATGACAATTCATCTAGAAGCAGCCTTCAGACCCCAAACCAGAGCATCTGTCACGCTGACCAAATCATCTCTGAAGTGAAATATAGACCTTTCTGTGCCTTAGATGACTCAGATGCTAAACCAGAACAACATAAAGATTCAAGTGATGCTGCTGAAATAGAGGAGAGAAATATGAATCCACCAGCATCCGTTTCAGAGGTTTATTATGACACAAATTCAAGCTCATTTTCCACAGAAACAATTTCAGGAACGCATTGCACTGGAGCTCCAATGAATCAACCAAAGGCTAAGGACACCCCTGTGTCTGCAGAGTTGCCAAGTGAATCTCATTCAGCAGCTGAAAACTACTCAGAATGGCCATACTGTGAAGGAGTTTGGCAGGAGAAAGGAGAGAGAGAATATGCTATTCATCTGTTGAAAGCTCAAGTGGAAGAAGGAGGAATTTTGGATGTCACGTCTGGAAAGCGATACGATTTGAATGCCGCCCTGAACAAAGGATTAGTTGATGAAGAGACTGCTTTAGAGGTTTTAGCGTTACAGTTCCAAAATGAAAGTGTGATTGGTAATAAAAACCGTACCATTGAAACCCTCAAAGAAGCTGTAACAAAGGGCTCAATATCTTCACAAGTGGCCCTGCAGATTATGGAGCAGCAGAAATTTCTCGGGGACTTCTGTGATCCACAGTCTGAAAAATCCATAAGTATTAGTGAGGCTTTGGGACAAGGTCTTATTTCTAATGACTCAGCTGAGAAGATTTTCAAATTAGACGTAGCGACGGGGATGCTAATTAGCTCGAAGGATCTTGGAAATATTCCTTCCTCCAAAGAAGAGCAAAGTCCAGGCCTGCCACAAGATCCAACTTCTACCACTGTACAAGAAAATGGTGGCATTTCAGCTGGTCATGGAGGTATTGAGTATGAAAACTCAAAGGAGGCGACAACTTTCAATAATGGGCAAAAACGTGAAATAGATGCACAAGCTGAATGTGTGTGTATGGAAGATGCACAGTACATATCAGTGGAACCAGCGAGCTGTGACTGTGAAACGTCATCGCATTCAGACCCTCTGAGTAATGAACCTGAAGTTAGTTCCGTGCTTCAGTCCCGTTCCTTCAGTGAGGTATCGGTGCCAGCTGAAAATTCTAGTCTGCAAAGTCTTACTGGTGAGAATGCAGCCGACCATCCCCTCATGGAAAATTCTGCTCTCGTAAAGGAAGCATCTCATGACAGTTTGAATGATTATGGTGTACATAATGGAGATGCAGCCTCAGAGTCAAATGAGACGGCAAAAGATGTGAAGAGAGGGGACTTGTCAGCAAGTGGTACCCTGCATAGCAGCTCATCTTACGAACAAGCCTTTGTCAGCTTAGATGGTGAACGGTGTGAAGAACAATACCATGAATCTGATACAAATCCAAAATTAAGCCCATATGTGTCTAGTCCTTTGCTACGGTGTATGGAAGACAGCAGTATCTTGACTGACGAGAGTTTTCAGAATGCGGATACTCAAAACAGAACTGTCAAATATGAAAATGAGCAGGACTGTAATGCTTCAGCCTTAATAAATCCAGACACTCTTTTGAGGACTGTAGCATCAGATGAAGTTGCATTTGATACTTCAACACCAGTAAATTCAGTCAACCTTTCAAGTCACCAATTATCAGGTGATGTTCTCTGTAATTCTTCTGTAAATTCGGCCAATAAATTCAGTACTTTTGACAGTGTAGAGTCAAGTGGTGTTCCACTTGAGCTCCAGACTGAATCAGTGCCCTTGAAACATAACAACTCAGATCTTTTGTTGGAAAGTAAGGTTCCTCAACATCACATTTTAATGGAAGACAGAGAATCCTGTCAGGTTTCCCTTTCTTATGACACTGTCCAGACTGGGAGTCACACCCATCAGCAATGGGAGGCCAGTAAGGAGGAACACCATGGGACTTATTATGGTAAAGATAACCAATTCAAAGGTGAAGCAAGTGAAAAAAGCCCAGAAAAACTTCACCAAAATGTAATTATGGGAGAAAAGATAAATACAACTTCAACAGAGATCACTGAAATCCCCAATTCTGTTATACACAGTTTGATAAAAATGGATACATACAGAACTTCAGATAACAGCATTTCAGTGTCCACTGACATTTCAGAGCATCTTTTGGAAGAGGATGTTCTCAAGGAACCACCTCCAAAAAGAGAGACTGCTACATTTCTGCCTAATTCAACAACTGAAAATGTCCTCAAAGAAGATGTATGTAGAAGGACAGACAGCAGACACATTGATCACGACATGGCACCCACTCCTCTTTCAGTGTCCACTGGCATATCTGAAAAATGTCCAGAACACACCAATGAAGAAGAAAGTTCAGGAAATGCTGCCAGGGTAACATGCAGTACCGAAAAGCAGATGAATGTTGCCGTCCATGAAGTAGAAACAAGCACCGTGACTGATTACAGAGGTATTGGCTGTCAGAACAAGTTAGCAGCTGAAGGATCCCAGACAATGGCTGATGTGACTACACATGTGGAAGATCATGCATCAAGGGAAAGCTATGGAGATTGTCCAGATCTAGCAATAGCCACCAAACACGTTCCCAATTTGCCAGTTGGAACAAAGCCTGAAGAAACATCTGAAAGTAGAGTCATGGATAATAAACAGCATTTTTGCAGGAAAGACAAGTTACTAAATGAAGCTCCCCATTCAGTATCCAACGTTATTTCAGAACATATGGAAGAAAATCTTTTGGAGGAAAGCTTTTTAGATCCAATAAAGACTGAAAGCTTGCCCCAGTCAAGTGCAAAAGTAATCCATGAATGGGAAGCAAGGTATACGGATGGCGAGAAGCTTGATTCTGGCAAGAAAAATCTTTTACCTTGTGACAGTCCCCAGTCGGTGTCTGAAGTCTTAAACTCTGCTCTCATACCCACGAATAATGTTCTTATGTCACCGTCTGCAGAGAGGAAGATGAGCAGTGATTGTGAATTAATGCATGGAGAATTGGAGGGTATGAAATTAGATGAACAGCAGAAATTGGAAGCCCAAGATACTGGCGCCACAGTGGTTCAAAATGTCCCTGAGACCATCCCCAAAATCCCAAGAAGCCTCAAAAACAATTTAGGTACTATTCATGAAGAAGGTACATCTGTTAAAAGTACAACCTCAAACTTACTCAGTGAGTCAAAACCGGAAGGCCCATACTCAGGTGACCCGAAACAACTTGGGGACGTGAAAGAGTTTTTTGGTGAAGGAGCAGTCCAAGAAGCATCTGCCAATGTCAAAGAACAGCTCAAATTTCAGTTGCTGCAGGTCATTCAGTCGGTCTCCTCTGGTACAGAACCAACCATGCTGAGTGACATCATTGGGAAGCTTACTCATGCCTTAGAGAACTCTTCTGATGAGGATGATCTCAGGAAGATGCGCACGGATCAGTCTGATGCTGCTGAAAATGACACACTTCTGAGTCAAGGAATCGGGTTCTCTGTGACCTCCCCTGGGCTACCAAGTGCCCATGGTTCAACTGTGACCACTGAGGATGAGGACAACACAAAAAGCAAGTCCAGTGTAAGTCTACAAAGCTGTTCTCCTTTTCCATAATAATACATATTGTCACAGTTTCCTTAAAATGATCAAACTTCTCAAATTCAAATTTGTTCTTAGATTCAGGGCTCCACCCAAAACTATTTAGAATGTGTGGGGAGACTTCAGGATCATTCAGATGTTCTGGAGGACATTAAAATCGAATTGGAGACCCAAGGTCCATTGAGCAGTAGCATGGAAGGTTTACAGACTCAGCTGGAGGAGACTAAGGTTAGTCTTTTTTTCACAGCATATTAACACAGTGTTTTAGCACCAGTTAGCACAAACCAAACTTCTTTGCATGAGCCTCTCTCAAGCTTTTTCCTTCTTTTAAATCTCTTTGCAGTAACAAATTTGCTGTTAAGGCCCTCACCAAGCTTGCATCCTCTGTTTGTAGTCACTAGAGTCACAACTTTCTGCGCTGGCTGCCATTTTAACCAAAGATATGGCCACTGCGGAGCATCTCCTGCGGTCTGCTAACAGACACATTCCTACGCAAATCCGCCAAGACCTGGCCACAGCTTTTACAGACGTACAGCTCATGTTTTCTGAAGTTTGCACGGTATCGTCTGAAAGGGAAAGTATTATAAGACAGGCCATTGACATAGAAAAGGTTAGTGCTCCCTGGTTGTGGTGTGAAGTTGAGAAAAGAGGAAAAAAAAGCTAAAGTTTTTTATTATGCTAATTTAATATCTGATTTTTACTGAAATACATTAAATAGAAAATAAGGATTACTTTCCTTTGACTTTTTAAAAATAGATAGATAGATAGATAGATAGATAGATAGATAGAGCTTTTTAAAACCAATAAAAGCTACATTTTAAAAAGTTAATACTCCTTTCAATCGTAATACAACTCATAGCAACAGGCTAGGTTTTTAGGATTTTTTCTATATGAAAAAGTATTTAGTAGGACCATCTTTATAAATTAGTATTTTTCTAACAGTTACAGTTGGAGTCTACATTTCAAGACCTCCTGAATTCCGTTGAGAACATCTTGGCTTATATTGAATGCACTTCTGGTGCTGCCTCCAAGCTTGGTGTTACGAACACAGATGATCTGGAATCAATGAAAGACCGAATTCAGCAATATAAGGTATTTTTTAAAGGAGGCATTTAAAACCTCCTTAAAAAAATGTTTGTTCTTGCACGTTTAATAGTCACTTAAACATTTTGAAATAGTTTTTAATTTGAAAAGTGCATGACGGTGAATTCATGTCAAAATACATTGTTTTCAGCCTATTGCTATGAGATTCAAATGGAGACGCATTGTTTTTGTGGTTTCAGGATATGGAGAACAGCTTGTCAGACACTCGGCAGCAGTTGGAGGACACAGCATTTGAGGTCCAGAACTTCATATCTGAGCATGCCCAAGAGCTCAGTCCATCGCAGAGCAGGAGTCTTCTGAAAACTCTCAGTGCTACTCAGAGGGCCTTCAAGGACCTCAGGGCGAAGGTTTCCACTCAACAGCACACCCTTGACCTCCATCTGGAGATTAGGGTGGACCAGAATGAGCAGAAGGTTTGAAGTCTGAAAAAGTCACAGTTATTTTTATATTTCTGCTTCTCATAAAAATGAATGACGCAAATTGTTTTTTTTTTAAATCATATACATTGGTTGCCCACAATAATAATGATGCAAATGTTTTGTAGATTTTACAATCTATTATGTAACATCCTAATGAATTTATGTCCAATTTAGTTGTTTATTTAGTTATTATTTTTTCCAATTTAGTGGGGATGGACTGCATTGGTTGTCCACACTAACATGTTTCAGTATTTTAAACTGTCAATTCAAAATACTTTTAATGACATTGAAACCATAAAAAGAGATCAGTTTTTATTTTTTTTTATGCCTATTTCACTGAACTGTGCATTTAATGTCTGCAACTTTATTGAGTTTTGTAGTATTTCACTGGAAAATTGACTGCGCTGCATGTTTTTTCTATAAAAGAGCACAGCTTTGTTCTTTGCCAAAACACTAACCCCCCCTCCTGCTCATGTGTGCATTTTTACAGGTCTCAAGACACCCAATACCTTTTGAATTCTAACTCCAGAGGACAAAAAACTCATCCACAGTGTGCATGGATGCTTTGCCACACAGACGTCAACACTAACCCACTCAAAGGGACTCTCAACTCTCTCTCCTTCTCACTGTATCTCTTCCAGTGTCAACATCCTACGATTTCCAGAAAGCCTGCAATGTTTACAGCATACTCATTTGATGTGTAGGCACCTGAATGTCTCCGCTGGGAGCTGAGCCACAGAGATCCTCTACATTGCTTTCTTCTCATTGCAGACCGCTGTGGAGAAGCAGAGGGAGTATGCAGAAAAGCTCCAGGAGGTGTGTGACATCTTGACCCAGACAGAGAACAAGCTTATCGGACACCAGCAGTTGTCTCTGAGTGGAGACAACGTGGGAGACCTGCAGCAGTACCAGAAAGAAAATCAGGTACACTTTGACCGCAGGACATGGCTGTCACCCCCTTGTCACAGCATCATTCGTCGATGCGTTTGATGTCAGGCCCCGAGGCTCCTCAGAGGAATGTGTTGCTTTTGTACAGTTGGGGACTAGTAAGTAAAATTTCTGGTTCATTTTGAAAGGCATAACAACCAAGGCAAGGCAACGTAAGGTGAGGCATCAAGTAACAAGGCAAACAGAAAATAATTGTAGTGAGGGAAAAATGAGAAAAGTACATGTAGAAGATATACATGTACTGTATACTGACTTCTATGCCTGTAAACACAACTGGTCCAAGAAAGTGGTTAATTTCTTTTTTTTGCAACTCAAGAGTCACATTTACCAGTAAGTTGCAGCCAGTAAAATCCCAATAAAACACATTTTGATTTTTTCATTTATTAGGTTCTTTTAAAATCTCTATAATAATTCAAGAACACATTGTAAAATTTTTTAAATGAACTGCTGTCTACAATAAAGTTAAAACTACCGTTAAATAAAATTACATTGTCTCACAAAGTCTTGTTCATTGTGGACTGCTTACCGATGCATCCCATTGACCGATGTAGTGTTTGTCAGCACGTAACTGAGCTCCAGCACTCAAAGTCACAGTCGCAAGCTGTAAACACCGTGAAAACCAGTTGAATTGATGTGTTCCCACACTCTCATTTTATCTGGGTGCATTACACTGCCATCTGTCACCTGGCTGCAGAAATAAAAGTCACCAGCAGCAGACAGAAATTTTTTGACAATAGAATTGTAAGCAAAATTCAATTAAAATAAGACAATAAGAAATAAAAAATATAAATCTAAGCAGAAGTCACTCCTGCAGGTCTCTTAAGGGTATCGGTTAAATTATAATCAGTGCAAAACTGTTTAAAATGGCAGCAACGACTTCATTTCATAACACTTGGTTACACATAGAGTTTAATTTGCTGAAATTTTGTTTGGTCCTATTGGCACTGTGAAGGCCTTGCAGAAGGACGTCCAGGCCAACATGACCACCTTGGCCGAGGTGACCAGCAGCACCAAGAAGTTCCTGGAGGACAACCGGAGCAAGCTGAGCCCAGAGCAGATTACAGCAATTGAGAGCAAACTGGAGGAAGCAAGGGTTAAGTCTAAACTGCTAAACCAGAGAGCCGAGGACTCCAGAAAAGACGTTGAGAAGGTTGTTACTACTGCCATTAAACAAGAGACTGAAAAGGTGGGGAAATTATAGTGAAAAACATCATCGTTTTAGACCTTTTGGTGGGATTTTACAGCTGGTGACATTTTCAACATCTCTTCTCTAGGTTGCTGCTGTGGAACAGATAGAAGAGAGTAAAATGAAAATTGAGGGTCTCTTGGATTGGATATCCAACGTCGGGAAGGACAAGGAGAAGGAAGTGAGTCTGAAGGATGAGCTCACCAAGCAGAACGGCAACGTGTTCCTGGATACTTCGCAGAATAGCTTGCTTAGCGGCGAAGACGATGACAACGGAAACATCTCCGTTACAGATGGGAAAGAAGATGGCCCTGAAAAGCTGGATTTGGACAAGCAGTATGACCGGGTGAAGGTATATGTCCTTTGCTTATTTACTAATTCGCTTAAAGTACTAATCTGCTAAAATATACTTTTTGAAATTAAGTTTCTTCAGGGTGATATTTTGCTCAAGGGATAACTAGATTCTCACAAATTTTTTTTTCTGTTGTCCCCCATTTTTCTGAAATTGTTCAGATTTGGCTGATTTTATATGTTGAACAAAGCTCTGGTAATAAATGGGTTTCAAAATGATTACAGATTATGTGAAATATTGAGATACACTGTATTTGATCTTCAGTCCTAGCAGCTTATAACTAGACCCCCCCCCCCCACATAGGGGGAATTCTCAGAAATAGAGAATGTAATGACCAGTAGTTTCAGTCATAAATATTTAAGCATTCATGACCCTCAAAACTGACACCAGTTTATCTTAAAATATCCTCAAATATCACTAAAACAAGCAGTCATTTCAATGCTTCGTGCTTTATTTATTGTAACACAACGTAAGAAAGCAGCCTTCCTTCAGTACTTACTGCTTAATACTCTGCATATGCATTTGTTTGGCTGCTTTTTACCTATTATTTGCTAAAAGCTACATTCATGTGCAGTTGTACGATACTTGATATTTATGTGTTAATCTGTATTAAAAACAATAAGCACAAAGAAAAAATTCTGTGAAAAAAACAAATGAAATGAATAACTGGCTTGGATAGTCCACACAGGAGCCATGTTTGCCGAAATTGTAACAGGTGCGAATAGAAAGCAAACGCTGACGTTGACAATTTAATGCTGAATGGATTAAACAATAACTTAAAAGACCTCATGGTAGAGCTGGTCTCACACTGGCCATCTATCAGGAGGCACAAGAAATCCAAAAATCCAAGTCTGGAACACATAAAAAAAAAAACAAAAGAACGATGCCTCTTGACAGCCAGTGTAGGGATTTCAAATGAAACTCTTCATAAAATAAAATTCTTGCATCCCACATAGGTGTATCTCATGGTATGACTGTAACTGAAACACCTCACTGTCCTACAGGCTCATTACCAGGAGATCCTGTCCCAGCAGCAGGACCTCATCATTGCCACCCAGACAGCACAGGGCGTGCTGGACAAGCAGGCCCAAATGCTGTCCCCACAGGAGAAAGAGAAGCTGGAGCGGGACATTCAAGAGCTGCGGGACCGCTACGAGTCCTCCTTGGCCCAGGCTGAGCTTCAGGTCAAGCAGGTGCAGTCTGTGCAGGAGGAGCTGCGCAAGTTCCAGAGCGACTGCTGTGAGTTCGAGGTCTGGCTGGACGAGGCCGAGGCCAGAGCTGCAGAGCTGGGGTCACCAACAAATCGGCTGGACGTCCTGACCGAGAAGCTGCAGCGGCAGAGGAGTTTCTCCGAGGATGTAATCTCCCACAAGGGCGACCTGCGCTTCATCACCATCTCCGGACAGCATGTGCTGGACGCCGCCAAGGCCTGCAACAGGGTGGACACGAATAGGAAGGACATGCAGCTGGAGGTGGACACCTCAGGGACCTGTGTGGCTGTGAAGGAGCGGCTGGAGGAGGCTGCTGCCCGCTACAAAGCCGTACATTCTGAGGTAATAAGACAGATGTCTTCCACAGCACACTTTGCATATATTCATATAAAATATGGCATTTTAGAATATATTCTGAGTTCTTTTAGTTAGCCAACAGATGGATTTTCAATGAAAGAATATTACAACCGTTTGTACATTTTATGTAAAGTAATGTTTAAGCGAACCACTAGATGGTGGTATTCTATTATAATACATTGTATTGTAATAGAATGTGTTGTCCTAATGTGTTCCCAGAAATACTGTTCTTTTTTAAGCTTGCCTAAATTTGAAAGTGTACATTTTTCCGAACATCTACAGTATGCAAGATAAACATTCACAAATGTATGTTGCTCTGAAGCTTGTATTATCTTATGGACCGGCCTAAAAAATATAGCATGTGCAGTATCCTTCATGAGGACAGATTTTTACTGACGTGTTTCTTTGCCATGGCCTTCAGTGCAACCAGCTTGGCAACAAGCTCAAAGATGTGGTGGACAAGTACCAGAAGTACGAGGACACGGCCAACGGTCTTCTGAAGTGGCTTGACAGCTCCGAGGAAGAGGCTCGGAGGCAGCAGTCCGAGCTCATAGCCGCAGATCCCCAGACCCTGCAGAAACAGCTGGAGGAGACAAAGGCATGATCTCAGATCCCCTTTCCGTTTCTACCCACCTTCAAATTTGCATCAGTGTCATCATCGTAGTCAACATCATCCTGCTGTTTCACTCCTTTATACACTTGAGACGCAGACCGATTCGTGCCGAGTACTCAGTTTAAAGATATTACAGCAGGACCCAGTTGGGACTTGAACCACCAGTCTGGCTGTTATTTCCCCCGGAGCGAGTAGCTATGTTTATATCGCTATGTAAGCAGTTACAAATAAAAGTCCTTCATTTATTGGGTTTTAGTATCAGTTTATCCAATTAGGTCCATTATTCAATGTAAAGGAGCAAAGGGCACAAGAGGAACCCATATGCAACATAAACATATTTCACTTTTGTAGACTCATTAAAGAGCGCAGGTGGCTGGAGAACTTGGATTTCTTGGAGGAAGTTCAGGCAGCCATTTATCAGCACACATTCCAACTAGATGTTAACTGCAGTTGTACCACTGTGCTGTACACTCGCTTTGCCTTATACAGTCGCTGTACTCAAAAACAAGGGTGCTATTTATAGGCCGTGTTGTGAAAGCGGCTGCCGTCAAAACGGAGACTTTCATAAATCTGATTTATTCAAGGGGAATTCTGCCGGGGTTTTACTTTTTAGGATGAGAACACAAGAAGCTGCGGCAAGCGCGATGTTTTGTGATGAAGGCGAATGAAATTCCTGTGACACGGTGGATAAGAGACCAAATTTGTACCTTGTTGAGGCTCTTCACGGACCTGTGGTGACGGATTAAAAAAGACACCGTGAGCAGGCAAACACAATGACCTTGTGTTTTAGAAACCCGAATCCTGGAACGCGTCTGCCAGTGGTGCGGTGCAGTAGTGGTGTCGATGAAACTATTTAGGGTGGATTCCCGTATGGGGAGGGCGCACCGTTGCAATAACACTTCTAGGGTTTCTAAGGAGAAAAATCATTGTCATTTTCTGTCCAATCTGCAAAACGTTTCGTGGCTTCTGCGGCAAAAAAACTTCTAGCCATCTTACAGAGAATAAAAGCGTAATAGCGTAAGGTGAAGTGGGATATTATGGCAGTCACATGACCATTTATCAATAAGTATAATATGGAAAAATGCACAAATGAGTTATTGACAAGTTTATATAAGTGCTACGAGCTTTGAAACAACAAGTCGCACAAACTGCCAAGGGGTGACAAGTTCGCTCCGTTTGTATCGGAGGGATGGTTTTCTTATTCTGTTGCTTTTCTCCATAGGTAACAACACGACGTCTGTATGCTAAACATTTAAACGTTTTCCCATTCATATATCTAGATAATTTTTACTACATTAATTTGAAGCAAGTATGTTGCTCGAGGGTACTATACCAAGAGCAGGGATTTGAACCCAAAACCTTTTCTGGATGACAGATAAAAGCCTGTACTCTGGGTAGCTTTTTGTCGAGTATTACCCATCCTGTACACCCAGTACCTACTTTGGGTACCGTGAGTGACGCCTTGACCTTTTAGCGATTTCTTTTCCAGAGTCAATAGAGCCCCCACTGGGAGCCCATTATCCAAGTAAACCAGTTATGTGAGCAGAGACAACAGGGCTCCGGAGATGGTGAGGCAATGTCCCCTTCTCATCCACAGGCCCTCCAAGGACAGACATCTGGACGCCAGGCTGCCGTGGAGACGCTCCACAAGGCAGCCGACTCCCTGCTCGCGGCCGAAGGGGACCTGCTGACCAGTCAGGACGAAATCCAGGAAACCGTAGGTGAGGAAAACACGGTCGACGCATTTCCAGGCTTCCCTGCAATGTATCGATTGAAATGGGGCGTAGTCAGCCTTGTGCCGATGCCGCAAAAAAAGAATTTCTTTTTTAAATCAGATTCGGAGGTCATGGAAGCTTAGCTGCCTTTTAAGGAGTTCCCCTCACCTTCTGGCAACAGCAAAGCCATTTATCATGTTTTATATTGACAGTCATTATGTTTTTCATTACACATAGTTTATCTCGAAATGGTCTTTCCGTTGAGCACAGACAGCGTTTGAGCTCATGTCCGCTGGCCCCAAAGCCCAAGCTATTATGTTCCCAAAAAACCCCTCCTAAGGTGAGCTTTTATATCATATATGTCATGATCATTAATTTCCATGGTAAAAAATTTTTATGCTTTCCAGAGCCCCAGAACTGACACCCATTTATGTGAAAATATCACCAAATCTCGTAAAAATGGACATAATTGCAACAGCCGTTCGATCTAAAAATGTAATGCGTTCCTGAGAAATTGTTTACCTCAAAGATTCCTAAACTGAAAACATAAATCCCAGTCATTTTAAAGGCAATTATTTTTAAACCCATAATGTTCTTAAAGATATCGAATACAGGCAGGGAAAGGATCTCTCCTATCGCTTCCCACGATGGTAAACAACTGTTTACCCACGTATATTCACAAATATTTTTTTCTGAATGAGAAACCTGCGCGGTATGTTATCAACTGTCCAGCATGACAGTTATAAACTCTCCATTCATCACCTGTGTCTATAATTAAAACCTTTTATTTAAAACAGCGCAATAAATAAGTCCATCATGCAGAAGCTAAAATATAATCATGCAATAAAATCCACAATAAAATCAACAAATGTTAACACTGCGTGATGTGTGCTTAAACCGGTTAAAAACATACCCCTAGGCTGTATATAACGGATTTTTTAAAAGGAAATCTTACCCGCCAACTCCGCTGCAGAAGGCCGGTCCCCTGGCGTGCTCCCAGGGTGCTGCTGTTCCTCCAACCTACCTCATAAGAGTGTTTTTTCCGCAACACATCTTAAGCCCTTTTGAAACATTCTTACGCTGCCAGCGAACACAGTAAAATAAATAGATAAATAAACAAAGGAGTAGGTTGGTTTATAAGCAGTTCCATGCAACACCCACAGACAATAAAACTAGCCTGTGCCACTCCAACCAAAGGCCATAAACCACATGGTTACACAAAACAAACATAAAACACCAGCAAAGCAAATGTTGTTTAAAATACATTCATGTAATGCAGAGTGAGTGATTCGTAATATGAAGAAATGTGGTAAACTGTTAACAGACTGACATAGATTAGATTTTTATAAATGATAGATGGATTTATGTAAATATTTTACGCCATACACCTGCATATAAAGGCACATAACACAGCACAAAAGGCAACACGTACGCTGACCAAGAAGAAGGATTGTCGTACCTTGTATGCGTTAAAAGATGTGTGTTACTTAACCAGAAATGGAGGGAATGCCACAAAGCTGCAGAGGTCATTCCACCTTTCCTTGGCCTCCAAGTAGCCCCATTGCTCGACATCTTTCTCCATCAGGAATGTGATATTGGCCAGACTTTTTGGAACACACCCTGAATGTCCAAGTCCGCTGTTTGGGACCAACTTCGGCCCTCAAAAAACGTGCCTCATAAATTGAAGTTGAGTACTAAATGTAACTCCTCGTGAAGTTGAAGGCTTGTAGCCCATCCAAGCATTAACTCAAGGTATGGCTGTACATCTTATCATCCCAATTATTGCAGACGACATCACAGTAAGGTATGACAACCTGGCCAAGTCAGTGAGCGAGCGGAACGAGAGGCTCCAGGTCACCCTGACACGCTCCCTCAGTGTCCAGGATGGGCTGGATGAGATGATGAGCTGGATGGAGGGCGTAGAGAAGAGCCTGGAGAAAAACGACCAAGTGCCTTTGAATTCGGCTGCCCTCAGAGATGTGCTCAGCAAGGAAGCAGTAAGTGTGAAGTCCTCAGATGTGGTGGTGTGTGACTGGACAGGGAAAATGACTGTTGAGTGTACTGTATATTAAACTTGCTACATTGTGTTTGTTACTGTATCATGATACTGCATACAAGCAGCTGAAAGGCAAGCTATAGTTTCTGAATGTGCATCCTAGCCAACAGGTGATGCTCTTCCTTTAACCATTTCCGTTACTGTTACATAAGGCCCTAGAGCAGGACATTACAAGCCGTCAAAGCAGTATCTCAGCCATGAAGACCAAGGTAAAGAAGTTCATAGAGACTGCCGAGCCGTCCGCTGCCGTGGTGCTGCAGGGCAAGATGGATGCCCTGTCGCAGCTCTTCTTGGACGCCGGTGAAAAGCAGAAAGAGAAGGTGAAAAAGTTGGAGCAGCTCAAGGACAAGGTGGAGCTGTTTGAGAAGACCTCTGAGAAAGTGCAGCAATTTATAGCCAAGCGGTCGCAAGAGCTGTCTGAGACGGAAGGACCGGGGGCCAACATGAACGAGCTTTCTCAGATGATGCAGGTACAGTTGTGACAGCGATGCTCATGTTGCATTTGCATTTGAGTGCTTAATATAATTCAGTTTCTGTTGAATCACTATGTACCAGTGTACAGTTGGTCCCATATTGATGAATTTAACCGGGACTGAAAAACTTTGTACCATCATCAAATCTGCATGCATCTACTCATGTAATGTACACCAGCAAAAATGGTGGTATTTCGCTAAGTGACTGCCCTTCAAGAAGTGTGTGTCAGCATCCTGCATCTCTCTGTCTCTTTGGGAAATGTACTCTTTACTTTGAGTTGTAAATTATTTTGGAGTAATGCATCTGCTGAATGAATAAATGTAAGGTAAATGTCAGCAACCTGACAACTCCATGGGGTGGGAGGCAACAGTGGGGTTTTTCAGACAGAAATAGAGCAGTGGAGTATCTCTCTCATACTGAGCAGCTTATGAAGACCAGCCTCTCCTTCCATTGAACTGGGACACATCATGCAGATGCCTGCGACCCTAGTCCCCTGCCAGGGGTATTTAAGAGTTGCTTTAAATAAAAAGGGGTATTGAAAAACTTAAGGCAGCACTTAAGTTTAAGAGATCCGTGATCCCTACATACCATTACAGCTTTGGTTTGTCATTTGAATTGGTATGCTAGGTGTCTTTATAAACAAATGAATTCTAAATATTTTTATCGATATTAATATTGATAAAAATATTTAGAATGAATAAACTAAGTATCTAAATGTTTTATCAATATTAATATTAATTTATAATATTAACAACAAAATATTAATAAATATTAAAAGTATATAATGGTGAGACATTTATTGCTGGAAGGTTTGTGAACAATTGTATAGTTAACTACTCGATATTGAGGATTATTCTGATACATTAGCCATATACTGTATTGATGTAGTATTGTGTCGGTGGCTTGCATATTAGTCAGAATTGCTGCCTTGTACTTGAATAACTGGGGTTCAAATTCCATTTCCAAGTGTAGTTCCAGCTAAAGTAGTACTTAGCATAAATTGCTTCAGTAAAAAATTATGTTGTTGTATAAATGATAAATCAAAATGAATTGTTTTGGAGAAAAATGTAAGCTAAGTCAACAAATAACAAAAGCAAATCAGTAATTATGTATTTAAACAAAGTAAGTAAACATTTAAAGATTTGTTCAACGTTAAATAGTTCTTCTGCCAGTAAACACATGGTGGGCACAACTTGATGATTTTAAAGTTTTACTTCAAAATTCTAAGTCTGTGTACGTTTAAATATTTTTTTTTTCTTTTCAAAATCACCCACATGGGCTTCCACAGGACACCAATGCAGAGTTATTGGAACATACCAAGGACATGGAGATGCTGCAGAAGCTGTCCAGTGACTTGTCTGAGTTGGGACCAGAGGACAGCAAAGCTCAGATCCAGGGCAAAATAGAGAGCCTGTCTAACAGCTTCAAGTCCTTTAAGGAGACTGTGAAGGAGAAGTGAGTACAGGAGGATCCTGATCTGATGTGGAATTCATAGATATTAGACTATGTTATATAGCATTTAGCATATATGATAACAGTTATTGACACCTCACCACAGACAGAAACACACTAACTCATAGACAGTCTATATGTGTAACAGTTTGTTATGGGGCATAATCACTCCTGAAATGTACATCTGCTCTCCGTTTCAGAGAGGAGGAGGTTTCTTCATGCCAAGACCAACTTGCTGAGTTCAAGCTGGCCTCGGTGGCCCTAAGGAAGTGGATTGATGAGTCGACGGAGAAAGTGCCGGTCATCCAGCCCTCCTGCAGCGAGGAGAGCCTGGCCAGGGAGCTCCAGAAAGTCAATGTGAGTCAGTGCAAGTCAGCGCCTGGTCCTCAGCGTCACAGGAAGCATGAATCTTAAGACACCTGTGACAACCTGGCAGGAAGAGGAAAGTCTGTGTGAAAATGGTTCAGCAGCTGTGCAGAATGGTTTGGCCATTGGGAACTGGGCAATGAAACCACTCCCGGCTTCCCATAATAAGCTTGAGATGCCCGTAAAGTGTACAGTGTCAGGGAAAAGTTTGAGTACATCTGGACAACCTGGGCAGTATTTGTGATGAATTGGACCGAAGGGTGAAAGCGGAGAAACCTAGGAGTGTACAGTATGCTTTACGTTAAAAAAAAAAAAAAAAAAATTAAAAATCCAACCAGTGTGCTCCAAATTTTTGCTGGTGTTATAGAAGCCCTCCCACCCCCCACCCTGGCACAGCAGCATTTGAGATGTTTTGAAGTGGAATTTGGCTCTAATGAATTGTAGATGAGTGCACAGAAACATCAATGAGTGAGTAATAAAAAAGGTTGTTACTCACAAGTAAAAGAAATCCCCATTTCACAGAGGTAAATCACTAGACACGAAGCCTCAAATTTACAAGAAAATAATGAACCTTTAATAAAGAGGTCCAACATCAAAGGCATGGAGAAAAAGCCTTTTGCCTTTAGTAGCAAAATTACATGCTGCAAAATTATTCCAAGACGAAGTGAGCAAGAAAAAAATGCTTTGAGTTAAGAGACAGGGTTGCAAGATCTGCTTTATGATGTACGGTATGTGATCTAGAAAAGTTAGCCCCATTTCTCACACCATCGTAAGACTTCATTATCTGGTAGGATGAAGAATTTTCAACAGTTTTTACATATTTGTGCAAGTTGTTTTGTATGATTTTAAAATATTATTTTTCTCCTCACAGGCCTTATTTGAAGAATGGATGTCCAAGGCATCTGAAATACAAGATATAAATAGCAAAGGGTCTGCTCTTTGCAGCCTTATCAGTGTTCTGACATCCCCAGCCAAAACCAAGAATAAGCCAGGTATGCCACTAAAATGACTCCCCTCTCTTTGTATCCCTGCAAAATCTTTCAATTCCTCATAAATCTTGCACATCTTGACATGGATTTGGACTAATGTGCAAGTCTGGGCCGAACGGGGGTAATTATTTTCAGTCCTACTTTGAAGAAAGATCAAAATTACAAAGCAGACGTGAATCAGTTTTCACTTTTTGCTTTGAGATACACAAAGTTGCCAGTTTATTAGATACATCTATCGAGTAGCGTGTTGCGCCTCCTTTGGCCTTCAGAAGAACATAAATTTGGCTGGGCATGGATTCTGGGAGATGCCGGATACATTGTTGAGGAATGTTGTACAATGCTGAAATGATTGCCTTGCGTAGTTGCTACAGATTGGATGGCGGCACTGTCTTGCTGGGGACAGCTCTTCCTATCTCATCCCAAACATGCTTGATAGGGCTGAGATCTGTGCAGGATGTCGAAGCAATGAAAACTCACTGTCTTGTTCTTGGAACCATTTGGTGACGATAAGGGTCTTATAACATGGCCTTATCATACTGGAAGTGTCACCATTTGAGTTGGATGTAGCCACGTAGTGATGAAGCCAACTATAGCTATGAAGCGATGAAGTTGGTCAGCAACAGCGTTCACGTATGCTGTGTCTTTCAGATGTTCTTCAGTGGGTATCAAACTCCTATTTGGTGGCAGGAAAACATCTCCCACATCATCACACTGCCACCACCAACTTATACTGTTGATACCAAACAGGCTGGCTCGATGGGTTCATATTGCTTGTGCCAAATTCTGATCCAATCTTCAACAGTCCAGTTTTGATGGTCCTGTGCCCACTGGAGATGTGTTTTACTGTTTGACGCAATTTATCTTTTTGCTTCCACCATTCTTGCCATTCTTTTTTGGCCCCTTTGATCCACAACTGTTCTTGTCCACAGGATCACTGATCAATCAGTGGTACTTTTTTGCTTTTCGCAGCATTTTCTGTAACCCCTTGAAATGGCTGTGCATGAGAAGCCCGAAAAGATCGGACATCTATTGAAAGCCATTTAGGAGATGCTAGTAGCGGCATGCCTAGCTCAAACTACTGGCCACGTCCAGAGTCTCTAAGGTCATTCATGTAGCCCATTTTAGCTGTTAATTATACACGAACTGATGGTAAAAGCTCTGAGTTGCCCGATTTATATCATACTTTTCGGTCATATAATGTATGTCTTATTGGAATGTACAATTTATGAGAAGGATGGCAATGTACTTAATAAACTGGTAACTCTTTGTATTTAATTCAAGTGCATAACATCTTTACTTTTCATTCTTGTTGTAGGATCTGCTGTTGTAAATGGTTCAGGTTCTGGGGCTCATGCCTATCTGACCAACAAAGGTAAAACTACAAGATAAATCAAATGAATACACCTAAACTTGTAGCAGCACTGATTATACACTTATTATGTGTACTTAGACAGAAGTATAATGTCTGTTACTGATAAAAATTTTGCATTTTGAAGACACACTGGCTCCATAACTTAATAACCACACCTGGAACTATTTTTGTTTGTAATTTGATTTTTTCATAACCCCAGAAACACTTATGACAAAGCCACAGGTAATGAAAACTTAGGTTACTTGATTTATTTACTGGTTAAGTTTCATAACACATTTTTTTTAAGATTACCATTTCAACTTTTCTTATCATCTTGGAGCATTAATATTTAAAAATTAAAAATGGAACTGAAAATAAAAGATACGCTGTTTCCACAAGTTCTTATTTAGTGTTGACTGGTTCATCCCATAAATATGTGGAATGTTACTCGTTTTGTTGTTGATCGCCAACACTAAGGAACTCCAGATATTAGCTGTAAACATTGTGGAAATAAACTGAATTTAGGTGGTCTCACATTCCTTCTCTCATTGAGTGCCCTTTATTTCTATCTCATACCACGGATAAGCCTAATCCTTACAGCTACCCCCATCTTTAACCCCAACCCTAACAGCTACCCCCATCTCTAACCCCAAACCTTACAGCCACCCCCATCTCTAGCCCTAACCCTGAGCCTGGACACAGGTAATTTTTTCCTCTGGTGCAAACAGCATTTTTAAAAATAGTCCAGTGAGGAAAGTAGTAAAAGTAAATCATAAGATGTTTGTATTTTCAAAAATAAGTAACTCAATTGTGGGTAATATGAAGAGCCAGTGTGCTTTTGTTTAATCTGTTGGTATCTGTAAATGTACAATGTGAGACGAGAGTTGGTTGGATATATGTGCTGTGAGGGCTGTCGGGGTTCATTTTCTGCAGTAATAATGCATTGTGCCACTCCTGTATATCACTGTAACAGCATCCTGTCTCAACACAGTGCTGAGAATTTATTGTCTTCTGGAGTGAACTCTAAACGGTCCTCCCTGAAAACAGAATGTGTAGGGGGAATGTTTAGCTTAGCCAGGACATGATGGTCCTCTTTGTTGAGGAAGATGTTTACAGCAGGGAGGCTGAAGTGTTGAAGGGAATGTGTCTGGTTTTCAATCCCTTGCAGAGCTCATGACTGTCCAGCAGAGTATGTCGTGTGTCAACGAAGGTTACGAGAAGCTGGGCGAACTTCTGAAGAGCAGGACCAATGAGCTGAACAGCACGATGCTGAGGGTCCGAGAGGCCCGGGTGGATGCTGATGCCCTGATGAGCTGGTTGGAGGACATGAAGAAGACTGCAGCAGGATGGGATGCTGTGTCTACTGAGACCAGCTGCATGAAAACCCAAATGGAGCAGCATAAGGCATGTTCCTCTGTAATAGATCTGAAGTGTCACTTTATGCACTCAAAATATGTCTCATTCCATCTCAGGCTGTATGCATTTGAGTGCCCATGCTTTCTTGAACAAAATATCTTCTTCTGTTTTAGAAGGGTGGCACGTTGGCTCTGCGAGTAGCGCTGCTGCCTCACAGTGACTGTACTGTTTGGGTGTAGCTCCGTTTCAACCCATATGAAGTTTGTATGTTGTCCCCCTGTCTGTGTGGGTTTCTTCTGGATGCTTCAACAGTCCAAAGAGATGTGGTTCAAGTTAATTTTAAATTGTAGTGTGTGCAACTGTGTGCTTGTATTGCCACCCAGCAGCGGCCTGGTGTCCCATGCAGGGTTGACCTCATAGTCTAGCAACTGATGATTCCAGGGCAGACTTCAGGCTGCCACTGCTCTGCTCAGGATTAAAAGGGTTAATGCTGATGGATGGCCAGAAGTTTTCGAAGATGCTTAATTTTTAAACTGTAAGGGCTGACACTATCAATACCACTATAATGGTTTACAGTATGAATTCTTATCCAGACCTAATTTCTGTTAGGCTTTTGAAGAAGACATGAAACAAAAGGAGCAGAAGTTTCAAGAGCTACGAGAGAAGCTCCTGAACCTAATCCAGGATCATCCTGATTCTCCTGAAGTTGGAAAGTGGAAGCAGACTGTGAACCAGATAGGTATGCTTCCCTCTTTCCAGTTGACTTTTAGGCTGATCTCAGTTTGGAATGGTCTTATACATGCTATTGTAAACAACTCTTCACACTGACAACTACTCAAGAGATAGCTTTTGCTATCTGTCTAATTGCATTATTGTATGTTTAGAATATATGCAGACCTACCTGTTTGTGTGTGTAACTCACAAGTAGCCCCATCTCTCATGGCTCTGTGCAGATGAAGCCTGGAAAGATGTCAGCGGGTTGGCAGAAGACAGGAAGCGGAGACTGGAAGAATCCTCACGTCATTTGGAGCAGTTCCAGACAGCTGAGGAACAGCTCCGCCAGTGGCTGTCAGAGAAGGAGCTTATGATCAGCGTGCTGGGGCCCCTCTCTGTGGACCCCAACATGCTCAATACACAGAGGCAGCAAGTCCAGGTATGGTGTGTCTCCCAGAAGAGTCCGCTGAAGTCTGAACCTTCAGGATTCAATTTTTATCAGAATACTAATGAAACTGTCTTACTTTAATATAGATTTTATTTAGATCTTAAAAGTATAAAGCTAGTGGTTTAGGTTTGCTTTAGCGGTTATGTTATTCACCTAAGCTAGACTACATGTTGAGAGATGCTGCAACCTGGTCTGAATCCATGTGTTGAAAGCTCATTGCTAAATTAAAATGTGCTTCCTGTCAGATTCTGCTGAACGAGTTTAACATTCGGAAGCCCCAGTATGACCAGTTGAATGACGCTGCTGCTGCCATCATGAGTTCACCCAACGAGAAGGACCCTTCTTGTGGTGTAGTGAAGGATCGCCTGGCCAAAATCACCCAGAAGTGGCAGTCCCTCACAGGCCAGCTAGGCCAGCGGTCCGAGCATATTGACCAGGCATTGGGCAAGACCACGGAGTTTCACAGCCTGCTGAAGAACCTCAGAGACAGCGTGGCCACTCTGGACTCTCAGCTCCAGAGCCAACAGGCTGTCAGCAGCCAGCCAAATGCTGTCAAGAAGCAGCTGGAGGCAGCCAACACAATCGCAGCCCAATTGCGAGAGGAGAGGAAGAGGCTCAAAGATGCAGAGGCCTTGTGCTCAGATCTCTCTGGCCTGGTTGGTGAGGAGTACCTGAAGGCTGATCTAAATCGGCAGCTGGAGAGCGTCACCAAACCGTTCAGGCAGCTAGAGGAGAAAGCAGGTTTGTTTCCTTTCCTTTGCTGCCATTACTGTCCCAGTGTTTCGTTACACTTAGTGGGAACGGCTGTTTTCCAATTTTGCAGCCTGTCAGCATGGGAAATTATTCAAGTGGAACTGATGCTCATCTTACCTCTCTAATGAATTCATGCTGAGAACATTGTTCCTTTGACCTCAGGAGTGGATCTGTGGTATTGTGGCTATGCCAAGACTAAAATAAGTTTTGTGTTCTTCCTGTTGAAATGACAGTGCACATGTTAAATAATAATGGCTCTTAGAATTCAACCAGGTCAGCATATTTCCTCAGAGAGCAAACCTCAACAGCTCTGACTGTCATACTTAATGTAAATAAATGGCTCTGAAGAGGATGTGAATGCTTAACTAATAAACACAGACTGAATGTATAACTCCATCAGATGCATTTGATTATGCAAAATATTTTTGAGTCTGTGTCTGTTGAGCAAACTTATTGATGAAAATTCATTTATATCAGTTTTTACCTTTTCCCTCTTACAGGTAAGAGGATTCAACAGCTCAACTCTACCTTTGCTAGTTCTCAGCAGTTTCATCAGATGTCCAAGGACTTCCAAGGGTGGCTGGATGAAAAGATGCAGGAGCAATCCAAACCCTGCCCAGTTTCTGCAAAAGTGGAAGCCCTGTGTCAGAGTCTCAAAGAACAAGAGTCTTTCCAGCAAATGCTGAAAGAGCAGGAGGTGCCCTACGAAACCACTGTCAAGGAGGGTGAGACTCTCCTTCAGAGCACGGAAGGGGCAGAGAAAGTGGCACTCCAGGGACAGCTCTCTGCGCTAAAGTCGAACTGGGAGGAAGTTAAGAAGAGCTCGGCTGATAGCACAGAGAAGCTCCAGACGGCGCTGCAGAGGGCCAAAAAGTGTGCAGAGCACATAGAGAAGTTGAACTCCTGGTTCGAGGAGAGCGAGGCCAACATCGACAGAGTGAAGCTCAGCATAGACCCAACAGAAATTGAAATCTCCTCCTCGCAAGTGAAGGACATCCAGAAGGACCTGGATAAGCACCGGGTCTTGGTGGAGATGATGAACAATGCTGCCGACAGCCTGCTGGAAGTTGCAAAAGCTGACACAGAGGTTATCAAGGATGAGAAGGCCTCCATCAACCAGAGGATAGATAGCATGAACGAGAAACTGCAGCAGAAGAAGGAGTCTATAAATAAGATCCATCAGAAACTGAAGGAATTCAATGAAATTCAAAAGGAAGCTAAGGGTCAGCTTGCTGGAGCTAGAAAGCAACTGGAGACCCATGAATCGTTGGGCACCCAGGCCTACAGCAACAAAAACCTTACCAATATGAAAGCCCAGCAGAAAGCACTGTCTGGAGTCCAAATGCAAGTTGAACAACTGAAGAGTCTGTCTCAGGGTCTGGTGGTTGATGTCCCGGATGCCGAGGAAGTGACTGACCTCCTGTTGCAGGCTGATAGCCTGGAAAAGGACTACAACTCAGTCAGTAAGGAAATGGAGGAGAAATGCAGCACCTTGGAAGGCAAATTACAGGGGATTGGACAGTTTCAGAACAGCATCCGGGAGATGTTTGCTCAGTTTGCTGACCTGGATGATGAGCTAGATGGAATGGCTCCTGTAGGACGAGACCTGGATACCCTTCGCTTGCAGGAGGATGACATCAAGAGCTTTGCCACAAAGCTCCATGAACTGACAACGAATACCGTCAATGCCAGCGACAGCTGCAAGAAGATGCTGGAGAACGAGGCCTCGCCAGATCTGCTTGGCCTGAAGCGTGACCTGGAGGCTTTGACCAAGCAATGCAGCAAGCTTATGGACAGAGCAAAGAGTCGGGAGGAACAGGTAGAGAGCACCCTCATCCGCGTGGACGAGATGTACCAGAAACTGCAGCAGTTCTCTGGGAAGCTGAGCAAAGCCGAGAGGCAGGAAGAGTCCCAGGAGCCGGTCGGCATGGAGACTGAAGTCATTAACCATCAGCTGAGCGCATTTAAGGTAGGCCGTCATTTTGCCTCAAGACATCTGCCAGTTTTCCTTGTTACGTCATTTCGTTCCCACGTAACAGCTTCAGGTATAAAGCAAGCACCAAGGAGTTTTGGGGCAACAAAATTACTGGAGCTTATTCATTGTTTCTTAAATGACGCAGAATTACAAAAGCAAGCTAAAGTGAAAAGCAGATTTTGTCTTGCGCCAGATGTGAATTTGTCACTTACATTAATGAAGGAAAGTTACTTCTGAGTGTTTAGTGCAACACTGTGGTTTTCAATAATCATAAAGAAAGTAAAATGCAGACGGGTTTATTTTTTCATTTTTTGAAATTTGGACAACGTACACTAGGCTATTAAAATATAGACAAGATACTAAATTATTAAGGACATAGATAAGTTTTTCAAACAATCTTTGCAATTTTTTCTCCAGGAAGATTTTCTGGAATAAATGTCAGATTAAAGTTGTAGACATGAACAATCATCGTGACTCGGTGCAAACAAAATAAGTCGATACACTCAAACAACGTGACTACAGCGTCTTTCCCTTTCTCGTTGACTCTTGTTTAAATCGTTTTATCGCTTTCGTTGCTATAGTAATATCCACTATGTTTCCCAGAGGTTCAATGTATTGTATGCAAAGAATACAGAGAGTTTCCAGAGTCAGCGGTAGTAAAAGTGGTACTGAGAACGGCTGTGGTTCCCATTCTCTGCTTCAGTGCTTCTGGCACGTGCGGGCCAGTCTTATAGGGTCTGCTGCTCCACTGTAGCGAAGAGCATCTGGCCCTAATAAAAGGACCCCCCCCACACCCCCGACCACGAGCCATTGTTGCGGGTGACGACCCTGGAGACAGATGGCCGCCAGCGTGGTGTTGTATGTTAAGTGGCCCCAGTGTGCCGGGCCAGGGTTGACTCCATCTCTTTTGCACTGCTAGAAGGGCTCATGTGAGGTTGAACACCTCTGTTCATCTGTAACGTGTGCGTAAAAGATGCTTTGTTTCAGCATTTGGCCTCGCAGCTGATTCCCTAATTCTCCAGCATCTGTCCCCCTTGTCTGCTTCTGGCTCCCCTCTCTCTGGCAAGCACTTCAACAGTCAGGATTAAGCAGGATGGCTTGTGCTTCAGTTATGAAATTATTAAATGTCTGATTAGACAATGAGCTTTCTCTGTAGTCCTTGTCTGATGTGAAATATTATTTTTAGGATTTATCTACTTCATGGCCAATTTTGGTGAGTCTGATGCCGTCATAGTAAGAGTTTTTTTTTTTTTTTAACACTGGGGCAAAAAGAGAGCTGCAGTATCTCACAGGTACCATCTACAAAGTTATAAATGGTTGACCAGGCACATCAAAATTCCTTTAAATTATTATGCAGATCAAATATTAATTTTTCTATTAGAAGAATGTTCAACACTTTGGCCATCCATATATTTACAGAGGAAAATTCAGGTGTAGACCTTAACAACAAAATGTATTTCCTTGCCATGTATGTAAGAGTAATGTCTATGTTCCATAATTTCATCAAAAAAGAAAATGAGTTTGTAGTTGCATCCTATCACTTTTCCATAATAATTGTATCGCCGTGTCAAGATCGGGCTTACATCTGAAACACAGCAATACGGTGGAATACAGTAATACCCGGGCTTGGGCTCTAGCTACGTTGTTGAGAAATGGAGAGCTTAATGAAACCATTACAGTATATTGCATAAATGGAGCTTTAAAACAGGCGTGCACATCATATTACAAAATAGGTTTGCTATGTCTTTAATAATAGCAAATAAGCAAAAAAACTAGTTATTTTAAGGATAACAAATATATTTTTTTCACGTGATAAATTAGGCTAAAACAAAAGAGCTGTGTTACAGAACAGCACTATAGAAGGTAATGCTAATGAAGGTATTTCTGTAATTCGTCTTCAAATGTCTTACAAACATAAAATTCTTCCTGAATATGTATTTTGATTATTGTACAGAAATGTTTACAGAATGTTTGATCTCATTATCTAAGGTTTACCTAACATGTAACAGGCAGCTCGGAGGGGTTGGTTCACCTTCCCCTCCTTCATGGTCTCAACATCGAAGCCTGTCAGCCCGACATGTGCCAGGATTTGTATGGTTTTAGGAATTTAAATACTACAGAAGAGTCTTTGAAATGGAAGCAAAACTGCCATTTCCCTTTTGTCCGTCTTTGCCTGACTGAACAACGTTCCACTTTTATAGTTTACTTCTTTAAACTCACATTCATTCAGTGACGTAACAAACTGTCAGCTATTGAAGGAACTCGATCTTTAGTCGAGTTAAGGTTCTACGAACAAATAAGATTCGGGGAACAAATAAAGGAGATCCCCCCTCTCATTATTTATGCCTGCGATTTCAATGGATGTATTTTTGCCTTCTGAGCTAAATCGCACTGTAGCATGCGTTTTCCAGCATTATGATATAATGCTACTTCCAAATAGATGTTACTTTCTTTAAAAGCATTGCATAAGTCATGTCTGTACATCGCCGTTTTGTCTCCATGTTTGTGTTTTGGGATGTCGGCGCTGAGTAGTGTTACGTAAAATCCCTAAAAATATTTGGATTGTTCCAGGAATGTCCATCTGTTACCGTGTTGTCGGTTAAAAGGGCTCCATGGGTCATTTTTTACAGCATCAGGCACAGCTGAGCAGCCCACTTTTCGCTTCTTCTCTTGCTTCCCTCTTTGTTCCAGCCCAAGTCTCTTTGCAGTGGGTGTTGGCCAACATCTAAGCTCCAAGCAGAGACACAGCATTGTAACCATTTATCCTATTATCCGCATCCAGATTCCCATGAAAAGAGTCTGTCTTGAGATTATAGTATTAGAAAAAAAATCTGTAATTGACTAGTCTGTATTTTGGGGCTTGGCGTAAAATGGCTTTCTGTGAGCGAGACCAACAGCCAATCCAGGCAGACAGCTATTATCTATCTGTCCTTATGGTCCTCCGTGTTTTTGTCTCATTTGAACAATTCATAGATACAGCTATAATACTGGCGTGTTGGGGAAGACTGTAATGTGTGCATTAAAATAAAAAAAAATAAATAAAAAATTTAAATTAGATTTAATTGTAGCCCATATAAAGTGAACTGAGATCGAATCCTTATCTGAAGCTGAAGACCCCTATATTTTTTAATATAAAATTTATACGTGATTAAAATGCTGTGTGTTTTACACTGGCTTCGACCAAAGAACCATGATTTACGCTTTGGCCTGGTTTATGAGGCTTTCGTCTGTTTTGCATCTTGCGTGCTGGTGAATTTAGATTTATGGCCCCGTCGTAGTGTGTAGGGCTTGTCCATTTGAAGGGGGCCCTTACCGCTGCTCTTCTGCTCAGACATTACCTCAGTGTCTCCTACGATCCCAGAAATCTGGGCCTGCCACCTGAGTCACTGCCATTCCACACACCGCAGCCTGCGAGGGGCCAGGAGAGCCATTGTGCTGGCCACAGAAAAGCGCTGACTCACCGCCCCGGTCAGGACCCCCTTGTAGAAACCCAACACCCCTTGTTCCAAAGCCATGGCCCTGGTGGACATCATTGTGTCACGATGGAGATGACTTTCTCTTTGGCTACAGAGGTTTGTTTTCGCTCCAGCGTTCAGGCCTCGGCGCTTTCCCATCAAATTGGCTGTTGATCTTGTGAGTTCTCTCATTAGATTTCAACCAGGGTTTTACACATTTCGACCGAGATCGCTTTCCCGTCCGCCCCCGGTTGACAGCGGCAGCTTTTGACGGCCTCCATTGTTGCAGGAGGTTGAAGGTTACCGCTGCCAAATGCTGTGCTTCGCCGGATGATTTGTGCGACTCGCAAAAAATCTGGGATCACTGTCCTTCCCCTTGCGTGCTCAAAATAAGAAAATGAAAACAAGTGCATATTTCACAAATTCTTTCACTTAGAAAGCTATTTCGTCTTAAGGTTACGCCGAAAGGCTTCTCGTGCCATAAGCAGTTTAAATGACGCCCATTTCAGTTTGATGCTCATGTTTTTATTTTACGTCGAGCCGTTTTTACAAATCCATCGAAAGAGTGTAGAGATTACCACCTTGAACAAACGTTGCCCGTTCTACACAGAAAAACGGGGCTTTTCCGATATTTGTTTTCATGCTGGATAATTTCTTGATTTTTTTTTTGAAATGTTTTTTTCACTTTATGTTGCACCGCATAAGAAAAAGCAGCTAAAACCCCGCAGACGCCGAATCGGGAAGTTCAGACGGGGCGGCGACGAGGTTGCTTCAATGCCGAACAGGAACTACAGGGCCTAATATCCTGCCTGCCTTAATTCACAGCCTGGATTATGTCAAAGTATGAGGGATTCCAACAGTGAATATCCTTTCTCTAAATCCCCCAGATCTCTTTAACCGTCCGCTTGTGTCCCTGCCCGCTTCCATCTCCTTGCGAACGGCCAGGAATCGCTTTTGTGTGCCGGAAAATGTCTGGTTGATCCGCCTTCTCCCCGCTAGTAGAAAACAAAAATAAATGCCCTTTTCCTTCGGCCACCTAGTTTTCATCTCCGTTACTTGCCCGACTGCACCCAAAAAAGGCCCCCATTCAACATGATGGGGATGTGTTAAATTTCAAGGGACTTTTGCCACTCTTGGCATTCTCAAAAGTAATTAACAGAATATCTGCACGGAGCCTGGAAACGGGTCTACAAAAACAAGGCGGTGTCAAAAAAGAAGGGGGATCTATTTCTGAACTGCGTGATGTCACCTTTGTAGAGCAGCTGCCCAGTCTTTGTTAAAAAAAAAAAAAAGGACAAACCTTCCCCCTCCACATCCTCCCATGGAGGAAGACTGATGTTGCAGCGTACAAAGATGACTAAGAACTTAAGTCATGCGGGCTGCGGAGTCAGGAGAGGGGAATTAAAAGGGTCAAGCGTCCACCAATGAACGTGTGCCGAAGAGCCGGCGCGCGCGGGCCGAGCCGTGGCAGATGTTGCCTGAATAACCAGAAGGGGGCGGGGCGTCCGGCCCACTGCCGGGAGGGCGTCTGTCATTGCGGGGCAGAGCCGAGGGAGAGCGGCAGAAGAGCGAGAGCGATCCTGTGTGTGCCTGCAGCCCAGTGTGTGGGTGTGTGCGCGCGTGCGTGCGTGTGTGATCCCGAGCACCGGCCACTCGCGGGGCGCCCTTTGTTTTCGGAGAGCTGCTTGGATTACCGCCGGGATTTGGCCACTTCGCACCAGGGACGGCTTTCGAGCCTCCGAGGCCTCGGAGGGAAGAGTCGGCTCGGGGAGATGGTCGCGCTCTCCGTTGGCCGGGCGAGGGATAAGGCTGGGAGTTTTTGACAATGGGAAGTAAACAGATACGCGGGGCGGTCGGCGGAGCAAGGTGCATCAACGGGATTACCGTCTTTCTCCGGACATGAGAGCCGCTCGCTGAAAACAAAGGGGGATTCACTGCCTTCAGTCTGCCTGCTTGCGTGTGCCATGCCAAGCAAAGGGAACCTTCCAACTTATTTTTATTAGATCTTGCTTTACATTTTATTTTGAGATTATTAAACCCCGCGCAGCCATTGTAAATAGCCACCTTGTCTCAGCTTGTCAGATGTTCAAAGTATTGGCTGTTTCTTTAGCTCAATATGCTGCTTATGAGTATTCTGACTACCATAGCACACATTTTACTGCAGCACGAGCTGTGGAAATAATTTATTTTTTTTATCATTTGATGTTTGTCACAGCTTTAAAGTATTTATATAAATTTGTAACTTACAGCTCATTTGTTTTTTTTGCACTGAAAATCAACATTTACCTCATGTATGGAGTTATGTACTGAAATTAGTTGAAGTTTCCAAGTGTTTACTGGTAGGAGAAGGGCTGCTAGTATGGGAAAACCTCTGAGCAGACCGGACTGTCTACGTCAAAATCCGTCATGCGTGGGGAAGGGTGAGGAGGAGGACCTGAACATCGAGGACTGCTACGTTCCCCAGAGGTCCATCTACGACACGGTCAGGCTCAACGAACAGATTGACTCGGGTTCGAAGGGCAGCCTCGTGTCGCGTCATTTTGTGGGCACTCTGCCCTACAGCCACCGCACTTTAGACCTCAGCAGTCTCTGTGGGAATGGGGTGCTGTCGTCCTCCAGCGCCTTCGAGCTGCGTGGCCGCGAACCGAGCCGCCACGACGAGCGAATTCCCTTTGACGGCCTGCGCTTTAACGGCGACGTTGTCCGCGGAGCGGGCACCGTCAGGCCCGGACCTTACCCGCCAGGGGAATACAGGGATCTTCAGCCCCAGCAGGGCCACTGCCGCTCCTGGCGGGCCCTGGACCCTTGCGGTCCTGCTGATAGCGTAAGCCTCATGGGCACGCTGCGTGCCGACTCTGCCGAAGAGGGACGCCGCTCAAACAGGAGTGGCACGAGCTCGCTGACGTCAGAAGACGACTCGGGCCTGTGCAGCCCCACAGCTGAGCGAGAGCGCCGAAACCGCTGGGATCCCCATGGGCCCAGGACAGGGCCCAGAAGCATGTCCTCCACAGAAGCCATGCACATCTCAGGAGAGATCAAAACAGGGTGTTCCTTCAGTTCGGGACAGGAGGAGTTCCCTTTCAAGTCCGGCCAAGACACTCTGCCCCCACCAGGGTATTACGTTGCTACACCTCAGCATGCGATGCAGCGGGGAAATAATACGTGTGGGAATGGTTATGGTGCTAAAGATGTGTCAGAACCTAATAAGGAGTACAGATTGTTTGCCAGCATCCCTGCCTTACAGCCCAACAGCACACGCTGCCCAGGTCACGCATCTCTGGGCTACAGTGAGCTGCCAACTGCCGAGCTCCTGGGGGACCTTCCTCCCGAGGAAGACTGCGAACTGGTCAGCGTGGTTGTCACACAGCCCGAGTCGTGCGCAAGTCCCGTTGAACCGCCCGAGTTAACCGCATCTGAAGAGGAAGTGCTGCTGGAACAGGATGGAGGGACCTCAGAGTGTGATATGGAAGATCTAGAGGACTTTCTTTGGTCGGTGGAGAAGGAGGCGTGTTTAGACGGCACAGACGGCCAAATGTTTGGGCACATGGCTGACGAAGATATTGACAATCTTTTAGCGGTGTTAGCCGCCTGTCCCGAGATCGACCTAGTGGGCTTCTCCACCCCCCAGGTATCCCGAACAGGGTCTGCTCTTTAGGAGAAACTGAGCACAGGCGATTTTACGGCCTGGCTTTGCAAGTGTCTCTCTTGATAAATGTGGCACTTTTGATTACGGTTTTCTCTGGAAACCTGCCACGTAGTGCTTTTGCATGTTGAATTATGGGATGCCTGGATTTCGTGGTATGTGCTGACCTACCTGTGACCAGCTCCCTCTGATCTTTCACAGCTGGGTTATAGCTGATTCTCGTAGCGCCCCTCTTCAGAGAGTCGCCTCCCTGTCGAGTGCCAGCTCCCACAGTTGGAAAGTGCTCGGCATGCGTAGGCATTTTCCCGAAAAATGTCACGAAACCGAGTCAAAGCCCGTGGTACATGCTATGGTAGCAAGAACTGGGATTTCGTCACAAAATCGCATTTGATAATTGCGCGTAAAATAGGTTTAGACATAAAAATGCCCCAGTTTTACAACATTACAGATTTTACTTCTTGTATTAAAAAAGTAATCATTTCCCTGCTTAACTGCGCAATGCGTCACTAAATTTAAAGGTCTGTTCATTCTGTATAATGGTTTACTATTTTGCTTATTTTTAGGGGTTTTTTTTGTTGTTGCCCTTAGTGTTTAACTATACCGTTGTGGCTGTAGGTCTTTCAGAAGGAGGAAATTGAGCCACTGCAGGCCAGACTGCAGGACCTCAACAGTCTCGGTCAAGGTCTCATTCAGAGCGCCTCCAAGAACACCAGCACGCAGAGCCTCGAGCGGGACCTGGAGGATGTCAACACCAGATGGAACACTCTGAACAAAAAGGTTGCCTTTCACCTTGTGTTTCCTGTCACACCTATGGAGTGAATATTGCTTTTTTGAACGACATCGTAAAAGGATATCCTGCCAAGTCCACCCACGAGGTGGAATTGGTTTACCAGGCCGGTCCAGCTCTTTGTTTTATTAGTCGAGAAGTGTTCGAGCAGTCCGGATTCGCTTATCCCACCGTTTTTGTTTGAACTGCCTCCACCAGGTCGCCGAAAGGTCTGCTAAGCTGCACGAAGCCCTGTTGCATTGTGGGAGGTTCCAGGATGCCCTGGAATCCTTGCTTAGTTGGCTGACAGACACAGAAGAACTAATGGGGAACCAGAGGCCCCCGTCGGCAGAATTCAAAGTAGTGAAAGCGCAAATTCAGGAGCAAAAAGTGAGTACGTTAGAGACAACCTTAACAGTTTGTCAAATTTTCTCTGAATTCACGAGGGTTGCAGTCAGCCAGGTGCATTAATTCTGAAGTGTTGTTAAGGTAAAGTACAAAAGGCAGACCCTACTTTTTCACCACAACCTATTTAAACACAATAACCGTATGAAGCACCCAGCAGCAGGTCAGAGCTGTTGCTTTGCAGCTGTGAGAGCTGGGTTCGAATCCCTTTTCTTGAGACAGATACTTACCTAGAATTGACAGAGTAAAAATGATCCAGCTGTATAAATAAGTACATCACTGTAAGTGTGCAAAAGAACCAGTACTGCAGCTCATTTCTGAGAAGGGCATCAGCTACACGAGAAAGCGATAATAAAATAAGGTTGACGTATGGATGCAGGTAAATATCTGACAATATGCAGTATTTGTTGCTGTCAGAATTCCCCACTGTGATGTATGTACAGTATAAGCTGTTAGCAATGGCATCAGTTCAGACACCCACTGCTCTTGTGCACGACAGCTTCTGCAGCGGCTGCTGGATGACCGCAAGCCCACGGTGGAGCTGATTAAACAGGAGGGTGGGAAGGTGTCCGATCTCGCAGAGCCTGCGGACAAGGAGAAGATTGTTAAGGAGATAGACAGTCTGGGTCAGAGATGGGATGCCCTGCTCAAGAAGGCCGAAACCAGGTCTGTACAACGGGCCTATTTAAACAGTCTCTCGTATAAAAAAGTTAAATAATATTTTCGGTAAAGAGACTGTGCATCATAGGGCAGATGTATTATTAAAAATGTATCAATATTACTGTTGGAATTTTTTCACTTGACTGCTTTTTGCAGCTAATGTGTAGGAGACTTATGGAGTCTTCTTCTAGCAAACAGTCCATCGGTAACAGTTGTTGAGGTGCCGCGTGGTACGGCTTTGTATCGATGTTTGTCGAACGATCCGCGGTGGTTCCTCTGTGTTGAATTGCTGCAGGCACAAACAGCTCGAAAGTATCCTGGTGGTGGCCCAGCAGTTTCGCGAGACCTTGGAGCCCCTGGCTGAGTGGCTGAGCGCCACTGAAAAGCGTCTGGCCAACTCTGAGCCCATTGGGACCCAGACGAAGAAACTGGAGGAGCAGATTAACCAACACAAGGTGCCACAACTGGTCTTTTACCTTCCCCATCATCTCTTAGATCCCTTCATTTCTGTGTTATTTCATTTTGCTTTCTCATCGTTGCTCGTATAATGTTCATTTACGGTATTTTCATTTTGATGTTTTGACGGGCCTTATTCTTTGTTCGATTTTTTGTGCATTTGTTTTGCTTCCTTCTATTTGTTTTCTTGTCCATTTTTTCCCCGTCGCTCCTGGTAATCAGGCTTTAGAGGAGGAGATTATGAGTCACAGTAAAAACCTGCACCAAGCAACCACTCTTGGTCAGATGCTCAGAACAATGAGCTCCAGGGATGACAGGGAGCTGGTCCAGGCCAAAGTGGACACGGTACAGACAAACTTCATTGAGCTGCAGCAGAGGTGCCTGCACAGGGCAGAGATGCTGCAGCAGGCACTGTCCAATGCTCATCTCTTTGGTGAAGACGAAGTGGCGCTCATGAACTGGCTCAGCGAAGTGCATGACCGGCTGAGCCAGGTGTCCGTCCAGGACTACCGACCTGAAGTGCTCGAAAAACAGATGGCAGAACAGCTGGTATTTCATTTTCTTTCGGTTGCACATTCATGTTTGCTTTTCGCTTGTATTCTTCATTCATCTTTTTGTTCTGTTGTCTTATTTTGATGGATTTCAGTGTTCCCTGCTCTGTTGTGAACCCATGCACCTTCACAACTGCTAAATTTGTTGTCACCTTAGGCACTTCACGAGGACATCGAACTCAGGAAGAAGAACGTTGACCAAGCAATTTCTAATGGCATGGAGCTGTTGAAACAAACAACAGGTGAGTTGGAGGAGAGGGTGCTTGGTGTGTGGCAGTTGGTGGCGTTGTGCTTAGAGCCGTCTCCTTTCCGCCAAATATCCTGAGTTTCAATTTCTGCCTCTGCTGTAGTTCTCTTGTTCAAGACACTGTACTTATTCTGAACTGGAGCAGTAAAAAATTACCCATCCGTGTAAAGAGGTCTTAATAATTGAAATGAGCTTTTCTACAAACCTAAAATTGTAACTCGCCGTGGAGAAAGCCATCAACAGCGTGGTGCACTTGAGACACTTTATTATCTAGAACACATTATAACCATGGTGGTGGGGAATGGAAAAATGTGAAACCTTTTGCCCATTTCAGCTGATCCTGGTTTAAGTCCTCTGAAGAGGACTCACCTTATATTTGTTTGGTATTACTGCAGGCGATGAGGTTGTTGTCATTCAAGGGAAGCTGGAAGGAATCAAGACCAGGTATGCAGAGATCAGTGCAATGAGCAGCAATGTCTCCAAGACCCTGGACCAGGCACTGTCCCTGGCCACAAAGCTGCACCATACCCACGAAGACCTGACCCTCTGGCTGGACGAGGTAGAAGCTGAGCTTGAGGCTTTTGAAGCCCAGACCATGGTAGGAGAGCAGCTGACACAAGCACAGGACAGACAGAAGGTAAGCACCAACCTGGACTTCTCTGTCATAGGTGGCCTCATGATGTGCTGCTTTGCAAGATCCTGCCAAATGTTCACTGCGCTGTTTGATGTTCGTTGCGCTGTTTCGCCGTTATTCATCTACAAAAACAACCCAGTTGTTGTCTCCTTTGGCTGGTATTTCCAGCTGCGGACAGTGTTTTTGTAAGGTTGTTAACATTCCTGCGAGATTGGATGATTCCATCTTGTCGTCACTGGTTGCTCTGCATAACCAGTTCATTCACGTGGCACCAAATAGCAGTCTTTTAATTATATGCCATCCTGCTCTCTGTCAAGCTGAGCTTGAGTTTAGTAAAAGTGTCACTGGTGTACTTGCAAACACTCACAAAGGAATGGGGAAGGAACCGTGGTGAATTTACACTAAGGCAGCACTTCCCTTCCATCCAGGAATTGCTCCAGGAGGCCAAAGACCACAAGTCCCAGCTGGATGCCCTGAATGACACGAGCAGTGCCTTGCTGGAGCTGGTGCCCTGGCGGGCGCGCGAAGGCCTTCACAAAATGGTGACGGAGGACAACGAGCGCTACAGGCAGGCTAGCGACACCATCGGGCAGCACGTGGACCAGATCGACGCCGCCATCCTGAAGTCACAGCAGGTGAGAGGCTGTGCAGAAGGACGACGGCGAGTGGATAAATAAATAAACAAGGACACAATGGGCCGCCGCTTTCGGCCGCACCCAACAAAGGCGAAGCCTCTCTGATCAAAATTCAAATGACCCCCCTGGGTGGTTGGTGCTTTTATGGTGCAAATCCAATCTGCATTCAGGACAAAGTTCTGCTTCAGTTCAGCCAAAGGCCTCTTGGGAGTCTCCGTGTTTGTTACCAGATGCAGAGAGCAGGCAACTTGCTTTCAGTGAATTTGCGTCCAATTACTTGCTCATTAAAGAGCACGGGCAGAATCTCGAGTTCTTTCATTCAAATGTAAGCAAGAACCAATTCTCAGATTTCTCAGTAGCCGCCAGTATTCATCCTTTATCCACCACGGCTTTTGTTCCGATTTTTGCGGTAGTTCTTATTTTATCACGCGAGTTTTTGTTTCTGCTGCATACCCTTCTCTTGTATAGCAGGGATCGGCGCAAAGAAAAATCTCAGTTTATAAAGACACGTGCACAGTTTTTACTTGGCAGACTCTTTTCTCCATAGTAATGTGCATCGATAAGCTGTCTACAATTATTTACCCATTTAAACAGCCCAGTAATTTGTACTGGAGAAATTTAGGCAAGTGCCTGTCTCAAGGGTGCTACAGCAGGAGGCAGAATTCAAACCCGAAACCATAGACTCTATCCACTATGGTGCCTGCTTAGGTAACAGACAAATGAATAATAAGACAATGGCATATTTTCCCTAGTAATTCAATGAGAATTACTTATTCAATGGCTATTATATATTTTACTCTATAAAGCACGCAGATGGTGCACTTTTATTGTAGCAAAACTACTTTTCCTGCTGCCTTCTTCCTGTCACGTGGTAGTCTCACCCAATCGCAACCCTCTATTACAGTAACCCCGATCCAAAACTGAAATAGCATGCTCAATACTTTAACAAATGGTCTGTTTAAACATAAAAACTTTAACTTGATTATTTAAACCACATAAGCAGCTTTTTTAAAATGAATACCCTTACATACGTAAAATGCTTCCTTATACAGTATATTAAGTCTGAGTGCGAAGGCAATATCGATAGCCCAAAATATCGATACCCCATTATCTTGCATGTTGTTCATGGCACCGGTTTCAATAACCGTGATAGCAAGTCAAGGGCAGAAGTCAAGAATTTTGTTACGAATATCACCAAATACACTACTTAGTTTTTACCTTAAGGTTTTTTTTTTTTGTCCGAGATCCATTTATTTTTTCCATAAAAATTATGATACAACAACCAAAAAATAACAGAAATTTGCCCAAGGGTGCGCTTTCACGGAACTGTGCTGATTCTGTTGAGTGTGTTTTTATGTCAGTTTGAACAGGCGGCCAACAATGAGCTCTCCTGGCTGACCGAAGTGGAGAGGAAGTTGGCATCGCTGGAGGAGATTCGGCTCGAGCCAGAGCAGACAACAGCTCAGCTTCAGGCACAGAAGGTCATTCTAAAGTGCCCATTCCCGAAAACACGCGAGTTTTACTTTCATAGTTAAAGGAGGATAAACACAGGTATGAGCCGGCCATAAGCAGACAGATTCAATAACAGAGACATTTTACCTTTGCCATAACAGAGCTTCTCAATGAATATTCTGAGGCACAAGGACGCTGTTGATGAACTTGTGAAGACAGGGGAGGCCATCATGAACACCAAGGATGAAGATGAGAAGCAGCCCTTACAGGTAAACATTGTTCCCACAGTAGAAACATCTCCTCCATTAAAGGAGCTGACCTTTACACACACTGTAATGAGGCCCTGTATGAACAGGCACAAGGAAGCAGTGTCCTTACAGCTGGTGTCTTATAAATCAAAGGACTGGGGTTCAAATCCCTACCCTTGTTGTAGTAACCTTGAGCAAGGTACTTATTCTGCAGTAAAAAATTGCACAGGTAATTGAGTAAAACATTAAACTGCCTTAAATCAAAGTGTTAGCCAAATGAATAAATAACAATTGTTTCAGTATGAAGTATCCAACTGTACAAGTTTCAGAAAAGATGCTTAGTGCACAGACATACCACTGAAATTTGCCTTGGGCTAATGTGTCAACTGGACGAATCAATCTAAAAAGATGTCTTCCCCTTTGTGATTTATAAACTATAGATATCTTAGATAACAGGATTTATGGATGTGGTGAAGGAGGACATGCAGGTGGTGGGGGTGATGGAGAGAGATGCAGAGGACAGGAAGAAGTGGAAACAATAGATCCGCTGTGGCGACCCCTAACGGGAGCGGCCGAAAGATGAAGAAGATATCTTAGATAACATACTAATCCAGGCAGTTTAAATAGACTTTCAGGCATTTGATGCAGAAAAAAATATACTGAGAAAAGATTCATACATAAGTACAGTATATTGAAAAAATATTTTCAATCTTACCTGTTTAAGGTCAAGGCTTGTTAATAAAGTTGCTGCAGTAAATTATCCAGCTATATGAATAGGTGAAAGTTATACGTTATAGTTATTATAAGTTCCTTATCTGAATAGTTTGCAACACCATAGTGAAACGAAAGCATAACTGCAATGGTCATACTGAGTTCTGAAATGGTAAAAATGTTTCCCCCGGACCCGTAGTTAGAGTAGTATCATCATTCCCTTAAACAAACAGGACAAGATCCAGGCCCTGACGGAGAAGTACAATGCTGTGAGTCAGCTGAACTCGGAGCGATGCCTTCAGCTTGAACGCGCCCACTCACTTGCCAGCCAGTTCTGGGAGACCTATGAGGAGCTGTGGCCCTGGCTTCAGGAGACTCGCAACATCTTTGACCAGCTGCCCATGCCGACCATTGAGTACGATGCCCTCAAGCAACAGCAGGAGGAGCTGAGGGTGAGAGCTTTGCTGCATTCTACCTGACCTTCCACCTCCTATACAGTATCTTTACAGTATCCAGACTTGGACATAAATTTCAGTTATGGGATGTTCTTAATCTGAGGTCCTTCTGGAGGTTTAAAACTTACCCAACTGTATAAATGTTTAAGTCACATTGGCTCAAAGTTTAAGCTGAATGAGTAAATCCGGATATTTTATAGGAGGGATCCTTAGCTTTAAACTGATTCTTTAAGGGATCCTTGTTTGGAAAAAAATAATGGTTTGTAAATGTAAGGTCTGAAACTTGTTTGCAGTTTCAGGTTTATGTTTACTGTGCCAAGAAATGAAACCATAACATCAGCCTCTGACGTTCATATTTTTTTAACTCCAATTCTGAACTTCACTGGACTGTTAAGCTGAAATTCTTAGTTAATAACCTCATAGAGATACGGTGAAATAAGCTAGAAAGTCTAGGAGGAGGTGGCAGTCACTGGTACCTTGACCCCTAGAGGTTTATTTTTCTTCCACTATCTTGACCCCAGAGTTTTTGGTTCTCTTTTTCTGTGTTGCCGCATGTCTTATGTTAGATCAGCACACTAGCAGACTGTTTTGTTTACTTCTTTGCTCTGTATTTATTATGACTTATGTGCCAACTGATATGTACTGCTTTCCAGTGCTCTTAGTAACCTCACTTATAAGGCTATATGAAATAAAAAATATTCATGACTGTTAAAGCCTTCCTTGTTAAGCAGCGTAAATGGAAGTGCCATCTCAGTCACCTGTACACGGTGATATAGATTCTTAGACATGATAGCGTGCGTTTGGCTCATCTTGCCTCTTCCCTTCCAGCAAATGCGGGAGCTGATCGCGGAGCACAAGCCGCACATCGACAAGATGAACAAGACGGGGCCACAGCTGCTCGAGCTCAGTCCTGTGGAGGGACAGTCCATCCTGGAGAAGTACTCCTCTGCCGACACGCAGTACACCCAGCTGAAGGCCGACGTCAAGCAGAGGGCGTCTGCGCTGGATGAAGCAATCTCCAAATCAACCCAGGTGATGCTTACATTTATTTACCTGCTGCTCTTGGCTCTTACACTGTGTTGGTCACAGAAGTATAAAATGCACGGTAGGAGGTATGCTGGTTAGCAGTGTTGCCCCTCATTCAAAAGGGTCTATATTTAATGCCGCATTACCTTTGTGCAAGATGCTTCTCCTCAACGGGTACATTAAAAATTTGCCAGCTATGTAAATTTTGTACCTTACTGTGCAAAGCTACCAATGTAAATGAGTCTGGAGAAAAGAGCCATCTGAAAACTGAATAAGTAAATAAGATATGCTCTGTTAAGATGCACTTTTGATACTGTCCTGCACCCCAATGTCTACGCCTAAACATGTTTTCTAGTTGTGAATTTTTTAGTATTAAGAAACGTTTTAATGCTGAATGCCAGATTGCTTGTGTGTCCCAGGCCTTCTCGTGTTACCATGCTGGTTTCCAGAAAGACACAAGTCTTGCCTTGTACAGTCAGGTTATGTTTATTAGATTGAGGGAGTCTAAATTAAGTTGGTTCGGTTTTGCGACGCTTGCTGTTACTTTTTTTTAATGGAAAGATGAACTTTGTAATAATAGAAGCAGTGAGGATGTATTCTAAAGCAGAAGATGTTTTGTAAGGTTTCAAAATGAGCAGAAGAAGAAAAACCAGATTTTAGACCAGACTTATTCTGAAGCCTTCTTATTTGAGCAAAGGCAGCGTTTGTGCCATTTCTGGTTCACTAACTAGACGGATGATACAAGGAGCTATGAATCCATGGATGGTGTATAAAAAAAATTAAGTTTAGCTGTAATTTAGTTGTGTGTGCTTAAAAGTACATCTGAAAATTCTGCATTGGCAAAGTATTTAAACCTGCTGTTTAAAAGTATTTTAAATACACTACCTGTCAGAATAGTTACAGATGCTGGGTACCAGTTCTTTTTTTAACTGACAATGGTTTATTTTTTATCAGTAAGCGTCTTCACGGCTTTTCCGCACAAATTCCCAGAGATGCAGGACACTTATATGTTGCTTTGCTTTTACTCTTGCAATATTTAAGCATTGCCCAGGTTGCCCAGATGTCCTCAGACTTTTCACCTGTGCTGTATTAGTGGTGTGATATTGAGAACCTAAAACCTGCTGCATCTGTGAGAAGCACAGATGGCGAGTATTTCACAGGCATGTTGTGTGAGGCTTTTGCCCATTAGAGACATCAAAGGGTCTGGCCTGGCATGTACAACACACAAGGAACCTGTACAGTCTGCATCTGCTCAGATTACTTCTCTGCTCCTCGGGCTTCAGTTCCATGACAAGATTGACCCCATGCTGGAGTCCCTGGAGCGCATCGTGGAGCGGCTCCGGCAGCCTCCCTCTATCTCCGTGGAGGTGGAGAAGATCAAGGAGCAAATCGCGGAGAACAAGGCTGTGTCCGTGGATTTGGAGAAACTGCAGCCAGCCTACGAGACCCTGAAGCAGCGTGGGGAGGAGATGATTGCCCGCTCCGAGGGGGCTGATAAGGACATATCTGCTAAAGGTAGACCATTGGTTTAATGTAGTTACGTTGCCATTGTTCAACAAATTGCATTAACTTAGTGTGCTTAGCAGTGGTTGGGTGCTACAGCGAGTAATGTGAAGCTCAGCTGTTTCTTATGAGTATGAATGCCACAAGTTTGTACCACACCTGATAGATTTTATTGGGGTAAATGTGTTTTTTGTTTCTCTTTCTTAAGCTGTGCAAGACAAGCTGGACCAAATGGTGTTCATCTGGAATGACATCCAGGCACTTTTGGAGGAGAGGGAGGCTAAGCTCCTGGATGTGATGGATTTGGCAGAGAAGTTCTGGTGTGACCACTGCGCCCTTATTGTCACCATAAAGGACACCCAGGACATGTTGAGGGATCTTGAGGAACCCGGTGTTGATCCCTCGGTGGTAAAGCAGCAGCAAGAATCTGTGGAGGTCAGTCTCAGAAACATGAAAATTCTTTTTTTTTTTTTTTCTTGTAGATGATTGTGTTCTTATGATGCTGATTTATGAAACATTTTCTTCTTGATTTATTTCAACCAATGCCTCAAATGCAGAATTCACAGAGATGTTGTAAAGAAGAACAAGGAATATTATGTGATTTGCAAATGTTTGTTTTGTTGACTTTTCAGAGCTTTAAGGAGGACATCGATGGACTTCAGGAAGAACTGGATGTGGTTCGCAACCTGGGGGCAGAGCTTATGTCTGTCTGTGGGGAGCCGGACAAGCCAGTCATCAAAAAGAGCATCGATGAGGTAACGTCAGTGTCTTTAGCAGTGCAGCAGAGATTAAAAGTATTCAAACTCTTCGTGGACGTACAAGTTCACTTGTCCGTTTCATTATCTACGTTTGATATTACCTCAGTCGTATGTTTGATACGGTCTTATTCTCCCTAAGCCAAGTATACATTATTTACGATATTTGGCCCCCAATCCTCTTCAGGTGAACTCGGCTTGGGAGACACTGAATAAGAACTGGAAGGAAAGGGTTGATCGGCTCGAGGAGGCCATGCAGGCAGCAGTCCTGTTTCAGGACAGTCTTCAGGTAATAAAATCGCGCAGGAAACGTCATGAATAAATGTTATCACCGATAAAACTGATCTGATGCAGATTTACGGAAAGTATGTCATGTACAGAAATGCTTCATTCTTCTCACGCGTTGATCTTGTCACTGGTGCCTTGATCTTCTGTGTTGAGTAGATCAAAAAGGCTTCATCTGTGTCACAGCTGGACTCCATTGTCTTCCTCCGGCATCCGAAAGACCCCATTGTTTTGTGCCAAGTGCCATAAATGTTTTTTTCCTTGTGTCAATGGTGATGTGTGAATAGATGGGAACACAGCGATTGGGTTCTGAGATACCGTGATGACACTCACAGAGAGACTTTGATTAAGCAGGCCGTCCCACCCTGTCTGGTGATGGCGATGACATCAAAAATATGAGCCTTAGCAGGGGTTGTCCTGTGTAAATTTAAGGTCCTGCAGCAGTTTGTATCTGGATGTTATCCTTGAACGAAAAAGAAGGAAAACAAGCGCAAATCTCAGGTTTCGGCGTAAAAATTTAGTTTAAAAAATGTGTGGAGTATCAGTGACGGGTTTGATCAAGGTGCACTGGCTATCTAATGTAAGTAACAGTCATTTGCTAAAATGTTTGTGCTGAGCTGATGTTTGACTCGCTATCTTAAAATGAGTTGCACTGTTTTGCAGTGATGTTTAATTCTCACAAACAGAGCATAGTGCATGCAATGGATTTAATGAGCCATTGGGATTTAATATTTTCCACTGTGTATTTTTACGTGTTGATTTAATGGGATGTGTAAGCTGAAATACAGGTGTAGGTCTCATAAACAATTCTATGAAACACTATGAAACAGAATATGAAGCTGTAAATTGTTTTGTGGGCTAAAAATGGTCATTTGGACAGGAAGAGGACATTGGAGCTTGAGAAGAAATCCTTACCTTTGCAGAGTGCTCACAGAGGCCATGTTTCTGTGTTGTTGACCCACAGAGCATGTTTGACTGGGTGGATATCATCGAGGGAAAACTGGACTCAATGCCGCCTGTGGGGACCGACCTGGAGACGGTGAAGCAGCAAATAGAGGAGCTGAAGGTACTGTATTTCTCAGCAAAAATCCTGCACATCGTCTAATGAATGAAAATAAGAATACTTGTCTTTTCTGAATACATCTCACATGTCTGTGATTCATTGTTTGATCGGAATTTTAGCCTTCAGACCCATAGAAAAATGTAAGCACATTTCCTGGAAACTTACTGTGTTTTTTCCACATAGCATTTGGTGAACAAGTTTTATAAGGAAATTATTTGCCATGTTCTTGCTGTTCTGCAGCAGTTCCCAGAGATGGGGCACTTGTGGGTTGGTTCGAATTTACCCTTCTGTCCAGTTTGTCCCATGAAAGTATAACCCAGGTCGCTCAGATGTTCTTTTGACTGGGTTGGGGTTAGGGTACGGTACATGCACGAATACTTGATGTCTATGCCATAATCTATGATAGTTCTAACTTCATTGTTTCTGTAACGTTTTATGGGTAATTTCCAAGTTGTCCCTTAAGTTTTGTTCTGTTGTTTTTAGTTTGCGCTTCTAAACAAAATCTCACAGTGAAGATGAAATAACATGTTTAGTCAGGAAAATGAAATGGGACATTAAATATTTCTCCACAGGAGTTCAAAGGTGAGGCCTACCAGCTTCAGATTGAAATGGAGAAACTCAACCACCAGGCTAGCCTTCTGTTGAAGAAGGTTGTCGAGGAACTAGACAGATGCGCAATCCAGGAGCCCATGACCGAGCTCAAAATGCTGTGGGACAGCATGGATGAGAAGATCATCAACAGACAGGTTGGCTCACACCACCTAGGGAATCTGCATCTGCTGAGACCCCAACTAAGAACGCAAAATATTTTTGGTTCCACAAATGTTAATTTTTATGTTTGAGTGATTGTTTACGTATTGGTTAACAGAGGTATATGACTAAACTTTAGAAGAGTGGGTAAGAAACTGCATAACTAATGACATTCAGTCAGCGAGAAAAAAAAATCCCCAGAATGCCGTTGGTTAACGTCCTTGCACTGATGCGTGCTGTAATTCCTGCAGCACAAGTTGGAGGGCGCTCTGCTGGCCCTCGGACAGTTCCAGCATGCACTGGACGAGCTTCTTACGTGGCTGACCCACACGGAGGAGCTGCTCAGCGAGCAAAAGAAGACCAGCGGGGATCCAAAAGCCATCGAGATCGAGCTCGCCAAACATCATGTATGTTTTCTTTCTGGCCTTATATTCCTGCGTTAAACATATAGAGGTGATAAAAAAGCAAACACTTTAGCAATTTAATAATATGAAGGGCCTGATAAGGAATAGAACCAGCTTCACTTGCTCTTTCAAAAGATGTCATACAGGTCCTGAATTGTGTGCATTCTGATACTTCACCATTGTTCAAAAAGAAAAACCTCTCATTCTTTGGTGGCTTGCGGAGGTGGAAGTCTACTTCTCAACTCCAGAAATTCCTGGACAGAATTAAAAATCTACTGATGTTTAGATCTCGTGACCGGGGAGGCCATGCAAGGTGTTTAACTTCATCCTGGTGTTCGTGAAACCACTTGAATTTGTTTTGCAGGGTGTATGGAGACTTTACTCTTTCATTCATTCTCAGTAATTACTTAATCCTGGTTAGGATTGCGGCAGTCTGGAGAACTCCGGAATCACTAGGCACTAGGTTATGAAACTGCATACTGAATGGAACCCGTCTTCTTAGGGTGGCCACACACACACACACACACACACACCTTAGAGCAACCAGTTAACCCTAACCCAGACACAAGAAGATGCAAACACCGTACAGAATGAACAGAATTTGAACCCACACCCGGCGCTGCAAGGTGGCAGCACTACTCGCTGCACCTCTGTGGTGGAAGCATTGTCATCCTCCAGTATGAGAGCATCATGAGGGAAGTGCATCTGCACCATAGGGTAAACCTGGTCTTGTAAAATGGCCCCATATTTCTTGTTCATTATGTAGCCATGCAAAACAATTATTGGACCTAATGACTCCTATGAGATGGCTGCTCATCCCATTACAGATTCCCAAACATGTTTACTAGTTGGCCAAAGACATTGTAAGTTGAAGGCATTTGGCTTTTTTAAACAAAAGCTTGTCTACGTCTAGGAAGTCAGCAGCACAGTGGCACCACAGCTTCTGCTGCTTCACTGCACCTTGACTGTTTGGGCTTGGATTTTAACGTACGGTAGTTCAGTCTATGTTGAGTTTGCACGTTCTCCTTGCGTCTGCCTGGCTTTCCTCCCACAGCTGAGCTTGACCAGTCACTCTAAATTGCCCATAGCCCTGTAATGGAGTGGCGTGGGCGTTTCATCATCTTCCACCCTGGTGGCCAATGATTCCAGGATAGGCTCCACGTCACTGTGACTCTAACCAGGAGAAAATAGCAAAGGATAACAGATGGACATAGGAAATTGGGTGAAAGATAATTCATAAGAACATATTGGTTTTTTCAACGCTAAGGGCTATAGGTTTCATCCTCCTTTAAAATCATGTTATGCATCTTTGTGCACTGGTCATGGATACAAGCAGTTTCCGGTTGGCAGCCCTGCCATGAATACTAGCTTTGTGAAGCTCATGATGTACACCTTCTGCTGACACTGGTTCACGGAAATGCTCATTCAATTTTGTGGTAATTTTTATGGCAATTACTAACTATACTGTAAAGTGTCTCTGTATCCCTACTGATGGTTTGCAAGTGCTCTTTGTCTCTGTCAGGACTAATAATAATGCTGTCATTATTTTTAGACTCTTCCTTCTGTCACATTTAGTAATTCTGCAGTTTTTTATTGGCCCTGGAATTCAGGCGCTGACTATTTGGCACGTTTGGAACTTTGTAGCCTCGTGTCGCTTTGAAAACTTCACATTTCGGAGTGATGCTGCCAGTCGGCATTCAAACTAATATGATGCACCTTTGCAGCTGCATTTGCAATTATGATTTAGTCAATTCAGATTTCAACTTGGTTTTCATACAATTTTACTAGAAGGTAAAGTAAGAGCAACCTCTATTGGCTCTTTTGACCTTGTGCTTTTATTTTTTAAATAGTGGAAAATACAACGTGTTCCCTTTTACACGTTACCTGAACTGTGTCAAAAAATAAATTAGTGCCTTGTTTATAACTAAAGTTATACAGTGCAGGCCAATATGCCAAAGAAATAAAAAGTTATTATGGAGCCATTAAACATTTGGTTTTTTCATCAAATAAGGAAATCATAGCTTGCTGGAAATTTCCCATGATCCCCAGGTCATTTTTGCCAAGATCAACAGGGAGGGATAACCAACCACGCTTAATGTAAAAATCAGCGTGACTCATCTCCTGGAGGTCACAAATCCATCTTTGGAGCAAAGTGAAAACCAAAATGTTTAAGTGATTTAAGTAAAGGAGGATACACATGGATCGCAGTTCAGATCGAGGTGGCCGATTCATGCTTGTGGGGTTCGTGAAATGTTAAGGCCTTAGAGACTGAAAATGGAAGCATAACAGCATAGCATATTCTCTGCTGCTTCGTGCTGTCATGTCAATATATATTAATCTATATCAACATTTATAAAATGTTTACAAGAATTGGGTTTTGAACTTTTTGGGAGATGTGTGTTCTCTGTCCTTGGTATGCTTTTGCTCATTGTCTGGGGCATGTTTGCACTTGTGTGATATTTGCACAGTGATGCAGAAATAATGAGCTGTGATGGAGTGGTATCACGACCCTGAAAATTACTTGCGATATTGGTTCGAACGTTGTGCTGAAATAATTTTTAATAGGCACCAGTGTCTATTATGTAAATAACTGTATGCCAATGTAAATATACAAACAATTCCGTAGAGGCACTACTGTAGTGTTCAAGATGAAGCCAGCGGGTGGTGGAGCGGTTGGAATTGTCGCCTTGTAGTCCAGATATTCTGGTTTTGAATCCCTGCTCATGAAGTAGCACCCTTAAGTAACCAATATACTTGCCCTGAACAATACAATAAGAATACCCTACTGTATAAATTGGTTAATTCTCATGTAATCCTTTACCGGTTGGTTAACCATGGGTGTTGTGTTTGGTTCTTTGGAAATCCAGGTGCTGCAGAATGATGTTCTGGCCCATAAGTCAACAGTGGAAGCCGTCAATAAGGCTGGTAATGACCTGATGGAGTCCAGCGCTGGGGAGGAGGCCAGCAGTCTTCAGAGCAAACTGGAGAACCTCAACCAGCGCTGGAAGGCCATCTTGGAGAAGACGGAGCAGAGGAGGCTACATCTGGACAAGGCACTGCTCCAGGTATGTGCTCCTCAAATCCCTCGAGCTGTTTCGTGCACTCTGGTGGTGAGATGGAACCTCGGAGGGGCAGCTCTTGTACTGTGGGCTTGCTGCCCAGACTTCGAGCCGTCACTCCAAAAGTGTAGGTATTTGGTGTCTCCGGGCCACAAGAAGGGTGTGTAGCTCTCTAGATACAGAGATGCAGCCTATCTCTTAACATGCATGCTGTTCTTTCTTTTCTTTGACACGCAGTGTTCTCCTCTTTTGAAGTCCAGAAAGGAACGAGAGTAACTGTGTACCACTTTTTCTTACATGGCAGGAATTTTGAAAAGATTTTTATCAGAAGAAAATTATCCTGTTTGGCTGTAACTTTTGTCTGGCTGGAGAAAGGGGAATGTGCTTTACCAGACTTGGAAACTGTGAAAGTTTTTTATCAAAACTTTAAAAAATGAATCATTGCCTACTTCTAGAAACATTCACTTAGAGTACTTGTGGCAGTAGGCTGAAAACTGCACAAAACGTATTTTTCATAAATGATATTTCCCAGCAAACTTTTATTAAATTGGACAAAAGCAGCAGTCCTAATTTTCCAGTAACTTAAAATTCTGTAAAAAAATAAAAAAACTAATATTGTACAGATGATATGTATATTGTGGCGATAAGATGTAACTGTGTATTTGTAACTACTTCAAGAGGCTGCTTGTGGCATAGTTAGAGCTTGAAGTTAGCAATAGTTAGTAGTCAGATAGTTAGTCACCTTGCACTTCAGTATCCTGGGTGTGAATGCACCTTCCTGCATTAGGCTGGGTCTTTATCTTGTATTGATGCAGTAAAAACTAACTATAAATGGGTAAATCATTATAAGTAGCTTAACATACAAGCCTAACATTGTAATTTGCCTTGGAAAATAGATGACAGCTGGATAACAGTTAATATTAATAATAGACACAATTGTTTTCTTTTAAATCTCTCTAAATGTGTTCTTTCAGGGCCAACTGTAAGGAATGGGGTGTTGTGGTTGAAGAGGGACTTAACAGCTCACACGTTAATGGCTTAGAATGCCTGCCTTAGCCCTCACCTCCTCACAAAATATGACCCGTCAGGCCCATTGTTCTGGAAGTGACTGCATTGTTCCGGCACTCTTGCAGGCCCAAGGTTTCCATGGTGAGATAGAGGACATGCAGCAGTGGCTGAAAGACACGGAGCGTCAGCTGTTAGCATCAAAGGCGGTTGGAGGCTTACCAGAAACGGCCCGGGAGCAGCTTAATGCCCATCTGGTACGTGTTTAAGAATGAAAGACCCATTACAGATGGTAAACTTGTAAGGAACCAGTGAGGTGTCATTCAGTTCTTTTTTTCATGTGTGAAAGGTGACATCAAAATATGAAAAAAGTGAACAAGTGTGACCCTGCAGGGCATTTGGGACGAATTTGTTTTCTCCCTTAGACAGTTACTACTTCAGATGCTCAAGGTTTATTATTTAGTATTAGCCCTGGGATGCCATTTAACTGATAGCAGAGGTGGACAAGCGTGGGTTATTTACAAAGTGATAAAGTTATCTGTCTTCTCCTTGCATAACTGCAGAAAAATATCAGGGAATTTGCTCATTGCAGCTCTCCCTTTCCAAATCACGTAAAAAGGCAGCAGTAAGCGTTCACGATCAAACGTGAAAAGATTTCCTTAAGGAAATCCTGGTAGTTATTTGTTTTATTTAAATAAAGATGCATATCCCAAGGGATTGGAATACATTCTTCCTTGACATCACTTCTGCAGCCCTGATCTTAGTTATATTGTGCATGTATAATATACAGAGGACACAACTCAGTTATGTCTTCATCCCGTTTTTGAAGTATAATTAATCCTGGCACAAGAGAAGATATGTATAATGTGGTGAAGTGAGGGACATGTCTGATCATGCTTCATCCACTGTTTCTCAGGAGCTTTGCAGTACTCTGGAGGCCAAGGAGGAGCTCTATCAACAGCTCCTACAGAAGGGACAGCAGCTCCTCACCATTGTCCATGAAGGCCAGGACACCAACACTGAGCAGGACCTCCGCAGCCTGCAGGAGAAGTGGGAGTCCGTGCAGGCTAAAGTGGCTGAGAGAAAGGTGAGGCACTTGGAGTTATCTGCAATTTCCAAAAAGGTGATATTCGGAGGATTTGGCTTTTACTCTGGTGCTGTCTCCAAAAAGCAGTTCTGTCGTTGAGGAATACTGCAAAAATAAACATTTTCACTCAAAACCAGTGCTTGGAAGAGGGTTGGTGCTCAATAGTACACAGTACCAGCATTTCCATGTTTTACTTTTTGACACGCTGGGACTTTTTGCAAACTAGCACTTCTCATAAGCTCCTTGCGCTCTTTTCTGCCCCAGGCCAACAAGATTTTCTGGCTGAGCTGTACTCCCAGCAAAAAAAAAAAAACTGCTGTACTACTTGACATTTATTCATTATAGCCCCGATAGCTACATTTCATGTCCCAGGGTGCACCAAGTTACACTGCACATTGGCTCCCACACTGCTTTCCTACCGTTCATTCAAAATTTAGGCCCCCTTTATTAAAGTAATATACTGTATGTTTTTAGCATTAGTAATATTTTCTAGTATCTTTTTTACTGCAAGAAAATTAAAATTGAATACTTAATAGTTTGCTGGTACCACCCACTTGGTTAATAGAGTGCTGTAATTTATTTTTTCCATGTCGAGCACTGCTCATAGCAGCAGTTGGTGTTCACTTGGTGTTAGAGCTCGTACTCTTAGACCCAGAAGGCCTAGGATGTCTTCCCACCTCCTGCTGTAGTACACGCGATCAAAATACTTATTCAATTTTTAGATATTTAAGATAAGGAAAAGATTCTGTATCAGTTTACTTACAAAATTTCTCCAGTAGTCTAGCTGTATGTGTAACAGTAACTATACATAGCTAAATATTCTAATTAACTTTAAATAAAAATGTCCTCTAAATGAGTGAATGTAAAAGTAAACTCGTACATAAGATCCCATGAGATTGGTACTATCTTCACTCATCACGGGTGAGGAACCCTGTTGCTGAATTCTGTCCGGTGAGCTAAGTTATCCGAGTCGCTGCGGAACAATGCGACCGTCTGATCTGCGGGTTTGCCACGGAACGAGAGAATGGCAAGCGTGACGTAACGGTGTGAAAAATGCCGTAGGTGTAATTTCAGGACGATTTTGTTCCACTGACTGTACCCATTTCCTTAATACATCATCCGCCTGTATTAATGAGCAGGCATTTATGCTCGGTGACACGTACGCCGAGAAAGCCGGGCAGCGCGTGGCTTTCCTGTTACAATGGAAAAGGACAAGACCAGTAATTGGGTTCTTATTCCACTGCCTGTTCTCATTATACTGAATCTGATTTCCCTCTAAATGACAGCAGGGCTATTTAACAAAGTAAACCGTGCCAGGAATATACCTGCGGACAGTTAGTGCAATGCTAAAAGACAGTTAATATGGATTTGGAGACACAAGCATTTGGGTGTGTCTCTTGTCATTTGACGTTTCAGTGCAACTATGACACGTTTTTGTGTTTAAAGTTTCCCCCCAGACAAGAGAAATAAAAGAATTATGGGAACGAACCATTTCCGACGGCTCTTTGATGTTTAACCACATTAATGTCTGCCGATTCAATTTGTGGCTCTCGATAGGACGTGCGCTCCTTTGAGATCCATTTTCCTTTCGGTGAGACGGAACCAGATTTACACTTACATTTGTTCATTTAGCAGATGCTTTTCTCCAAACTGATGTACAATTTGGATTATACTGACACACAGTTTTCAAAGCAGTTTGTTTGTCTGTTACGCATTGATCAAGTGGGTGTCTATAGCAGTGAAAGCTAAACAGGAAATTCATAGATGGTCATGGCTGGTAGATACATACAAATTTATGTGGCTGCAAGGTGATGGGTTTTCAGACCCGTCTTGAGTGCTGGAAAATATTTAGCAGTCCTGAGGGAGAGAGGGAGCTCATAAAACCACTGTGTGGCCAAAGATGGACTTATGACTTTAGACTCTTCATTAGTAAGACTATGAAGCAGCCAGAGGAATAGGGCTTGGTAATTTCTTGTAGGAGTGAGGATACTCTGAGAGTCTTGTATGCCACCGCCAGAGTCTTTAACTTGATACGGACAGATAGAGAAAACCAGGAGAGAGAAGGCGTGGTATGAAGAACATGGATGGCATTCAACTGCTGACCGTTTTAGTTTTCCTTCCTCGCTTCTCTGTCACTCCCTCAGACCAAGCTGGAGGAGGCCCTTTCCCTTGCCCTCGAGTTCCACAACTCTTTGCAGGAGTTCATCAACTGGCTGACTCAAGCTGAACAGAGCCTCACCATGGCCTCCCCTGCATCCCTCATCCTGGAGACCATCATGTTCCAGATCGATGAGCACAAAGTGAGTGTGTTTTAGCGCTTCGGGTGGGAGGAGCGTGGTTCAAGGCACTTGATGCATCAACAGCAAAGCTAGAGTTAGGGGTACAGAAGTGTGTTTGCTGTAATCCAAACAGATCACAAGCTTTAGACAAGGGTCTGTACATGTACTGTAGATGACTAAGCACCTACCTATTTACCTACTTATTTATCCCAGTTATTGCTTATCTTCCTCAATATGTCCTTGTCTTTTGTTATATGTCTTTTTTGTGTTTGTCTGTTTAGTGTATTCTGAACCAGAACCTTTATACTGTATATATATAGTTTCCTTTAGCCAGCAAGTGTGGATAATGTCTGGCCTTGGTGCTGCTCAGTTCTTTATGTTTGTGAGCCATTGTTGGTCATCTGCTCACTATCACCAGATCCTGCTCTGGGAGACTGTGGCAATCTGTTTTCAGGTTTCTCCACAGTGCACTGGTGTTATGTGATCATTCCTTCTTCCATATGCTCTACCCGTGCTGTTCTGTTTCCGCTTTTGGCAAATCTGCGGCCGAACTCTCGTTTGACTGCAGCTGAAAGCACACTTTAGATGGTTTTTTGGAGAAGAGAGCGTTTATTCTTTTGGCTTCTGCTTCCTTTACGTATCTCTATAAATTGGAGTGAATTCAACTTGTTCACTTCCATCTGGGCTGTCTTTATCTAACAAAATGTAATTTGTGTTTTGGCAGTCAGGCTTTCTGCTCTGGCAAATGTTTGTTATGGCAGAGTTATGCAACTAAGTACATTACTCAGGTTTAGGATTTTTAGATGCAACATGATAAAATGTCGCATTAAAATCCTGCCGCCTTAAACAGCCTTTTGGCCCTGTTATTCACGTGTCGCCCTCCCGTGTCGCTGAATCACCAGGTTTTTGTGACGGAGGTGAACGCTCACCGGGAGCAGATCATCGAGCTGGACAAGATGGGCACACACCTCAAGTACTTCAGTCAAAAGCAAGACGTGGTGCTGATCAAGAACCTGTTGATCAGCGTGCAAAGCCGCTGGGAGAAGGTTGTGCAGAGATCTGTGGAGAGGGGCCGTCTGCTGGACGATGCCAAGAAGCGGGCAAAACAGGTGAGGCTCCTCAGCCTGCTGTGTCCATGCCATACACCGGACCAACAGTTAATGCTTTATTTTTATTAAGTTTCGATAAATAATAATGCTTCCTCTGCGTCATTGACAGTTCCGTCTGAGACAGGCGTATATAATCTTGAATAATGTTCAATTTAAGTAGCATACTAAGCAAATCAGTCTCAGCATATTATTGCTCTAACATTGGAAAAGGAAAGCCAGCAGAATCCTTATAAAAACACCGAGTTGTACACTTAAGTTTTGAAGAGGAATATATTTTTGAGCTGAAATCATTTCCCTGTGAGAGACTCTCATAAAACCATACAAGATAACAATTTTCCTTATTCATAATGATTGAAAATAAAAAAAATAATTAAAAAAATCAGAGTTGTGCTTACAGCTTTGCTTGTCTTTCCAAGTTCCATGAGACCTGGTACAAGCTCACAGAGTGGCTGGAGGAATCGGAGAAGGCGTTGGACTCTGAACTGGAGATCGCTAATGATCCGGACAAAATCAAGATGCAATTGGCCCAGCACAAGGTGGTGAACCGAAACCGTTCATTTTATCTCCGAGGACACAGAGGCTTTAGGGTAACTGAGGAAATGATGCATTAGGGCATTTGACCAAACGTACCTTATGTGCAGGTCTGTTACATGTTACCCATCTAATGTGCTCTCTGGTGTGCAAAATGCGTTATTGATCCGATCCTAATTCCTTAAAATACTGAATTTTGTGCCATCATCACTGATTTCGGTTGCTCTTAAATGTTATAAGTTTAACCCAGCAAGTGAAACACATACTCCATTTCTTGCCTAAAGGAGCACAAGTGGGCTCGATGCAATATGCAGTTACAGGAATTGTTTTGTTCAGTTTGCAGCTGCTTTTTCGAAAATTCCCTGTAATTGTGTCTCCCACGTTTCACCGAGCAAAACAACGCCGCACTGCAGTGCGATGAGTGTTTCACCATTCAAGAGCACACAAGGTTTCACTTAGTGGTTCGCAAAGAATCGTTCACAGTTTGCAACAATTGAAATCATTATGTGTGGTCAAATTTTTCACCAATTTACGCGATGGACTTAAAGCTGTTAGCCCACCGCGGAAAAGACAATTGTAATACGTTCAGGAGCTGCAAGGCAGAGTTAGAACCATCAGCCAAGGCAGAGTTAGAACCATCAGTTAACAATGTTTGCGAATGACTGAAACGGTGAAATTTTTGAAGACGTGGATGTTGACTGTGAAAATGGCTTTCGAGCATGACTCCGAATCACGTCTTTTTAACCGGGCTGCACGGACGCCCAGGAGTTCCAGAAAGCGCTAGGAAGCAAGCACTCGGTGTACGACACCACGATCCGCACGGGTCGAGCGCTGAAGGACAAGACATCGCTGCAGGACGACAACCAGAAGCTGGACGACATGCTGAGTGAGCTGCGGGACAAATGGGACACGGTGTGCGGCAAGTCTGTAGAAAGGTATGCACCCCGGAACCCTTGGATTTGTTGCAGAAAAGCAAATCTCAGGAAGCCACTTTAGATCCGATGATGGACTTGGCCGGACCGCAATATTTGGCATCGTCAAAATGCCAGGGCAGGTTCATGCGAATCAAAAGCGAACCTCATTTCAAAGCGGTTTCTCATAGATCGAGACGGGTCTTCGAAATGTGTACAAACACTTCCGTTGATGGAGGTGCTTTCACCTCCTGACCTTTCACAGCTTTTACTGCTTCAGACGATTGCCACTTACTCTCACCCACCGGGAGAAAATATAAGAGTCTGCAGGCTAAGTGACAATCTTCCGAGCCGGAATCAGCTAAGCAGGATTTGCTCGGTAAACACACTCTGTCGGACTGCTCCTTCCATGCCCTCCATGTGTCTCGCCGCATGTTTCTTTACAGGCAAAACAAGCTGGAGGAGGCCTTGCTGTTCTCGGGTCAGTTCACGGACGCCCTGCAGGCACTCATCGACTGGCTCTACAAGGTGGAGCCGCAGCTGGCCGAGGACCAACCCGTACACGGGGACATCGATCTGGTGCTGAACCTCATCGACAACCACAAGGTGCAGCACCATCTGTCCACCCTGAATAGACTTTTTCGCCTTTGGGCCGATTAACTAGGACGATGGCCTTGTGTCCGGTTGGGAAACGCAAGCTTTTGTGAGCATCTGGAGTGAATTAACAGTGACATGTTGGCAGTTAACATTGTGTTTGGTGTTGCTGTATCTTTTTTTCTGGAAAGTGTGCTTGGTTTTATAATGACTGACACCCATGGCTATAGGACATCCTTGCCCTCTGCTGTTTGCCTGTTTATTTTCAGTCAACCGACATGTAAGGATTTGACATAATGATCGTTCTTGGTGCCGTGGCTCACGATTCTGACGTGTAATAGTTGTGACATGAAACACCGAAGCCATAGCAGTGGAAATTCTGAGTCATTGCAGAGGATCAGATTAACACTTAGCGCAAGTAAAGCCTTAAGCAAAGTCCTGTGGACCTCATTATACACCCACATGGCTTTATTATTGGAAATGCTGAGCCACCAGTATGCAACTTCTGAACGCAGTTGAGAAGGGAAGCTTGTTTTGATTCTATTCGTTCGTAAATCTGCGTTTACCGCCGTGTCCCAGTCAGTAAAAGCATCATAAATGCAAGCATCCGGATTCGTTCAAGTTTTAGGTTTTCCAGAAGTCTCGAACGTAACAGTGGTAAATAAAAATGAGCTGTAAGACTTTTGAGCTTTGTAGAAATATGTTGTCTCCTGTTGGAGCGTGTGCAGTTTGATTCATCCCATAATCCTACGCGTCGACCTCACGTTGCCGTCGATCACGGACCCAACGCTTTACTGCTGGTTGCATAAATGCGGGTCTCGTTCGTTCAAGAAAACACACTTAACAGGAACGTTTTTCTGAAAATGAGCGTGAAGTGGACTCTTGCACCTCTTCGCCTAAAGGTGTTCCAGAAGGAGCTGGGGAAACGGACGGGCAGCGTGCAGGCTCTGAAGCGCTCGGCCCGCGAGCTCATCGAGAGCAGCCACGACGATTCCTCCTGGGTCAAGGTTCAGATGCAGGAGCTGAGCACGCGGTGGGAGACGGTGTGCGCGCTCTCTGTGTCCAAGCAGGCACGGTTGGAGCAAGCGCTGTGCCAGGTGCGTGCGGCCTTGCCCTACCTTTCCCTCCCCCACACCGGCCGTATTCCCGCCAATCTCCACCCCCCAGCTGGTCAGCTGTCTGGGACTTAGTCACGGCTCGCAGCTGCGGACCCGATGCTGTCTGCTGCTCAAGGCGGTGGGGATAGACATAACTGACAGAGCTTCCCAATCCCCCGACTTCGCTTCTAATATAAAAGCTGCTTTTCAGGTGATTGAATAAACATTATTAAACCCTGAAGGAGAAGGTGTACGAAAGCTTCTGAGGGAACTGAACAAAGGTTTGCAGCTACTTGTCTGGTTTGATGGGCTTTCCTGCTGAGGCCTTTGGCATCAGGTTGAGGCTCAGCTGTGATCCTTTGTGACCCCGGTATGACCCCTGTTTGACCTCCGTATGACTTTTGCACTCCCAGGCAGAGGAGTTCCACTCCACGGTCCACATCCTGCTGGAGTGGCTGGCTGAGGCTGAGCAGAGCCTGCGTTTCCATGGTGCCCTGCCTGACGACGAGGATGCTCTCCGTGCTCTCATTGACCAGCACAAGGCAAGTGCAGCAGCAGTTTGAAAAAGGGGATTGGTGTTTGTCTGCCAACAGCGTGGCAAGTGACAAGTGTTATTTTTATTATTTATGTACCAAATGCCGTATGCCTCAAATTAACTTCCGCTGTTAGGTTCGTGCTTAAAAGAATTCACCCATTTATAGAGCTCGGAAATCTTTACTACCGCAGTCCAAGGAAAGTATTAAAGCCATTTGAACTCAAGTCCTTTTAACTGCAAGGTAATGGCTTTAACCACTGTGCCATCCACTGCCCTCAAAATCCCGAAGATGCTGCTGGGATATGAACTTAAGCCCTCTTGTTTTCCAGGCAAGCAAAGAGAAACAAAGTCACAGCGAGGGTTTAGTTGAATCGGTAATTGGTAGAATATTATATTTTCTATCTTTACAGCACTCTGGCTGCAAGTGTGACCACAGCGGGAAGTCTAACTTCATGCATGAATCATATTTGCAGTGCAGTGCGATACTTGGAGAACCTTTTTAAGCTCCAGGAAGGCTACTTACTACTTAAAAAAAAATTATTTAAATGTAATAGCTCACATATGCTAACAAATCTTCACATGGCTTACACATATGGCAGAACGCTGGAGATGGTCAAGTGTGAAGCACAACCGGACATTGGTGACACTGATTAGAGTGCAGCCAGGATGAGGCTTGTCTGCGGCCTCATTCAAACCAACTGCTGCCATCAGAGCTGCGCCGCAACCATGTGGCGTGCTATTTGTTTTGTGTTACATTTGTTATTATTGTATTATTAGTACCAGAAGTAATCTAGCTCAGATTTAGAAAAAAATGAACAGATTTTCTCCATGTCTCTATATTGCAAAGTTGTTCTTTGAGCCACGTATCACCCTTTTCCATCTTCTGACCAGTTCCTGCAGTATTGAGTTCTCTGCGAGAGTGATCTCATGTGTAAATGAGAAACAGTCTGCTTGATACTTCCGTTAGTTTCTGCGTAATCTGGCATTGACCTGTCTAAGCAATGGCAAGATCCGATGATCTTTGAATTTCTGTCTAGCAACAGACAACGCAAGCCGTTAATGAGCGGCATCTCCTGTGCTCTTGCAGGAGTTCATGAAGAAGCTTGAGGAGAAGCGCATGGCTCTGACCAAAGCTACAGGCATGGGAGAAGCCATCCTCACTATATGCCACCCGGACTCCATCACAACCATCAAGCACTGGAATACCATTATTAAAGCACGATTTGAGGAGGTCAGTATGGCACAGTGCAGGAACCTGCTCAGGAGCCGCGCTGTCGGATTGACATAAAAATAAAATAATTTTTTTGAAGGGAAACTATGATTAAAGAAAGAATAAACCGGTAGCATCAAACTTATGGCTTATATAACCTTAAATATGCAGTTTTTCTTTAAGTCACAGCAGTAAAGAACAGTGCAACAGCAAAGTATCTTCAAGGATTCCACAAACTATGAACTTAGGAGTTAAACTGAGTCATGTATGCATCTCATGATGTGAGCTGCTCACCATAAGCTGTTTTTTGTTCTTGTAAACTTTGTGATGTCATGGTATGAAACCAACCAGGTCCAGGCATGGGCACGTCAGCACCAGCAGAGGCTGAGTACTGCCCTGAGCGAACTGCTGGCCACTCAGGAGCTGCTGGAGAAGCTGCTGAATTGGCTGCAGTGGGCTGAGACCACCCTGAATGAGAAGGACAGGGAGCCTATGCCTCAGGAGATTGAGGAAGTCAAGGCGCTCATCGCCGAGCATCAGGTGAGGATGTTTGGACGAGAACACTGGCAGTTGATTTGTCGAGTTGAGTGGACGGTGAGAGCATATTAGACCGTTGATGTTGTTTAAAAATACTGCTTTTCCTCATTTTGGTAGACTTTCATGGAGGAAATGACTCGGAAACAACCAGATGTTGACAAAGTCACCAAGACTCACAAGAGGAAGGCGGAAACCCCGGTGCAGTCCCAAATCCCTGTCCTGGACAAAAGTCGAACTGGAAGTAAGTTTCCTCTGAAGGTGTCAAAGGTCTTCTTGTGGAACATCTGGCAGGGCCTTGGAGCTATGCTGCCGCTAACAACATCCTCATGTTTTATTGTTTTGTGTGTTAGAACTGGTTGCTGGATTTATTGTTTATGCAGTGGAAGAAATAAAACCAACGTCAAGGTCTTGTACTGCGTTTAATTACTGAAGTCAACCTGTGTTTTCAAAACCGCAGGAAAGCGGTCTCCCACACAAGGGATGTACCCTTCAGCCTCCCAGGCCCAAATTGAGACCAAGAATCCCAGAGTCAATCTCCTTGTCAGCAAATGGCAGCAAGTGTGGCTGCTGGCCCTGGACCGCCGGAGGAAGTTGAACGATGCAATGGACAGACTGGAAGAGGTACTGTATCACTTTGCTGGCTCTCAAATAGCACAGCTAGCAGTCTGTAAAATATTCAGTTAACTTTGTTTTCAACAGGCAGACAGGTGTATTTATTGGTTGTGAAGGAAACTGTACAAACATGAAGCAGCGTAAATACAATAATATACATAGCGACATTACACTGGACAGAAGCATTGCTTTCAACTGTCTTAAACAAAAATACACCCATTATTTAATTTACAAAAGTAATTTTGGCATACAGTAATATGAAATAGTTACCAAAACTAAGAAACTGTTATTGCAGCAGTTTGCATAAATAAATATTTGCACTTTTATATATTTACAGTATATGATCAGTATATAGTTATGCCAATTTTCTCTTACACTACTTCACTGCTTCATCTCATACCTTCTTTGTAGCTCTAGGTAACATATACCTTACATGTACATTTATTTATTAAGCAGACCCTTTTCTCCAAAGCAACCTAAAGTATAATGCGCTCGAACCACATCCTGATGAAGTTAAATAGAGTAATCTTGAGTGTCATGCGCCAGGTTGTAGTGCCCAATGAAACGACGCACGAAGGGCTCATGTCATTGTTCGCTGAGTATACAATCTTATTCGCTGAATCGGAGAGAAAGATTTCTAGAGGGAAAGTACAGCAAGAGGAGGGGTTTCAATATTTTTTGTGGAAAACAGCACAAAAAATAAAGCAGAATTTTTTTTGCAAAATATGATGTATGACAAGGTGAAAATTTGTTGAGCATTGATATATCCAGAGGTTACTGGACTTCGTGGTCAATAACCAACACTTTGTGGTCAACAATCGATACTAATAAACCATAAGGTGTATAAGATTCCTTGTACTGTCTGGTGTTTGCTAGAAAAAGCTGCGTCCTGTGGCTTAGACCGTGGTTCTAGTCAGGATTATCGCATTAGCCGACTGTGACCGGCAGTTGTATAGCTGTCGAACATCATTTGCACCACTGTGCTGAAAGGAGGTGGTTTATTTCGCTTGGGGTGTCTGAGCTGGCCACCCTGTCAGCACCTGGTCACACAAAGTGTCTAGTTGGAGGAGTGGAGACCCACTTGTCCAGTTGCACTTAAAACTGAAGGTCTCTGGTGCCTCATGGCTTGTCTTGTAGGCTCGGAATACGTAATGAATGACTTATGAATTGGAACCGCATGCGCTCTGCTTTCTGGCACACGAAAATCGGGGGTCAGACAAGGGGCGAGACTTAGAGCAAGACTTGAAAAGACAGCAAAATCTTCATCTGTACATCTCAGCACTTAAAGCAAGTGTAGTTAAACCTGATGTTCCTTCAAGTCTAAACTCGTAAAACATCTCTGGCCATTTTCTCAGCTCAAAGAGTTTGCCAACTTCGACTTTGATGTGTGGCGAAAACGGTACATGAGATGGATGAACCACAAGAAGTCTCGTGTGATGGACTTCTTCCGCCGCATCGACAAAGACCAAGATGGCAAGGTCACCAGACAGGAATTCATAGATGGCATCCTCTCCTCCAGTAAGTGTCCAGTCCTTCTTGTCAGCAGCGAAAGGCTTGGAGACAAGGAAACCCAAAGCCCATGTGGCTCACTATGACCACTACTCCCCCCAACATGGTTCGCTGTCACTGCTTCTCTCTCATCCCCCCCATCATAGAGTTCCCCACGAGCCGGCTGGAAATGAGTGCTGTGGCAGACATCTTTGACCGCGATGGGGATGGGTACATCGACTACTATGAATTTGTGGCTGCCCTCCACCCCAACAAAGATGCGTACAAACCTCTCACAGATGCAGACAAAATTGAGGATGAGGTATTTGGTTCTGATTTCCTATTCAAAGAGCACCGAACACACGACATACATGCAAATGGAAAAGAAAACATTTTCTGTTTGTCATGTCGACCATCCGCATTCTTTTTTCTCAGGTTACACGGCAAGTGGCAAAATGTAAATGCCCAAAACGATTCCAAGTGGAGCAAATCGGCGCCAACAAATACCGGGTAAGATATATCCATTGTCTAGCTGCCCAGTTATTACGCTGTCAAACCAGTTTTAAAAACAATATTTGTCTCAACAATGTAGTAGGTGTTGCCAAAACTGATATGCAAAGAAGGAGCTGTTTAGAGCAGCTGAGCTCGCATTCGTGATCTTTAGTTGGCCCGCTTTTTGAGAGCACATTGGACCGCGCTGTCTGTGTGGGACGAGGCCTCTGATTCAACGCACAAAGAATGCGGCCGGCAGACACAGGGCAGGGCGTGTTTATCCGTAATGATGAAAAGAACGGTTGAAGAAAGAGGGATGGTGACTTTAACAGTGGAAAACTGCCCCCCCATCTCCCTCTGTTAAATATCCCCAAAGCAGGACTTCTGCATACCTCTGCCAAAGTGCATGACTCAGTGCATCTTGTATGCACTTTCACATTTTGCTTTTTGATGAGCGATTTGTCCTTGCATTAAAAGTGTTGGACTTATTTTATTTTAGCGCCAGATTTTTTTGCAGGCAACCTGAGGTATTTGGGCCGTACAAATTTAATCAATTCATGTATAGCAAATACTGTAATCTATCTATCTATCTATCTATCTATCTATCTATCTGTCTGTCTGTCTGTCTGTCTGTCTGTCTGTCTGTCTGTCTATCTATTTATCTATCTGTCTGTATCTATCTATCTGTCTGTCTGTCTATCTATTTATCTGTCTGTCTATCTATCTATCTGTCTGTCTGTCTGTCTGTCTGTCTGTCTGTCTATTGATCTATCTGTCTGTCTACTGTAACTAAAAATTTTGGAATCCACTAAATTGAATTTGCATAAAGTGTGAAAGATGTTCAGTTTTTTGTTCTAAATGTCATGCACTAATGTACACCTCTGCTGTTTTATTGTTCTTCCCACCAATAGTTCTACCTTGGAAATCAGGTATTTTTTGAACAGTATATTTTTATGGTGCACTGTTATGCTTAATTGTGTCACTTTTGGGGGAAAAAAGATCTTTTTTTTTCTCCTGGTCTATTAATGTCTAAGCTTTTCAGACTTAAGGGAACAAATGGGATTTGAACTCAGAAGCGGATAGGCCAGAGGAATGCTTTATGCCGCCCTTGATCCCGAAAGGCTTACCCTCCCCTGCAGCTTGGCGTAATATTGCAAAGCAGCTGTTCAGGTGCCGTTTCCGCTGGCACGGACACACGCAGTGTCGGACGAGGATTGGCCAGGCGTGGGAAAGCAGTTGGCGCAGGTGGACGGCTTTGGAAGCCCTCCATTAGGCCTCGCTTTTTGTTCTGCCGTCACAATAGGGGTCGGGGCCTTACAATAGGGCCGCTGTCATGGATACACCTTGACAAATATTGTGCCCTGACCCCACCTTGCACAGCCTTTGTGTGAACTGCAAAGGGGGTAGGGGGGTTGCCGGTGGCTGCAGAGGCGCTCTGTTAAACCTGTCAGTCCCCATTGGCTATTTCTGGGAAAGCGACAGAAAGCATTCCTTCTGCTTTTGAACACTTAAAATGTTTCATTATCAATGTATATAAGTGTGTCTCAATTACTGATTTTAAATGTGTGGGAAATTAAAAGAAAGATTTCAGTAAGTGCCACTTATAAGTAAAAATTACTATTTGTGGAAATGAATGGTAAATTCTACAAGTGCAAGTTCCTGCTTATCTGCTTTTGAGTTACCAGCTCATTATTGATGGATAATGGGTATATATATACACGTATATGTATATACCCATCAGTAGCATATACGGTTGTCCATCCAATGCATTCCTTTTATGCTTTATGCAGTGTTACTCTTGGGCAGCTGTTGGGCAGTGTAATGCTAACTTTTTTACACTTTGCTTTAATGCTTTTATGAGTGGCCTGCAGTGATTTAACGCTGAACTGACTCTGTTGGGTCTTCTTGTTTCAACATTATGTCTTGTTTTCAAAGATGGTCAAACTCTTTGTTTTTCTTGCTTTCCTGCTTGTTTTCCTATGTATTTAATGTTTTATGAAAGGAATGTGAAGACATTATTGTGCACAGGAGCAGATGCATGCTGGGAAAAAAAAGCAGCTTTCATTAATCATATAGGGATAAAGGCCCCGTGCTTTCTGAAGCTCATGACGTAGCGAGAGTCAAAAGTTTGGGTACACTTGCTGCAAACTAGTTTGGTTTCGAAATATATCCGGCAAACAAGTTTGAGAAGGATGCGAGCTGCTGTGGTCGCAGCTCTTCTGCAGGAATGTCTGGAGATGCAAACTTGTGCGTTTCCTTGCTTTGATGTGTCTCATACAAGTATTGCTCGGGTGCGCTCAAACTTTTGACTGTCGCTCTAAGGACATTATGTGTTAATGGTAGGATTTAATTTGAAGGACCTGAATACGAGGGACAGCGGGGGTGTAGGGGGATAAGCACAGTGACATTGTTTATTGTAACCTGTTTTGTTTTGACCCATGCATTTGATGTCATGTAAGCAAATCTCTCTTCCATTGAGTTCTGCCAACATATACTGAAACGATTCTTTTAACAGTTTGGTCTCGTACACTGCTTACATGACCCCTTATTCGCCGATGAGACAGTAACATACAGGGACACTCAAAATGTAACCTCCCAACTACACGTTGCAGTTTTGGAAAGCTGTATCCTGGTAAATGGTTATTCTTCAGCGTTTGTTGTGACTTTCCTGCCAGATCATTCTCCAGAAATCATGTCTCTTATCTGATCACCAAATTCACCAGTGGACATAAAATCATCACCTGGGTCATGTTATGGGAGAAGTGTTGCTAACTTAAAATAAGAGGCTGTTCAGTCACACGCGTCGTCTCCAGGGTCATCAAACTGTGGTGGTGTTGAGTGTTACACTGTTGTTGGTTATCGATTAGATATTATTGATTCCTGGTAGGACCATCCCCCATTTCGTTTCTCCGTGTCCCATCGGACTTGAGCCGCCTTGGTTCTGCATTGTCGTAAACACATCCGTTTTGAATATGGTGATTGGTAGTGGTAGAGAGTGCCACCGTTCTTGTTGTTGATGCGCAGGAGATTTCTGTTCTTTTTCTTTTCGGTGCAGAAAGCATGAGGCCATACCTGTCGTTCTGTGTATGAAATAAGTCTCCCCTGGCCATATCCAACTGGCTGACTTACCAGTGTGGTGCCAAGCCAAGCGCGTTGCACATAAACACCATTCCAGTGCGCTTTGCTAACCAGTCACATCCACATAGTCATAACATAACAACATAACAACATAACCATTCAAGCTCGCCGTGCCAAATACAACACATTTACTAGATACGAATAGCAAAACAGCGCTACAGCACTCCCTAGTGCTACAAATCTAGTCCGCAATATCAGTAGTAACTTCATTTATAAAGTAAATACAGTACTTTTCAGTGTTTCAAAAAATGTATACACATTGTAATAGTTTAAATTTTTTTTCTGGAAGCTTTATCTACTTTATTTTATACATTGTGGCATTCGTTCAAAAGATCAAGTGGATTAGGTGAATATCAGCATAAAGTTTTTGCAACATAAATTGAGCGAAAAGCATTTTTTCTACATTAAAATGTGTGTATATTTTTTGACATACTGTCTCACATATACCTATAAATGCAAAGTCTAATAATAATAATAATAATAATAATAAGTGTAAGAAGAAATGCTATATTTCCACATTTATGTAGCTGGTATATTGGATCTTATTTTTACATCAGTAGCATTCTGTAGATTTTTACATCTTACAACAGTCTCTTTTTTTTTTTTTAGTTTAAGCACAATTCACATCAAAATTAGTGTATATTGTTTCAAATTACAAAAGTTTTAACCAGTTGGATTGACCTTCCATCTGTGTCCCTGGCATCCCTGGGAATGAAGCCTTACCCTTGTTATTGTGTGACTGTTCTGCTGCCTGAACTGAGCAACAAGAGAAAGAAACCAGTCCACAGATGTAGACAACACAATATGTATGTTTATACTGAGGTGTTAAGAAATTAATAGATATTTTTACCACGTTTAAATTGGTCTGAGATTATTTGAATTGATTCTATCTACTGAATTTGAACCAATTTTTCACTGATTCCCTTTTTAAAATATTTTGAAATTAAGAAGCTAAAATGACTACAATAATTTTTTCTTTTCTCTAAAATGTACCAAATTGGGGAAGGAATGTGTACATCACAGCAGCCAAAAATGCTGTTAAATTTGTGCACCTTCATGATTTCTTCGATGAGGGGTTGTGTTCTGGTGCTCCTTACGTTGCACAGTTGGCTTCTGAGCAACTCTGTGGTTGTGCCACCTGTTGGACTGGGAAGCCTCTGGTCTCATTTTTTCTTTTGCTCCAACCCACTTCCTCCCACCAGTTTGGAGACTCTCAGCAGCTGCGTCTGGTGAGGATCCTGCGCAGCACTGTCATGGTACGAGTGGGAGGTGGCTGGATGGCGCTGGATGAATTCCTAGTGAAGAACGACCCGTGCCGTGGTAAGTCACCCTCCCCGCCCCTCCGTTGCATTGTCAGCAACCGGATGCTGAAAGACATCGGTGCCCTTCACATCTTTGCCCACATTACAACTGTAAATAATGATAAAAGTTTAAAGAAACTGAACAGATTGTCAGCTTTTATGTCTATGATCTCCACAATAACGCTACACATACTTTTGTTATCAGATTGTCATAACCCATGCACAGTAGATGCGCTACTTTTGACACATTGAATGTGCAAGAAGACGTATTGTTGCTGCAAGCTTTGAACGGTGCTGAGATTTTATTAAAAGTTAAATCTGACTGTGGGTGTGTGCGTATATGCGTTTGTTTGTTTGTGTGGTTGTGTGCAGCAGTTGCTTCGATAAAGCCAGCATTTATTCACATGCTTTCTGGTTGGCTGGATGTGAAGGCTTGCAGTCCTGTGCCTGTTAAGTTTCTCTCATATTTCCTTGTATTTTTATTTATTCTGCTAAACATGCCTACTGCTTTCCTCGTGACAAAAACCCTGTGCCATTTCTTTCTAGTTCATCACCACGGGAGTAAAATGTTGCGCTCGGAATCAAACTCTTCAATTACTCAGTCTCCTATAGGTTGGCAACTCTCACACTTTCTCTCCTTGCTCCATCTTGGTGGTATGTGTGCACCTGCTTGTGCCTGTGCGTGCCCACGCCTCCGTGCGCATTTCTGTGTGCGTGTTTGCGTGTGTGACAAATAGACTGTGTGTGTTCGCCGCAGCGGTGTGACTTCCATCCACAGGCTTCACTCGACATCTCTATTTGTTTTGACTGCTTCCATTTGTGTTTGCTGAAGCGGTTTGCATGCTGTTGTCTTGCACTGGGGGTCGCCTGCTTCACCTCCGGTGGAGAAGGGGCGACCCCGGTGTTCGCTCCATCTCTGAGCCGCCTCACTGGGCAGAGCTGTGGAGTTGGCTTGCTGTTCAGCAGCAGCGTTACTTCCATTCCCAAGCAGAGCACGATGGGGTGTCAGTGGAAGACCCGATACAAAATCTTGATCTCAGTCACAGTGTTTAGACAAGAAAAAATGTTCAGATCTCAATGAAAATTTGTAATATTAAATTTAGGGCGTCATCATATGGATGGATTACATCCTGGTAATCCAGTTTATCAGTCAGTGGTTGAAATTCCAGCTTCTACTCTTTTTCTCCTTGACAATAATGGCTTGAGCAGTTGAGGGTCTTGGTGGTTGAGGGTCTATCCTGAAAGCATAGGGCCCGAGAGAGGGTACACCAGTCTATCGAAGTGCAATCTCACTCACGCATCTTTTAGACTGTGGGAGGAAATCCACAAGAACATCGGGAGAATGTGCGGACTCCACACAGATTGAGCCACATTTGAAACCACATCTAAACCTACAGCCGCCACAGCAACCGAGATTGCTTATTTATAAGAGTTCCCTCAATTTTTGTATGTCATGTGCTGTTTGCTTGGGATCAGATTTTGTGCAAGAAACGCAAAGAGGATCTGAGAAAGAAGCCTCTGGATCTGAGATTGAATGGCCTGTGTTTCAGTCATATTCACAGTGGTTTGGTGTGTTCATCTGTGCCGTTACAAGAGCAAATACGGTTTAGGTTCCTCGTTGTGCCACAGTGATGTAAAAATGCATGTTCTCCATTCACATTGCTTCAGTCTTCAAACTCAGTTTGCACCCAGTGAGTTTGGCTTTATTTTAGCTGTGCTTTCCCCTATAGCAGACCATAGATACACCTTTAACACCTTTAAGTTCTTGCCTGCCTAAGTGAAGCCAGTGTGTGTTCCTTGCTTTTCTGGGCTGATTTTCTGTACTTTTTCCTCAGCTAAAGGCAGAACGAACATGGAGCTCAGAGAGAAATTCATTCTCCCCGAGGGCACCACGCAGGTGATGGCAAGCTTCCGGTACAGGGGGCGGAGGTCACGGCCTTCCTCCAGAGCAGCCTCTCCAAACAGGTCCAATTCTAGCCAGAGCTGTCCTGCGCAGCCAAACCTGGCTGTGACAAGCACTCCTAAGGTGAGTAATGCACCTGGGCCATCTTTCACTATTAAACCTTTATTGCTCATCTGTAGAACTGTTAAATGCTATCTGGCTGCACACTGACTTCTCAGCTTACAGAATCTGAGCAGAGTTGTGTTGGTATTTGGTATTTCCTGTTTTTATTTTTATTTTTACATTGGACTTGTACAAAGAGCAAAACCTACTGACCAATGCAGAGAAAACACAGTGCGTAACCCCATTTCAAAACAGCACTTCCCAACCATCCCCAGTACAAACTTAAAGTAGGGACGTAAATAGGAAAGTACAGTGATAAGCACAACAAATGGAAGTACTTTGAGGGAGAACAGAATTCAGGGTTGTTGTGGAAAGAATATTAAAGCATCTCCACGGTCTGGTTAAACCGAGGTTTCGACAGGTACTGCTAAATTCTGCAGAGGAGCCAGTGCTGTTCCTCCAGTCCTTGAAAATAAGGCAACAAGCCAGTAAAGTCACAAAGGCGATTAAGTCAAGGAGCTGCTAACAGTGAGGGTGGAAGCGTGACACCTATAACAGCTGACAGCGTGTCAAACACCGAGGTTAATTTAAAACAGATCCAGGAAGTATGTCCCAGAGACGCAGGCGTTAGGTTGTAGTTGTCGCACGAAGGATCTACGTCGGGGTAAATCCTAGCTGGCCAAATCCGGCTTTAGCCATGTGCAGGCGACACACTTCCTTGAATTGGATCACTCTTTGGCAACATACATTATATGGAGGAGCTGTGTACCCTATTGAGCAGCTGACCAATCTTCATCCAATATAGTAAATGGAATATATATATGCATTTAGAGGTAGTATGGTTAGTTTTGACAGAGGCTATAGGTAAGCTATGCAGAAACTTAGTTTATGAAAGAAAGTTAGCTCTGAAGCCAATTTTCTCCAAAGAATAAGCCTATTAAGTCTGTTCTACTTGATCAAATGCTTTTTTTCCATCTAAGGATGCAGCAAGCTCAGGTGCTGCCTTGGAGGCTGTATATTAAATATTAAGCAGTCATATAACACTGAAGGAGGGAAGCATTCCTTTAATAAAACCAGTTGAGTCAAGTGCAGTAATGGAAGGAAGAACAGCCTCCAATCTTTGTGCAAGTATTTTAGTTAGGACCTTGACATCACAGTTAAATAGAGGCAAGGGGTGATAGGATTGGCAGTCTATGGGGTCTTTTATCTTTTCAATTGTAGGCATATGGAGGCCTGAAAAAGAGTAGGAGGAAGGGTCTTAAGCTGTGATGTAAACATTGATGCTGGGGAGCAGTGCACATACGTCTTATAACTCCACAAAAAACGGAAAAAAAAGCTCTAGGTTGTGAGCTGGCGGCTGTTTCTGGCAAGCCCACTGTGCGCAAATAATATTTTCGGCTGTGTTTGTCCAGCAAAACCGGGCCTTGAGAGATTTGTTCTCTGCCAGCAGACGGCTGTATTCCACCGTCAGCCCCGCCATGTCGGTCGCGATATTCTATGGGGCCTGTTTCATGCCAAAGATCTGCTGTCCCTGTGTATTCCCGCTGCTGAAGTAAGTTCGATTTTAAGGATCAGCGCCTCCACAGTACACTGAAAATCAGGTGTAAGTGCCAACCAGAGCCTTTCTACCTGCGCAATAACTCCTGGAATGGAAGGGTGAACTGCTCGGCTCACATGGTCGCACATAAGTCAGCAGGTGGGCCTGTATGTTTCTATTCAGGTGGGCTTTACATTTGTAAATGTAAATGCAATGAGATTAACAGTCAGTAGGAACGAGTCTTCTGTAAAATACTGTTTTATGGGTTCTATCAGTTCTGCAATCTTTCCTGTAATTTAATTTTTTTATAGTTATAAAGTCATTTTTCGCACTAAGTCACAATAAATAATACAATTGTTGCTCTATTTATTTGCAAATTATGCTCCGCAAAAAGCGTCTTCTATAGCATTAATAAATAAGAAATACGTAATAAAGTCTCCTAGCCCAAGTGCCCGGCGATTATGGGTTGAACAGGACAAGTGGTTAAGGATAATGGATGAATGAGTACGTCAAAATATTTGTCTGAACCCTGAGCTCTAGTAATATTAAACAATTCCTCTTAAAATAAAATATATACAGTGGCGACTCCTGCTTGTCATCTTGTTACTGATCACACAGCACTGTGGAACTGAGGTGAATGAAGCAGATCATACATTACTGCCCTGTTTGGTTACATTTTACTGGCATCTATTGGCTGGCTGTGTAAATACAGCTCATTCCTTCTTCCTTAACAACTGAAGTTTTACATAATACGACAGTGATGAACAAGCAATTTAAAAATGAGCAATGTTTGCATCTTGGCTTGAATCTTCATAACACAGGGCGTGCGTAACAAAGTTGATTTTGAAATGTACAGCATAATTTTTTAGTTTGTTCTTTCATTACACGAAGATCCAATGGACTGTAGCAGCTTCCCTTTTCTGCGAGGCAAGCATTATTACAAACATCACTCACTCACTCACTCGTTCATTCATTCATTCATTCATTCATTCATTCATACCAGACATTATTTCAAAGTTCATTACAAAAAGGCAGAAGTTGACCAAACATATCTTTTTGAGGTCTCCATGTCTTGTTACATTTCCGAAGTCATTTGAAATATTCATGTATGTGCAGTACCAGTTAAAAGTTTGACTGCACATGCTTGAAACCAGACCCGCCAGAAAACCCGGAGACTGAGCATTTAAGGAGTAAAAATCGATCTTAGGCACCATTAAGTCAAAATTTGAAACCTTTGAATCCACCTGTTTGCTAGTGGAAAGCCAGTGGGAGAGTGAGCTCCTGATTTATATCCATGTGGTTCCCACTGTCATGCAAGGAGGGACATTGTCCAGGTCTGAAGCTGTTAGTGATCTTTACCAAGGCCATGGCAATCTCAACCGCCATGGATATCATTGCATATTTCAGAGGTCCCATCAGGGCTATGGCAAGTTGGACAATCCTTTATTTTAATTCCTTAATCCTTCCTTTAGTCCAAAAGATCAGAATTGTCCAAGAACTATCTGATGAAGACAAAAAATAGAATGCTCAAACAAAAACGAGGTTTCCAGAACGTGCCCTCCAATGTTTTACATCTACTTTACCTTTGTATCTGCTTTTGCATCATCCTTATTTTCTCCCCCTTTTTTGTTTAATTTGCAGCCATGTTGCCATTTCAGTGTCATTCTGTGCTGTCTCTGTTTGGTTTTCTCCACCCGAATCCCTTTTTGTATTTTGATTTTGCCATTGTTCCTCACAGACTCCCCAACATATAACCCGCAATTATGATAAACCGTGGCTGACAAACAGCAAATGTTCTACGCCCCTTAAATCCTCCGACTCCTTTGAGAGCCAAGGTTCATCTACAGAGGTATATTGAAGGCATGCTTACAACAAAGCCCCTCAGTCTCCTTACTAACTTCTCCGGGACTAAGAAGCCCCGAAACTTGTTCAACTGAAGTCTCCAGACACTGTCTAATAAGATGGTCCATGTTGGTGGATGACCCATACTAATGCACCATTAAATATTAATGTGAAATCTGGAAAAGACCCCTAGTGTTAGCTATTGTTTAAATACAATAATTTGCTGCCAGATTTTTTCTTCACACTTCTCCAAAGGGAAGTATTTTGTGTTTGGTGGATTTCAGTTGTGTAATGGGCTTAACTTCTATGGGGAACTAACATGGGTAAATGAGATAAACATTTATTACAGTTTTAATGTATTACTAATAGATATTCTCTTCTGTCTTAAGTTTTGACTCCACTAAGTTCCTTTTTTTTACTAAACCTCTAAATTCCTCTTGTGTCATGGATTTCCCATCTGTAAAAGTCTAAGGGAAGTGTGTGTGTGTGTGTGTGTGTGTGTGTGTGTGTGTGTGTGTATAAAACCTCAAAATATAAACCTTTTACTCCAGGAACAGGTAAGCCACTGGGCATCATGTAGTTGCTGTACATTGTTTGTACCTGAACTTTTCCTCTTAGACAACTTCAAGATACACAGAAATACATAACTTGGCATAATTCAGCAGTTTAAGAGGAAAAGTTATCTAGATACCTAGAATTTTTAATTTTGCAGCGTTTACCTTTCTCCAGACAACCAGTAAAAAAAGAAGTCGTAATCTGTTTCTATGCCTGTTTGCTAGTTGTTGAAAATAAATGGCTTCCTGTTCTGACCTTTACTCTGTCCCCTTATCAAGTGTTGTGTGTGGTCTCAGTGGGAACCTAAACCCACAGCATTGTGGTTTCCCACAAATTGCTTTTTAAACAGTACGCACTGCATTGCCTTTCGCACTCACCCGCACTTTCTAATCCCGTTTTCCACAGAGCACCCCGATACAGGGCAGCAAGCTGCGGCTTCCTGGGTACTTGTCGGGGAAAGGATTTCAGTCCGGTGAGGAAGGCACCTTGATCTCGGCTGCTGTAACAAAAGCGAGATCGCAGGCGATAGGTTTGTGCAAAAAAAAAAAAAAATATGCCTCTTTTTCCTGAAACTTTTGACAGCTAATATTTAGACGTTTCGGCAGATTGCAGTAGTAGAACACAGTTATCAACAATTAATTTGATCTTTTTATTTGGTTATTGTTACTATGGTTATTGTTATTATATTGATATAAATAATCTTTTATTATTGCTTAGTAAAAGGACCGCTACCTTCTTCCCAGTGCTTCTCAGGTTGTGTTGGTTTTTATTTTACCTGAACTCTTTGCTACTCAGTCTTTATAAGAACTTTAGTTTCACAAATAACCAAGTGAATTGAATATTTACATTAGCAGAATTTATTTGCTTGTTAGCTACCGCATTCTGTTATGCGAATCATGTGACACTAAGTGAAAATTCCATTGAAGGCTGAGAAACTAAAAGTTCAGCTGGAATGAAACCCAACATATCCAGTGGCACATGGGTTCTGGGGTGCTAACCAGAGTACAAAAGACTGTTCCTCTTCATGTCCCCCAGATTTCAAAAAGACGTGCAGTCGACCAGGAAGCAAAGCTGGCAGTCGAGGGAGCAGCAGAAGAGGCAGCGACGCTTCAGATTTCGACATTTCTGACATCCAGTCGGTCTGCTCCGATGTGTCCGAGACTGTGACTGACTCTGGACGACTGGGGCCACGTGGCGGCCCTCGCCCCCACTCGGGCAAGCCCTCCAAAATCCCCACCCCACAGAGGCGGTCACCTGCTTCTAGCAAGCTGGCCAAAGCCTCCAAGAGATAGTGTGGAACTGCAGGACCCCACGGTGGGAAGGACAGGGCATTTTGACTCGCCCGCACAGACACGCTGCACAATACTACATGTGCGTTGGTTATTTCAAAAAACAAAAAAGCTGCGAGATGTAAAATATCATTGAGGTAAAAGATTGTTTAATATTGAGCGAGGTTGGAATGCTAATGGCCTTGTGTATTTGTCTTGTATTTTATTTTTTGTGAATAATGTTATGTCAAATTATAATTATTTTATTGATGCCATACCTGGAAAGGTTAGCAAAATTCAAAAAAAAAAAAAAACGAGAAAAAAAGTGGAAGACTGTTGTAAGTTAAACTAACAATTTTACACACTAAAGTAACAGTAAACACTATATTTATTGCTTGGGAGCGTTGCTGAATGTACAGTACTTTCCCAGAAGCTCACCTGCACATGGGATACAGCGCACAGCTGTACTCAGTTATTTAGATCTATTTAAAATGCAAATAAGAGCTACCAAACTGCATTACAAGGGCAATACAGTACATTTTGCGCTAAACATAATGTGATTTTTAGCCTAATGTTAACGTGAAAATAAAGGATCTCGTGCCGCAGATAACTCCTTAATACGAAGGCCTTGACCGCCGCCTGTTTAACTGCACCTGCAATCCGTGTTCTGTCTGACCCCCTGGCAGCAGTGTGTGCCATTCCAGTAGACTTCTTAAGTGCATTCGAGTTGATGTATGGTTCATTTTGCTATGATGGACAGAAGCACTGTAACCCTTTTGTAATAAATCTGCTTGCAGAAAACTGCCACAGTACAACACATTTCACTTTCCTGTCATTTCATGCCTCCTGACTGTCTGTTTCTGCACTGTCGACTTTCTGTGAGCGGCCCCCCACGAGCATTATGCTACGGCTATTGCAGCCTCATCTCGGTGATGGAAAAGTTGCTGAAAATATTTGCCAGCGCTGGAAGACCAAGAGAAGTTTGCTGGTGTTTCAGTTTTCTCTTATTTCTCAGTTTCTCCTCATTCATCAACGAAAGAGAGCGTCACGCATGAATGTGCGTAAATGGCTGCAAAGTGTAGCAGGACTGAGCTTCAGCAGTGAAGGAAGTCCTTGCTGTGAATGAAGCAGTATCTGTGGGCCTCAGTGGTAGCTCCTGCCAATTCGACAAATATCCACTTGAAGATTTTTGATTTTTTAGTTAGTTTGTGTGCTTTGCACGTGTGTTTGTCGCATGCGATCCCATCGGTCATCATCTACCATCTTGTCCCTAAAATTCCATAATAGTCTTTGTGTAAAGCTTTTGTCGCTACTTTTCAAAATGCGCAAAATTCCTTCCTTTACCAGCCGATTATTTTCCCGTTTCCTTTAAAAGCACTGGATTACGTACTCGCCTAAAACTCGAATTGGCCAGAATTGACTGAAACGCTTTATCAGTGCAATTGCAACATTCGCACATGAAACGGAGACAGAAACTGCTCGACGATACGAAAAAAATAAATTTTCTGTTAGCCAAGTCGTAATCGATACGTGTAAGTACGAAAGCGATCGGTGCGCCGGAGTCCCTTCGCCATTTTCGTTTGCTGTGGATTTTTGTCGCGTGAAAGTCCGATAAAATACGGCAGAAAACAGATGTCCGTCCAAAATGCTGTAATATGCAATGTTTAGAGAAGCAATTATTTCCTTATTGGATTGTTGCACATTCCTCATCAACAGTAAATCTATCAGTTAATGTAGCATTTTATTACAAACTATTAAAACAAAAAAGTGAAATGATGTGTTTGTTTTTGGTTAATTTTTTACACCTTCTGGATGTTTTATCTGATTTAAAAAATCATTAAGAATGTATTATTTAATACATTGCATTAAAAGCCATTTCAAACCATTCATCAAATGGCAAATGCTGTCATTTAATGCACAGTTTGCGCTTGAACACTGAACAAAACTATATTCTCCTTTAAGGATATATTAACCCGTAGATACTGTAACTTTTGGTAAGACCGTAACTGACACTACCATCACTGCAGTTTATCATTAATGAAGTAATGATACCTTCATGTCAGTATGTAGGAATGCATTAGAAACTCAGTGACCAAATGCACTGACATGGGTTTTTGGACCTTCCTTTACAAAAAACTTTTCTCTTTTCTGTAATGGTATTAAATATTGTTTTGAGATCATTTTAGCTTGCTTATTACCAAAGGCTTGAAGCGATGTATTCATAAAGCATTGTATTCTTAAAAAAAAAAAAAAAAAGAAGTAAATTTGGTCCCCTGTGCATTCCACTGATCCCCGAACTGCTGTGAAAGTTGAATTTGCTCTTTTAAATAAGCGAAAGTTTGAAGGAAATGTGGCGTCTCAGTGCGACATTCTGCACTCCTCCCCCAAAGGAAAAGGAGATGCTCTCTCTTCTCAAGAATTTGCACTCATTACGCTTAAATACTCTTTTTTGAGCACTGAGCTAAAATGAATGAATGAGTGACTCAGTGAATGAATGGATGAACATCAAATGCAAGTCCCAGTTAGTGGTATTATATATTCTAGGTGTTTTAATCTAAACAGTTTTTTAAGATCGACAGTCTACAGCTTGATATAATGTGAGCGCTCCCTCATTGTTTAATGATATCACCTATATAGGTTAAACATGGAAATTGGTTATACAATTTTTAGGAGCTGTGGAACAACCACAGCCTTTGTAATTAAAACTACTGAGTGAAAAGAATTCATCTTAGTAGTAAAATGTAATGTTTCATGTATATTAGTTAAAATTTTAAATTACCTGATAAAGTGAGTTGCAAGAACTGCGTTTTTGAATAGAAATGAGTTGCTGCGTGGACAAGTGGGTCATGAAAATGCAACGGTCCCAGTGGGGCCCACAGGAGCAAGCAGATCCCACTGGGACCCAAAGTGGAGTGGAGAGCCAGGATCAGATGGTCAGATGGTCAGAAGATCAGGTCCTTTGGAGTGAAGAGGACTTCTTCCCCTTTTCTTCTTCTCAAGTCACACCTGGGCCCGGGATGACACTTTAACACTGGTCATATAGAACAGGCTGTGTGTCCTGCTCCAGAGAAAGCTCATTTTCACCACCATGTAAGTACATTGCATATCTACATATATTGCGCTTAGTTTAGTAGAAATATAAATGAGATTATGGGTCACGATCCTTATGTGGCTGCACTGCATGCTTCACATGTACGTATTATTATTTTACATGTTAATCGAATATAAATACTCATTCCTGACTCACAAACCTTTCTTGTCATGCAGGAATACCCTTTAGATATATTGTTAAAAGGAAGTCTGAATAACTGTTACATCAGTGACAGATTATTCATTTAATTTACTGACATTCATGAGACTAAAAGCCATGTATTGTCCAAGTTTTAAAAAATCCAAAAAATGTGAAATATTTTTCATCTTGTTTCTGAATTTTGTGATGCCAATTTCAAGCTATTTTTTAAAATAAACACCTAGTTTCTCCATAGTTTTATTCTTATTTCAGCTTTATTATAGTGGACAGCCTGTATCGTGAGAATTTAAAAGCCATTTAATCCCGTGTTTAATGTTATAGTGAAGCTCTATTGGAAAGCAATTTAACTTTTTTGTATGTATACAAGTATGAATGAATGTGTGAACATGTCTCTAAAATTATAGAACCATTCAAACATATTGTTAAATATTAAATAGTCTGTTAAATTGTTTTATTGGCTGTAACAGCTCTATACGTTTTAGGGTGAGGATCTGTTTTGGGAAATATCAGCTTGACATTACAGTAATATCTAATAAATGAAAAAAGCAATTTAAGATTAACAGATAAATATGATGTATCCTCTAAAATGCAAGTATCCGAAAAAAACCCATTTCTAAAAAAGCATTTGTTTCATAATATGTGAATAATCATCTTCATGTCTATTAATAAAATTAAAAAATGAGAAAAAAGGTTAGTTGAACTTCTATTTTAGGAGATTTTGTAGTGAGGATGTCTGAATATCAGAATCGGATTTATTTGGCCAAGTATGGTCACACGTACAGGGAATTTGGCTTTGGTTCCCAATGCCTCTCAAACTCAACACACACACACACACACACACACACACACACACACATACAAGAACTGAAAAGATGCATGACAGTGCAGGAGAATAAGAATAAATATAAGGAAAAATAGCTTAGAAAATTCTTTTTCGATCTATATACTAATTTTTCTGTTCACATATTCATGCTTTTGTTGGAAATGTTTCTGCATTTCTGCAGGTTTAAATAATCCCTGAGTATGTTAAAGAAATGAGAACCGATTTGAAAATGGTGCTGATGTACTTGGCCTTCTTCGTTCTTTGTGGAGTCACCACATGCCAAGAATTACCAAGTAAGTGTTTAAAGATCCGTAAAACAATGATTTATTCTGTAGGTACTTTGTCTGTTCTGTTACAGGACAGTTAGACTGGCAGTCCTTGTTTACTTGACCTGGTCCTCCTGTGTAATGTAATCCAGTCTCCAAGTCTGCTACGGATGCTCAGAATGTCTCAGTATCACCACGAAAGCGCCGCGCTGTCGATTTACTCAAGACATAGACACGCTTGCCAACAGTGGCTGTAAGTAATTCGTATGAGCAAGAGATGGCAGTGCAGGCGCACAGAAGGAAAACCTCTTATGCAACCCAAAAAAATGGCACCTGGCCAGCAGTTACTGTGTTACTGAGCCTCTCCTTAGACTTCATAACCACATCAGAGAGAACTAAAATTAGATTTTTTCATCTACGTATGCTTGCTGGGTTAAAATCTTTATTTCTGAAAAAAAAAAAATAGAAGAAACAGACATCATGCACTGGTGAGAAGCTCACAGGAGTGTGCATGAAACAAAAGTTGTGCTCACGTGCATGACGAAGAAATTAAACGTTTATTTTAAAGCCTTTCTGAAACTCTGGTGTGTACGGGCTCTTAACATGGTGCAAACAGAGTGCCCTCACTTTGCTTACCACGAGCCTTGTCGGATGGGCTTTTCCAATACTGATTTGTTCACTGGGGTATGCGGATGTATTGAATAGCGTCGTGATGGTGCAGCAGGTCATGCTGGTGCCTCACAGCTTGAAATCTGGGTGTAGAGCCTCTGAGTGGAGTTTGCATGATCTCCCCATGCGTATGTGTGAAGACCTGCATGGAGCAAGGCTGCAGCAAATGACTCCTACTGTCCCCTGCCATGAAACCATGTAAGCGGAGAACATGTGATCTCCACAAATAGAGAGCCAGACCCAAAAATGCAGCTTAGGAGCTGGGAGGCCCCAGGGTCATCTGCTGAGAGCAGAAGGGTGAAAAGACGCAAGATGTCTACCCTGCCGGGGTTAAAACACACGTGTGCATACACGATGGCAGGTCCAGGACTGTTACCCCTGGGACCACCTGTGTCCAAAATTCAAACTGGCAGTTGCACTGCAATCCTGGGAACCGTTTTCTGGCCATGAGCCACCACACTTATTCAATTAGACGGCAGCGTCAAAAAAGCGGTGCTGGGTTTGCTGTCCACACACTGCTTTCGTGGAGAATAAATCAAAGCTGCTGAGTGTCTACGGCCCTCAGAAGGGGTGGACATCAGGCCTGGGCAGCATTAGCCAGAAGGCCTTGGGCTGGATCCTGACAGCAGGTTCTACTTCCATCAAATTAGTGTGAATTACAGGATGCATTACAGGACGGTGCAACACACTGGCGCACTGCAGTAAGTCTGTCTTACCTACTTTGCACCTGTAACATCAACTGGGACAGCGTGTGCATAGTAAGTTTCTTTGGTTTATCATGGGATTACAACAGGGCTCCTCCTGGGACTGAAACCGGCAACCTTCTTATTGCAAAATTATGTCCTTGACCTCTACGCCCCCTGCTGCCCTGCTCTACACTATGACCACGCTTAACCAACAGCTTTACTTTGCTCTCCTGCATGCCATTTCCAAACTGTTCCCCAAAACCCAGTAAAATCTCTTTATGTGAAGCTCTTGACCTGCTGGAGGAATTTCGGCAGTCCAAGGCTGCTGGAGTCACGACCACAAGTGGATCCGCACCGGGTGCAGTGGCCTTTCGTGTAAACCCCGCCATTCACCTGAGAAAACCAGTGAGGTAATGAAAAGTGCTGCGTCTATTGCAATCTGTTGCTAACTTGGCCTAAATTTACAACTTGTGTTCCAGTGAGGACAAATGAAGCAAAATTCAGATTCACATACTGTTTACTTACTGCTGCACATGCTAAATGCAGTAATAAAAATATTGTTTCACATACGATATCCTGAGGCTTACAGACTCTCCACGTACAACACAGCAAGTATAAAAACGTTTAACCTCTGCTTCAGTACCGAAATGAGCGTTTACAACAGGTTAGGAATGACATGCATTTCCTCTGCCACTGTTTAATGTATGAGCTTAAAGTTCAAATTCTGAATGAGCTGCACTTCTGAAGAAAAGCAGATTTTTTGGATATTTGCTTAAAATTTGCAAACCTTGAACAAAATATTACCTTCAGTATACTCTGTCACTTAACTCTAAAGTTTGTTCACTGAATGGGACAAACGGTTTGTATCACGTCTCCGTGGAAACACCAAATATGCCGAGATCAAGTCATTCCTTTTGAAAGAATGCTTTTCAAATGTTGTGCATTAAAATATCGGCGGAAACTGTTTTTTGATGTGATAAACTAAAATCCATCTGCGGATATAATATTGCTAAGGTCATAAAAAAATGTGGAAAACACTATAAGATCCACGCTGTTACTAGACAACACCGCTTAGTTATTCTGGCTGGAAAGAAATGAGAAGCAAATCCTTGGCCTTATAGTTTTGTGTTTTTTTTTTTTCTTTTCTTCTTGCAGTGACGTTTATCCAAAGGGGCTGCCCTCGAACTACTCTATCATCGCCACCTTCAAGATGACTGAGGACAGCCTAAAGGACAGCTGGGACCTGTGGCAGGTCACCGATCCCAGTGGGGCTGAGCAGGTGGGGCTCCGTTTCCACGGTAACAGCCGCTCCCTGGACTTCTTCTACACCGGGCCTCATGGTGCGCAAACGCTGCGCACCTTCCAGAGAGCAAACAAGCTCTTTGACGGCGAGTGGCACAAGCTGGCGGTCAGCGTCACGGGCGACCGGGTCAGGATGATCATCGACTGCCAGGAGGTGAGCGCCGAGGTCACTGACGAACAGCAACCAATGATCAGGAGCGGAGACGCCGCCATTGTGAAGAGGGCCGTCGACGATCGCTCGGTCTCTGTAAGTGTACGTCAGTGAACCGTGGTTTCTTTCTTCTTACCATGTTTTAGTCTGACGGACACTTAACCCGTCTAAATCTAAACATGCAGCACCACTGAAAAGTTTACCTTCAACTCGGGCAAAACTTCAGCGGGATGCAGTGTGGAAGGAAGGCAAACCACAAGTATCCCGCATCTTTGGGAACTGCCGCAGAAGAGCTGGGAAGACATGATGGCTTGTTTCCTGGTTAAACTGTTTAACCAAATACCACTTGAAAAACCTCAGTTTCCAGCAAGTGTTTTTAAAACCACATAGCAAATTGTTCCTCCCGGCTGCTTTAATTAGGTGTAATATTCTCCCCGCAGTGCTGCCTATGTGCTTATTTTTACTGCCTTTTGCTAGTTGTCTTATTCTTTGGTATTACTCGGCTCTTTTCGTACTGATCCGATTTTATTTCATTTGAACCCTGTTCAAACCTGCACTGTTCAGAACTTGCAGTGTATAAGATACTGGTTAATCTTCACTTGTATTTGCTGTTATTCGCATGCAGAATCAGACTCTGGGATTTGCAGAACCTGAACAGATTAATGACAATGAAGGTGAACTGAGTTAAACTGAACTGAATATTGGATTAAATCAGTTATCACATCGTATGGCGGTAAGGGTTTAGTGGATAGTGCTGTTGCCTCACAACGCCCTGGCTGTTTGGGCGTGGGTTTGGATCCAGCTCCATCTGGTTGGAGTTTGCATGTTCCCCCTATGTTTCCTCCCACAGTCCAAACACATGTGTTTCAGGTGAATTGGCCACTATGAATTGCTCCAACTATGTGACTGTGGGTGGCTGCTTTGCAGTGCCCTGTCCAGGGCACTTCCCCCCCTCCCTTCATTGCATCCACTGATTCTGGGATACTGCAGCCCTGACCAGGATGCATGGTTGATGAACAAGAACAGATGGATAAATCAATTCTCATATCAGAAGGATCCCATAATGCACTTGTTCCTGGTTCTGGGCTGAAAACCCAGCTACCCGCCCAGGCGTTGCTTTAGTTTTGCAATTGATTAAGTGTTTTTGGGGGGTTTTGCTGTTGGATCTTGTGTCTCTTAAGTTGATCTGAACCAAGAAGATGATCGATCTCCTGCGGCTCTCCTGTGTTTTTGGCAGGTGGACCTTCAGCAGATGGAGCTGTCCTGTGATGCAGACCAGGCGTATTCTGAAGGCTGCTGTGAGCTCTCCAGCGTTGTAAGTAGCTAAGATGCTGTCACCAGTTGGTTCCCAGTAAGAGGCCAGAGTCCAACTGTGCACTCACCTATGGCTTGTTGCAGTGTGGGGGATCTGCTGAGATTGGTCTCACAGGGGGCCAAGCCCCCTGCAGATGTCGCCATGGACAGCCTGGTGTGCAGGGACCCCCAGGCCCGAAGGTGAGTCAGCTTAGTCTGCCAGGCTTCACCAGATCAAAACCGTGATGCTGTGAACCAGCTGCATCCAACCCGTGTGTGTATCTGCAGGGCCACAGAGGTCTCTCAGGCAACCAAGGAGAACCAGGGCGAGTAGGAAACTGGGTAAGATCTCCTCATATGACGTCTTATTGGCCGTTGAACCATGTGGAGTTCAGATGAATTCTGTGCAGGCAGTTCACTGTAATTGACGCCATAAACAGCTTCTAGCTGCCCGAGCCACAGTGTTTGAATGTTATTGTAAGGGACGTTGTGGAAGTGGTCTCTGGAAAATGTCACAGCTAATTTAAGCACTATAAAGAGTTAAACCAAAGCTCAAGTGAAACTGGAAAGCCCCCGCTTGTAAGGGCACTCTGTAGTTGTGGAAAATGGTAACCGAATCATAGCACAGAGACAGTTGGATGGAAACAGAGCTGGGAGCTGGAGCTCCCGTTGATGGTAAACACCGTAGGCTTGCATCCCATGGGCTGAGTGCAAAAATGGAAAAATATGGCTACCGAGATCCGCTTCAGCGTTTACCAAAAATGACAGGCGCCACAAATAACTAGACCGGACGCTTCGCGGCTTTTTTTTAAAAATTACTGTACATTTATTTGGCTGGCATCATCCAAAAGCCACAGTGTTCACCTTCTGTGATGGACACGGATGGGTAACGGTTCACACAAAGGAAACGGGACAGTCTGTCTACACGCGTGGACCAAAGCAATTCGCAGTGTTGAGTTTGTACACCGTTTTATCCGTTTAGACAGCCAGGTATTTTTTGCTGCTACAATTCAGCATAGGAACCTGGATGAAGGAGGTGGTTGACCGCTAGCCGCTACACCACCTGCTGCCTCACAGATGAATCCCCTCATCCAAAGGCAACTCCATTCTGAAGGACAGTTCACGAGCAACAACTGATCTGAAAAGAAGATGACACAGCAAGATGGGTGGTCAGGAAAGAATTCTTAATAAATGCCTTGAGAAACTGGCCAAACCCTTGTATAATTATTTGCGATATTCCTCTGACTGATACTTTCCACTACTTGTTGCTTGACATTAATACGTTATCATGATTTCCCCCCCCCCCCCCCCCAAAATAGGGAACTGTGAGTGTTGTTGAATTTAACAGCACTTGTTTCCATAATAGAGAAATTAGACGGGAAGTTTAGGAAAATTTGTGCCCAGTTGCTTAGACACAAAACACTCTTTGCCGACACTTCGGCAATTTATGCACTAAAACTCTATTCGACCACGAGCCCGGAAACAAACAGTGCTCCCAATGCACCGCTGTCGTCCTCATTCTGAAACAGCAGGCCACCTCAGCAGAACAATTTCACTTAAAATTTATTTTGTAGGGCAAAATCTAATGTTGATCCAGACAAACACATGCAGAAAATGACACTGGCACCGTCCTCCGTATTCGGGTGCTGCGTTTCAGGGCTTTCATCCCATTTGAGGGGATAAAAGCACAGCAGAGAGATCTGAAACCTCGGCTTCTGCCCGTGCATGGTCTTGGGCCACGAAAACACCTGGCTGAAGTTCATGGTAATGAAATTTTTTACCAGCTGGCAACATTTTTTTTCCACAGATTTCCATGGTTTCCATTGTTTTCCATTGTTTGTTTTTGCTGTATTTTTAAAATGTTACACTTTAAATTATAGCAATACCCTGGTTAATGCTGAGGATATATTCCTAGAAAGTGAAGTATTAACTCCATTAAATGGGGTCATTATAGCATTTTATCCCATTAGATAGATAAAAATACAAGCACAGTAGAACAATAATGATCTTTTATTGAAAATATTGTCTGAACCACATGTAGCTTTTTTCTTATTTATCTTTAATTCTATTGTATATGTCCATGGAAATATGTAAGGAGATGTTCGAAATGTGGAAAAAGACAGTAAAAAGTAAAAGAATTGTAAGATGGGAGTTCCCCTCATCCTTTTTAGATGGTGGGCATCTTCTATGTGTGTTTCGTTACTATTACTGCAATAAGTGTGTGAGGGGTGAGCTCCTCCTGCCATTTTTTCTCAGGCCTGCAAGCATCATCCGGATTCAGAGAAGTGCGTTCGCACGCACGCACACACACACACACACACACACACACACACACACACATACACACACACACACACAAAGTGAAAGGGAGGACAGGGGAAGTGGACAAAAATAAAGCACAGCAGATATCTTGTCCCCAATGGGGAGGGACCAGAGGATGTGGTACCAGTGCCAGAGAGATGTGATGATAATGAGCATTATAGCAATATTTATAACAAAAAACGGTGGCGTGTAAAACAAATGTGCACTATTGTATTAAGAGATAATGGACAAATACATTTTGTTTCTCCAGGGAATCCGAGGGAACACTGGAGATTATGGTACAATAGGAGGAATTGGTCCTAAGGTAAGACAGCCAGTTTCCTATAATTCAGGCAAAGAGTTTATCTGTCATTTCCAGCATTAATAATTGGAAACCCTCTATATTCCTCAGGGAAACCCTGGAATAAAAGGAGAAAAAGGAATGAGAGGACTTCTAGGCCCTGCGGTAATCCAGCATTCAGTGATGCAAGAAAATATCATGTAAAATCCTTGATATCAGGATTCATTGGCTCTGGATTTACAGGGTGACCGAGGTGCGAAAGGTCTGAAGGGTTTAAAAGGAGCAGCTGGCTTCAAGGTGAGCAGCACCCTATCAAACACTAAAATTTACATTATATTATTCTTTCAAAGTAAAATTTTACTAAGTACATGGAGGTGCAGCAGGTAGCACTGGTGCCTCACAAGTCCATGGCTGTATGGTCAGCAGTGAGTTCAAATCCAGTTAGGTCTGTATTACAGCAACTTGTAAAAGTATTCAAACCCCTTGAAATTCCCCATCATCAACAAACTTGGCTTTTCAGTCTGTTTTCTTAGGCAATATTCTGTGTGTTTGTACAGGGAGTCTGGGGAGCACCTGGAGACAGAGGGGAGATGGGAATACAAGGACACTTGGTAAATTAAGTTGAAAACGTTATAGGCCTTTATCAACCACACGTCACAGCAATGTAAATTCTGCTGAAAAGACGTGTGTCCAGCGGCTCAGCTATGTCTTACGTCAAACTGCTTCCTCTATGATCACTAAGGCAAATGGCTGAGGTGCTTTCTATTTAAAATGTTCAGTTTTCTAATTTGTATGTCTCAAAGCAACTTAAAAGGATTTCTCACCATATTTTCCACGTGTCAGAATCAGCTCAGATTTGGTCCTGGTCAACTGATCCTTAGCAATTTCTTTAACACATGGGAAGAAGAGCAGTTTCTTAAGAATGTGTCTTTAAAAATCTTACTTGTGCTTTGAAAGGGCGACCCGGGTGAAATGGGATACGACGGCATTCCGGGGTACCAAGGAATAAAGGTAGCGCTAATTTTTTTCCCCTCTTAGGGTCACGATCACCTTTCAGTTCCTACATGGCTTCCAGTTGACCTTGTCTTGTGCTTGCAGGGAGATGAAGGCATCTCAGGTACTCAGGGACCCCGAGGGACCAAAGGTCGCCAGGTATGCACACTTTGTCAAGACGGAGACAAGCGCCTTCTTGAGCCAAATTGCTTTCAAACATCCACGCAGGACGTGTAAAGACGGCTTTTTTGTCCACATTCCAGGGTATTGTTGGTGACCCTGGAGAACGCGGCGCTCCAGGGCTCAAAGGGAAACCGGTGCGTAGGCAAAATACAGCTCCTGACATCTACGTCCCACCAACAGCAGTGACAAATTTGCACATCAACCATATTTAAGCCCAGTTACCATGGGGTGTGCTTTTTTAAGCCTAATTTCCAACAGTTGTCACAATATGTGTTCTGCTTTGATGACGGAAATTAAATTATATTTGAAATTATATATAAACAATCATCCTTTGATGGACTGCCGTCCCATCCAGGGTGTGGCTGCATGGCCTGGCGCTAGCTTATGTTTTTCTAAAAAGCAGCTTACTTACAGTGATTTACCCATTTCTACACTCGGGCCATTTTTACTAGAGCAATGCTGGTTACTTTGTACAGCAAGAGGTAGGATTTCAACCTGCCACCTTTGGGGAAGCAGCAGCTCTAACGTTTATGCTACCTGCATGTTAATTTATTCACGTAAAAAATTCTAGAATGAGAAAAAAAAGCACTAACAGATACACTTCAGTGGGTCTGACACATCTTATTACTGGTTTCACTATAATCCAAATACAGACTTTAGCCTAACTTCACCTTTTGTGTCATGCCAGGGTATTCAAGGCCCAGCAGGAAAGCTTGGTAGCATCGGTCAGAAGGTGAAGTATTTTGCACACATGGTCTGGAACAAAAGTACTTAATTTTGCATCAGAAAAAAGCTCGGCTCTATTTTTATTTCACTACCAGGGTATTATTGGAGATCCTGGGTTGCCTGGGAGAGATGGAGATCCAGGGATAGAAGTAAGTCGCTACAATTAGTTTTTTTGGGCTGTTCTTTGTGTTCAGAATTTTATGCATGTGTGACTTGTACAATTTCAATACCAATTCCTTTCAGGCCTATCAAGGTCCTCAAGGCCCTCAAGGTGAAACAGGTCAATTTGGAGAGAAGGTACCACCTATCCTATTCAACATGTACAGTATTAATATGAACTGTTATGTTAAACTATATGCTAAGCAAGTGTGCAAAATGCATTGTCTGTGTTTGTTTTCTACAGGGAGAAAAAGGTGCCCAGGGACATCCAGGGAATATGGGTCCACGGGGTTTGCCTGTAAGTTGCTATTTTAAACACTGCACATACACGCACAGTAACACACAGGGATGGTTTACTGTCAGCGCATCAGCGTCTCCCGGCAATATAACAGCACTGAAAAAATAAACTTTGGTTTCCGGTCGGTTTGCTAGAGTTATTTTTATTTTCAGGGCTCACACGGGTTTAAGGGCTCTGCAGCAAAACCAGGACGACCTGGGTTTATAGGCCCACCAGGACCAGCAGTAAGTGTTCTGACCAAATGTTTTAAATCTCTTTTGAATGATAGATTAACTCTCTACAAAACAGTGAATTGTGGCATTTCTTTTCCAGGGACATGTGGGAATGCCTGGACAACAAGGTCTTAAGGTAAAACAGACCTTTCACTATCATGCCTGCCATATGTTTACCTTTCACAGATTCCACTGAAAGACGGTAGCTGCTTGAAATATCATTGCTTAATAGATGTTACAAAACAGCAACATTTCCCAATACAGAAAAATGAGACCCTGAGATCCAGCGTTTTGTTTTTACTCTAGAGGACACAAAAAGTGCATCTCTCAAGTCCATGCAGCAGTACTGAAACTTACGGAGGGCATTCTGTGCTTTTAAATGATAGCACATGTTTATAGGTGGGGCTTGGCCAACTTGTTATAAATCCCAGAAACTTATCCAAAACCTTTTTGTTGGTTCTTAGGAGGTTACGGTTTATTTGTTTCTGCTCATTGTGGTCATGTTGGTAACCAGCTCATAAAAATATGCTGAATGCAATGAAACAGAACCAAAATGAATTTCTGACAGCATCTCAGTCATTCCAAGTGCCGCTGAGAAGGTACAGTAACCCTTCACTTTCCCATAAATCCCCCTTTCCAACAACAGAGTTTCACCTGGGGTCACCACAGGCAAAAAATTTGTCCTGAGGACTTGCTTGTATATATATATAAAAAAAAGATTTATTATGGTCTTCCAATGTTAAACAGTAGATCCCCACAAGCTGTAAATGCTAAACCAGTGATGCTAGGTTTGTGAAGGTCAGGCTGCAGTATGTTTCCCTTGTTTTGCTGGAAGTTACTGCGGTTTTAAAGGCAGCCAGGGCTCCATCTATTTGTTTTGCATACACTAGAAAGTGATTTTTCAGCCCTTGTTAGTTTTGCCAGTGTGTCGGCTTCAGATGAACAACACTGTCAAACACATCACTTAATGTGTACATAAGAGTAGTCAGACAAATGACTACTACTAATGAAAGATATGAGTTTTTCCATCACAGATACTGGCCTTAACTGTTTGGTCGTCTTTATAACCTCACCTATTCAGGCTACAAACAATCTAGGTTCCAGTTCAGTGAGAGCAGAGAGCAAGTAAAGCTGTCTGGTCTTCAGAAGTTCCTTCTGACAGCTTCTGAGACAGCCAGCAATAAATACTTTTTGACTTCGAAACACAAAATAGATGGGAGTTTAAGATGCCATGTATGGTCACACAATGTTTAAACAGACCTGGTTAAACTGGTCACGTAATTTCTTGCAACATTAAAAAAGGTGCTCAGCAGTTCCTCAGCAGGCCCCAGTATAAATTTGTTGAAGCTGAAACCCTGACCTCGGTCTGGCTGCCTTGAAGAAATGTTGGTGAACCAAGCGATAATATTTATGTCTGAGGAGGCAGCGAGGATTCAGAGGAGCACCTTCCGTCATAACTTCTGTGGTCATTTGTACACAGGTTTTAGAAAGACAAACCCGTGGGGCTTGGCGCTGGTCCTTGTCTTCATATGGCTCCGATAGCTCAGTCCAGGTTTTCCTCTCCGAGCTGGAGTGAGTCAGACCTATTCATTTCCCACAACAGTCGTGTGCACCTGCATTGCTTTAGCTCTTCTTGATATGTTGCAAAAACAGGAAAATATTATTCGGGTTGTAATTTTCTCATATATACATGCATCTGCTGCTCTTGTACTGCAAGTGTTGTAGTTGCTGTTGCTATTGATTCCTAGACACAATGGATATACCACACGAGAATGATTTCAATTTAAAAAAGAAAAACTGATGTTTTTAATGATTTTTGTTATATCTATCATGTTTAATTCAGGTCGATTCAATTTATTTTTAGTGCACTTCTGACACAGGGAAAAGGTAAAACAATAGAAAGACAAAATAGATGTAGAGTCAGTCCACAGCGAGGGTTGGCTATGCGTTTAACAACTGTAAGGACTATACTAACTGGCTATAGACTATAAAGCAATAGACTAAGCCAGATGGCAACCAAGGAGAGAAAAACAAAAATGTCATTTACAGTCTTATAAGTCGAGTAATATTGTATTATTTACTCAAAACATAAGAAGAAGTCAAAACAAATACTTAAGAACCAGTGTAGTCATACTTGTGAGTTCAAGTGACAATTCTATCAGCAGCATTCTGTATTAAGTATAGCCTAGCAATAGTCTGGTAATGTCAGCCTAATAGTAGAGCATTGCAGTAGTCAATCCTGCTTTTTTTATTTATGAAGTTTAAAAAATCATTTATAGAATTATGAGTACTTTAGGGCACAGCAATATACAACTATAACCAATAAACATTTGTCTAGATACAGCAAGAGAGTCAATCCTGCTTGAAACAAAGGCATGAATCCACTTGTCAGCATCTTGGCTACATTACAATTGCCTTAGTTTATCTACACTTCTCAACTGAAGGAACCAGGAGATAGTCAATGCATCATGAAAAAGAAATGAAAGGATAACATTCAATTAGACACTCAGGACACTTAAAAGTCAGCTTTTAGTACTAAAGATCAACCAGAAAACCTTTATTTTTACAAGCACCGACATATAAAAATGGTTACTCATCGGTTGTTTTATATTGTTACGTTTGCTAAAGAAACAATATTTGAACGATCAACAGGCTTAAAAGAAAGATATAACTGAGTATCATCAGCGTACTGATGAAAGGTAACGTTGTGTTATGTGTAACATCACTCAGTTGTAGCATATGTAGTGAAAACGGTAACGGACCCAGCACAGAACCCTGAGGCACTCTGTATTCATCCTTGGACATAAATGAAGAGAAGCAGTTATCAGATTTCAGCACAAATGGTGGGTGAATAGAAACAAAGCCATGTAAGAGTAAAACCTATTGACCCAACCAGGGATTCAAATCTACTGAGTAAGATATTAGGGACAACAACATCAGATGCAGTACTTAAGTCCAGCAACATAATAACTGAGGTTTTACCAGCAATAAATCTATTAAGAATAGCATTAATAACACGAGTTAGGGGCATTTCAGTGCTGTGACCAGGGTGAAAATTTTCAGATATTTTATTATAATTCCTGCAATTTTGAATTTGAGAAGTGACAAACTTTTGTACAATTAGTGAAGATACTATTTTCTTTTTTTCTGTTACATCGTAAGTGAAATACAAAAGTCCTAAAGAAGTGCATTGTTCCTTATTCAACAAAAGAGAGTTCGCCATTTTAGTCATTGTTTAAACATTCATGCAGAGATGAAAGTTCCAGGCCACCATTGTAGAATGCTACCAAGTTAAAAAATACAAAGACTTCAATAGATTTTACTTTTGTATGTCTTTAAAAAACCATTTAAACATTATGTTACTTTAGCATAACAGTTCAAGAAATTTAATTCTTCCTACCTGCATGATAACAGCAACCCAGTCACAGTGTCAGAGACAAATGAAATTAAAACATGTATACCATTGCAGTAGAAAACAGATAGATAGATAGATAGATAGATAGATAGATAGATAGATAGAGCAGAATTTTTAAAAACGAAACGAGAATCTACATAAGATATCTAGCAAGCAACACCCACCTTGAGGAGCTGCTCAAGGTTAGCCACTACCAATATTTTGGGTGACAGGCAGGGATGATACCTCCTATCTAACTCATACCTAGAGATGCCTGGCTACACCTCCCCCATAAACCCCACTGCAGGAAGACATGCATAGCCTCCCTTCATACAGGCATCACAGTCTTGCTGGAAAAGTGAAACCTAGATACATGTTCCGCTGTTTAAAAGCTCTCACCACCTCGTGGAACTTATGTCTCTTATGGATGTTTGCAGCTAGCAGATTGGGCTAAAGTCACAGATGGGTGTCTTTACGTGATGTTACATTTCTTCCCTGCAGCTTCTTGAATAGTTTCTTTGTCAAATAGGCATAAAAAGAGGACTAGGATGGTCCTCAGACTGGCGGGAGTGGAGTAAAAGAGTTGGTAGTCTAAATCAGTCTCAATGGGAGCAAAATTAGGTAACAGGAGGAGTGTAGTTCACCTTGCAGAAATTGTTTCAGAGAAATATTACCATCATTGTTCTTGGGCAGACCCATATTTTTCAGATTATTGAGCAATTTTTAAATTCCCTTTTGTCCAATTTTGCTTGCTGCAGCTCTGCTTTCCTCTCCAAGGCCACAATCAAATTAGTTTTTTGTTCCAGCAAATCCTCAAGTTCAGAAGACCTGTATTCAGCCTCATTGGAATGGGTCTGAAGTTTGTCTACACAATAAGTTAGATTTGAGAGTTTTGATTCTAGCGCTGCAATGGAGGATGAAAGTTTCTTTAGTTCAGTGCTAACATCACCCAGCAGAGTTTTTTTTATGGTGTTTTGCTTATTTTTGCTTTCATGTGGTCCATTTGATTGAAGAACTGATGTGATAAATCTCTTAAGTAAGCCACCACACGTACCTCTTGGAGTGAGCTGACTTGGCTGAAGATGGAACAGATCACCAGAGCTCCAAAGTCATCTTCTTTGTAAAAAAAAAAAAAAGAAACCCAATGCATCCATAATAAATTTTTTGACTGTGTAGTTTCAGCCAGACTTTTCTCTTAAAAATCTACCTTAGATTTTTTTGTTAAATGATCCCTTATAATCCTTTTCCTTGATAATCCTTGTTTTCTGTAAAGCGAGGCCTTTCAGAATCAATGCTAGTTGTACTAACCTGAAGTGGGACTCTTGAGCAGAAACAAAATTTATGCACACATCTTGCCAAAGGGTTACAAAGTAGCATTTGGGAAACTACTGTTAGGCAACAAAGTATTAATATACAGTAAATAATTATTATTAGAGGTTAGTTTGGTGACAATGGAAATTGCAGCATTCACAAATTTTACTGTCGATTCAGTGCACATTTCACTGTATGGCATACCTGGTTACCATGTATATGACAAATAAATCTCTTTGATCTTTGATCTCTTTGAAATTTAGTAGAGAAAATGAATGTGGTTATTTCCTCAGCAGCAATTAGATCATGATGATTCTTCTATTTCTTCTTCTTCTTCTTCTTCTTCTTATTATTATTATTATTATTATTATTATTATTATTATTATCATTATTATGAGTAGCAGTAGTAGTAGTAGTGGTAGTAATAGTAGCAGTAGTAGTAAGTAATAAGTTAAGTGTGGTTGTTTTAATATATTTTAGATTACTGTTGCAAGGATGTCACTAAACCTAGTGGTCAGTGCAGTTGTCTTATAATACTTTTTATTTTATTGGCTATAATTACCTTTTTAATTTATACTATGAAGGCTTGGATAAAGTACAAGAAACCCCACCACAATGAGACTGACTGCTGGTATCAACAGAAATTATAGACCTATGAACACAATGTGACATTAAAGATGACCCAAGGCTGAGTCAGTCCTGCAGCTTGGAGGTCAAGTTCTGAGATGGTACAAAAGAACCTCCCCAGTGAGGGGGAATACCATACAGCCTGAAAAATCCCACCCTTTCCCAGAAATCATCCCAACTGTTAACAAAAGAAATACAGTGGTGCTTGAAAGTTTGTGAACACTTTAGAATTTTCTCTTTCTGCATAAATATGGCCTAAAACATAATCATATTTTCACACAAGTCCTAAAACTAAAGAGAACCCAGTTAAGCAAATGAGACAAAGCATTATACCTGTTCATTTGTTTATTGAAGAACATGATGTAGTGTAACATGGCTGTGTGTGTGTGGCAAAAGTATGTGAACTTGTAGGATTGAGCGGGAAATTAGAGTCAAGCGTTTTGGTGGGAAGGCAGTTGGGTGAGGTTGAGTGACACCACGTCAGTAACCACCTATTAAAGGAAATTGGTAAAAAGAGCAGACACTGTTAGATTCCGACACTTAGTTCTGGCTTTATTTCACATAGACATGAAAGATGTATTTAACACCTCGGACTGCTGGTACCAAATATCATTACTGTTGATGCATAGTATTAAAGTGGAAGGTTGTCAGCCAGAGAACTCATATGTGTCACAGTGTCAGACCAGCCAGCATGTGGAAAACACTTCATCTTAACTTTAATTTACATGTTTCCAAAGAGTCAAATTCTGAATCTTGAATAAGGAAATTTTTACTTAGAGTTACAGTAGTAGCAAATGGATAAAACAAATAAAGTTTAAAAAAAAGCTAAGCAATGTTACATAGTGGCCTGTTTATTTGGTCATTCTAGAAGACAGTAAAACACTTTTGAGGAACTGCAACGGTCCTGTCTTCTGAAAAATTCAAGCAGAGAAATTAAACGCTGTTCGGGTTATTATTCATTGATCCTAAGGGAATTAAAGGATTGCTTGGGCACTTTTTGGCCCGAAGCGTAGAAGTATTTTTTCGAAATCATCTTTGTTTTACATTTACTCTTTTTCACACTGGAAATGTAGAACACTATGGATGAACTAAATGTGCATACATCCTGTTGCTGACTCAGGAAAAGAGAAATGCTGACAGAATCCCTCCAGGGGTCTCTGTCAGCATTAATGCTTCATAGGTGCATGGTGAATCAGAAGGTAACTTTGATATTTTAACAATTTTTCTACAGGGCTCTACAGGTGTTGTTGGTGTTCCAGGTATAAAAGGAGAAAAGGTAAAGAAACACTAAATTCTGTGGTATTAACCTGTACACACTTAACTGAAACATGTTCAGGATTTTAACCCATCATTTGGTTTCATGTGCTTTCTTTCCAAAGGGTCAACAAGGACAAAAAGGCCCAAAAGGCCAGGTAAGGTGGTTTATACCAGCCAGATTTCAGACTGTTACAATGCAATATGCAATGTTTTGTACGTAACAAGAGCATAACAATCACATACGCAGTTGACGTGCTGTAAATAATCCCTTTTTCTTCATGTCCTTTGCAAACGCTGCAAGCATAGAGGGATTTTATGATATCAGTACTGGGATTTAGTCATAGAGTTCAAGTATTGTGGCAATGTGACCTGTGAGACATTACAATGCCTCGCACAAAGCAAGGCAGTGTTGAGCGTAAATCTCCCCCGGCTCCTTAAAATACACACATCTGGTTGGACAGTGCCAACAAAACTGACATGTTTGCATGTTCAGGTGGGAGACAGAGGTGAGCAGGGCCCTCGGGGTGCTGAAGGGATGAGAGGCCCTACTGGACAACCTGGCTACTCAGGAACAGTGGGGAGCAAAGGTGTTCAAGGAGACGAGGGCCCAGTCGGATTCCAAGGGCCACCCGGACCGCCTGTAAGTCCACTGAGAAGAATGGAATGAGTTCCATCTGCAGATAACTGCATTTCAGCTGTCACTCCGGGTGAAGTTCAGGCATGTGCTGCAGATAGGCTCTGACTGTGCTGAGTCGGAGGTAGAGAAAGGACATGAGTCAGCACTAAATCTGCCCTCTTGTGAGTCACTTGGTGCAACCCACAGAATGCTTGGGGGTTCCAAAGGGCTCAACATGCAGAGAAAGAAATGCATTCTCAGCTTCGCTGACAGTAGTGGTCGATTCAGTCCAAGAAACTAACCATGTGTAGCCTAAAACTTGATCCTGAGCACGTGTTCTTCTGCAAACTGATTAATGACACCAGGCCCAACCCTCTTTAAAGACAGGCACTGGGATGCTGGGAAGCAGCAACCATTATGGTGAAGGGAATGCTTGTAAATACTTTTTCATTAGTGCTGGTTTCAGTCAGGGCTATGCCACAGTTTCATTGAAGTTGAAACCATCAGAAAGCTGCTGGCTTCCTTTGCTTCCTGCTTGTTAAGCACCGTGTGACTCCTTGCCAGCCTGTTGACATATGGTGTTTCCATGTCATGGCCTTGTATCCTGACCCCCTACAACACTCTGTAATGTGTGCTGTGTCTTACTCTTTCCAAGGGCCCAACCCTGCCCGCTCAGCACGTCATTGAGGTTTGCAAGAGGGTGGTCATGGAGCAGATCTCTGCCTTTGCCAACTCTGTGAAGAGGACTTGCGCTGCCGTCTGCCCCCTTTATGGTGACGTTCCCACGGGACCCCCTGGGCCCCCGGGACCAAAAGGCCCCCCAGGACCACCCGTGAGTGTGTGATTTCTACATGCATGAGCTGCAGCCTTGCCAACCTAGATGTGAGATCCAAAGAAATGTTCAGTGAACCCTTTGCTTTGAAAAAAATTAACAGTTTCTTTGACTTTTTGAAATCCTTTTCTAAGGAAAAAGCCGAGTATCAACAGAGCGTGATCACGTCTGACCGCAAATGTATGATTTTAAGCGCCATTAGTTGTGTCAGCCCTGTTGCTTCAGAACACTCATGGAGAGCACAAGCTCCATGCTATATTCTACCCCTTCTGCACCTTTCCAAGTCAAGTGCTTACATAGTGTGGGGGCTTCAGTAAGAAGGGACTCAACCTCTTGGCTCTGTGGTCTGGAACAGGAACGTTCAGACTTTCCACATCCCTGTGAAGACAAATAAGAAGTTGCAGGCAAAGCACTTGCACAGCAAACTGCTGTTGGAGAGGATTCCTCCCTCCCTCCCGCCCACCACCCTCCCCAGTTCTGTGGAAACTCTTTTCCACATTCACAGCGCACTGATTTTTTTCTCAAGTCTTTAAGCTTTTTTTTTTTCCAAATCTTCAAATTTCCAACTTCTTAGATGGCTCTCCGAGGCTGATGTAAGTTCACGAAGCCACAGAGTAAAATGTAACTCAACTGATCCAGTTTATACCCCAAAGCCACAAAAATAGCAGTTTTCAAGATCGCATGCAGTTTTTAGGATTTAATGTGCTGACATTGAATCACTTTGTCAATAACACCGGTTATGATGATCAAAACGAATGGATGTTCACTAAATCACATAAGTTAATCACCAAAACCCAAGCTCAAATTGGTTTGGCTTATTTCCTAAAAATTTTATAGCTTGCCATTTAATTTCTTGAAACATTTGTAATGTTTAAACTTTGGAAATTTCTGACCTCAAAAAACAGCTTACTGACTGCTTTAACCTCAGAATGATTTCTGTTCACCTGCTGACACATTCACAGGTTTCCATTCTGAATTTTTTTTAGCTGCATCTGATATACGTAGCTGTATGTAAGCTGTACGGACACGGTGGCTTTGGGAGCTTCACCACAGACCCTCAGTGCATCCAACACAAATCTAAACTGTAGGCCTGAAAACCTTGAATATTTTTAACCAATGTCTGCTATATTCTTTGGCAAACCGGTGTGTTTTGGCTACAGGGTCAGCCTGGTAAAGATGGACTTGATGGAGAAGTGGGACAGCCAGGCTTTTACGGAGAGGATGGTGACTCTGGAAGACAAGGAGAACCAGGTGAGTCAAGAGAAGTGAATGCAAGTTTAAAATCTGTATGAATAAATACATTTGATCTTCACCTTGCATTGTCAGAAACGTGAAATACGCGCTAAAGTAGCAGTGACATGACGCCATGCAAAATTTGAAGAGTGACTGCGCATGGGGCAGTAGTGGCTAGATTTGCAAGTAGTTACAATAACAAAATCCTTATTTATAAAATTCATTAAATGGGATTTTTGCCCTAAAAGAAAAAAAAACTTTACTTAATAGTCAAATACAAAATAGCACAAACTCAGAGCTTTTCCAAGTTCGCCCTTTTTATACTGCTTCATTGGCTGCACCTGGTGCTTGTTGCTCTTTAACAAGTCGTCCCCAGGTGTCAGTCTGGCAGACTTGATGTGACCAGACTGCACTATAAATGTTTTAAATATGGTTGATTTTAAATACATATGTGTTTTTATGGACATTATATATTAGGTTCTGCATAGTAGATTAAAAATTGCTAAGGAGAAGATCTACTTCCAGCGCCAGTGAATGACAATAGAGGTCATTTGCTCTGCCATCGTTTCTAAAGCATTTTAATGGGGCACAACATGCGGACACAATCACGGTGCATTTCCCCACAAGATCTCATGAAAGAGAAGAACATTTATGACTCATTTTACAGGTTAGTTCTGAGATGATGTCAGTAAAGCACAGGGCAGTTGGAGGATGTGACTAGCAACTGCATAAGCTGAGGATGCGCAGAGGGTGTGCTGGTGTGTTTCTTAATCACGCAAATGTGGTTGCCAGGTGAACAAGGAGAACCTGGAGATAAAGGAGCTAAAGGGTATGGATTACTTGGCTACCTTGGAGACCCAGGACCAAATGGTAATTTCGCTTGCATTTATAGATAGCAATGTGTATGTTACATCCTTGCTCATTCTTATGCTCTGAAATGGTTACTAGGTAATGTTCTTCATTATTTTTTTCCCATGACACCTCTCAAAGAAACAGCTACTAAAATATTGCCAATAGAATGTCTTACCACCTTATCCTTTCTGTATCTACACCTTCACAAAACAGGCCACCGTGGGAGACCTGGCAGGGCTTTTGATGGACTGCCTGGTCACCCTGGAGACAGGGGTCGCGTGGGTCAACCCGGGCTGAGGGGATACCCTGGGCTACGTGGAGCGCCTGGCATCTGCGTGACATCGGGGTGCGACTCGATCAACTCAACGTCGAATGCAGTATCAGAGCAGACTGCCCACATGATCAGGCGACGTCCTTAGAGGCAAAACAACAGAAAGAAGCAAAGTACTAAAACGGATTAGAAGGGATGAAGGAAATATAAATATAAACAAAACATTCCTGCAAAACATTTAGTTAATTGTTTAATTCAAAGTTAATACATTTCGCTGAACATAATTTCCCTTTTTATTTGTGAGGTGAATATCATAACCGTCATTCATACCATCATTGCCATGTCAATAACCGAATTTTAATCCCATTGAAAGGTTGACAGAATGTAGCACAATGCACTCAGATTTCAAGATTGCCTAAAAGTTGTACAATCATTTATAATAAAACCTCAGAAACTGTGACAAACATCTACTGTACCACATGATGTTCTGGTTTAGTATTAACACTTAAGATTACTCCAGTATTTGTACTATTAATGCAATATTTAGCCTCTTATTAAATTATCTGAACCAAAATCAAAGGGTTTGACAGCACAAGGTGTTTGGGAAATGTTCAACATTAACCCGGTACAAAGGTGTCACATACACTACGGTTAAGGTTAAATTAACTAATAATAGTAATACCTGTCCGCTTACCGTCTGTGATGTGCATGGTTTAACAAGTTGTACCTGCTGGAGTCGTGCTGCTTCAGCAGCCTCAGAAGGAGAAGAGCGCAAAAGTGTGGAACTGTTCCTCCACCATCGAGAGAGGAATTGAAGTGTTCTTGCCTACATATACATATGTGTACAGCAATATTTATATTTATTTATGTTCCCAGATGACTTTAATGAAACAGTATTTCATCTGCATGAGTCAGGGAAAGGCTCTTGTGCCGATGCAGCCATGAGGAAACAATATTTAAACATTTTAATGCAAATATGCAGTTCCGTGAAAAACCTTGAGCGATCATTGCACAAATTACATTGTTTATACAGGGAGGTTTTAATGCTTTGAATGAAACTTAACAAAATAAGCACATCATGGCGCTTGTTGATGCGCTATTCTTATTTTGTTTGGAGAATTATTTTAACTTAATTTTTTTTTTTTTTAAAACTAAAAAGTTTCCCACAAGACATAAATAGTTGGACAGTGATCTCCCCTTTCTTCTGACCTGTAATTTGTCCGAAAGCTCGCCTCGCACTCGCAGGGACACCTGTGACTTGTCAGCATAGCCATGGTGCACTTTGGGGAAAAATTTAGCTGACTTGGCTGAGCCAATCGTGATTTAAAGTCAGACCATAATTTCTAATGCTTATTAAACCAAAAACATTTTGCTGCATTTATTCCTGTTGCATTTTGTCAGCGGTCTTGCACGGTGAGCATGAAAACATGTGAAAAAGCATATACTGATGTGGAGAAGAAACTGTACCCCTTTACAGGATGAGTTTTACACATTAGGATGTAACCTCATCAGGTCCCAACAGCAAATAAATCTAAACATATAGAAATAACATATAATCTGGCGGAGCAAGTAGTGGCGCAGATCATGTTGTTGACTTATAATCAAAGGACCTGGGTTTTCCATTACCACTCCTGTTGTAAAACCCTTGGTCAGGGAAAAGGCGCAAGCGCTTGAGTTTAATTCAAGTTATAATACCCACTCGTGTGGTTTCCTTGGTCAGGGAGGATATGAAAGTGGTTTACCATTGCCTTCTTCCACACTTGTTTTGGGGGTACGAACATGCAAACTCCTCACACCAAGCTGGAGTCAAACCTGTGCCTGGGTGAGCAGTTCAGGAACTGTGAGTTACTGCTACTGGTGTACTACTATGGTCTACTTGGTATTTAGTTACTTGATCAGTGTCCTTTCCCTGCATTCCACCAATAAATATTATTCCGCAGCACAAATGGATAAGTTAACATTAAGCTACAGATGTTAATCTAATGTTGTAAGATTTTTGAGAGAAAATGTCATCTAGAGGAATTAATGTTGGCTTTACTTTGTTGTATTTAATCCCCAAGTCAGCATGTAGAAGCCATGTGAAAACGTAAGGACACCCTAAGGTTCCGGAGCTGGCGGAATCCCTTTTGCAACAGTAACCAAAAGTCATCATTTTCTGTATGAGTTTACTGGTCTCTTGTGCTGGGTCAGAGGAATTCTAACTCAGTCCTCCTTTAAAAGTTGCTTAATCTTATTGATATTTGGCAGCATAAATTTCCAAGCAAAAAAATACCTTTTGAGAATGTTTTAGATTTGCTGCGGTGATGAAGCTTAAAAAATAGGTTATTTCTGAGTTTTAAATTATGATCACAAAGATGGACAATAAGGGTACATATTCTTTGGAAAGTTGGAGGAAAACGTGAGAACACAAAACCACAACATTTATTTAAGCTTATTGTTATACGAAGGTGTGTTGCCATGGTGAAAGACATACTGCACGTGCAGCAACAGGAAACGGACTCTGGGACGACTCTGGGTCCTTGAAGCTTGTTTCCTGGCATGTGGATCTGTGTTTTCCCATTTAAGCTCTTTGTCTGCTGCGTCCTCTCCCACACCTCCAGCCCCTCCATCTCAGGCTACAGTGCTGTCACCCCCCTCCAAACCCACCCACCCCTGGACTTCCCAAAGCTCCCCTGTCCATGGAAACTCTTATTCTGCAGTGCAGCATTGTGAACCAGATGTCTGCTTAACTTACACCTCATGCTTATCCACGTTCTCTCCCAGAATATTATCACATTCATTGCCATAGAAAGCTGCAAACAAGCACCCTCATCACTAGATTTGCTTAAACCAATTTAGAGTAAAATGTCAACTTAATGCTAAAGTAACATGGAATGGTTCATAAATAAATAAGGAATGTTGTGTTGTTTGGGAAATAACAATCTGCACAGATAACTTACGTATATGCCAGTCATATTCACAATATTTGCATAGCTGCATGACAATTGTTGTAAAGCAGTTTAAAAGTTTAATTTTAATAATTTATTATTTAGTACTAGAGTAGCAGTTCGCTAGACTACTGTAAGAAAAGACCTTCAGTCTGAAGTTAGTTCTGTGAGAATAAGAAGACACCCAGTGATGAACTGACACCCTGGACTGGACTGACATCCTATCCAGGGTCTAGTTCACAGCTTATAGTCCAGTGCATTGTTATGACCCTGACCTAGATTAAGCAGTTAATGATGGGAATACTGGGATGATGGGGATGTTGGGAAGGGAAGTCATACCCCAGTTTACATCCTCCTTATTTGCCCCCTCCTAATAGAATATCTCTTTAACATTTTTAGCCTAGTCATGAAGAAAAAAAATCCCCATTTATGGTCTGAAAAATGATCAAATATTTTGTAGCTGAAATGTGTAATGAAAAAACCCATCTGTATTGAATTTTTATTTTGAAATATGTTCATTATGTGTCTTGATTTTCTCTACTGGGTACCCATAGTGTCCAGTGTACAGTCAGCTCTAACTCACCTGTGCCTGTGTTCATATCAGACAACATCTACATTCTGAAAATTCATCATGCATTCAAGCTACAAGTGGAGAAAATTTCAAAAGCCTGGTATGAGTGAGGGGGATCTGCTGTGCCTTTATGTCCAGTCAACTGTGTGAGAGAGACAGAGAGAGAAGGATAGAAATTATGATTTAAATTGTGCTTTTTAATGGCTGGGGCCAATGTTAACAGTTTAATTACAATATATGGTTTAAATTGTAAAGGAAATGTTGGTCTTTTGAATACATCTGCAAATTCAACAAAGTATACAGGTATGTGCAGCATAATTACGTCGGTCAGGGACGGACCGCATATAAGACAGTGGTCCCATAAGAATATACAGAATGTATAATACTTGATAATGATAATAAACAACTACCGTATGTTACTGGTTTATGTAGTTACTATATTGTAGTTTTTATTGTTATTTTAGATTGTATGCTTTCTACTTATGTAAAAAAGTTTACTGGTAAACAGTAGGCTGTTTTATGCCAGCAACAGCCTCATATATATCGTGTTTACCGTGTCTGCTGTAACTAGCTGTCCAGATTTGCAGCGTCAGAGAAATCAGCTATACTGTATACAACAACAACAACAACGACAATAATAATAATAATAATAATAATAATAATAATAATAATAAAAGTCAAAGCAGATGTGATGGAGTGTATGTACATACTATGATGTTTGCACAATGACAAAATTGCCTAATGATGCCTTTCTCAGAATGCATCCCTGTTGTTAAGTGGCGCATACCTGTATACTGTTAGTTAACTGAATAAATACAAATGCCTAGCTAGGCAATATTTTATTTAGACTTTTAAAACTAAATATAAAGTGTCTAATGTGACAAAAACGGACAGAATTGTTACTTAAAAATTGTTCATAACCTTTGTTATAACACGTTGCTGATTGCAGCCCTTTTTAGGAAAATGAAATATTGCATTTCATATTTCAAGAATTATAACTGATGCCCAGAAAATGCAATATTTGTCTATTGCTGCTGCCAACAATCACACTCTTTTTATTATGCATGTGCGATTAGCTTCAGTTAACATTAATTTACACAACTTTGCAAATGTTTTTGAATCCTCATAGACGAACATTTTTTTTAACAAGACAAGACAAGGCAAAAGAGTTTATTTGTCACGTACATGGTTACTGAGTATACCATGTAGTGAAATGTGCTCTGATTCAACAGGAGACTGTGCGTGGTTACATACCAAGAAAAAAAAATTTACACGAGTAAAACAAACAGCCAAACCCAAGAAGACAAGAACACACAGCAAATAGATAAATAAGTAAATAAATAAATAGATAAATAAAACAGTAAATAAACCTGCACCTGCATGTTAGGAATATACTATATATACTAAGGGCCATTTCTGTCAGTGTAGTCCCTCTGTTTAATAATAAAATTAGGAGCACTTTTATGAATTACAAAGTATAATTTGGAGAAAATTGTAAAATTCAGCTGTGACAAAATGCAAAGTCCTTATTGTGAGCTTAACAAATGCACATTTTTTCCCTCCAAGTTCTATCATCACAGATGCAGTGCAGTGGTTAAGGATATTGACCTGAAGGTTTAAAACCTGCTTCTGCCTCTACAGTATAACCTTTAAACAATGTGTCATAAGGTGTTTTTGATAAAGAAATCTGCTAAATTCCAAGTTAATATTAAGTGTTTTTTTTGACAGCCTATATATAAAGCCAAATCCTAAATGGAGCCGCTTGGCAGCTTCTCCATAGTTTTCTAAATCATGACTGATATGTGATGATGGCCAGTGAAGCTCACAGAAGTTAAGTTAGAATGAGGTTTTTGGGGAAGTGGCATTATTTATTTAAATGAAACTGACAGAAAACAAATGAAACCTCAAGCGCATGTAAGATGCCAGGCTGTGTTGCTTATGGGTTACATTAAAAGTGACTGTATTGGTTTAAAGATAGCATTAAATGGAAAAGTCCAAGGGTAAGGAAAAGAAGGTGACAAAATGAATGAAGGTATAAAGGCACATTGGTATCACTGCTGAAAACTACTTTACTATGACCACATGAAAACACATCTGTACATAAATGTTGTGTCCTTGTCACTCACTTTGGTCATTCAGCCATTCCATTATTTCTGAATAAGTACAATTAAGCAATAGCAGCATTATTGCGTGTTGTGTGATCCGTGTTAACTGAGGACATTAAACTAAACAGTCTCTTTTCTTTGAATGCACTGAAAAAATTTAGTTATGAAAACGTTGGAAAGTGTAGCAAAGGGAGCCGAAAGAGAGGTATTTTCCACCATAGCGTTTCAATTTAAGAGGCTTTAGCTGATACGATGCAAATCGCAGGTCGGACGTTTGTCATTCCAAGAGCGCGGCTGCCAGGCTCCTGTCACGGAGCTGAGTGACACAGCAGACCATCACTGGGATGTGGGCCACCAGAGGCCGGTTAGAGAGCTGCTTCAGGAAACTGCCGTTGTTACACTGCACATTAAGAGGAAACACAATAAATTATACATAGTCATTCCATGTGCAAAGGAAAATAAACATGCCTAAACATAGCGATATGTCTTTCTTTTATTGTGTTATTTATAACAGTCTTGGCCATTTCATCAAATTTCCAGAATCGAATGCTAGAAACCCCACCTGCTTCCCTCTGGATGCTGCAGCTGATTTCTATGGAATCTGAGGACAGAGATGTTTTTTTACAGAAGTGTAAATAATCGTCGTTTCGAAATTGCAGTGATTTAAACATCACCGGTTGTCTAACTGTTTTTGAGAGACGCAGTACTGTGCTGAGTTTAAGGAGCACTACTGTGCTCACGCCGCGGAATATCTCAGCAGCACCCCATCATTGCTTTACGCTATTTTGGTGGCCGCCGAGAACGTCGAGGCGGTCGCCTCTTCGTGTGGACTGAAGTTGGCCCATTTCGCACGCAGTGCTGACTCATTTACTGTTGGATGAACTCAGCATAAAAATCACTGCAAAAATTGGCAGTTTTCTCATAACTCCCGGAACTGCGTAATAAAATTATGCCGGTAAGATGTTGACCATTAAGAGGATGTTATTTGCTTTCTAGGAACTTATGATTTGGGTAAGAAGTAGACTGGTACGGCTAAAAAGGATCCTTCCCGAATCCCCGAGACTGTTTTGAAAGCCTTCTTCTTTCAGGTCATGGAAATGCCAAATGCCCATCCTTACGATTGCTTAAAGACAAACATAGTCAACTGTCATTCTGTCACTCTCAACCTCTCATTCTCACTCAGTCAGTCATTCACTCACTTTGTCAGACAACCACAGCAGCTTTTCCTGGTCAAGGCTGTGGGAAACTGTTGGCTGGTTAAAAGGGTTAAGAAGGTTAAAAGCGCACAACTGTGTGGGGTCCAGCAGTGGTTACAGTTCAACAACTAGCGATTAGAAGTCGAGCGACGTGTGTGTGTGTGTGTGTGTGCGTGCGTGTGCGTGCATGTGTGTATACATTCTGCATGTGTCAAGAGGAAGAGAAGTTTGTTCTATGTGGGATAGCTGTCCAGAGCAAAACGAGACCATGCAAGTCAACCGGGTGGAATCTGACTTAGCAATGATCATAAAGAAGGCCGGATTATTAACATCAGTTCAAATGACCACGAAAGAACTTACACATTAATAATCGAATATATGCATGCAAACACTGCTTTCTGGTTTTCGATTTCAACCTGCATACAGACCCATCTGGCCCACTCATGCCTGGAGGGACGCCTCCCTTCTTTCCAGTGCTCTTTCGTCCAAAAGAGGCTGTCCTCCTTCGGGCTTTAAAAAGCTTCCCTTATCGGTGTCTCCTTCCAGCCCATGGTAATTGAGGGTGGCAGAGAGCCAGTGGACATTTGGAGTGAGCTTGGAAGCTGGGTCTCCACGGGCAGGCCTTCTCGCTCTCTCTCCCTCTCCCTCTCTCTGTCTCTCTCCTACTCTTCTTGCTCTCCCCCACATACACACTTGCAGGGAAGGACAGCTGTGGAGAGGCAGCTTCCACTCATTCAGCCTCCTCTTGCTCGGCCATAGGGCACCAATGAGAAGGTAAAAACAAGGGCTTGGAGAACAAAGTTCCCACTCCATATGCTCTGCTGCTGGTAAGTGGATGCAATGTTTTCACATGCTGAAAAAAGTTCTCTTTGTCATATTCCTCAAGTGGCAAGTGCTGTGTCTGTCTGGCATTTTAGGAGCTGAGGCGTGATGTCCTTATGTAAGGTTACTGATGTTCTTACTCACTTGCACCACGTTTCTTATGTAACTGGCCGGACAATGTGGATGAGCATGGTTGTAAGTTAGCAAGTACATTGTTTCATAACCGGTTTGTACAAAGCAGAAACAATAGATGATGACACGGCTGTATTTAGGAATTCCTGAGTAATGAGCATATTGCAGCAATGTGTGTTCAGCGTGCATGACATTTCCTTCGGTCCCACTGCAGAAAAACAAATGTGAGCGAAGCAGGAACACGGCATTGCATGGCGTTCCTTTTACGCGCGGCAGATGCCGTGCAGAGGCGTGATGGACCGAGGACATTAGGGACAGTTATCAGTCCATGTCTCCATTCATTCCATACAGCCTGTCACACGTATGGAATGAATGGAATTGCGGCGCTGCACTTTGTCTAAGGGTCCGGCTTCGTTCGTGCCAGGGCTCCGTGCGGGAGGTGAAGGAACACGCGTACGCGTCCTGCCCGATTTAAACACGAGCGCATACATTTAGTCGATTTTGCAAGGAAGCACAGAGGCAGGCATTCGAAAAGAGAAAGAAGATCTTTGGTTTAGCTTTGTGGCACCCTAACATTGTGTGTGTGTGTGTGTGTGTGTGTGTGTGTGTGTGTGTGTGTTTCACTCTGGACACAATGTAGGTTCCCCTCCAGTGGAGAAAGAGGTTGAATTGGTTTTATGGCTTTGATTATTTGAATTTTGTCCAGTGGGGGGACTGATATAATGTTTTGGCTTTTCCTTTTGAGCCTGAGGACCGTGGCCATAGTTAATTTTCCCGTCTTGGCAAACTAATTGAACAAGCTTAACAGCAGTTGTTGATTTAGAAATGGAATAACTTTCTTTTTTTTTGTTGCAGCAGAAGATTTAAAGCAGCGACATTAAAAAGCTGTGGTTGAAATATGGGGGTCTTTAGGTTTAATGTAAAGGAGCCATTCGGAGAGGTCAGCCTCATCTGTCTTTTTTGGGGAACCCTGTACGATCACTGTGCAGTATAAGTTAGCGCTACGTAGATGGCGTATATAAGCACGTTCGAACGATGAACTTTCTTGCATTTTCTATTCTTCGAATGCTTTATTGATTCTGCCATGCGGTTCCTAGCGCCGCGCTGCTCCGGCTTAAATTTTGCTTGCCATTCGCGGCTCATAGGAAGTGGGAACAAAGGAGAGGATCCCCCACCCTTGAAAAGCCAACTCATTCATGCATTCCACAAACATAGAAGACGGGGACAGGGAAGGAATCGCGGCATCCATATATCTTTCGAGTCAACTGAAACTCCAGAGACTTTGAGAACGCCAAATTGCGTAACTTTTGGCAGATGATGCAGAGAGAATGAATTTACGCTTCAGTTTTGGACAATGTCCACAAATCGGTTTGTGCCTTATTGCTGCGTCACTATTTTTAAAAAAAAAATTTTAGGCCAATTAGAGGTCAGGAGAGAACATGGCAGAGGGGATCTGCAGTAGGGAGTGCGCCGCTTTTATCTGGGATTTCCCCAGAAGGCATGTGACAGCATCTTTGGCAGGACCGAGGGAAATAAAAGGTAGCCTGGAGACAAGTTGTTCCAGCCCCTATGCTAAAGAGCAGCAGGAGAGAACTCTTTGGAACGCTGTTGCACAAATGACAAGCGCTGCCATAAACTAAATAGGCCAAAAGATTTAAAGAGATGCATTAGGAGACGTATAGATTGTTTGTGGTAGCCTAATAAGTTTGGAGATGACTGGCTGGGTTGTGGTTTGTAAAGAGCCGTCAAATGAGGCCGTGACCACTATGCCGCAGAAGAAGCATCTTTGAGAAGCGTTGTTTAGAAATGGATTTATGTATTTGTGGTTTCACCATATAGCGTGCCCTCTTCACGTGGTCTACGAAGGAGGGGATGAGATTGCACCCGGTGCAGCAGAGCTTCAGATCGGCCTCGGCTGTTACAGGCCATCTTAGGCCAATGCTGCACTGTTTCGTCACGAATACATGTGTTTGGTGGCCGTCCAGAGCTGGAGTTTTGCTGTCTGACAGTGCAAATAGATTCCATGTGGGATCAGTGGGGACAGAGGGGGTAGACAGTTTGGGGAAGCCATAGGGACAAGCCCACGCAGATGCTGCCGTGTTCCAGCAGCCCCCTTTTTCCCAAAACCCCACCCACCCCCACCGTCGGTCCAAGAGAGTGCTTGAATGAGCAGCCAGCCCCACCACTGCTGCTTGGCACCACAAAGCTGTATGCCTTGACCCGGCAAGTGGAAAAACGCGGTCACGGTGCAGTCCCAAGGGGATTCACTGGGTTGGAGGGGTGGGCGGATGGGGGGGGGGGGTGGCGCTACAATCCTGCAGATGTTTGCTCATCAAAATCAGCAAATTTTGTGCATGCTTCCCGACAGCTTGAAAGAACCAGACAGCTGCCCTCCTTGCCGCACCCTGACAAACAACAAAGTGGTTCAGTCTTTCCTGCGGCATCACTTGCCGCCATTTTTCCAGGTCCGCTCTCAAATACGCATTGTCAGCTAAAACTATAAGGTAGCTGGCATAAGAGCTGACGGGATGTCTGACTGTTCCAGCTCCAAGAGATATTTATCCCATGATTATACTGCATCACAAACAGAGTTGTGTTCTTTTCTAGCGCTTTTCAGCGTTGGCCCGTTTTAACTCTGCAGCGAGTTTGGACAAACGCTGCCTTAGATGTGGAACGCACCAATACCTGATGCAAACATCTGAAGGAAGAAGTGAGAATTCATAACCGAAAAATGTGCGTGGTTTGTCATTCTGCTGTAGGTTGAACTAGAGGGTGTTTCTTCGACATTATGGATCGCAGTAAGAAGTCCAAGCCTCTTGTCCCTCTAGCTCTCCTCTACGCGGTCCTTCAAACGTTTTGTGCGGCACAGGATCTGCGACTAAGTAAGCATGTTTATGGTGTTACTTTTCAACATATGAACACACAGCTTGATACCAAACTCTCTTACGAAGAAGAACAAAGTATCGTTGTGTTAGCTATTTTCTCTGGCGGACCCTCAATGGTCGACATGATGAAACGGAGCAGTTTTCTGCTTCTCTTCTTTCTGTATTGTAATTTATAAATCGTGTTTTTTGCAGAACGTTTGCTCAAAAATCTGTTTGTTATTTAGAACCTGGAAAACTGACCAAACCGCGAACCGCACGTGCAATCTACGACGCAGCAAGATTTAAGACTTTTTTCTGTTTTGCAGGCTGCCGAACTGCTCCTAGCGATTTAGTTTTTATATTAGATGGCTCTTGGAGTGTATTAGATACAAACTTTGAAATAGTCAAAAGGTGGCTGATGAACATCACGAGCAGCTTCAACATTGGGCAAAAGTTCACCCAGGTGGGAGTCATTCAGTACAGCGACGACCCACACTTACACATACCCCTGGGAAGGCACGACTCGAGCGAGGAGCTCATCGCAGCTATGCAGTCCATCGAATACATGGGAGGGAACACCAGAACAGGAGAGGCCATCCAGTTTGCCAGCGAAAGGCTCTTTGCCACCTCTGCGCGCGGTCCCAACGGCGTGGCGAAAATTGCTATTGTCCTCACGGATGGCAAGTCCCAGGACGAGGTGATGGAGGCTGCCGAGGCCGCCAGAAAAAAGGGAATCATTCTCTTCGCCATTGGAGTCGGATCGGAGACGGAGGAAGGGGAGCTGAGAATGATTGCCAATAAGCCTCCATCCACATATGTTTTCTACGTCGAGGACTATAAAGCCATCTCCAAAATCCGTGAGGTCATACGACAGAAGCTGTGTGAAGGTATAACTGCCGTCTCTCATCTAGTTGTAGTTGCGTCACTTTATCTGTACCCGTTGGGGTTCTTTGCAGAAACACCGTCGGGATTTTCAGGAAGCTCAACGGTGCAATTTAAGCTTTAAAATGTGTGCATTATTTGCTTATAACCACTTGGTTGCGTGAATTACCTGCTTAATGTGATAATTGCTGAATAGCGCTTTTATGCAGCATATAATCCTGTCACCTTGACACAGTTTTAGCGCTGGAACCGTAGATGTTCCATTTCACTCAACACCTTCAACGTTATTTTGTTTTTTTTAGATTTGAATGCAGTTCTTCCAATTTCTTGTCAAGTTACTGCATTCCAGATGTATGCAAGGCGCTTGGAACTCATCATGGTTTATAGAGCCAGCATAGATTAATTTAGCTGTAACTTGCGCTGATTTTCTTCGCGCCGATCCATTAAAATGAATGCAAAAGTGAAAATCTAAAACTGAATTGAGCCAGAAGTGGCATTAAATGGGACGCTTTCAGTTTTCATTCCGACGGTACATTATTTGGATTGTTGTAACACACGTAAGCGTATACACATCCCAAACTTTGGAACATGGTGCAAAATACAAAGCTGAAAGTCTAAGGTTGCTCTTCTTAGTTTGGGTGATGCTGCGTGCAGGTCTAACTGTTGAATTGAGGAGCGACACGTAAACAAGGTAAAACAGCACCTTCTCAGATGTGACCTAGCACTGCAAAAGGAAGGTGTGTGCTTTAAGGGCAAATATCATTTTTCAGCTGGAGGCTTGTTCCTAAAGGCAGATACTTGCAAGATGTCCAGTTCTTCATGCCAAGCTTTTTTTTATTAGAGATTCTTTAGTCAAGTTTTAGTGCCAAATGAAATAAACAGTCAAGTTCCTTGGATGCTTAACCTTTGGTAGCTCAGCTTCCTGGTCATGTGCTTTTCTACGAGATACAATTTCTAATAGCTCAGCATGGCTATACCCAAAGAATACGCTTCCACAAATTGCTCAAAATGCTAAATTTTTATCTCTCTTTCCCTCTGCTTGTCACAACAGAAACAGTTTGTCCAACAACAATCCCAGTGGATGCTCGCGATGAGAAAGGATTCGACATGTTGCTGCATTTGGACTTTGCTAAGAAGGCCAAAAGGACGCAAGGGTCTTTCTACGGTACAAAAGCGTATCAAGTCACGTCACGGGTTGATCTGAGTAAAAGCACAAGGTACAATAAGTTGCTTACACTGTAAAACTGAATTCCAGTTCTATATACCTGCTGCCTTTCTTTATCTCTAGACCGTTTTCCTCCCTTAACCCAAATGTAAACAATGCAACATCATGCAGGGCCCTGTTTCCTGATGGACTTCCCCCTTCCTATGTATTTGTGGCTACACTGAAATACAAGGGGTCAGTGACCAAAGAGAAGTGGGATTTATGGAGAATACAGGACATGGAGGATAAGCCTCAGATGGCGGTCACGCTGAACGGACTAGACCGCACTGTCATGTTCACCACAACGAGCATGGCTCCCAGTGGCATCCAGACAGTGGTCTTCACAAAATCGTTGGTGAAGGTACGACCTCATTTATCCTTTTGTCTGCAGAACGTCTGCCATGAGCTATTTATCTGTTGTTGGTGATCATTAAAACCACATTGTTTCTGCGCCATAACCCAGCTGGCACTTCAGAGGAATGTTTAACTCTCATGAGCTATTGCGCTGCTTCCCATTAGACCAGCAAAATTAATAAATGGAGGAACAAATACATCTGACCTGGTAACTTGCATATAAACACATTATAACACTGGCAAAAAAGGCTTTCGATAATGGAGTTTGGCAAGCACACAAACTGACCTGTAGCGAAATTGCGTCAAAGTGTTTCGAGCTTTGAACCACCGGGGACACTGGATCCTTCAGAAATGATTCTAACATCGAAAAGTCATATTTATCATTGGTAGCTGTCCTATTTGCTGATATTTCTTCAATCCATCTGGTACAGCTGAGTGAAGGAAGCAATTTTTGGCGTTCCTAAAAGATCCTAGAAGATTACTGCTGAAGAAACATGGTAAAGCATGGAGGAATACATTAAGTGCTCAGATTTGGAATAAGTCATTCCACTCTGAATGAATAATAACTGCTTTGGTAATCTTTCGGAGGAGCAGGTCCAAGGAAAAAGGGCCACAATTCACTGAGTCCCCAATGAGCTCTCTCTGTAAACTTGGTAAATTCCGTCTGGCACCCTTCACCTCGGATTGATGTTGCTCAACTTGGAAATGCGTTTTCTCCTCTACTGGCTACTGACCTTGGGCAAGGCTTTACCGAGGCTTTCTAAGTGGCCAGATTTCCCGGATTCCTCGCATTCTCTTCACCAATGCGAATTAAAAATCAGGCAGATATGAAAAGGGGAAATCTAACCTTTATAGACCATAACCCAAGTCCTTTCAATTTTATGTAAATTCTTCCAGAAGGGCTGTAATAATATGCAGGAAGCAATACACCTATAAATGACTTATGCTAAAAAAAAAAAAAAAAAAAAAAAAAAACCTCTAAACAGAAACAAATTCCATACAGATTAAATGCTGGAATTTTTCAGGAATTAAAGACAACACCTTTTCATTACACATATTTATTACTACAAACTGAATTGGCAGTTTGTAAAAGCAACTACAGAGTTGGTAGCAAAAACCATAATATCTCTTTGGTCTTGCATAACTGTAACCAGGTCTGTATGGTGGACAGTAACCATTCGCTGCAACACTTCCTGTATGCAGGTTCTCAGATGCTAGTGTAACAGTGACTGCCTCTTCTCTCTGTACAGAAACTCTTCGATGAGACATGGCACCAGCTGCGCCTTCTTGTCACAGAAGAGGACATCACACTGTATGTGGACAACCTGGAGATCGAAACGCTCACCCTCGAACCTCCTATTGGCATCTTCATCAATGGGAAAACCCAAGTGGGAAAGTACGTTAGCAAGGAGACCACTGTACCGGTAAGTTGGTGAGGCTGAAAGCGAGGCGCCGCAGCTGTATACCACCCAAAAGCCGTTTCGCTTAGAATGGCAGAAGGAAGCAATGCAGATGCAAATGAACAAATCTTCAAGGCAACTTAAGCCAATTAACAATACTGCGGTTTCACTGTAAAGTTTCCGAAAACATTAAAGTATGGGAAAAAGTAGTAATTGTTGTCCTATATCCTCTCCAGCCTCAGAAGGAGACACTGGCATCAATCACCTCTGAAGTTACAGCATCTGGTTTTAATAGTTAAATTTCTAATGGTGCCAATTTAATGAAGACCAAACATGCACCACTATAGCTGAGACTTAAACTAGAAAAACTGTTTCTTAGAGGACGAGAACTGTAGACATAAAATTGTTCTGGCCTGTACTAACCTTTGTTATATGGTACCGGTCTACTGTTACAGCGGAAAATACAATGCAAGCTAAATAAACTACGTTTAGCTGTGCTTCGGATAAGAAAATCTTTCACAGTGACCGTTCCTCTTTACGAAGGGTTAAGAATTCCATAACTGAAATCATGTTTGCATATAAAGGGTTTTAAACTCCGGAAAATCGAGTTGGTGGAAATGGGGTGGGGGGGGGGGGCACTTGGAAATGAGGGCGACTTGAGCTGCTGTTTTTAATCCATTCAAGTTAACCGAATCACTGATGTGATCAGAAACGCTGGAAGTTCCGCAAATAAAGTTCCATTTAAATAACTGCGACTCCATTTAGAAGATCAACTGTGCAATGACATTTATGTGAAGAATGGAGGACATTTGGGCTTTGCGAAAACGCGTGAAAATTTGCACACTATTGCAAAGTTTCCAAGGTTATGATTATAGAAGACTTTATGCTCTGAAGTAAATGTGCTTGGATCTACTAAGTTAGACATACGTGGACGTATTCACACAGGTCCTGCGTCACCACAGCAGAATGCCCAGGAGGGGGTGGGCAGCCACTGGTCCCTGGACCCCCAGTGGTTTATTTTTCTCCCCTTCTTTGCAGCTGGGAGTTTTTGTTTTCCTCTACTCAGCAGCCAGCTGGCTTATCTCAAGAGCCAACATGTGTGTAGCCTGTCAGTGAATAATCTTTATTGTGTCATTATTTTTCCTTGTGGTTAGGGTTTGAGTGCCATTTAAAAGTAAAATAAAATTAACTGAATAGAACTGTATTTTTTTTTTTCAACAGTCAGCTATTTGAGACTTAAAATCCCCATACCAAAATAATGTTATGCATAAGCCGGACTGATCTACACATCTGCAATAATGTTTATTACAATGCAGGCGGAAGTGTTTTAGACTGCATCATATTTTCTGCAATATAACAGTCAACATCTCTGTTGTAAAAGCAAAGCTGAGATTTTAATGTTTTGCTAAACTCTCCCTGAACAGTTTGAGATCCAGAAACTCCGAATCTACTGTGATCCTGAGCAGAACTTCCGTGAGACGGCTTGTGAGATACCAGGAGCTGTGAGTATACGCAGGGTTTTGGCTCTTCTGCATCCAGCCGGATAACATGCCAAGCATCTGAATTTCTCTATTGACAGAACTTTCATTTTGCATTCGCCTTCATCCAAGATTCCGTGCCCTCATATCGCAGTAGTGCGTTGCCGTTTTTGTCACACGCGCCAAGTAGGACGAAATAGGTAGCGTTAAAAAAACAAGTTTTTCTGCACATCCCAGGATAATATCCACAGCACATACTGTATGCTGCCTTTGGTTGTCTTTTTGCAACCCTGATTTATGACTTAAGCGGTTAACTTAAATTCTGAACTTTAAGTTCAGACTTACTACATACAGTAGTTGGGTGCCTACACACGCTTAGTGTACATTGCTTTTTATTTGATTTTTCCAGCCGGACAAATACTTTAAGAATACTTTGGGAGCCGTTGGCCAGACTTGCCTTGGCCTGGCTTTTCCTGTCACCATTAACGCACAGAGCACCGCTGCTCCATGGTCATAGAGGGTTGTGTTCGGCGATGGACAGGAGATGAGACATGGCTGTCATTCGAGCCCCTTCTGCATGCATACAGCACTGTGCAAAGGCGGTTCTTTTCCAAACCGCTTTATAGGGGCTACTGTTTACTGACCTGCATATGACAGCTCATTCATTTTGTTTCCAGGACGGTGAGGTACGTATATCAGCCACCGGCTTTGCTCAGGTTCAAAGTAACCTCTAATTTCATTTTCAACCGCTAAGGTAAGACTGTTTTGTTTCAACCTTTGTCCAATGCACATACAGCACATCTACAGGTCATTAGTTGCAATGTATTGGTTTGAGGGCAACTCTGAATTTAGAACTTTGCCAAGAAGATCAAACAAAAGAAAACCTCAAAAATGAGTGTTCAGAGGGAAGCCCTGCAGAATGTGGCATGAAGTTGGGCTGCATCCATGTGTTTGCTTCATTTTGGAGTTCATTCTGCTCATACGTAGGAGTTCATTGGCAACTTCCCACAGTGCTGCTCTGTTTTTACCCTATGGGCTGGCTGTCAGTGTGCTGTGTGTCTGCTTCTTCTGTGCTACCATGACATCGACACTGCCAAACATATGACTGATACAGCGGTTCTTAAGAGACAAGCGAGGAATGCGATCTCTTGGCTCCGGGTGCCCCGGAACTGTTTATTCACTTTCCACTGTTATGTAAAATATGCTGAGTGTGAATAGGTTTTTCGGGCTGTAGCAGTGGAGGATAAGGCTGTGACTCTGTGTTTCTGCAAACAGTGCTCAAACGGCCCCGGTGATGTTGAAGCGACCCCCGAACCCTGTGCGTGCCCACCTGGACCACCTGGTGCACCTGGCATTAAGGTCAGCATACGAGGGATGTTATTGTTGGCGCAGATGGGTTCTGAAGAAACTTGTTTGGGTGATGAGCCGAATATGCTGCAGGCGTCGAGACAGTGACTCCTGCTTAAAAAAATCCCGCAGACTTTTCAGGTGGATCTGAATAAAAAAAGCACCTTGAGGACATGGTGACCAACTTTTGCTGAGGGTGATAATGAAGTCAAGGTTTAATGACTAATAGTATAGGTTGGCCCGAAATTGGTTCCAGTACATCTGGAGCTGGGTGGTCCTTCTGTAATGTAAATGCTTTAATCAGTTCTGAACATTTACAAAAAAAAAGCATCTTTCTCCAAATACGCGCTGTCAAAACGCTCCTTTTCCGTAGTCACTTGATTTTCGCCCATTTCTCAAGTTTTGTTTGAAAGCAGTACATTTGCAAATTATTTAATTCATCACCCTTACCGCTTTCATTGTTGCTGAAGGTCAGAAAGTATACGCTGTCAGTAATTTCTGCAAAAAGAAAAGAAAAAAATACTGTACCTTCTTATATAAAGACACAGTTGCCTGAGAACCGCTCATAGTTACACAAATTATAGCAAAAAGCACATTTGTGTTTATAAGGTTAAAGCCATACTAAAGAATAAGCTAGCGTTTTTCAGCAGCCTTGGCTGGGAATAACCTTTATCACCATTCCCAAATGGTTCTAGCAGAACTGGATCCCAGATGTATTCTTTTCCTCTATCTGATATATTTTTGGAAGGCTTTGGACTGCTTTGTATTGAGTGCAGGCAACTCGGTGGGCAAGATTTTACTTTTGTGATTGCTGCAAAGGCTGCCTTCGAGTCTAATGATTTTTTTTAAAGGACAAAAACAAAAGAGTCGCCTCTGAAATAACTTCCACAGTTTGATCGCTTGTAAAAAAAAAAAAGTAGCAGAAAAATCTGCAATCGCTTATATGCAGAAGAGAACTGCCAATGTAATGCGTTCCTTTCATAGTCCAGCACCAGCAACTTGTGTACAATTTCAAAAAAAATTATAATTTATAATAACATGAAATCATAACAGGCATAGTTGTAATGTTTTTGAAAACACATCTTTGGATCCGTTTCTTATGGGGTGTAATTGTCTTTCCAAAGGGTGAGCAAGGACGCCAGGGAGAGCCAGGTCAGCCTGGTCCAGCTGGTGCTGAGGGTAAGCCTGTGAGTACTACATAGTTTAATATCCAAACTCCGACATACAGCACACACAAATGCAAATGCACCCACCCACGTGCACAGTCTGAAATGAATGCTATCAGCCAAATTCGCTGTGGAGAGTGACTTTGCAGAGCTGTGGAAACTATGAACTATAAACATGTTCTTTAACAGGAATCTTCAAAGAACAAACTTGAGAAACATGATAGAACTCTCAAAAGATGTATTTGGCATAGTGTTTCAAAAGACTCTTGTTTCTGGCAGGAGTGATGTTAACATCTCTGTTAACTTGGAAAGCGATGTCATTATAATGGCCTTTAGAATCATGACAGTAGAACGAAGGACACATCTTACAGTGACTTTTTAGGCTTGTTCCAGGCTAGGATTAAGAAAATTTCTATACCCTCTATGAAGTTAGAGCCATTTATTTAATATTTCACTGTCAAACAACTGATATTTTTAAATGAAAGGTTTATGTCCCATGCTAGGCATTTTAGAGAGGATAATATTTTTGATGGCACAATACCATCTCTTGTAAAGGCCAATTGGATTTCACTTGTCTAGCTGAGAAATTGGCAAACCTCTGTCAAACCATATATGGGTTCTATAGTAAAGCATCAAAGAACTTAAAAAATAGCTAAGTAAACTCTTATAAATCAGTACATTCAAAGAAACAAAAAGTTGAAAAGTGCATCAAGTCAAGAAATTTGTAAAAAAGGTTTCTTTTAGGAGAAATTTCCCCTACTGGTTTTATAAAAACGGTATATTTTGACTTTTTTTTTTTTTTTTCCAGTTCCCAGATTTGTCCTCATTAAAAACATTCTGTTTCCTTTCCACCTTTGTTTTGGCCCATTTTTCTAGCCAGCACACAAATACTTTAATATTTTATTGACAAATGTGCTCTGTGTCCACATGGTACCGAACACGCTATGTTCAGGAATAGCTGTTCAACTTCCCGGCTTTCATTTGCTGTCTATAACAAATACCTTGTTTGAAGTTTTGTAGCTTCAGATGATGTGCATTTGTTTTTGCAAAATCGATTGCATGCCCTATTTTGTGTTCTGCTCTGAAATAATGACAACATAATTCATAATAAAGCTGAGATCGCTTTTTGGGGGGATAGGGAAATTTTGACTTCTCGTGACTAAACGTGACGTCATGATGCGTCAACTTTTTGAAGAATCTCTAAAGTGTCGCAGGTGGACAGATGATCACTGTTTCCATAAAATAACTATACGTCTTCCCTGGGCGAACCCTAACAAAGTAAATCACTGAAGGACAACAAATTGATTTTAAGCAGGTCTGTAGACTTCTGTAGACTTTCTGGCTTTGCCTTGCACTTCCGTGAACAATGACTCACATTTGACTTGGAGGAAAGTGGGGGCAAGGGTTTCCTAAACACTCACAGAGAAGCACTGCAACCATGCCTGCAACCATGGCGGTCAATGAGCAGCACCTGGATGCCACATCCGCTCATTTTTTGCTGCGTTCAAATGGTAATCATTTGGAAGGGAAGTTTGAAAAAGCGGCTTTCCTGTATTTTTAAACATTAAAGTTATCATGCTCCTTTTATTTTCCTGTCTTGCACTAATTTATATGGCAAATTTACCACCTAAAATATTGTATAGAGAAAGTAGAAAAGCATGTAGACTCATCTTAACCATATAAATAACCATCCCAGAGAAAAATACACATTACCGAGTATGTTTTTAATATACATTTTAAGTAAATAAGGTAATAAAATAAAGACCATTGCACAGCCGGTTTAAAATGGCTTTACACGTTCTTGTCCGCACTTTTAACTGTTACAGAACAGGGAAATGGTTGCGCTATTCGTGTTTTGAAAGAATTGTTTATTACATTTAGGTGAAATGCAGCACTGACTGATTTAGATCCAGCATTTGAGCTTTGGGTTCCATTGCTTTGTCCACATTTAGCCTGGGAGCTTTGTTAGCTGGGTGTCTACTTCTGTTGTGAAGTGCTGTGGCCTTTAAACTTTGGCAAAGCTCCACAGTGTAAATGTCTTAAACACAAAATGAGAAAGGATCTTTCAATGTGTCTGCTTCCTGGGAACGAAAAGTTATCGAACAATTTCAATAGAGCGACCGTTAAATTATCATCATCCTTCAGAATAAAAAATTGAATGCAGTTCAGTTCTACGTGAGATTTAAAGTGTATATTTTGCTTATGAATAATGCAGTACAGTTGCTGTGTGTGCGGTGTTTTAGATACTGAAGGTTTTTAATCGCTGACACTAAAATTTTAAGTCTATACAGCATCAGTTTAAGAGTGCGTAGGCAGCCTCTGAACTGCTGAGACAGAACAACTGGTCTTTATCTAAGCTCAGTGTAGGAACAGATGCTGTACAAATTGACTGATGTACGATTCATGTGTTCTCTTGACACCGCGAGTTCTAAAGAATGCTGCCCTTGGAACCCAGAGCTGCGCAGCTAATGAATTTATAAGTGCAAACCGTAAATGAAATTTTAAAGCCATGGAAAAATGGCTTCAGTTCATATCACAGCCGTTTGCACAGAAGAATTATTGAGAAAAGTCGTCATGGTTTGTAAGGCGTGAATTGCTCTGGAATGACAAAGTGCTACAGCCAAACTGTGGGTATCTGATGATTTGCTGCCTGGTACCGCTAAATAAAATGATGTTACGCAGTTAAAAAGACTGATATAATTTATTGTTGTTCGTACCAGTGGTTTAGATAGACGATTATTATTGCATGAAAGGGTGTGGGATATTTCCTTGAATTGAAAGTATGTGGTCACTATGACTTGCAATGCTATGTCTACACCAATAATACTGTTTCTTTTTTATAATAACGTTTTTATAATAGCTAAGCAGTTTCCAGTATAAAATTTAATAGTTTTTGGCAAATTTTTTGTTTACGACTATATTCCGCTTCTGAAATCAAATTGTAGCTTTTAGGATAAGTATACTATCGCTTGTTATGCTTAAGACCAAGCAGAAATGGTGCGACTGTACTTTTGTTTATCCATGACAAATCAATGCTGCCTCTGAATGCCTTTGCATTTCTGAAATGTGTTTCAAGAAATAGCTACCTGTGCAGCTTTATTCTTCTGATTTATAAGTTACTTTATTGCTCCTTCTTTGTCAGGGCATCCCTGGTTTAAGAGGATATCCTGGACTTCCAGGTACCCCTGGCGTGCAGGTACTGAATCTGAACTTTCTGAAGTTCTGTGCAGAAAGTTCCTTAGCCATCACCTCATTGCCCAGCCAACAGTGTTGCTCAGTGCCACTTGTGTTCTCCCCCAGGGACCCCGTGGTGCAGATGGCTACAAGGGAGAGCAAGGAAACCCCGGTACCCCGGTAGGAAGACTGAAAACTAAATTTATTTATCGTAGTGGGTGTCTGTATATAATATTTACTGGACTATTAAACACTTACATGCACAGACATGCATATAAATGTATTATAATTATTTTAATTCAGTTTAACTCAATTCACGTGGCAGAAGGTCTTACATTTTTTATTTTTTTGAAATATGTTTTCATCAAGACAGTATTCTGGCAATAAATTAACCGATTCATGCAACATTTCAGGGTGAAAGGGGCCTTCCTGGCTTACCTGGATCACCAGGGCTCCATGGTGCAAAGGTAAACTCTGAACTGATATCAGCCTCCATAGTATTTGTGCAAGCATTGCGCAACTAAATTTATTGAGAATTAAACTGTACAGTCTGCTCCATTTTAATGTTCATAAGAAACATTTTCTGATGTGTAACAAGTCCTGTGTCTAGGAAAAAAATTGAATGGTTTTATTTTTAATGGAAAGCTTCTGGAAATTAAAAACTCATTTTTTTTGTCTCAGCTGAGAATAGTTGTGCAAATAGTCCATGATTCTCTTGTTACAGACACGGAAGTGTTGTATAAGCAAAAGTGTATTTTTGACAGAAGGTATTTAAGGATAATGCTGGGGGTTACCCTTAAAGCTGTCGATACTACAAGTACAGAGTGGTTACACTAAGGTGCCAGTGTATACATACTATATGGCCTAGCATTTAATAGTAAAAAGAAGCCAAAGCTTCCACTAGGATAAATCCAAAAAATACTCTAAATGGACTGCTTTCGGTGATTTTCCCGAAAATAACCGAAAATCATTACAGATACACGTTGGGTCATTCGCCGACATCTTAAACTTGTAACACTTTAATCAGGTGCAGTTCAAAACAGTTATGTTCTTAAACTGAACTGTTTGGAATTTTACATTAGGACTCAAATATTAATCAAGGTTCACCACGGATTTCATCACGAGTGCTATTAGCTATTTTACTATCTATTGTACATAACCTTCATATGGGACTGTCCCATTCGCAATGATACCTTGATCATTGCTCTACATAGTTTCCTGGGAAATGGAGTGCTTAAATGAAAGAGCGCTATAAGGGGGCATGAACACAATACTTCGCATGAAGCATGGAGCCTGAAAAGGGCACATGTGCTGCACAAAATAGATTAGCTATGCTTTTTAATAATAGCTAATGAACAGAGGAAACTGTTTAATGAACAATAGATGTCGAGTTCCCCGAAATAATAAAATACAGAAATTACTGGGATAAATTTGTCAAAGGGCCAAAAATAAGCGGTGTCAGGGAACAGCGCCACAAGACGTAACGATAATAGAGGTTTTGCTGCGTTTGGTACTAAGCCGTGTAAAGTGCACATGCTTTTACTCTCTCATCCGGCGTTCTGTTTCACAGTGATCCATGTTAAGGTCGAAGTGCAAAAGTTCAGTGGACGTCATCTGCGTTGTGTCTTGCTGCAAGGTATTTGCCTTATGGCTTTGTGGATTAGCTAAAATCGTATGTGCTGCACATCCTTTTAGGGTTCTAGCGGTCCTGAAGGGCTACCTGGGATACCTGGACAGGATGGGAAGATGGTGCGTATGCCTTGTTGTTGTAGTCTGTTGAGCAGTTTATCTTTGAAAAGAGGTTGAATCAGGATTTATAGGTTTTGGTGTTGAATTAGCAAAACTGCAGCAACTTTTCATAACAGTACATAACGCCAGCTTTATTTATTGTTACCTTTTAACAAGCTTTTTCCCAATGCAATATTAAGTCAATTACAATTATTTATACATTTATACACAAGCACTCCCATTGGGTTGGCAGTTATGGTTAAGCACCTCGATCACGGCAGGCCCTGAAACCTTCAGAGGTGAAAGGCGATGGCCGTAACCACTGCACTACCTTGCTGTGACCACAGTGACCACAGTCCTGCATGTAGACTATAAAATGTACTCCATTTTACCCTGGACATGTCCATCATTAAATTTAAGGGATGCGCCATTTGATAGCAACACTATTAGAAATTCATGAATCTTGTTTTGTTGTTTCAGGGTGAAAAGGGCAACATAGGACCAGTCGGACCACCTGGCCTTCCAGGAGCTCCTGTGTGTACAGATGCCGTTGAATTCCTGGGACTTCCATCGTAACAACAATTGAAACCCACTTACTACTACTTTGTTTTGTTTTCCACTCAGGGACGGCCTGGTCTCAACGGGAAAGAAGGGATGCCAGGAAGAGACGGTCAGAAGGTCTGTACCGAGCCAGATTGATCCGTTAAAAACCAGGAGTTATGGCAGAGGACAGTTCAGTCTAAGTGCTGATGATAGCATTGGCTTTGATAACAAAGAAAAAGGCCCAAACCAACAAAAAGAAAATGCCACTGTAGCAGGATATTCTTTCCTGTGTTTGCAACCATTGCTGTATTTCTTCAGCCTGGTCATACGGTGATCTCTAAGTAGGTTACCACCATTGTTTCCTTCTTGTTCCCTGGCTACAATATCTGTTTCAGGACCTTCCTTGACAGCTGGTTCTCATTACACACAATCCTGTTCATCGCCATTCTGGTGGTTGCCTACATTATAAATCCTAGATTATACGCTCAGGTTTGTATCTCTGAAACATATATTACTCTCTTGATGTCCACATTTGTTTCTTTTCTCAGAGCTGAGAAAGTTTGGAGCTTAGGCAGGGAAAAAGCGCTCCTGTGCCTTTTCCCAACCTCTCTGGTCGGCCAGTTGTTCTTAATCATTTTTCTGGCAGCCTGCTGTGTATGGAGTGTGGCTCCACGGTTTCATTCCCTTGGCTTTGTAATGAGGAAGACTTAAGCTGGTTATGCTTTGACTGAGTATGTGGCGATGCTGTGTATGAACCCCATGTAATTGGTAGGGGTACAGATTCTTCTTATAGGCTCACGCTGGACTGAGCTGAAGGCCATATGTGCCCAGCTTCCATCCTTCCTAAAAACTCCTACGTCCTAGAGCCCATTAAGCCCGAACTGAAGTGGCTTTTTTCCTGACATGGATATCCTTGGCAGTCCTTCGAGACAAACAACATTAATCACCATAAAATGCTTAAAACCCCAAATGCGGTATCCCTAACACTCTCTAATGATATACTATGGCATTTCCTGCCTTCAAAAAAACTGACGTGCAAATCTGCTTTTGTAGCCACACTAACTGTCCCGAAAAACCCTTTCAGGGAGAAGCTGGAAATCCTGGCATCCCTGGAGCTGATGGACGAGAGGGGCACCCTGTAAGTCATAATTCCTTGTTTGATTGTTTTAAAAGTGTTGCATTCATTTCCCTTGTTAAATCTGCGAGGAATCCAAATCTCAGCAAACTGATATGAGATAGACTGGGAATATTTTACTGTATGGAATTCGATGCGACTAAAGTCATGTCGGCAGCATGAAATCTCAGCGTTTCCTTATGTAACTGTGCGAACCTGTCAAAATCTTTTCCAAAATTCAGCATTAATTAAGCATTAACTGTTTGGCAACCTATACTGAACCTTGGAAGTACAGGGGGCAGAACACTGCAGGCTGATAAAAATCAGTATTTATTTATTTATTTATTTATTTATTTATTTAATATATTTAATATATTTATGTCTATATAGTAAATATATATACGTGTGTATTTTTTTTGGTATATATTTTTCTGAAATTAGGGTTAACAAACACTGAAATCATCCCTACCTTTGCAATACTTTGATCTCTGTCACGATCACTGAGCGAGCTTTTGTTCGCCGCAAGGCTCTGCGCTCTTAGACGCCGAATCTGAAGTTCTTTTGCAACATGTTTCTGAGTTCCCTCGTAATCTCCTAAGAAAAGAAAGCCCAGGATTTGCCAAACATCTGCACCCGTTTATCAGGAAACAGGGAGCGAGCCATGTTTTCTCCAGGTATTTTCTCTGTGGATGCTCTTCAAATCATAAATGTGTTTGTTTACTCAACTGTTGCTTAACAAACAAATGGTTTTCCTATTTAAATTTCCATCTCTGCACTAATAAGGTTTTTAAAAATTTTGTTCCCTTTTCCCATTGTCCGTATCAAACTAAAAAAAAACACAGTTTCATTGAATTATTAGGATTATTAGTTCCTGAGGGACATTGGATCAATAGTACAACAGAATGACGGAAAATAACAATTTATTTTCAATGGTAAAGTTATTAGAGATATTATTAATAGTGTCACAGTCAACTAAATTCTGCCCTTAAATCTGATAATTATTAACTATTCTTTAGCTGAAACTTTTGTTCAGGGCAACTTACAGTATATTTATTTGTATTTATTCATACATAAATTACACTTATGAACCTGGATAGCTTTTACTGGATCAGTTGAGGATGAATGCCTTGCTCAAAAGAATTGAAAAGAGCAGGAGAGGGAATTCAAGCCCAGGTCCTTGGATGGGAAGGAAGCGCCTCTTATCACTATGCTATTTTTCAAAATCAGTCTAATGTGAAAGATATATTCAGTCTGAAAAATTACATCACCATAATGTGATAGACCATACAAATGAGGGCTGACTGTAATTTTCTATTATCTAATACCAAACATAGTGCAATGGGTGTCATTGTGCAACAGAGCAGAGATAAAGTCCACCCCCATCAGCCCTTCATTGTCGTGTCCTCCAGCGGACATACCGTATGTTTTCAAGTTTATCTCTCCAACTGTACATGCTACAGGCCCAAGTCATGAAACACCTCATGGATGACACGTTTTAAATAACCATTTTGAGGAAGAGGCCTGGACAGCTTCCTGGAAATCCAAGCCATATAACCAAAAGCCTGTAGCATAGGCTGCATTTGTTCCTGGAACTATGACTCCAGAGGAACCTAGTATATGGGAAAAAGTAGTTTTCAGAGCTCTGCCCCTCAAGCAATGGCACTAATGTGTAATTGATTTGGTAATTTTACTTTTTTATTTCACAAACTACAGCGAGCACCACATGCTGTGCTAATGTGCCATCCTATGTCTGTCTCACAGTTTTCTTCTGTCTGGAAACTATTCCAATAATACATCAGCTGTATTTAATGGGGAGATTAGGACAACATGATGCCTCACCTCATTCTCTGCGCATGGAATCGAAGCACATGGACGGGTTTTGTAGTTAGCAGGATCTGATGCGTCTACAAAGCAGATCCTTGTTCGCAAGCTCCCTTTCAAAACCAGAAAAAGGCTTTGACTGGTTGCCAGATAAATTTTTTTGCGTAGACGTGGTTTACTTTTAAGATTGACGTGCTGCTGTTCAGTGAAGATGTATTAATTTAAATAGCATTTAAAAAACAATACTCAGGCTTTCAGTCTGGTCTTTATGACATCTTCTTCCCAGCTCTTGTAGATGGCACTTAAACAATATGACTTTCTGCAAATGAATAATGAATACAAAATTTCCCTATTAATCTGGGCATTTAAGCCCCCGCTGAGGCCCCCGTGACGCTGGATGAACAAGCAGTTCAGGCTCCGGATACGAGCTCTTGGTATAAGCAAAATTCAGGGCAGTAATTCAATGCAGTAAGAAGAGCCGGTAATTCGAAAAAGATGCTACAGCTGAAATCTGACCATGCCAGGGTCTTGTCTGAAAAGAAAGGAGAAATAAAGAAAGCAGTGGATTGGGAATAGAGGTTTTGGAGACAAAGATGATAATGTTGCTCTGTTTCACGTTGTTTACTGGTGCTCCCCAGAGAGAGGGACACACTGTGCCCAGGGTGGGAGATGCAAGTTTCTCTTGGTCACGTTGCGTTGTAGGCGTCTGTTCCTAGCTACCACCTGCTTTTAGCAGGGCGATGGATCTTTATCGCTGCTACTTACTGTGTTCTCATTTCGAGGCAGACTGCTCCAGTTAAAACAGGAAAAAAAACATCTGGCTTTTGGCTCTGCTGCTATGGGTCTGGCGTGAACAGGCCGTGGGCGTCCAAGCTGCTACGTCAGTTGACGTCATTTACAGTTTCGTATCTCTGGCAATGGCGTTTTCAGTTGCTATCGCTATTTTGCCTGTTGGGTCTATAACCAGCGGGCAGAAAAGAGAAAAAAAGATTTTTTTTTTTTTTTTTTTGTGAATGTGCAAAATTTAAAAAAAAATCCACAGTGATCCCCTAAAGTTGACTATGATGTTGTCCTTCATTTTAGATTTTTAGCTGCAGTTTATTTCTAAAGCACCTACAAAGTTTACACAGTTTAGGTCATTTTTACTGGAGCAGTTTGGGATAAGTATTTTCACCAATGGTACTACAGTAGGAGGTTGGAATAAAATATAGGACCTTCAAGTAAAAAGGTTGCTCTCCTCGTTTTTACCATCCAAGTTTTATGAATATTTATTTAAATAGCCTATATTTATAGACCAGTCAGACATCAGACATATTTTCCCATGGTTGCTTGTGGGTGAAAGTATATTTTTTCACTCCATGACTGTCTAGCCAAGACTTACTCAGAGAAGTACAGAGTATGCATGACAGGTGTACCAAAATAAAATGAAAAGTAGTGAAGGCTGATGCTCCTGCATATGCATAGATGAATTTATTTTTCACTAGCAGTCAAGGTGCAACTCTTACCGTTCACTTAGCTTGCTTCCCTTGGAGATCAGGTGCAGCTGCCGTTGAAGTTAGTAGCACTTTTATTACCAGCAGTTCAGCACTTGAATCTTGAGCGTGACTACATGGCTACAAAAAAACTAGAATGTAAAGTTGTATGAGTGGAGAAGGGAGTTGGGACATCTACATCCACAGACTGTGTCAGAGAGGTGAATACTGAGCTTCCCCATCACTTTTGTCATCCAGATTCCAACAAAAGTATTATCATTTTCAACTGCATAATGAATATAAAAATATAAAAAGAGAGATCCTTCAGTTCCTAAAGCAGCCAAGAACCGTTCAAAGGACTGAGAGGTTGGAGTCCTCATTCCTGCTGTAGTACCATTGGGCAAAGTATTTACTCTGATAATTGCCCAGCTATATAAATCATTGTACATATCTTAACATTGCAGATTGCTTTGGAAAAAGCCAAACAAATAAAGGATTCTTTGACTTACATATATGACTTACTATATGGCCAAAAGTGTGTGGATACCTGAGCATCGCCCTCATATGTGCTTGCCTTGCCTTGCCTGGCTTGAACCTCCCATTCTAAATTCATGGGCATTTGCTGCTATACCAGCCTACAGTCTTCTGGGAAGGCTTTCCACAAGATTTTGGGAATTTGTGCCCATTTGGCCACAGTTGAACCACTGAGGTTGGGCACCGATGTCAAGCAAGAAGGCCTGGCTTGCGGTTGGCGTTCCAGGTCATCCCTAAGGAGTTCAGTGGGGTTGAGGTCAGGGCTCTGTGTGGGCTGTTCAAGTTCTTCCACACTAGTTTTGGCAAACCATGTGTTTATGGAGCTCACTTTGTGCATCGGGGGGGGGGGTTGGGGCACAGTCATGCTGGAGCAGGAAAGGAGCTTCTTCCCCAAACTGTGGCCACAAAGCTGGAAGCACACAATTGTCTAGAAAGTGTTTGTATGCTACGATTTATTACTTATCAATCTTGAAACTAGATATTGCTACAACTATAGCTGTCTAAACGTCTGAAATTTTCTCCGCTAGTACACAGTTTCCTTTGGCAGTTGGGAGTTCCCAAAAACACACAGATCAGCATTACATGAGGGGCACAACTGCTTCATAAGCACCAAGTTAGTAAACTTGCTCAGTTGGGGGCTCAGGACACAAAAATTAGAAAAAAACTTCATCCATGTTCTGCAACATCTTATGTTGCTAAATTAGAACCGATTATTTGAAGATATGAGCCTATGTACATAACATTTACATTAAGTCATTTTAAGAGTAGTTCATATTTTGAAATATAAATCTCTAAATTCGGAATTTTTTGCTTAAATCGGTAGAGATATTGAATGCATTTTAACATGGAAACCCACATTGCATTGGGAGCACTTAGCAGCATTTGAAAGTAACACATTTTCTCAAATTTCATGCAGCTATAAAATAATTTACAACTAACTGTAACTTTCACAGAAAAACAGATGTTTCGTGGCAATAAATTACCAAATTTTTCATCTGCTCAGGGTTTCGTTGACTATTTTTGTAGTGCTGAGTAAGCCTGAATGTATAAACAGTACACACATAAATTCAAAACCTGGTACTTACTGCTGAGTCCCTGCTTTCCTAAGGGGCGGGGGTCTTCACAAGTGATTGCCTCCATTTTATTGATCAGTTCATGGAACACCCTGAGCAGTTCAACCAAATTCCATCGTGTCTTAACTCCTACACGTCTTCTAAAATGGTATTTAAGTGGTCTTCCAGCTCTCAGGTCTACAAGTATATCTGAAGAAAAGAAAATAGCAGCCTCGTTTCATACGCACGTTGGATTTTTTCAAAGTCCAAACACAACATTTTTTGGCTGCTAAGTGGCTTTTTTGTGAGTTAATGAACCTCAGTGCACAAAACCTCACTTAGTGTGAGAAGCACCACTAAGGCAAATTTTAAGCAGATGGCATGAAAAACAAAGCCATACATAAGGAACAAACAAACAGACAGATGGATGAACAGAGGTTTAGCTCTGCAGGGTTGCAGAATAAAAATGAGATGTTTTCAGAAGCTTTTTATTCATGTACTTTTCCTGTTTGATGTTTGAATGTTCTTTATGTCTTTTGTTTTGCAATATTTAAATGGTCATCTTTATTGTTTTTTAACGGAAGCAGAAATTTTCCATTCTTTGCAGACTGTACAAACCAAGGTTCAGAGCAAAAAATTTTTTAACCCCACAACTTAATAGCTCATAAGGTAACAATGCTGAAATAGAATATTATTAGCAGGGACTGCCAACTGGTTGGCTGTGAACAATAGGTTACAGCCTCTTACTTTGCTGATGCCAATTTTGCATCTTCTGAATCAAACATCTCAACTACAGAAGCAGCTTGCACAGTGTTATACACCAGCATGGGCATCCACTCGGCCTAGGACCATCGCGCTTTGTTCACATTTTCCTCGTATTTTTTGCTTTCTTTCTTCGGCCACCAGATGTTTAACTGAACAATACGCTAGCATATCGCTATGTTGACTGCCTGTTTGCGCTCCTTTATCGTCACTGTGTCACCACACATGCTCGGATGTTCAGCGTTGCATCACTTTGTTCAGAAAGGCACGAAATAAAAATGAGCCGTGTCAAAACAGTGAAGATCCATAAATTAAAACAGAGAACAACTCTCAGCCCTCTAATTCAACCAACTGGCACCGGATACACGTAAAAAAAAAATGTATTCGGATGTAGAAGTTTTATTTTCTTCTTGGCAGAGCTAATATCATATAAGATGTTGAACAACGGTGTGTAAATCCAGATCACTGTGCTATCCTGTGCAACCGCTCTCTGCATTTGGACGTATATGCACTGGATTTAAAAACATCCTGTGAAAGACATTAAACTTTGTTTCTGATGAAGCTACCAGAGATGCAATTCATGTGTGATTAATACAGACGTCCAACAGACAAAAAAAACATCTCCAGACTCAAGGATGCTTGTGTCATCAGAGATGAAAGCTAACCAGCGCTTCCGTTTTTTTATAACAAGAGGATGAGCACCCATATGTAATATTGTTCTGCACTTTCATGGCTTTTCATGTGCAAAGTTGCACATCCTTTCCTTTGGCAGCTCTGCTGGAACTGCACGCCTTTGCATGTTTCACAATCGTACATCTACAGATCTTTTGCATTGCACTGCATCCCTTCGGCAATGTCAGGCATACTTTGAACCTGCAGCCCAGGGCCACACACACAACAAGGCTCCCCAGTGCATTGCGTAAGACTGCAGCAAAGAGGCAAGGTGACTGTAAAACCATACCACTGGCACTCGTCTACACACGCTCATTCTCTCTCTCTCTCTCTCTCTTTTTCCAGGGTATGCCTGGTTTGTCAGGAAGTGAAGGCCAAAGGGGACCCAAGGTGAAGTCCTGTTTTTCCAGTATAACTTAATGGTAGCCTCCAAGAATAGGCCTTTTTTTCCCCTTTTATTTATTTATTTATTTATTTATTATTTATTTCTTTCCACATTAAGCCGGCAGCAAAATTCTCCTCACTGACTTTGCCCTTATGGCCAACCTTATAAAAAAGGATCCACTTAAAATCGGTAGAACAACATCTAGATCACAAAAGAAGATGGATTCATATAATAGAACCCAATAGTTACATGATTGATTCCAGCGTTCCTGTGTTGGATTCCAGTGTTTGATGTGTGAAACACTGAGTGTGGGGCATTGTAGGCACAGCGAATCCATTTTCATTGATACCAGAGACATGGCAGGAGCATTCAGTAATAAAATCTGAGTGACAATTCTTGAGAGTGATGAGTCTTACGAAGTCTGCAAGCACCACAACCATCTGATAGACATCTGTTTTAGCTTTGTTCTGCTGTCCAGTTGCACAACGGATTCTCTTGGCCACAAAACAAGCAACTTGGGTTGTGCAGATGAATTTGGCCTCCTCTTGAAATGGATTTGTTTCATATTGGTGGATTTCAGTAGAGAAACTGTTACGGTGCACATTTGGTAACTGTGGTATGATTCTTGTTAAAGGGGGACACAGGACTGCCAGGAGAAAAAGGAGCCAAAGGGTTGCCGGGAACCCCTGTGAGTTTGTTTGTAGTCGTGAGGAAGGCTGAACTATGTGGATACTGGCAACCATGCAAAGTAGTAGAGTAGCAGCAAAGACCTCATGGTAATGGGTTTCAGTCCCACACGAGACTGTAGTGCCTTTCTTCAGTGGTTCCCAAATGTCTTCTTGTGTCCTCCAGCCATTGCAGAAATTTGTTCCATCCTACAGAAGAACTTTTTGCACTCGCTGAGGGTTTAATAATTGCTTCACGAGCTGAATCAGCTCTACTGGTGATGGAACCAAACAAGGACAGGGGATGGCTGGAAGACCCCAAGGATAGATTTTGGGAACAACTGTCTTACATTACAAGGATGCTTCTCCAGGGAAGCTTCAGTCGTAAAAGATTTCAAAGAATAGAAACCAAACACATTTTGAAAAGAAACCAAACACATTTTAAAGAGACAAGTTCCCAGGAACTGTATATTTATAACATCAATTTAACCATAACGGCGATTGAGGGATTCTTCTTTTTTTTTTTGTTAACTTTTTAAGGGTGAGATGGGTTTGCCTGGCTTGCCCGGTTCTCCTGGAAAACCTGGACTGAAGGTCTTCTTCGTCTTCTTCTTCTGCCTTCTTGTGTCTATATACTTTAATTTGTATAATTTGCCTCGACTGAAAACATTCGCTGTTCACTGTTAGCCTCTTTCAGTATAACTACAAACAGCAGAACTGGGCCAAGTGTTTTCATATACATGCAATTGAACTTCTCATCTGTGTGTTGAAATTTTATTTAGTTCTGTTTAGGATGCCTGCGTGCTGTAATAAGTGCACCTACTGCTCTCTCGTGCTACTTTGCTGCTAGTAAGACTAAATATTTAAAAGAAAACACAATATTTTGTGGTTGCTTTTTAATGATATGGGTAACTTGAAAGAACCTACATTAAGTAGACGCAATCATTCAACAATGAAGTCAACTTTCAGGGGTGGGGGCTTGGGAACATAATGTGGAACAGTACAGGAAGTAAAATTTGTAAAATTCAGCATGATCTCTATCATATGTGCCTGTCTACTTAACATGGTCCCACCATCAAGAAATCTTTTCTTCTTCTCATACTTTGGCAATAAAGGGAAGTAAGGGTGAAGGCGGACAACCGGGGCACCCAGGAAACCCAGGGATGGAGGTGAAGTAACCGTCTGATACAGCTTTTTTGCTTTATAATCTTAGTTTAATTCCACAGTTTCATGGAGACTAACTTTAGAGGTTCTGCTTTTTCATTTCGTCTATAGCAGGAACACTCATATTATATTACACATGAAAGGCGAATGTTTTGCTGAAACTCTAAGAAGTTATTGATCAGTCTGAGCAAACTGATAGCTGTGGAATGGGATTAACTGCTTCAACTCTTCCAAAGGGGAAATCAGGTGACCCAGGAATGCCAGGCCAGCCGGGACACTCGGGCCTACCAGGGATGAAAGGACAGAAGGTACTCACCACTAGATGCTTCACTTTTCCTACTACTCATCCATACATAGAAAAAGAATGCATAGAAAAAAACAAAGTAAAGTGAAGGAAAAGATTAAATCAACGATTATTCTTAAAATAAATGCTCAGATTATGAATGAGTACATTCCTCATCAATTGGAAATGAATACTTGATACAGCAACTTGTTGAAAATGGTCAAGCTGAAGAACCTTTTGCACATGAACATCCTTTTGTAATGTTACTTTATAGCTTTTTCTTTTTTTGAGTGAAATCAAAGCATGATTCTTTAAAGCTAGGGGATCAAAATATGTCAAATTCTATTCTATCCAAATACCCCATTCACGAAATTAAATACATAAACATGTACCGTAGCCAATGGCTAGTGTGTGTGTGTGTGTGTGTGTGTTTGTGTGAGTGACAGAGAGAGTGCTATTTACACTGTAGTTTGCATCTTGAAATACTCAAATTATACTAAATAGGAAGTCTATGGTCACATATCTGTTTGTTATCAAGGTCTTTTTTGCTAGCAATACAGAACATGTGCTTTTGAACTATGTTTTATATCTTTTAACCAAAAATATTTGCAGAAAGTTCTTTTTTTCTACTTTAAAAAACTATGTAATTCAGATGTAATGTGTTCTAAATAGCAATTAAAATGTCAAAATCCCCATCCTAGATATTCAATGGTACTTCTGTGAGGCCAGGACGCATCTGACTGGCACAGTTTTTTTAAACATCTCTGTAGGGAACTCTTCAAAGTGTTCATCCTCATATTGCATAAACCGAGCGGCAGAATAAGGAGTGATGATAAAGGATGATAACATTCTGGTCTACTGACTGCCTGCAAAGTTTTCATAAATGTTGTGCCAACCAGAGAAGCGTGAAGGTCCAGACTTAATGTAGAGTGGACTTCAAACCAGCATTTGTTAGCACTTGAAATAAAGGCAATAACAACAAAGCCTGACAGTGACCACAATGCATGACCCAACTCAAATTAGCATCCCTGAATATCAATTCTTTAACATGGCCTGCCAAAATGCATTATGAAATTTAACTTCGAAATCTATTGTGAGTATTCATCGAACGTTTGCAGCGACACATAATTCTCACAAACCATGCTATTCATCGCTCAAAACCTCAGTTATTCATCACGATATGGCCTGTCAGCTTTGGGGTTTCACGGTAATCTGAACTCAGTGGAAGCTCAGTGCGGTTTTCCTTAAGACTGGGGTTTTAGAAAGCTTAACTGTCACCTAGTAGTCTCACTACCATGCTGCAGTTCCTAGGAACATTAGTCAAGAAGGAGCCAAGTATAACCAAGCAAAGTCAATCTTTGTGATGTGGTTTAGTCATGCGAATGTAGCAGCAGGAGAAACAGCCCATGTGGTGGCAAAGAATTCGGATTTGGTGGGAAGTGGAGAACATGGGCAACGTGGACCAAAAAAAATGAACCGGAGTAATTAACTTTCCGCCTCCAACAAGCTGCGTTCCCTGAGGCAATAAGGAAAGAAAAAGTATCGCTAAAATTATATATCAGCTCATGAGAAAATATAAACAGCCTCTGGTAAAAAGTAAACACAAAGCGGTTGTTTGAATTCAACCATAATCTTTGCTTTTAAGTATGTGTGTCTGGCGGAAGTCTTTATCGTGTGCAATTCCCACAAAAAAAAAAGGTAGCGCTCGACAAAAGGCCGACTACTGAAGTGCAGCAAAAATCTTTCAACTTTCGGAATCGCTGATGCTGCTGAGCATTCTGGCGGCAGGAGGGAAGATAAAGAAATTGCGGCAGTCATGGAGCACAAATAAAATTAAACCCGGTCATCGACGCGGTGGCGTGCGTATTAATATCAAATTAAGTATAAAATTTTGAGTTTTTGCAGTGAATGAAATATATTGCAACATACAGTATAGCTCACAACATCTATAACGGTAGGAAACAAGCATGCGGGGCAATCTGCAGTGTAACTTGGTGCACTATGGGTAGTTAAATGTAGCTATGAGGGAATAACTGTCGTGAACTGCAGGGAGAGCAGCTCAGCCAGAAAATCTAATTTTCTAGGGGCTGGAAAGAGTATTAGGAGTTTATGACTATTGCTGGCACCTAAGAAAAGCTCGTGGGAGTCCAGACAGCCAGAGGTAGAAGTGCCAGTACTGTGTACTGGTGAGTACTGGGCCACTTCAAGCAATGGCTGTAGACAAGGTGCTCAAGTAAAGTTCCTCAGATATATAAATGGGCAAACTCTTACAAGCCACTTTTGATAAACACATTAGCTAAATCTATAAAAATAATGAAGATGATCCTATATCTCTGAATCAAATTCTACCCCCTCAAATGTCCACAATAAACCAATCTCATTTACTGTACATTCTGATCATGTGATAATAAGCTTTATCCATCTGATGAATAACTTGGCATATCTAACTGGGATTTTTTTAAACAACGTACACTTGAGGTACTTTGTTGTAGTCCAAAAATGAGAAAAGCCTGTAGATACATTGAACAAAAGTGAAAGAACAGCTTATTTCCCTGAACAGTTCCAGGAGTTTGATTCCTACGTTGAATCATCAGCAAAGGTTGGTACTCTGAATGTTTGAGATGAGGGAGAGGGACATGTTTGAGCAAGACCTTAACTTGTCTTTCAGTGGCAGTGACTGGTTTCTATGCGTGCTAAAGACATCCCTGCCTGCACTTCTCAGTACTCAGGAACAAAATTCAAAGCTCAGAGTCTTCAGTAGTCAAGCACACCTTAGGATTTTCCTTGGGATATGAGCGTTGCACTGTAAACATGACAACAACCCCGGAACCTTGATACATAAATTCTGGAAATGTAAGTGGGTGCAAGCATAAAGGAAGCAAGTTTATTCAATTGTTCAAATCGATTTATTTTGCATTACTGAAAACAGGGCAAATTGTGAGCAATTTTATTTTTAATAAAGATATGGAGGTGATTATACTTCCATATTTGATAGGAAAATATATCCTACTGCTACGGTCTACACTCCATGCTGTTTCTCTGTCAGTATCTGTAACCCAAAAAAGTAAATGTGGACTTGGGGTTTCTAAAAAATTCATGTGATATTTAGATGATAAGATTTCCTACCCTAGTTTTTTTAGTGCAATGAACACAATTTAAAATACCTAATATGGACATCCGAAAATGGTCATTAAAACTGCGATGGTAATTTTTTTTTTTTTTTATTTCTTTCCAGGGAGAGCTTGGTAGTCAAGGTGAAAGGGGAAGAGAGGTATTTGCTTCTTTTAATTCAGTTCTTTCCTGGTGGAAACATATTTTTATATCTCACCTCATCGTTCCATGCAAACCATGCAGTGCTTGTAAATATTAATGAATTTATTAATTTTCAAAAAAAAAAAAAAACTCAGTGAGAGGCTTTCTGTTCAAGTGCATTAATGTCTTCATCTGGTGTGTGAACTGCTGCCTGCAATGTGAAAATCATGTATATTTAGGACAGCACCCGAAGTTGTAACCGTCTTTCCCTCAATCTGAAATTTAGCCACAGATGCATAAAATCTATTTTGGGATCTGAGAAAATTATGAAGAAAGTAGAGGCAAACACTGGGCATTACTTGGGAAATGTACAGAACATCTTGGTAGCAATAATGGTGTGGAAAGACATCTCAACCGCTCGACTCTAACAGGATGAAGCCATCGGTTGACTGCAGCTGTGGGAGGAATCCCACTGACAACCCCTCCAGCGGAAAAAAGTCATTTACACCACATTACAGTAGTTATTTCCCCACTGTTGGAATAAACAGCTATATGTTGCTTGGTAGCTGGGAATATTCCACCTGATCCGTTTTTGCAGCAGCAGAGGTGCAGTAACAAAGTCCGGAGACACAGCATTACGTGTAAGGGGTGCTTTACAACCAGGAGAACTTTTCTCTGGTTTTCATATTTATCAGTGCCAAACAATGAGGCTTCCCACAGCACATAGAATAAAAATTTGTGTGCTTTGAAGCCCTAATCTGAAACTGACACTATAAAGAGCAACAATAAAGTGAACCATACAGGCACATTTATTTCTTCTTTCTCTTCTGTCAGGTACATGAAACAGTTCTAAATGATCGGTTATTTAGGTGTGTAATTTTATTTTCGGTGGAATTACGGAAGAAAGATATTTGGTTTTTTTTGTATTTTGTCTACAATGATCCCATTATTCTAAGAGATGAAATAAGAGTTTAATAGAACTGCAGAACTGCTCACGTTATAGAATCGGGGACAGATCGGAAAACATGATCACGGATCCTACTTTTTCCATTCGAAAGAAACCGTTCCACGTATAATCGGAATAGAGGTTTTCTGCTTCCTTCCAAAAAGTGGTTGCTTTAATTTGCTAAAATTAGAGTCATGTTCAACAGCTTCCCAATTCAAAGCAATGGAAAATAGGAGAAACCATATTTTGAGGGGAGAAGTAAAGAACAGTATTAAATTAAAAAAGACAGTTTTACCACAATATTGCTGTAACCTTTTTCTTTCAAAGGGGAAGTGTCAACTGCATTCCCCAGAAGTATTTTCACAGAAACACTTCAACCACACAATGTGTTTTCTCAAAAGAGCTCTAACTGTTCTACATCCTATTGACAGGGCACGAAAGGTGAAAAGGGAGATCCTGGAAGACCAGGGAGTCACGTGAGCAGCTACTCCACCCGTTAGCATTTACATCTAAATGTGGGGATCTGCAACACCACCCAAAACATGTTTTTGTTATTCTAATCTACAGGGGGCTTCCGGTGTGCCCGGGAGAAAAGGAGAGGTATGACTGTCAGTAAAAAAAAACCAAAGCAAAGTCTGTGATTCAGCCAAAAATTAAATTTTTCTAGTAAAAACTTATTGAACATTCTTTTGATATCCAGTGCTTAATACCTGTCAAAGTGTAGTTGCTATTTTTTTTTACCATGAAACTATTTAAAAAAAAAAAAAAACCTTTATAGTTTGTATAGTTCTTCTTTGTAAGGGAAGCGTGTAAAAAAGAGACACGAAATAACATTTGAATTTAGCAGTGTGTGTGTGTCTGTTCTGATGAAATTAGAATATAATAATGAAGTTACTGTATGTATGACTTTTTACAATAAATCTGGCCATGTGTGGATCCTAGAAAGGGACACCAGGAGATTCAGGATTGAGAGGGCAGATGGGCCACCAAGGACAGCCTGGGCAACCAGGCCCGGTGGGTCCGTCTGGGCCTCGGGGGCTGAGTGGAGAGGTGGGCCCGGCTGGACCACCTGGACCCGAAGGGAGACCTGTAAGTACCCAAAATATATCGTCATAGTAACAACTTATGGTTGAGCCTCCACTGAAATGCACAAACTTGTTTCAATGGCATCTCTCTGTTACAAGCTGACTATACTGATTCAGGATCTCAGTTCGAGCCAACTCATGAAAGTGAAACAAATTTCAAAGCTTTGTGTCTCTTGAATGAAATATATTTGTTTAATTTAATAAAACATAGTGCAATAGGGGGCAAGCGTGTTGCTTTCCACATGCAAAATAGCAGTTCCATTTATGAAATCTGATGGTCAAATGGTCTGAAGGCAAAAGGTTTGCCTGAACTCATCCTTCTGTACGCAGGGACTAGAGATGTCAGAACAGCACATCCGGCAGATCTGCAGGGACGTTCTCCACAGTACGTGTCACTTCCCGTGTTGGTCGTGTCCAGCACAGAGACTGAGGACGACACTGACTACCGCCATACCTGTCTTTTTCCCACGCAGCTGAGATCCCCTCACTTATGCACAATATCCAGCCCAGACACTGTGACTCCTGTCACACCCGACCAGGAATCCCAGGACCCCCAGGCCCAGTCGGCCCCCAGGGGTCCAGGGGCTTTCCAGGGATACCTGGCTCAAGCGGGCTGCAGGGAAGCCCTGGCCTACCTGGGCACCCCGGTATCCCTGGCCTGAAAGGTACTCTGTCAGTTTCACTGTTTGGACCACTGAACAGTTATAATTGTGGGCCGAAATCTGCCTTAGTTGGCAATGCACAATTTTTCCTTCTATGATTCTGAATATTTGCTGACTGCACAATTTTCTAGAGTCATTACCCATAATGTCAAAACAGAAACAATAGTTAATACTAGGGATAAAAAACTCATACCAAAATTTAATAAGTGGCTACAAAGCCTTGGGTTGGCATGGTGTTGTTGAACAAGGATGGGCAACTCCATGTTATAAGCACCACAGCGCAGGCCACGTCTATTTTAATGCTTGTAATGTAAATAGGCCTTATTGGCATGCTAATATCATTTTTTTTATTTTTGGTACCCGCAGGAGATCAAGGTGAAAAAGGGGAGACGGGAAGCCCGGGAAGAACAGTGATAGGGGACCGGGGGCCACCGGGACCACCAGGTAAAACACTGGGAAGATGAATTAAGGTATTCGATTGTGTGGGCAGTCTGTGCAGGTTTTCGATCTACCTGACCACCGAGTACTGGATTATAGAGCTCCGATTTCCCCTACTTTCACCTTGTCTGTTCTGAAGTGGTGAGCTGCTAGAGATACCGAATGCCTAAAAATACGGCAGCCCCCTAGGACCTGGAATGAACACCTGTAGGTTTCTCAGTGTGTTTATACTCTTTGAAAAGCCCACATCACTTTTGAGACTCACAACAGCCGCACACAGGAACATCATGCCACAAATTCGGCACTGATATTTGGTGGCCATGACTTCTGTAATTTCTTGCAATGTACCCTGTGCAAACATTTGTGTTCTAACCAAAACTCTGAAGAAAACCCACAGTCCAGTCTCAGTGAAATGCACATACCTGTTTCTTTTGGATTGCCTGAACCACCATACTAACAGTATCATTATGGCTGTGATTATTAAGATTTTGGGCATTATTATAATTTTTATGTATTTTTTGAAGGTTCAGAGTGCCTAAGCTGGTACCAGTAAAGCAAATTGTACAAGAGAACTGCTGAAAAAGAACAAGAAAAGAAGTTAACCTATAATATTAATGATCCGCTCCAAAGCATTTACAGTTCAATTCTTGGGTGTTATGGATTCATGCTCGATCCCTCAAAACCATGCCATGTTTGTTTGCTTTGGAAGGTCCTATGGGCCCACCAGGAACCAGCAAGCCAGGCTACCCGGGCAAGCCAGGTCCACCAGGCCAGAACGGGGATGAGGGCAAAAGAGGCAGCCCCGGGGTCCCCGGGCAGCCTGGCGTGTGCCACCCGTCTCTATGCTACGGTGCCATGGTGCGGAGGGACCCCTTCAGGAAAGGACCAAACTATTAAATAAGGCAGCCTGGTTGGAGGATACAGCCATGCCAGTTTGGACCTGGTGTGAAAGTGTGAAATCAAACAAACCAGAAAATAAGGAAATCTGTCCAATCTCAGGAAGATCACTTTGTAACAGTATAGCACCCCTTACCGGGAACAGGAAGTACCTCTTGCTGTGTATTTAAAAAATAAATCATCCTTGGGCATGAAATTGCCAATAGGAGTAATCTTGGAAGTTGTCAATCGCTTACTTTCGCCACTTCCTGTGTATTCCTTTCTGAAGGGCTTAAGGCTAAAAGCAACAGGAGCTGGAGGCACTTGGAATTCGGAGGAGTTGGACACGCGTTCCAACTCCGGTAATAAATTAGTGACTGAAACTGGGGCTATCCAGCAACCGAGCGCACCTCAGGATGACAGCGAAATTCACACATCTGTAAAAGCCTCACATCTACGCTTATACATGAGCTTTGCAGTGTCATATTGGTACAGAATTACTGGCACAAGACCAATGTCCCAATTGCTAAGGGAATCAGAACGTGGCACTAAACTACAAAAGGTAATGGCACAGAGGTCACAATGTGTCGACCTCAATAATATTCAGAGGTCTGCTGGCATTTTTTTAATTATTTTATGGTGTTACATTATACCTGTGGTCTTTTAACTCCCAATGTACAACCAGTGAGTCTTAAGAAAGTGGTATGTGGGTATTGAAGAATTATTTTTGGCATAGGGCAAGCAAGCAGTTCTTTTTTCAGTCCTGCTTCAGTTCCCCTCTGTTGCACAGTAGTTTGCAACAACATTGCAGTAAGAAGCAAATAATGCAGTGCTACTTAAGAAGCCACAGTCTGGTTACATTTAAGGCAACTTTTAACGTGTCCTCCAATTTAGTTCCTGCAGTATCAGAATTTTTGGGGTTACATAAGAAATGTGTAGTGAACACAAGTGTGGAGTATTGTTTCTGTCTTGAATCCACTGTGCATTTGTCATCCTCTCTGTCTTACCACATTAATAACACTTCAATAGAACAATTTTACACGGGCAAGAAAATCCAGGATGAAAAATACAAGAATCTCGAGTACGAAAGGATATCTCAAGCAATAATGGCATCGTGGCTTTAAGCAGTTTTCCTCAGTGCTGGAGATGAACCAAACTTACACATTTGTGATGTATGAATAGAAATAGCTGACAATTCTTGTTTTCATTTGCTGAAAGTAAAAGCATTTTTCTGAGTCTTCCATACAGGTATATTTATATTTATATTAATAATAAGCTGTTTGACACCTCCTGAAATCTGAACTCCACTTGGTTACTCTGTTATCATACGCTTTATATGAATGTGCCTGAGCTGTTCCTCTGCTGTACAATTTGCAGCCACAGCCTTTGCCCTACCATTGTTATTTATAGAAGTGTCATTTGTACCAAAAAGCTGTATTTATGGGTGTAGTCTCCTTTTTCAGTGATTAATTTTATTACTTTTTTTATTGACTTGACTTTTGTATTGCCTTTTATTTGGTATCATTAATACATACTTTTTTTAATTGCTTGTTCGTCTTCATATTTATTCTCTGTGATTTCCCCCCCTTTTTGGATTATTTAATTCATCTCCTGCTTTTCTACAAGCAAGTCACCTTGACAGGTGTCAGCAAGGGCAGATGTAGAGGGGTGGGGACCCTGGCCTTGAGTCATTGTTGGGGCCAGCTGCTCCAACCTTAATAACCAGTGCCATGTAATATCAAGCTAAAGAGTGTGTGTGTGTGTGTGTGTGTGTGTGTGTGTGTGTGTGTATGTGTGTGTGTGTGTGTGTGTGTGTGTGTATATATACACACACACACACACACACTCTTTAGCTTGATATATATATATATATATATATATATGTGTGTGTATTTGTGATACATAAATAGCTACCACATCATAAGAACAGCAGGTCCCTGGGCAGAAGGAGAGTATGCAATGTCAAAGCTTAGAATTATTGTTATTAACAACTGCGGTACAACACAGTCATAGCAAATGATCACTCAGCAGAGAGAGTATGCAGTGTCAACCTTAAAAGCAAACAAAAGTATTTCATATCAACCGGCCATTTTGAAAGTGCATGAGCCGGAGACCATGTGTCTGTATTTGTGAGAGAGAGAGAAAGAGCGAGACTGAACATAAAGATACAAATGAAACACACATAGTGACGCGATCTCACGGATTTTATTGTATTTGGCTGCCGTGAAATTGAGGTTAAAGACATAAAATGCAACGTGCTAAAAAGAAAATGGACCTTTTTATAAATGTGTAATACCTTTGAAAGTGGAAACCAGTTGATAACCATAACAGGGCTGCTGAACAAGCTGTTGCTATAAGCAAAGTGGATATCTGTGCAGGTTTTACTGGTTTTAGTTTTAGCTACTTTCTACATCAAAGCATGAGCCAACAGAGCAACAAGCAAGTTTTATTATAAATTTCTGTGAAACTGATAATGTTGCAAGCAATATATTTTAATATTTTAATAGAGTGTATTTAATTACAGGGGTGTAGTGAGTTGCTACTGTAATTTTGTCTAAAAAACTATGGTCAGTTGCCGACAGGCTCAGGTTGGGTAGCAGAACTCTGTATTAGAACCTGCTGGTTTAGTCTGTCCTGTGCCATTGTGGGTCTCTGTCTGTACTTCACCACTTCTATCCTGGAGAAACTTCACTCTCTGCACTAGTGCTGATATGTGGAATTTCCTACCCCAGAATTATGATATTTCCCTGTGTGACTTCAAAAAGGGATCAAACTCACTTGTTACTTCCAGTATGTTCTGTTAGGTCTGCCAGATATCGCACTGGTATCTCAGAGAGGTGGTCCCTAACAAACATTTTACAACCGCCACTACTCTTCTCTAAACTTCAGCCCACCTCTGTTACCTGAGCAATGTTGAACTTCGTAGCTCTTCCACTGAGACACTTAAACAAATGTATATACAATACTAAAAGTATGATAGACATAAAAAAAAACAAAAAAACACTTAGTTCACTGGAACATGATGACAAGTCTCCAACACTGTTTCTACTTTGAATGTAATTTGGGTATTGATTCAAATTTAATGGCACTTTTCCTAGGAAAGTTGTTAAAAAAAGAATAAATAGTAATTTAGAGACCTCAAGTCCCACTCTGGGTGTCAGGAAAATAAAGGGCAATGGATGATATTAATAAATGAATAGTTCTCTAGTCCTGCCTCCCACTTTTTCAAAAGACAAACGCTTACAAGCGAAGTCACCAATCCCACTTCTAAAACACTTTGCTAAACAAAGGCCCAAAACAGCCTTACAAAAGGAGACAGGTGATGAGGTGCATTGAAGCACAGTGTATGTTTACGAGTGAGAAGTGCTAGTATTGCTGCATATCTTTGGGTTTGTGGTCCTTTACAGTTTTAAAGTTCACCTTACCATCATTCTGCATATGCCCATTAAGATACAATTTCTACTGGACCACAGTGTTTGATGCACTGATGAACAGACAACATGAGAACAGTGGAAAGCACAGAAGAATGGCCAGGAGTGAGTGAGTGAGTAAGTGGTAGGTAGGTAGATCACTGAGTTTGAGGGGTTGTGTGAGAGGAGTTATCAGCTAGTGAAAAAGGTCACTAGAACCACTATAGACTTGAGATAAACAAGGGAATGTGGTCCATGGACACATGCATGGAACTTGGAACTTGTGCCAGTGGAGACTTGAAGATAGAAGAAATTGACAGGCAGGCACAGGGCAAGGACCCAAAGTCAGCAGGGAGTCAGGAACACAGGACACAGTCCCACTGAGTAGAGGGAGCCATACAGGCCACTCCTGTGCACTCTGGGAAACTACCACAAAGAAGAAACTTCTCGTCTCCCTTTTCAACATCCGCTTGACTGAATCATTAAGTGATTGTCGAAAACTTTTGTACCAGGTTTGCATTAGGTTGTACTGTGAGTGCCTCTGGTGGTCAGACTGGGAACTGCTCACACGTGCCGATTCTTGAGAATGAAGTGAGTTTGCATGATTTTTGATTCTCTGAAGAATTTGTTTGCTTTTGCTTATTTCAGAGTAATAATGTCCAAGTGTTTCACATTTAATAAAGTTAGCTTTTAGTCACGTCATCTGCTTCACTTGAGTTCCCCACGCCTGTGTGTTTCAGGTGAATTGGTGACTAAAACACCAACAAGTGTAAGTATGTGTGAATGCATGTGTGGTTGCCCTGCAGTTGAGTGCCATTGCATCCAAGCTGTATCCTGTCTCCTAACAGATGGATGGATGCATACATATATGGAAGAATGGATGGACAGCAGAGAAAGTGTGCAGCATTTGCTTGTGTTGCCTTGTGCTGTAAAACACGCGCACTTCAGTATAGGAACGGTTCTCTGTGTACAGCACTCAGATCAGTCTGCTTTCATCATTTTGCTCTAAGGTGGTGATACCTGTACTCTCCAGTGGACCTGAAAAAAGTAAAGGTTAAAGAAGAGAGTAGCTGTTTGGCTGATTCTGGCTTCAGGCCATTACCCAGCAGACTGGATGGAAAAGGGAAGAATAGCAGGTGGGTGGTCCTCAAGCTTTTCTGACCTCATGCTACAGTGGGAACATTTCTGCTAAACATGCAGAGACTCAGTAATTGCTTTTTGTGAATGAATGAGTTAAAGTTTCATCCAGGCAGATACATCAGCAACTGCCAAGACGCAGTAATATTGCAAGTGCAGGCTGTTTAAGTTTTTGTTCCTGTGTCGCCCTCTAGAGGTGGCAAAGTGATATTAAAACAGTGTGATGCAGCATCATGAACTGAAACGATATTTAAGCTTCTTTTCGACTGAGAAATTTTTGAGTATTGCAAAAATAAACTTGGGTTTATACTGATATACATTCGACCAATGGAAAAAAAAAATGAAATAAAGAAATGAGGTAGCATAACATCTCGGTTCAATACACTGTCACATCTTATGTCTTAATAAGAGGTGAGCCTATTTCCTTCCCAGGTTTTGTATAACTGTTGTGAAGTTCCAACAACTCTTTTGAGGACCAAAGGTATTTACTGCGAAATGCAAAAGGAAAGAAACAGATACCATGTACAACACTTAAAAAAGGGACTCCATACTTTGCTTTCATAATCCACAAATACCACCAAGAGGCATCACATTGGCCTATCAAAAAATACAAATAAACCCTAAAAGTAGCCTTTATAGTCGTGCCTTTATAGTATAAAAATATAAATATACTATAAATAGTTCCTTAACAATAAAAAACAATAATAAAATAAGGTAAGAAATAAACATGCAGTACAATATAACAGGATAAGTTAAACAAAAATACTTTCAGATGATTTATGTATGAATATCATTTAATCTTGTGTCACAGTCCATTCTTATAAAATAAAAAGATTAATCCTAGCCATGTTATTACAAATATTCCCAACAATGAGTATTCCTGTTCAGCTCCAGCTGAGCATGCGCACTGTATGGACAGAAAGTATAAAAGGGAACCTAAAATCTCACTTGCAGATTTTTGTCAGAACAATAGAAACAAGCCTGCTGTCATTTCTGTAATTCAGGCTCTGAGACTGCACTGGTGAGTCCAGGGAGAAACCTCCTAAATCATCTTGAAGTGTGAAAGAGCAGCCTGTGTAAACACCACCGCGAGAGTGATTCCACCAGAGGCTTTTTAGTTTCCGTCCCCTGGTGAGACGGAAGAGGCGCCGAAAACCCAAATCCTGTAAACTCTAGGATAACAAGAACAATTTGCAAAAAAAGTACAAAATGCCACATCACAAAAATATCTCTCCATTCATTCTGAAATGCCACTTTTTCTCAGCAAGGTCATGAAAATATTCTGGCCGCTTGAGCTGTGAGGGATCATTGACCCAAAAACACCTAAAATTTAGGATCATAAATTCACCTGAAACGCAGACCTCTGAGGATTCAAATCCTTGTTGAACAGCCCAGCAGGCGTGAGGCATCAGCTCTGGGAATAACCTGGGAAATTCCTGGACTTCAGCATGTGTTTAAGTTTTATTTCCACCTTCACTACACGTCCATCTCTAGATGGCGCTGTGGCTCTGTCTGCCACATAGACAGTCTAATGCAAATTATTAAATTAATTTAACTAATTATTTAATCAATTTAACTAATTATTCATTATTTTAACTAATTATTATTAGTATTAATCAATGAAAAGTGCATTTTTATAGCACTGTATGGCCTAAAAATAAAAGCTTTACATAACTTATTTCACTTTTCAATATTTGCAGGCAGTCAGCATTGTCGCTTCTCTGATAAAACAAGAAAAATTGTTGCATGAAATATGAAAGGATAAATATGTTATATGTAAACACATATTGGTGTTTTATACAGCATTCCCACATGCTCTGTGCATTTATGGCATTGTATGTTCTAAGTATTATGCAGAACGCCAATATATACATGCACACACACACTATACATAAAACAAATAAAATGTATTATTTTTTTTTACTATTTCAGTTGCCATTTTTATATTTCGGGTCAAAATTTCTCGTGCGACACCGCGGAGGTCGACGCTTTTTTGACTGCAGGGAAATTATTGACCCGACGCTGCGTGTTAAGGCGGACAGGGCGCTCGCAAATAATTTTACGGGGGAGAAAAGGAAGCAAAAAATGCGCAGTTTTGGTGAGGATGAAAGGCATGCGGTGTAAATAATGATGTAATTGTGTCCAACTATGCATGTCCCCCCAGGAGAGACAGGTGCGGCCGGGCGGAGCCTGCAAACAGGGCATTAAATGTCCCCTCCTGCCACTGCGAGTAACCCTAGACACATGTTCATAATCATAATAAAATCCCAACAGTAGGCCGGCTTCGCTCCTCCAGAGCTGTTATTTTATGGCTGGACAGGGAATAGCTGTACAACCAGTAGTGAAAACAAAAATCTTTTATTCACACGCCCAAATATGTATGTGTGTGTGTTTGTGCGTGTGTTTCCAGTAAGGGATTTTCAGCCAGGGTAAATATTCCCAATTTAACTGCTTGCCCGAGAGCAAACGCGCAAAATGAAGGCAAGTCGGTTATTTTAAACTGTATGTCAAATTTGATATCGTATATTATACGTTACGTGTTAGAAAAAGGTTGCTTTTACTTTGGCTTGAGTATATTTAACGTTTCGCGCACGCTTGAAGGGTGCGACGCGTACGCGTCCGTCGAACGGGAACGCGTCCGTAGGCGACGGGAAGCAAGAATGTTATGGCTTGTATGGACGGGTGAGTAGTTGTTGTTTTTGGGCTGAAGTGGTCTTCTGGTTCCGGCAGTTCCTCCTGGATTGGTCGTGGGTCGTTTCAAATGACCAAATGTCTCTAATTTCACGGGTCTCTTTGTCACGCTGGCGCGTCGTCGACGAAGCTTCCCGACGTGGCGCGGAACGGACTTGCGCGAAACTGCTTCGCACACACACACGCACACACGCACACACACACACACACACACACACACACACACACGCACACACGCACAGGTTCACCGCATCCAAGCCCGACCTCTCAGCCCCCTTTTACGCGCGCGTGTGACGCGTTTGAGAGCGAAGCCCTACCTGCGTGTGACTTTAAAAAGGAGCTGCAAGGTGCCAGCAAAGGGATCCTTTCAATTCTACAGTATTTTTTTTTTCCTTCACACTTTTTAATCCGCTTTTTCTCTCCCCCCCCCCCCCCCCGCCCCGGGCAGGATCTTGACTTAACTTCGGGATTCTAAACTCCAAAGCGCTTCGCCTCGGTCATGTGGATGCGAGTTGCAAGACGCCCCCAGCCGCAGGGACAGATGTGATGAGAAGAGTGACTGAAGGACGGGGTTCCACCAGCGGGACTTTTCTCCGTCCAGACCCGTCTGCCTCGTAAGGCACCTCGGGAACCCCCACCACCACCCGCGCCCCTCGCAATCCGCACACCCTGGTATGGAGACGTGACGGCGCCCGTGCGTCGCGTTTGCGGCGGAGGCCAGGCGTCGCGGCTCATCGCTCGGCTCTGCCTGGCGCTCCTGTGGACGTGTCTCGCCATCCCGCCCTCGGTCCGCTGCGCCGGCTTAGCCGACAACCACGTGCACTCGAGCTTCATCTACCGGCGGCTGCGCAACCATGAGCGCAGGGAGATCCAGAGGGAGATCCTGTCCATCCTGGGGCTGCCGCACCGCCCCAGGCCCTTCTCCCCGGGCAAGCAGGCGTCGTCCGCGCCGCTCTTCATGCTGGACCTGTACAACGCCATGTCCACCGAGGAGGACGACGGCCTGGCGGACGAGGCGGCCGGAGCGACGGCGACCCAAGACGGGAGCCGAGGGGGACACCGCGCAGGGCAGCAGTTCCGCGCGCCCCAGCCGTACCGGGCCGCCCCGCTGAGCAGCCAGAGCCCCCCGCTGGCCACCGCCCACGACACCAACTTCCTCAACGACGCGGACATGGTCATGAGCTTCGTCAACTTAGGTATCCACGCGTCTTGAAAGCAAGACAGAGGGAAAAATCTTGAGCCCCAGGCTCGTATTTTCGCTCAGATTAACGGTAAACAGCTTTTCCGTGGAGCACTGCGAATTTACGCTGGGATTACGTCGCAATTTTACTATAATAATAATAATAATAATAATAATAATAATAATAATAATAAAATAATAATAATAATAATAATAATGTATTAACCCGATTCATCAACACTAGGCGTTATCCCGAATTTTTATTATTCCTTTTATATCGTTTGCTCTCAAGTCGTTACGCGACTGCGATTTACTGAGAATACAAAGAAAAGTAAAACTGATAACGGCATTAACAATTGAAACTGCAGTAAGTCTTATTTTAAATATATTAAATAACTTGGTTGGCGGTGTAACATCTGCAAAAAGGCTCTGTCCATCTTTGTAGGAATTCGTTCGGTTAATTCCAATTTTTTACGAGTGTTTTAAGCTGTGTTAATATAAATGCGTGTTGTGAAACATTAAGAAATACTAGAATTCCTACGTGAGAAGATGTTGGCAGGTTAGCAGTGCAGTGAGAGTAACTGAAAAAACTGATACTTATATTCAGTTAATTTAGCGTTTAATTCTAATATTCAGCATTCAGTTTTTACTCTTAGTTTGCAAAAACTTTCTGCAACAACCAAAAGTTTCTCAACACAATTTTCTGGTAACTTTGTCATCTTAAAAATCCCCAAACAAAAACTATTGCTTACAGACTGTGAAATTGCTCATTCACTGCTGGTAAGTTTTACTGCATTAACTACAACAACTGTGTTTTACACCATTTCATTTTCCATGTTTCAACTTGTGTTATTCGTGCGTTAGACATTTACCGATAATGTGAACTTGCTCATGTGTCATGAAACAAAACAAAGACAGAGTACAAAGGACTCCTTTTGGCTAAACTGTAAGGTTTTATTATCATTTTTCTTCACGTCACACACATATGAAAAAAGACCCACACACATTCAATTGGTATAAAGTTTAATGATTTAAGATCATGTCAAGCAATAAGCAGGTATTAATACGGATTAAATCGAACATGTAAATCATTTAATAATTCGTGAACTTTATTTGCGACAGCTGTGCCGCGAAGCACATACAAACATTCGATCGATTGCCGAAAATCGCAGTCTCTTCTTTTTCTTTCTTTCGGCGACTTCTATCGTAAAACCTCGAGGAACTGAAAGCAGATCTAAGCCATGTGCCACACAGCAAGTTTATATGCAGGCAACAGTGAGCCCAACCAACATAATATTTTTGGCTGTCATGGAAACAAGCCATGGCCCGCTGTAAGTGGATAATAATGGTTCCTGCCAGCGCTGGCCAACAAACTCTCAAAAAGTCATTTAATCGATTTTTACATGCCATGATTAATAAGCTAAATTGCTACCTTGAAAAGTTTGAAATAAAACTCTTGGCTGTTGCTCTTTTGGCACACAAATAAGAAACCTTACTGTTTCAAAAGCGTATACAGGGCACGGATATCAAAGTGCATAAAAAGTCTGAAATTGCAAAAACTGTATTTAGTGTGAAAGCCTTCTGTGTTTGGAATCAGAACAGCCTTCTCAGTGGGTATTTGGGCCAGGTAATAGGGATGGTTAGCACTACATTGCTTCAGTAGCCATGACCTTTCACCAGGCTGTTCACAGACTTATCAGATGACTGAATGACCTGGGCAAAATTGGCCTTAATTGTTTCCTGTTGTTAAAGAGAGGAAAAAGTTTGAACCGGGTCTGTTTTTCGGGTTTTTCTCCTACATTTGTGGTGGCGACTTCTGAGCGTGGAAGCCGATCGAATGCTTCGCCGCGTTATTTTCTTCATCGCACGTTCTTCTGGGAACGCTACATTAAGAAGGGCGCGTGGAATATTCAGATAATTTCGTTCCCGCACATACATTCCCACGTATTGTATTACCATACGAGCGCTTGGCGGCAGGTCGACGAGTAGTCGGCTCCTGTTGTGACGGCTGAAAGCATGCGGGGTGTGTGTGTGGAAGAGACCGTAAGATCAGAAGTTGAGCTCATTCGCACATGACCTCAAGTTGCCTTCTTTTTTTATTTTTGGAGATGAGACACCAGGCAGCTTGTTTTAAGAAACACAAAGAAAGTGCTGGCAGGATGGACCACGGTTAGCGTCTGAAGGCATCGGTTTAAGCAACCAAGGAGGTACTTTAATAAATCATTGCTGTTTCCCTCATTTAGTTGTCTCCACTTTTGTGCTGGAAAACTCAGTACTTTAGTTCTGATGATAGCCATAGGGAAGGCGGTCAGTCGTCGTATTATTAACTCTCACCTACTTCTTAGGCATGTTGCCCGGTGCCTTGTGCCTATAAAACCCATCTGCTTTTATAGTTGTATTGAAATTTATAGGTTTTGGCATCCAAAAGTTTGCTTCTGATATTTAGCTCGATCTCCCGTATCACAGGAACCGAGCAATTCTGCTCTCCTTCATAATGAAACATATTGTTTGAACGTTTTCGTGTCCTAAGATCTGCTTAGGAACGACTTTTGTTTTCCACTCGTTTTAAAGCTAAAGAACCTGTTCAGCTACCCTGCCTTCCTCATGAATTATTTGTTAATACATAAATCGTCTACTTTATGAACAGTGTGTGTGTCGCTAAAAATTTAGGCCAGTGACTGCGAGAGATACTTACGATGAATTAATTTTAAAACAGGAAAACTAACTGCCCTGGAAATGATCGCCTAGTTATAGATGCATGTTTTCCTTTTATCATTTGTCCTTGCTAGTCAGAGACACTGTTATTCATAATGGACTATGTATAATGCTGCAAAAATACACTTAGATTAAATGCGTGCATGTAAAAACAATTGCTGATCACCTTCCAGAAGCTTAAAAAAATCCAGAAAGCTTGTTTTATCAGCTTATGCGATGGCTCTAAGTGAATTCGACGCTGTTTCTCCAGGCATTAAACTCTAGAGGCTGGGGCATGATCGTAATGAGGTGTCATTTTCAGAGTAGTCGCTGGCTGACCCTTTAGTATCTTTTCACGAAAGCTCCCTCCATTAATCTGCCGCTATCTGCCACCCAACATGTTTGATATTCCCTGCCTCTGCTTCCAATTACCATCATTGGCTCGACTTAAGGAAGCCTCAGCGGTAAAGCTACCATGTGACCTCTGACCTTGCTCTGTTAAGCAACCGCAGGTTTTCGCTGCAGATAAACTATCGGTGCAATGCGCTGCATCGCTGGAAGGACCGGGGCGCAAACGTGTTTAACTCCCTTTATGCCTCGGCTGCTCCGCAGAATCCCGATGTGGTTTAAATGTAGATTTTTTCGAGCCACTGGGTTTGTGCTCATGTTAGCCTCTGATGTACATTGCGTGGTTCGCGTATATCTTCTTCTGAGCATGTGGTGATTATCTGTGCTACTTGACTCTAAAGCTATGGATCACAGTAACGCTGCACAACGCGCACATATTTTTGCAGGAAAGGACATGGCGGTACGGTCGCATGCCAAAAGCCGTGTTTTATTTCCAAGGCTTTTGCCATTGCATTGCTGTTAAGAAGAATGGGACGATACCCTGGAGGAAAAAAAATATATCATGCCGGAGAGCATTTCACACCCGGAGCAATTCATATCTAAATGTCTGAAACCTCTGGTGATCAATGTAACTGCGTGGTCTGCTTTTGCGAGCGTAGTCACAGGTCTGCTGCGGTAAGGAAGTTTGGAGTACGGTGTTTGTTTGAGGACAGCCGGTTCGAGCCCTTTTGGAGATTTCTGCATTTCGTTCCGTTTTTTGTCACTCTGAAGGGCCGCGGAAGGCGTCCTTAATTGAAACGGGCCTGTTTTTCCTAACTGACAGCCCATTCATCATGGAGGTAGGATGTCGAGGAGCACAGAGCCAGGCCTGTGTTGAAACAGCTACCTGCGCTCACTTGACTGATTTAATGGACTGGAGGCTGCTTGTGTTGGTAGTCAAAATGTTTGCACTGGGCGTGCAATAGTAAAGGTTTTGAGAAATTACCAATTTTTGCCCGAGTGCAGCTGCTTAGACGCCACTTTTGGGACGGCGTGTTTTTGCTCTAGTTTCAGCTGCGGTAAACCTCAGATACATGCACCTCTGGCATTTGCGGACAGTAGGGCACCCCAAAACCTCAGTGCGAAAAAAAAAAAACTGCTGAGTAAACCTGAATTGTACCTTTTTTTTTCTTTTTTTTTTTATTTAGTCGAAAGGGATAAGGATTTTTCACACCAGCGCAGACACTTCAAGGAGTTCCGGTTTGACCTCACTCAGATCCCAGATGGCGAGGCCGTGACTGCTGCGGAGTTTCGAATTTACAAAGACCGCAGTCATACCCGGTATGAGAACAGCACCCTAAAAGTCAGCATATTCCAGGTCATCAAGGAGTACCAGAACAAGTAAGTGAAAAAGACCTTCCCTCTATCAAGAATCAAAGTCTATATTTTGGAATATCCAAAACGAGTATACGGACAACACAAAACTGAGATTTTTACATTTCAGGTATTGTAGTGCTTGCAGCTGTTGTGTTGCAACTGAAGAACATGGGTTTGAATCCCCGCTCCTGCTTTTTAAAGCCTTGAACAGGCACTGTAAAACTTACCCAGTTCTAACCTTAACTATAAACCTAATCGAGCTGTATAAATGGGTAAAGAGTTTGCAAGTAGTTTAGTGTACGGACCTAACATTGTAAGATATTTACCGAAAAGCACTTATTAAGGAAAAAATAAACAAATAATAATAATAATAATTGTTTGCATGTAGCAACAAATTTGTGCATTTGATGAATTATGGGATCAGTAGATCTTCTTTTCACAACCAATTAGAATTATAGGTAATCTCTCTGGTGCTCTAAACCTGCCATGGCTGATCTGCACTGAACATGGCCTAAACAAAAGAGGAATGGCCAGTCTGCAGAGTGAGAAGCATTACTAGGTCCTCCGGGAGGAGGTCTGAAAAGGGGGCCGCCATTGTTGGGATGATTGCAATTTATCACTCAGTTGCTTTATGAGACAGGATTACCCTCTTCCTTAAAAAAGAACTCATATTCTTTTCAACTTGGAAGGACCGGGGTTCTCAAATGTCTTTTCTTTATTGTTTATTGTGGCATCCTGAGAAGCTGAATGCGTGGGGTTTTCCCTAACTCTGGAGAGCACTCCACACTGAAGGTCCGGATTCATCCATCGGCTAGCCTAGAGTTTTGACAGATTAGCGCTTAGTATGACTCTTTATTGCAAGATTAACAAAAATAAGTAATTTCTGAATTGAAATGATCAGCTGTGGGCAATATCATGTTTGCTCCTCTAGGTATGAGAGTAATGTTAAAGCATTAATGTTACAAATGCACCTTGTGGACTGTATGCGCTCAAATGTTGGCAGAGCGAGGTTTACAAAAGCAAAATTTAAAGTCGTATTTGGATTATTAAAGGTCACACAACAAACTTCAAAAGTAATGTTTCAGGAAAGAGAGCGCTAAGAATGGTGGTTTACAGAAAGAGATCTTTGGAAACAGGGACTGTGCTAGTAATGCTTTGGTTTTTACGGCGCACCGCTCTAGTTTCTACAGCCTTATGAAACCTAATTGTTCTCATGAGGGGCAAAGAGAATGAAGGTAAGAGGCAGGCTGGTGCTGAAAATGTTATCAGTCCGCATACTTCGCATACAAAGGAAATTCCCCCGCACAAAGACACATAGAGTCCTGCATTCTTGTGTTCATAAAAAGACAATAATGATGCTTACCTAAAGCCCAAAGCTTCAAAAGATTAATTGAAATGTCAGCCAGAGCAATACTAACTAAAGAAAAGGGCAATGTTTCTATCAGCTCCTGTATGGCGCCGTCCTCAGTTTCCAACTTTCACAAATTTATACATTGTTAGCTGATACTTTCATTCGGTGCTGCTTGCCTGATTGGACCCATTCACACGGATGTGTTTTTTTATGCAACAGGTTCAGTACTTTTATTAAAGTTACTACAGCAGGAGCAAGGAATTGGGTTTGAACCGGCAGCGTTCAGGTTGTATGCTCACTCAGGTCCTTAACCAGCATACTGTTTCCATTTTTTTAGTCAGAATGGTATGTGACAGATATGAATCTTGGACTGAAGGCTGGTTTTCAGGCTGATACTTTTTTACGGGAACTTCGCTAGGATGTAAAAAGAACAAAAATACTTTTAGAATTTGAGTAAATAGTTTATTTTTTTATTAGTTTAAATGAATTATTATTTATTTAAAATGATACTTTTAAACATACATTTTACGTATGAACACAAATAATTGTAGGTTGCTACCTAGTCATTATTTTTTTGTGAAAAAGATACGTTTTTATTTGTTTTTTCTTATTTTGTACACAATCTTGAAAATTCTTTGTCATTTTACTATTAAAAACATTTAAGAAGTACAGTATATAGGGACATTTCTTTTAATAACACAATTTCTGCCAGTTCTACTCCTGAAAACTCAGCTGTTTTATTTCGGATTCAGGAATATTTTTAAAGCAATCTTCTGTGTACTGTGCAGGTTCAGTAACTGTCATTATGTCCCGGTCTGTAGACAAGATTTAGGGCTCGTATCTATGGTTTCCCAGCCCTGGCCTACTTCATTCTCGCTCTGTCTTCCACGATAAAGTCCTTGGATAAAGTCAGTCCATTAGCAGGTCACTTGCCGGCTGACTACTTACGATACCTCGGAAGTCCATCACTTATCACTCTTGCTAATATCTCTGTTGCCTGTTGGTCTGCATCAGTTTGTGTCAAGTCTGTTGTCAGTTCCTTTCCTGTCTAACTAGCTGGAGGCCTGGGATAGGGTTGAGCGAGACTCACGGGGCTGCTCGCCAACTTGGCCCATTCCCTTGTACGACGCTCTCATAGCAGGGCAGCAACGGACCCCAGCGCAGGGCTACACTTAACCCGAACCCCGCGCTCAAGTGGCAAGGCATGCGTGCGTTCCACAAACACGGTGCGGTGCTCCTTCGCCTCAGGAGAGCTCCGTGTCAATGAGTTCCCTGGCAGAAGGTCCCGCAAGTGCCCTGCTCCTGTTCCAAGATGTCCACATGTTCCACAAAAGCAGCGTTTCATACGCATTACACAGAGCACTGCACGGAGCACCGTGTGCTGTTTCTTCTTGTACTGCAAACAAACAGCCATTTGTAAAAATAATTCTAATACTTTATCTCCAAATGCAATCTGTCTGCGGACCTGTTAAGTCTGAATTAATATGGCCCCTTTCCGGATTGCTTGTGCTAATCCAGTCAACAAGCCATTAGACCCCCCTTCAAGAGGGGCAGTGTTTATTTTCCTAAAATGACACTCAAAGACAAAGGACAACAAACAGCTGGGGTAAAATGGTGACCGTGGACATGTTTTCAGCATGAATCCGCACGCAAAGATGTCAGAGGGTGGTGTTCATTAGACGCCGGTGCCATATTTGTATAATGACCCCGACGGCGGCAGGCCAGGGCCTCCCAAAACGTTCCCCTGTTTCCATGTCCAGAGCACCCCGGGGATACATTCTTCTCTCCTTGTGTGGCCCGCCTAATGTTTTCAACCAGAGCTCGCCTGCATTAACAGGAGCCGCTCGATTACGACCTGTTACCGCGGGTTAGACGGGTCCAAGAAGGAAGCAAGAAAAGAGTTACACTTCCCGCATTTTACATTTCCTGAGCTTTACAGTCACCGCGGTTCTTCTCCTTAATGGAGCAAAATCAGCTGTTCCTTAGGCACAGACCGACTGACCACCTCCAGTGTTCATATCCTTTGCTCCCATCGTGGAGATCCAGCAGTTTGTCTGCTTTAAGCGCTTCCTGGTTAACTGAACAACTAACAATGGTCCTAAGTAACTGCTAAATGTCGACTAGTTTCTGATATATATAGCATGTCATGAGGTCTAAATAAATGGTCATTTCATTCAGTAAGCTCGATTCCTATGCCTAGGGGAATAGGCTTGCTTTATTCCGTTGAGAAATAACACTTCATCATACGTAAGTTGTAAAGCTGAAATTGTGAATGGAAAGGCTAACAAACGTCTATTCAGTTATGACGCCAGCATTTTTACTCCCTACGCAGGGATGCCGAGACATTTTTGCTGGATTCAAAGAAGGTGAAGGCGTCCGACGGTGGCTGGCTCGTCTTTGACATCACGGCCACGAGCAATCACTGGGTGCTGAACCCTCAGCAGAACATGGGCCTGCAGCTTGGAGTCGAGACTATGGATGGTGAGTGCTGCAAAAGACAACTCTTCAGCTCTTTGGCGTACCTATAACTTGGGCCTCTTTTTCACTTTACTGCACACTTCATCACGTGATCCATAAGTAGACATCCATGAGCCTTTTGGATCGGTTGCAACCTACAATAGACAATTAAATACTCAAATGTAAGGGTGATTGGATGGGTCTCAGCGTTGGACTGTTAGATACTTAGAAATAAGGCCTTTCAGATGCTTATAGTGTACCAACAGCCAGGTAAATATTAGAAAGACCTTAGACGATAGCAGATAGGTTTTCAGTACTAAGTCCCTTTGGGTGGGTTATACCGTACCGTGCTCTGAAGTAAGAACCTTTGGAAGATGTATTGTCTCACCGCAAGGAGATAGATACTGTATCTACGCTCTCGCTGTGTCTTCTTGTGAGAAGAACCAGGCAATTTTTACAGATACCGTTTATGACTGCAGTGTATACCTTGCAATGGACCGACGTACTGTCTGGAGTGTACCACGCCAAGCCGAGTTTTTAATGCTTCCGGGATTGGTTGTAGATCACTATGACCCCGCAAGCATCCTGTTTCTCACATCGCTCTCCTTTTGATTTTCTGATGTGTTTGGGCTCTTTTGTGGCTTCCGTTTTGCCATCAAGCGCCATCGAGTCATTGTCGGCTTTTAGTGCCCGGATAGATGGACGCCTTCAGAATCTGTCCTCCGCGCGTGTCCTTAGGGCTTGAAAAGGCACGTTTACTGTTGCGGTGATGCAATCCATCCACCCGGTTGCCCTCTTGTTTTTTCCCTTCATCTTTTCTCCGCGCAGGTTGTTCACACATCATTGTCAGGAAGCAGTTTGTCACCGAAGAGATGTGGAACGGATTGGCTGCACTTCTAACGTGCCATTCAGCACCTTCATTGTTCCTCTAAGCGGCCAGTAACAAAACCTAACTGCAAAAAGCATCAGCGGTTTGAGTATAATTTCAGACGTAGGGAATGATGTCTCTTTTATGGGGATTGGCTGTCTGCACTATTGTACTCGACTCACTCGGGAGCCCGTGCACGAAGCGAGCGAGTGGAGGGTTTTCGTCGCAGATGCGCACTGACAGGCAGCGGATGTTGTGTCGCCAGTGGGATGCTGCCTTTGCCAGGATTTTTAGACTCACCCAGCAACCAGGATGAGACATAAACCCAGAGAATGTATTTTTATTTGAGGCGGATAATGAAGCATGCATAAGACCAGCTGTGTGGTTTTACATTCAGGCCCACTGCTTAAAGCGGGCCGGGATACAGTGATACGCAGTACCGACACTTCTGCATTTTGCAGTTTGGAGTACCGGGACTTTTTCTTGCATAGCGGACCTTCCCAGAAGCACCCGGTACTTTTTTCTGCCGCCTGCAGCTGAACGACTGCTATAGAACTTGGCGATTATTTGCAACAGCGCTCATAGCTACGTTTTATTACCCAACGTGTAGTAGTGGTGCAAGTTGGCTGACACTGCTTTCCCTACCGCTTATTTGACATTTGTGTTCCTTATTAAAGAACATGAGCGTATCTTCTGTTATCTTTTATAGATTCCAGAAATTCAAAACTTAATATTTAAGAGTTTGCTGATGCCAGCTGATATGCGTGCCAACATGGCAATAAGGGAAATACCGGCACTTTCACTTCAGTAACTGGTCGTGCCTGAAATTTCAGATGCATTTCTTGGTTAGTTGTCCTCATTGTTGTACTTCCAGCTTGTGGTGTCTCATATCTCTGCACACCTTTGTCACAGATTTATTGTGTATTCAGCAGTCTCCCCTTATATTTATACAGTATTTGCTTTTCTTAATGGGATGTGCAAAACAGCAGCGCGCTGAAGCCGCCTGGCCCTCGAACGTAAAATAAACATTTTCAGACAAGGTAGGAAATATCAGATTCTATTTTCTTAAAATTAAGTAGCCTCAGGAGATATTTCTAAAATGAAGGCGAATTTAAAACCCACTACCGTTTGAATGAACACGCAAAACTCGCAAAACCTAATAGCTGTTGGACGAGGTAAAATCTGCAATTGCGTGAAGATTTTTCGGTGAAGGAGTTCATGTATAGTATGAACATTTTATAAAATTTGTGATAAGTTTCCCATTTTATGTCATGTGTGGGCCCAGGTTTAGTTCCACAGAAAGCATAAAAGGTGAAATGATTCACTCGCGCATGTTCAAGCAAGCGAAATAAAAACAGTATTGACGGATCGAGAAATTTATTGGCGAGCGTTTCGTGGCCGTCGGCGATCACGTGAGCGTAAATCCCGCCATTTCACAGTTTAGCGCGAGAGCCTTAAAGCGGTCTTCCGATTTTGATTGAAATGTTTGCAAATAAGGATCCGGATACGTGGCGATAGAGCACCGGAGCTGAGACAGGAAATAAATTTGTTGGGATTAACAGTGTCTGTGTCATCTTTGTCACAGTTTGAAAGCGCAATAATGCGGCTCGCAGACTGTGATTTGTGCGTAACAAATGGCACTTTATGGGGTAGAACGAGTAAAGCATTTGCAGTGGTTGGCTGGTTCCTTGGTAATGATGAACGGTCCAGCTTTAAAGCAAGAAAATGTTTTCTTTTTAAAACCAAAAGACATTGATGAACTACTTGGTGTGGGATAATCTGTTCGTCTGGGGCACCAGCCGATGAAATACGAGGGTAAATCTAAACCGAAGCAGATGCTTGACTTCAGATAGACGCCTGCTGCCGTAAGAAATGCATCAGTTGTTCAAATCCGGCAGCCCGCGTTTACACCAGATGTAGTCGAAACAGTAGGTTACATCAACGCGCAATATATTCTCCTAATCCTTTTTTCTGTATACAGAACATACAACATTTTATACTTGTCATTGAGTCGTTGGCTTTCCAGTGATAAGAAACACACATGTGCACATGTGCTGAGCTGTGCCGTGCTTTAGCTTCATTGCATCTTGATCCAATATTCCATGTTTGCAAGTTACATAAATATGTTTTTGGACCAACAGCACTACTTTTCTTTGTCTTTGATCTACTAACAAAAAGTGAAATGGATTGTGTAGCAGGTAAAATTCAAGCACCGCAGAGTTTTTGAAGTGAAGCCGGGATGATTGCTTTTGATGCACTGTGAACAAACCAGCTTTTGAGCCGATTCAGTAGCGTATCTGCCTGCCGAATTGCTTCAAATCCATTTTATCGTTTAAGAAACATTCAAGAAGTATCTCAGCATGAATCGGTTTCTGACCTGACTTAAATCCCATCACAATTTACTTTATATTTGCTTTCAAGTGTCTTTGCATCTAGTTGTGCAACATGCACCAGCAAAAATGGTGGCATTAAGCTGACTGCATTACACATTGAATGTGTGCATTTATAATTCATTTTGTGAAATGCGTTTTTGTTCACTCTGGGTTTTCTGTCACTTTGGAGAAAAGTATCTGCTGAACGTCCCGTGCGGTCAGACGACACAAGACTCACGCGATGCTGTGTGCGCGCCGCTTGGCTTTCTTACAGGCCGAAGTGTCAACATCAAGTCCGCGGGCATCGTTGGGAGGACCGGTCCCCAGTCCAAGCAACCCTTTCTAGTGGCTTTCTTCAAGGCCAGCGAGGTGCTGCTCCGCTCCGTCAGGGCGGTTGGCGGCAAGCGGAAGAACCACAGCCGGAACAAGTCGACCGGCGCCCAGGAGACCTCGAGGGCCCCGAAAAATGGAGGTGGGACACGATGCTTGCAGTGCAACATGTGTGTAAACCGTTAGCATTCTAGCCAAAATGTGTACGCACAGCGTGATTCATACTCTGTAATACTTTTAATAGCCACAAACAAGCCTGAAAAATCTCCTCTTTCCCTTCTTCACGTAAATAATTGGTGAGCATAATATGCTTTATATAACAATAATAGTAATATTTATTCGCTCTACGACAGATTGTGTCTCGTCCAGGAAGAGCGCCCAGGGTTTCTGGATGGTTTCCAGACCATGACAACCCTGGACTGGACCACTGATTTCTTATGAATTAGCACTGTTATTTATTTTATCAAATGCTTGTTATTTCTCTCAGTATTGGATTTCTTAAGTGCAGTGTAAACACACAGATGTATTTCTGTGATGTATGTAATTTATTTTCGTACAGTATAAAAACCTACCGATGTACTGTACACATTTACACCCTCGTGTGTAGATGTACATGCATGCACATGTCTTTATCATTTTATGAGTGACGCTTTTGCCAAATACAGGGAAAACACAAATTCATTTTCTGAAACTGCGTATGTGTACGGGATCCACACACTGCTGTACGGATACCTTTAAAGGAATGTAGTGATGAAGAACGCTTGAGGGTCCAGGTTATGTCTGTCAGACTCATTTTTAATTCACTGTCATTGGATAAAAACTGGTTCCCCCATTATAGACTACCGGATGTTATGTCTGCATAAAGTAGGCAGCGGTTGCCAAGGATTCACGTAAGCGCTCTTCGATTAGCATGCATGCTAGCCACCGCTTTACCAAAAAGTCCATAATGCAAACTGGGCATTCGGTCATCAGTACGTCTTACGTAAAGGTCACATATAACAGAAGGACAGTTAGGGTATCAGCAGAATGGTGGTAGCATCTACTGGGCCTTCCTCCATGTTGCTATGGACTCGCTTCCCTTTCTTTCTTAGCCACTTAAAGCTTTTTGGAGACAGCTGTTCAGTTGCGTACGACAGACAGTCATTCTCAGGCTCAGTGGAAGAAGATTAAACAAATGTTTCATTTATTCAGCCCCCATTTTATGATGCAACACATACCACCGTGTGTTAACTTCCAGAGCATCTGTTATGACACTTTCTCAGCCCTACAGTACGGCCGCATGATCGAGGGCAGGAAATAAGTGCAAAATGCAGACAAAATTTTTTACGTGATGCGCCTTTGAAAAAGGTTACATGAAGACCCACATTAAAGCATACACATTATTGTTGTGGGACACCTTTTCCCTGCTATTAAGACTTTGGGAATTATTATATCTCAGCTTTAGCCCTCAGGTTCCAGTCAAATTTGACTCATTTATGATATAGTTTTATCTGTTGGAGATGTGGTTTCCTTCATCTGAAAAGGCACTGCGACGTCCTCCACACTAGGTATCTAAAGACAGTTAATGACCCTATTTCAATGAATAATACATTTTTTAATATTCAAAATATGAATGTCTGTGGTATGTTTGGTCAGATATGGCTGGCCACGGGAAATTAATGGCTGGCACTGTAATAAGGGCCAAAGAGCATCAAATGCAGGAGTTTGCACGCGCAATGGGTGTCATTTCATGAAAAAAGGTACAGTAGATAGGTCATCAAATCCAAAAAGAAGTGTAGAACTTGTGATGTTAACAAGGAGTTAAGTTGGTTGGTTGGTGTAACACAACATTACGTGATCACCTATCCTTTGTAATTGCTTTATAAGGAATTAAAATGGGCTAAACACCAAAAATAGAAAACAGTTTCAAACAAAACAGAAAGGATACAATGGGCAGTAAATGTCGTTTTAGAGCAAGGAAATCTAAAGAGGTTGCCCCAAGAATACAGTACTTACTGCTGTCTGTAAAAAATCCATTTTACATGGATTTGAGAGTAATTTCAGTAGGACGTGATAGTCTCATAGTTCGTAACACTATCAACAGTGAGGTCTATTTACTTACTGATGGATAAACATGATGTGGGGGGACTGCTGAACTTCACATTTTTGTCTCGCAGCGGGGCTGAGAGCACAAAACACCTCCTATTAAGTGCAGCCGCTCTTGGTATGCAATTCTGATATGAAATGGTCCTTTGCTCTTAGTAGTTATTCAATATTTCATGTAGAAATGCTTTTGTGTACCTTGCCTGCCGTCCCTGGACTTTACTGCATTGCAAGAAGGCCAGATTGTGGCCGGTGACTGCGGTAAAGAAAAATTTGATGGTACTCCCCTTATTCGCATGCTGGTGTCTGTTTCAGTCGGAATGAGCAAAATGTCAAGTATTAAATTTAGGATTTCTGCAGTTAATAAAAGACTATGACATTTTGCTGATGTTCACAACATATATTTCCTTAATAAAGAGGACACAAATTTCAAACTGCAGGAAAGTAGTGCATGAGCCATCTTGCAGCGTGACTTACCGCACCCTGGATAATAAAACATTGCTGTTATAAATAATCACCATATACTGTAGCAGTTTCAGCTTGGACAGCGGTTCAGCTACAAAATTTGGTTGTCTGGGGGCAGAAAAGAGTACTGGGAGCTTATGAGGAGCGTCGGTACATAAAACAATGGTCCAGTACTCTAAAAAGCAAAGCACTGTAATGCCAGTACTGTGTACCGCTAAGTACTCGCCCACTTCAACCACTGGTCGTGGCTTGTTTTTTTTTTTTTTTTTGTTTTTTTTTTTGTTAAATTCCAGAATTCATTTTGTCCGTCTTTCATTAGCGGGAGGAAGTAGAATCCCTCCTGAGATCAGTTGTGTGTTAACAAGGTAGAGCCTCAGGCAAAGTCGGCTAGCGGTATAATTTAGAAAATGGTCTGCTGTGCCCCTATATTTCAACTTATTATTGATGCATTCTGGACCAGAGTGGAAGACAGCAAGACTAGTAAATCAAACACATTATTCGAAAAGGTATGCTAGGGTACATATGGTAAAGCAAACAGGGATCTCAATGTTTCCCAAGCCTGCATTCCTTCCAACAATTAAATTGGCTTGAACTTTCATCAGTTCCAGGAATAACCCTGATACCATAGATACAAGAGGAATATGATATCTGTGAAATGTATAAAGAGGCAAATGGGTTCTTGGACTTGATTTTTAAATTTGCTTTGTCTTTTTTTTTTTTTATTCAGAACAAAATACAAGTGAACAGAAGCAAGCCTGCAAGAAACATGAGCTTTATGTCAGTTTTCGAGATTTGGGGTGGCAGGTAAGAAGGTCCTCGAGGTGATTCAACCAAGCAAGGAATTTTAAAGAGGCTTTTTTGTGCTAACTTAACAAAGTTTAAGTTTTCAATACAGTACACAGTTACAAAATGCCATTATTACAGTTTTAAAAAAAATGGTTCTTCCTTCAGGAAGTTGCCTACTGAGATGTTGCTTATTTATATTTATGGGGAGTTTCCTGTTATTTCATACAACTCATGCAAAATTCTCCTATTCATAAGCTCGAGTGATCTTAAGAACAAATGTCATTGTCGTCACACTTGGGCTTTTGTGCAACAGGTAGGAGTCTTATAAAGTTCTGACCTGGTTCCTGTAATGCTGAAGAATTCATATGTTGCACAAAGTCATGTTGTGTCACTTCAGGGAATACAAAGTTATGTTCCTTTTTCCATTGTTTTCATTGCTTTTTCTCTCTTCAGGACTGGATTATTGCACCTGAGGGTTATGCTGCCTTTTACTGCGATGGAGAATGTTCCTTCCCACTCAATGCACATATGAATGCAACAAATCACGCAATCGTGCAGACTTTGGTATGTGACCATTATGTTAAAGCAGATGTTCCAAACATATTCACATTATGTTTGTGTTTCTCAGGTTTTGAACAGACATTTCTGTCTGTGGTGGCTGTAATTTGTTTCATATTACCATAAATATAAACCATTTGTTGAATGCTTGTTAAGACACATAAGGAACGTGCTTTTTTTTCATTAAAAATTCTACATACGGGTATCCCCTATTTACGAGAGTAATAGTGTTTGCGTTCCTGAAAATTGGCATGAAAGGTGAAACTGTGCACTACGGAGATGCAATTGCTATTAATTTCTATTAAAAAAGTGCTCCTGGCCCCACAAAGTCACCTACATGTTTGCTCAAGAATCACCAAAACCCATGGAAGTGATAAAATTAACGTTAATATGAAAAACCGACATTTCCTTTCTTAAGCGACATACAGAAATGTATTAGTAATGATAGTATAGATTCACTAGATAATTTGAATTGCGATCACAAGATCGCACCAAGAATCACCGAGCAAAACTTTGAATTAATGTGTGGAAACAGTAACTGTGGGTCAGAATGGTGGCCACCTGTGAACTATGTGTAACTGTTATGCTGTTGTATGTGACTCATAACAAATAATAAGAAGAGGTCAGAGAGTCGGGGGTGCACTTTTTCAAAACAACCTTTACTTAACTCAGAAGACTGGAAACACTTGCACCGCTCTCATATTGTTGCTTACACATGCTCTCTCATGCATATAAACTAAGCTGCCAAATTGTACATTCCAACAAGTCATATGTCATGAGACTGTGGTGTGTGATATAAATCAGGCAGACCGGGGTTTTTAGCATCAGTTAGTGCTCAACTGTTGGAATGGGCAAAACGGGTGACCTTAGTGACTTTAAACATGGAACGATAGTTGGCACTAGTTGTGCTGATTCTAGCACCTTCCAAATGGCTGTCGTCTTGGGCTTCTCTCATGCAATCATTTCAGGGATTTACAGAAAATGATGCAAAAGCAAAAAAGTGCCAGTAATTGGTGGTCCTGTGGGTGAAAACAGTTTGTGGATGAAAGGGTTCAAGTAAAAATGGCAAGAATTGTGCAAGCAAACAGATGGGCCACGATCAGGCAAATTACATCCAAATTCCGCACCTACAGAATGTCATTTCAAAAGGCACCGCTTATCAAGCTACGGCTCAAATGAAGCACGACAGCTGAAGACTATGTCGGTTACCAATGCTGTTGGCAAAGAAAAAGCAAGCACATCTCCAGTGGGCACAAGAAAATTAAAACTGGACCATTGAGGAGTGGGGGAAAAAAATCCCAGATCGGATTAATCCAGGTCCTTTTTCCATCATCCTGATGGAAGGATCAGAATTTGATTATGAGTCCGTGGTGCTGTCCTGTTTGGTGTCAGCAGTACAGACTGGTGGTGGCAGCGTGATGGTGTGGGGAATGTTTTCCTGATACATATTATCGCCCCTGATACCCACAGAAGAATGTTTTAACGACACGGCATATCTGAACATCATTGCTAAATTCATCCCTTCATGACTAGTTTATCCCACTCAGATGGACACATCCTGCATTGACAATAGTTCCAAGAAAATCACAGCAAGTTGTCATTGATCTTAACTGTCAAGCATCTGTGCGTTGAGGCGGAAACAGCCGTTTGCAGTAAGAATGTGCAGCCATCCAATTTGCCAAAATTACACAATGCGGTTATTTCTACTTGGTACAGCATTCTTACACACCACATTCAGCGTCTTGCAGAATCCATGCCCAGCTGAATTCATGTTGTTCCGAAGGAGAGAGGAGGCGCCACATGCTATTAGACAGGTGTACCTAATAAAATGGCAAATCAGTTTGCGTGCATGTACTGCACATCATATCCTACAGACTTAATTGATTTATCATAGATGTGAGTTCACTACCGCGGCTGCTAGAGCACCCTTTGAGAATTCCCACGCGCTTGGCTCGTTGCTCATAGATGCGAAAAATCGCCCTCATATTTGCTTGTAACTCGGTAAAAAGATTTAAGCAATTTTGCTCGTGCATTCAAAATCTTGTAAGTCAGACTCGAATCTCAGGGATATCCGCACGAAGCAAGTATAAAACTGGGTGCAGGTTTTAAACGTGACTGTAATTCGGGGCTCCTTTTTTCCTGCTACAGGTCCATCTGATGTTTCCTGACAACGTGCCAAAACCCTGCTGCGCCCCAACCAAGCTGAATGCTATATCAGTGCTCTACTTTGACGACAGTTCAAACGTTATCTTGAAGAAATACAGGAACATGGTGGTCAGGTCATGTGGATGTCACTGAGGAGGTCACTCTGGGCAAGCCTGTCTCCAGATGTGCAGCGTCGCTGGAAAACATATCAGTGGTCTATATGTGTAGTCTGAGGTGTGATGTACAGTGTTATGTATATATTAGTTCCTTATACTTATTTATTTTCCCAAATTTTTGTGACTTGTTCTTTCCACCACTTCTAGATCAGAATTGAGAGTTGGATTCAGTTCATTTGCGACATCCCTTGTCACCCCCATTTGCCAGAGCAGCGTTCGCCCTCTGTGCGTGTAACCCAAAGCTCTACGTTGAGGTCATGAAGTCTTCCAGAACTTGTACAGATCACCCTTCACCCTGTGACAGCGCGCCTAAATCAAAATGTAAAGTCTGATTGATGTATGACAATGTTCATTCGGCTCATTTCAAGTCAAGGCTGGCCTTTTCGCTTCATACTTTTTACTGAATAGTGCCATTATTCAACCTGTAGTGACAGTGGCTGCAAAAGGATTTTCTTTATCTTAAAATATCGTACCATATATTATAAACTGAAATAAGCAAGTGAACCGTGAGTCCTAAAAAAAAAAAAATCCAGCTATCATAGTTACATATAAATAAACCAAAGCAATAAGCATAGTTCTTTATTTTGAACGGGAATAAAATTTTACTCCAGAAAAAGAACAAGAAGTAAACACCAGTGGAGCATCTTAAAAGAAAAAAGTGTAGTGCAACTGCTCGAGTACACTTTGTATATTGATGCCATTGTTTCATTGTTAATAGGTAGTTGTTAAATAGCAAAAACTGGCTGATCCGTTTGGTAATTTGGGCCGCTAAGGTGTTACGGTATTTTGTTGTTACCCCGGTAAACGTGCCTGGTTGGCTCATCGCCAGGACCGAATCATGTCCACCTGACAGCATTTTGCCCATTTGAATTATTATTCTTAAGTGGGTATCTTGGCAGCTTTATGTACAGCCAGCTGATCACTTTCGGGCTTCATTACTGCTGCAGTGTTGGTGCGATTCTCCATCTGCGTATTCCTGCCCTGCGCGGGATGTGGGTTCTTATGGGGTTTGTCAGTCTTGGACTTCAGGATGCGTATAATGAAGCTTAACTGACTTCTTGATTGAATTTTGTCATTTAATATCGCTCGAAATGCCTAGATTTTTAAATATTTTGTTACGATTTTACCGGAAATACAAACACCGTAAGATCTTGTTTTATTGGCTACTCACTGCCTTTTTTATTCTTAATAATTTGTATTGCCCTGTTTAACTGTGCAGAGCTGCTAAAGGTGACGTGAATAAACGCACACTCAAATTTTAACAGGTTCGCTCATGGCACACCTTCCCGTAATGCACCAGTTGTTTTTGAAAGCATCAGCTGTCCTATTTGCCAGCGTTCAAGTGGCAAATGTGAATAACTGCAATTGTAACTCACTTGCCTCACACAGCATTATGGCAGATCTTGGCTGTTAATACATACAGGACACAAGGAAATGATCTGTGGAAAAACAGTTGGGCGGCCAAAAAGTTATGGCAAACTGGTGTAGGTGGACTGAATCGACTTCGTTTGTCATCAAAAGCTTTGGAAATATCAGCTAACCCTTACCATGTTCCTAGTTACCAACAGTATAGCACAACCTTGTACAAATATATTTTTACAACTGTTTGCAGCCTTTTGTATAAGAAATTATGCTTGGAATATATAGTACGTGGTGAGTTGCTGAGGTGAAATGGCACCTGGAATGGTGTCGTAATAAGCAACCTCTTATCTATGAATCTGTTTGATTTACAATATTTACTTTAAACACTCTGACAGATTTGTAATTTATATGCTTCTCATATTAGTTATTTTCACCTTGGACCGCATATATTTCATTAACCACTCAAGCAAAGCTTGTGTTGCTGCTATGTTTAAAGGGGTTAGAATTTCATAGTAATGGGAAGTAGTCATGTTGTTTGTAACTTATAACTAAAATCCAGAGTTTTAACAGCTTTGGTTTAGTTGAAAATTAGTCAATACCTAGCAAATGTTGTATTTTCCTTCAGTTAAGTCTATCTTTCATTTTGCATAGTGATGTTTTTCTGCCCACAACCGGACTTAATTCAAGAATGCACTGCTGTGTTTTTTTGGGGTTTTTTTTTTGTTTCTGAATTGACTTCTTCCATAAAAGTCTGGCACCATATCAATTTCATGTGAAGACCCACATTTAAAATGTTTTTATTTAAATGGAACTGCGTGAAAGACTTTTGGTTTCATTGTTATATTTCAGCTCCCTTTAAAAAGTCGAGGATGGTAATTTTTGCCCAACTGATATGGTGTAAACTTCCGAAAAAAAATTTGAAAAAGCAAATTTATTTGCATAGCATTATTACTTGCATGGCACTGATGACCACGTAAAAAGGTTCCATGTTCAGAGGATTAAAGCAAATATACCTCCTTTGAATGTGCTCTTGAACATTTGGTGGTCTAATACATGTGGTGATGAAGACTGTATTTATATGTTATCAATGATTTTTTTGTACTCTTGTAGCTCATATAAAAACAAAACATTATTTCCATCCACCTTACAATGTTAAATTAGTTCTGTTTCTCTGCTAGAAGATATTTAGGTTACTGCCATACTCATTAAGGAAGGAAACAGTAGAAAATATTATTGTGTTAGTATTGCTGTAGATTATCTATCGTAAAATATGTTAACTTGAGTAATATATTTTTTAAAAATAAAGATTTACTGTACAAGTGTGCTGTTTATACTTCATTAAATACCTTCATACAGTGTGTTTTCAATATTTCCTGCTTTCTTACACTTATCTGGTGTTTGGTTACCGTAGGAGTGTTTAAGAAGTAATAGCACCGAGCATTGTAACCCACCACATCTTAATATTTGGAGTGTTTAAAATTATTACGTTTGAAAATCCTGAATTATTTGCTTTTTAGTGGTATGGTACAGACTAAATACTCTGTTAAAACATGGTTGCTGTTGTAATGTAACTGTAATTTCTGATTTAGGACATTCATTTGTAATGGCAGTGGAGCCCTTGCCTTATTCTCCCATCAGAAGGAGGATTGACAAATGACTCCTTTGGAACAGATGACACCTCCCTCCTTGTGTCCAGCTGCAAGCCGTCACCTTCTCCCAGCTACAGGTCTTCTCGATTTGTTAGTGTTTGAAATTCTATGGATGTTTTATACGCTGTTGCAGCGCAGCGGGCTGAGATTTATGCCTGTTTGACAAGCATGACGTAAACAACCTGAGTCCACCCGAGGAGGCTCTACATCTGTCTCCAGCTGTGAGGCCTGCGCTCCATCGGTAGACAAGGTACCCATGTCACGCATAGCCAGGCACAATTGCGGCGCCGGACATGTTGCCAAAACACGCTCAGGTTTTACATAGTTCCCCTTCCCTCAGCATGGAAACATGACCTTGCGTGTGTAATGTTTATAGTGTGTTGTCTAAAAAGTCCATTGGCTGGTTTTGACTGCGCATGACACCAGTGCACTGTAAAGTTCATACACCGATTCTCTTTCCGCCATGTTTTGGTTTAATTTTTTGTCCGTGACTGTTAGACAATTCTGTTGAAATGTTACACATTGCTGACATATTTTATGGGAAATATTATTGGTCTGCAACAAACTGATGTCCCGTCCAGGGTGTAGATTCATAGCCTAGAACCCAGTGACTGAAAGATAAAGTGGTTATGGACAGTGGGCGGATATTATTGGCACTCACACCCTTCAGTGGTGAAACCTTTCTTGCACATTAAATGGGAAGAAGCAACTCATTACTGATCTCTGGAAAGTTCTCCTTTGGCCAAACCATAGGGAGTAAAACCATGGAAGTCGAGTCAATGGTGGCGGAGCAAGTAGCACTGTGTCTCAAAGCTTCCGGATTGTGGGTTCAGATGTTGTTTTGGATCCAGGCCGGTCAGAGCGGTGTTTACATGTCCTTCTCCAGGTGCTCTTGTTTCCTCCCACAGTGTAAATGCACGTATCGTGTGGTTCTGAGTTTCCTGCATATGTGAGTGAATATGTGGCACTGCCCCGCAGTGGTGTCAGGCTCTTTCAAGCATAGGCTACAGACCACCAACACCCTGCTTTGGACCAGTGGTCAATTATAATGGGTGGACGGATTCCAAATGAGCTCATCCATTCAATACAGCTCCGCATAGAACTTCTTCGTAATGTACATACGTGCTCCCATTTGTGTTTTTCCATTACAAAACACGGATAACAAGTTTACCTTAAATAGTGTGTTTAATGCTGTGTAAACTACGTAAAAACGTACATGAAAAGAGGCCAATTAACCCAATGAGGATGCTGAAAATCTAGATCAAAGCATTTCTGACAAAACTTGGATGACACATCATTTTGAATGTGGGCCTCATTTTGCCATTCTTTGATGCTGGAAGTGGCGCCTTGGTTAAAACTGTACGACTCGCTTTCGTATGAGACGTAAACAACCACGGTGGAGCCCAGCGAAGAGCGGAAAACTATACTTAACATCACGACAGAACAAATGCTAGCCTACCTGCACAAGTCCCTTGTTACACCCATTTTTTCATGAATAGCAATATGGGTGCAGAGATTGACAGAGTTAAACATAACTTCCTTCAGAAGCAAAACGTTAAAAAATGTATAAATCAGCCAAAGCCAGGATAACTGGCAGTAATGCTCAAAAGACCGAGTACACGCGAAGAGTCGAGACTCAAATGATGTTGAATATCCCAATGAATTTGAGTAGGAAATCAGGCACCAGGTCATCCTAGCGCCTCAGCAGAAGTGCTCAGGGATGTAGTTCACTTGGTTTGGTTTGAGCTGGTTTGTTTCGTCCCACACCAGTAGTTCCCAGGTTGTTGCTACTCGGAAGTTCTGACTGGTATGATATTAAACAAAATTTGTTTTGCGATATTAAAGCACGCATCTGAGTTGGAATACTTTTGGGACACTTTAAAACACTTCAAATCAACATTACCGCATAACTGCTGCATTCTTAACCTCTATCTAGGGCAAAAAGTAATGTAGAAATTACTGCCTTTGGACCCTGAAGATGCAAGTTTCAAACCCATGTCCTGGTGTACCCTTGAAAAAGGCATGCATGCCCTAAATTGCTCCAAAGTTACGAAGCTGTGTAAATGGGAAAATATTTATAGATAAATTCATATTGCATTGAATAAAAGTGTTGGAAATATGTAAATATAATTATCTCTTGTTTTTTAATCTACAGGTATGCCTTGTTATAAAACTTGCTATTTGAATATTTCCTGTAATGGATTGCAACAAAATTAATATTCACTATCTGAGTAAAAAAAATCTGTTCTAACAAATCTGCACCGAAAAAAAAAAAAAATTGAAGAGCATTCTTTCAAAATGTTTTATTTGGCTGTTAATCTTAGGGAGAAGATGTACAGTGCTAGGAAAGTGAAAGTGTTGCTTTGAGTGAAGCATTATGGGAAATGAACGCAGTTCCAAAGAAGTGTCTGCTGCCCATTTTTGGGTGGGTGGCATATGGTTGATTTCACGTGTACATTTGGCACAAAGTGAATAGTTATAAAATTGTTCCCAATGAAAGCAACATGCTCAGTGAATCCCTAGTTCAGTTCATTAGGGATCGCATTCAAAGTTGAATTTGCCCTGGACAGCTGCAGTTGTATCTCAGATGTTCTCCTGGCAGGATACAGATCCCTGCTATTTGCAATTTAGTTATCAGTCGATATGCTTTCAAAAACAGATCAGAGTTGGATAACAAGAAATGCCTGTACGGTAATCCCTCTGTCTCTCAGTCTAATTCATCCCTGAAACCAGAATTTTGATACTAAGTGCCTGTTTCAAATTATTTTGAATGGGGGGGAAATAAATAAATAAATAATGTCCTCCCAGCTTATTCAAATACACCTATATAACCCATTATTTCAGCCTGATAAAATACTCTAAACATACTCATAAAAAACACTTATTCTCATCATTAATCTGCATGTAACATGTGGTACAGTATGTACAGTACAGTACATTTTGTTTGTTAGTGCCGCCACCGGTGATGCACACGGGGGGGTTGGAGTGCAAGATCATAAATATCAGATGTCGAACAAAGGGAATCTGTACGTCAAAGTAACCCATTGTGTTCACATCTTCATTTGACACTTCAACATTTTAAATAAATAGATTCATTAAAAAAAAAAGAAAATGCGGGAGCACAAGCATGTTCAGACAAACTGACTCAGGGAAACTAATGGAGACAGCTGATAAGAGACCAGCGTGTGCAACTTGCCTCAGATAAATTTGCAATGATACTATATACAATACAGTTTGTTACAATAATTCATTTCTTTTTATTTCAGTACTGTTGCATTTATTGGTTGATTTTTTTTTAAAAATTAGTTGAATTCAAGTTTGATTTTTATTCTTCTTTCTTTCTATGGATAAGCTTCACATACAAATATTTAGATATTAATTTTCAAGAGCTATGATTGAAGTTTACTGTGTAACTGCTCTAAAAATGATTAAAATATTGGTTCTCAAAGCCTTTGTATGTATATATAACATCATAACATGAAAAAATAATGTGTTTTACATTCCACTCTGGACAGTTTTCAAAAATCAAACTAGGAATTGAAGTGCCTCCTTTGCTTATATAAAGTTTTCTTTGCTACCTTATAGACAGCAAAGTTCCAAAATACACAAACATTGCACACTTTAGGCGCCATCAGTAACCTGTTGTCCCTGTCAGGGTTATGGTGGTGCAAAACCCATCCTGGAAGCATAGGGAGGGGTACATTCTGAACATTATTCCAGTGCTCAGACAGATTCCTACATGGTAGAGCAAATTTAGTCTCCAATCCACCCGAAACACACATCTTTGGACTGTTGGAGGAAATTCAAGTAGACATGAGAAGAACATGCAATCTCAACAAACGGAGCTGGATTCAAACCTACAGCCCAGACCCTGTGAGGCAAAAGTGCAACGTGCTCTACCATTGTGTTGTCTGTAAACATAATACAGTATTGTGAAGTACGATAGGTAATAGAATTATATGTATAATTCCTGTTTGCCATGGAAGAAAACTGGAGAAATTAACTTGAATATAACTAATACAGATGGAAAAAGAAAGGGAACAGTTGAAACAGTATAAAAAGAAAAGGAATTGTTTTGCGTTGAAAGTTTTGCAAAATGATAAACAGAAAGAAGGTGTTGTACAATTTACATTAACTGATAGTGCCTCCTATCAGTTAAAGATAAAAGGGAACGTGTTTTTTATCGGAGGAGTGACATTTGACATAGTTGTCATTCCAGCTGTAAGTGTGCTCAAAGAAAAAAGACCTGAAAACTAACCCCATCGCTGATGAGATTTTAAAGTCGCAAGAAGCCACAAATAGAAAATAAGTTAGTGCACACTTTGTAACAATGAGTCATTTTATGTTGCCATTCATTTTCAAATATAGCTATCCTTGCCTTTTTAAAAATGTGTATCCCGGTTAGGATCTAGGTTGCAATTTTCAAACCCATATCCTTCTGAAATGCGAAAGATTTTCCCCTGAACCTAGCGAGCTCTGGAACTGTGAAACCTTTAAAGATCCCAGTATACACACTTGGTTAAATCTGTTGTCCTTCTTGCTCTTTTTTAATGGTGCATGTGCATTTTTTTAAATTTATTTTTTTTAAGTTTTTCAGAATTTTTTAACATCGAGTGACTCTATTTCAGTTAATTAAAAGCAGTGGCCGACCCATACAGATGTTATGCAGGCTTCATCTTAAAAGAGTGTTGACGTTCAATGAATGGAAGAGGCCACCTGCTAACTTAACTCTTGGTGAGGAGGATGATTTGAATTCCTGTGGACTTTTGCCATGCATGATTACTTCTTGCTTTTCACAATCCCATCCACTGTTTAATATTGTGGATTCTTTCCAAACTTGCAAAATGCCTTTCTTTTTTTGCCAAGCTCGGCCCAGGCCGGACGGAATGGGTTCCAATCTAAAGGGATTCCCTGTAAGTGCGCCGGCCTCTGAGCGTAAGCCTCCCTGACCACATGAGAAAGAGGGGAACAGTTGCCAGACTGAGTGTAGATTAACACGCCAGCCGCCCCCCATCCCCCGGGGTGAACCCCCTGCTGGAACACAGGCTGCAGTGAGCGGCCGCTGCTACGCTACCAAGCCCACAAACATCCCCCCTTCCTGAGGCCATGTGAAATGGCTGTCTTGACTCAGTAAACAGCTGTAAACCATCCAGCGATGGCCCAAATGAGCTATTTATGTGTGCGTATGTTTCTTTTTTCAGTTTCTTTGCTCTTTATTTCTCATCTTTTTGATAATGCGGCGCTGACCTGGAATTTTCCGGGAAAAAAAAAAAAAAAAAACAAAAAACTGCGAACTTTTTTTTCGTAACTACGCAAACACCCTTACGCAACAAATAAAAGCGTAAAACAGATATTTTAATGACTCTGTGCGTACCTTACTAAATTTGAAAGATTTTATTTTGTAGCTTTCTGTTGTCTTTCGTGAAGTTTTTTTTTTTTTTTTGTGTAGCCTAAGGAACACAGTAAGAGGGAAGTACTTGAATCTAATGGCCGAACACTTAAAATTTAATACCAAAAGCACATTGTTTATAGCAACCAATGAAAATAGCCTCGTGTTTTTTGGCAGGACTCATTTACCGCAGCGTAATGTACACACACGGTGGCTGACATTTCAGATCTTGCAGTAAGGTGTCCTCCTCTGATAGCGAAACCAGACGGCGGGATGGCTTGTCAAGGAGTGTGTTTTCGTCGTGCTCGGCAGATGTGATGTATAGTTGGGAGGAAGCCTCTGAAGCACGCCATCCATCACGGGAGAATGTTCAAGTGCCGGAAGTGGCAAACGGATGCCTTGTTTTCGAGCATTGTTCATTATAGAGACCCCGGGCAGGGAAGCGCTTACATGCGTGTGCCGCTTTGCAGACTTCTGAATCAAATAGCTTCAATGAATGTGGCCGTAATACAAAGCAGTGGACCTGCTCGCTGGACTTGGCCAAAAAAGAGAACTTTCCAGGGATTAATAACAAGCTGCTTCTTCCTGCTTTATGTACAAGTAGGGTTTCACCACTGAAGGGTGTGATTGTGCTCTGGTCATGACTTTATTTTCTTGGGACTTTTCTTTGACCGATCTTGTTGCTGAAGGAAGGGGTTGCTCATTTATTATTAGCCGAAATTTGGCTGACGATTTTTTCCTCAACACCTTACGGTTTTCATGGCAAGTACCTTGCTGAAGGGTGCAACTTTAGTGCTGGGGATTCAAACCCAACTAATCCAATTGCAAGGCAGTCGCACAGACTACTACGGTACCTTGTTTTGAAACATATTGCATGGTTTTATTCCCTATGGTTTAGGCATTTCAATGCAGAAAATTGTTTGATTATCACTCCAGATGCATTGCTGAGAAAGAGCCCTCGATGGAAAAAAGCTGTAAGAGGTCATAAATGCGCTCTTATGAGTAAATGGAACTTGAGAACCGTGCTTGCGCAACATAAAACAAAATAGATTTGTTATCGCTGTATCTGTAAAGCACACTCTTTCTGTTTGTCTGCCTGTTTGTTTGTTCTTTATGCACGGCTTTGTTTTTCAAGCTACAGACTTGAAATTCGGCCCAAAGGTACTTCTCATCCCAAGTGTGGTTTTTACACAGTCAAACATGCAGACACGCGCACACACATACACACACATGCAAGGAGGGGGGGTGACAAGGGCTTTGGCGGTGGTGCTATAAGAAAAAAAATTGAACTGGGGACATGTTGGGGTAACTGGAGGGGTGTTGGGGGAAGGAACTGAATTTGTGAAAGGAAAGGATAGGAAGAGAGGGATACGAAATCTAGTTATAGTAGATAAATGTTGCTGCGCATATGACTAAAGTAAGGGTAATAATGTTTGGTGATGTACCGTACGTTTTGTTTTTACTTTTCGCTTTTCCACCTTTCCACTGGACTACAGCCAGTGTGTCCTTTGCTACTGTGTACCCCTGTTCAACAACACTAACAATACTTGCTAGTAAAAGTGTAGTGTAGTAAAAAACTAAAATAAATTACTCCTAAAAAGTGCTAAAAAAGTACTGTCACAAACGCATGCTATGGGGGGCAACTGCAGTTGAGGTATTACTGTATTTAAAATAGAGGCAGTGTATGTAAGTTGTAAGACAAAACGTAAAAATATATAAAAGTACACTGATAGCTAAGTTATAAGTCGTACAGTTAGTAAGAGCGAAGACCGGTGAACAAAGCAAAAAACTGGTCTGACTCTGAACTCCAACCATTGAGGTAAGTCTGTAAAAAACGTATCGATTGTACCACGTGTGTTCGGATTGAAGACAATCCACAAAAATATGTTTCAGAATTTCGTATATTTACTGTGATGTTATTTAGATTCTGAATCTGAAAGGTAACGTCATGATTGTGAAGTATGTTGGTTTGAAGGACAAGGATAAAACCTGTCCCTCTAAGTAAAACCTGCACTTTGCACAAGGTTAAAACTGCTAAAAAAAGGAGAACACAGCGGCCACAGAAGAAATGATAAGACACAAACATAAGATCTTTGTGTGGGTTTGTTTTTTCCTCCAGAAGGGATTAAAAAGGATGCACTGTATTTCATTTCAGGGTTCGCTCAAAGGTGCTTTTGAAGAAGTTGCGGTTATTACATCCAGGGACTGTCAAACATGCGCACACACGGAACTCACCTAATAAAAGAAGCAGACGCTATTGTCTGTTCCTGTGGGTAATTTCCACTCATTTCATTCTGAAGAGTTCTGTTGCCTCACAGTTTGTTTTCAGAGTGTCAACTTGCAGTCCCACCACAAGGCTGGTGAAACGGTATCTAATAAAAATGTTTTGCAGTTTACTTTATTCATTTTTCCACATATGGTTCACTCTGCTTGTCCCTTTCTGGGTGGGCCATGGACTCTCTTTTACATTTCAGTGTTTTTTTTTTAGCAAGTCGACCATCTGGGTTATATTTTTACACGTTTTTCAGAGTTGAGGGTTGTAGCAGAATGCATGTGGAGCCGTTCTTATGGGTAAACTGCTCAAAAATATTATCTGCGCATGCATCCTGTAATTCACATAACCACGTTTGTTTTGTTTACTGGAAAGAGGATGGATTTCCCCTGCTTGATGGACGGTTTAATGCGACCTGAGATATCGGATCCAAGGACGCAATGTCTGCGTTGCAGTTAAAACCGAGCTGAATTCAAAGACTGCAGATCTAATTTTTAAAGTCCAGTTTTGTCGCATACGTTTCGCCTCGCAGAACGGCTCTTCCCCCTTTCATGTTTTCATTTAACAGCGTATATATCTTACTTTCCGTGCAGCTTCACAGGCGTTTAAATGTTTTGCGCATTGCACAAAAAAAAAAACACAGGCTCCAGTTGCTAAAATTCATTCTAAAATATCAAAGCATGGTAAAAAAGGGAATATGGTTTTAATACAAACAAAATCTTTTACAGCGACATGTTGCTGTATACATTCCCCAAGACCCCCATGTTTCCACCATCTGTCCGTCTCATGGAAGACAGGATTTGCTTTGCTTTGTGTTCAGAATCCTACTTATATTATATTATATCTATTCAAAAAATATTTAAAAATAAAACGCTTTATTGATATTAAAGGGTTTTATATGATAATTGCTTATCGTTTTGGGAATCACGTGATTGTTTTCATTCATTTGTTTTCATAGCTTAGGAAGAGAAAATTTATTCATGTATTTATTTGTTTCTTTTTTTTTCATGTGAACCCCTATGCCATTGCTTTGTTGGCTGTAGAAAAAGTGTAGAAAGGTGTCTGCCTCTGTTTTAGAATTTAATTTCTTTGCATCTGTAATGCACAATGTCTCTTGGCCTGTTTTTTTCTGTACGCTTGTCTTCCTTTTGAGACGTGAAATTATTCTGTAGTTAAGTTCGGTAAACTCCAAACAGGTTACTTACTACTTCTATATGCCAGTATTCTAGCAACCGGTTACCAAATTCCCAATATAACAACCAGTATACAGTATATTAATACTCTGCTCAGTATCCGAGTCAAGGAGTCTGAGGTCAGTAAAAAGCACTTTGGAGAAATATTCAAAATGGGTGCACATATCAAGGTGAAGTTATGGGGTAGCACTGCGCCCAGCGTCAGCATTCTCACACTTTGCCTTCTGTAGCCCGTGTTCAAACGTAGTTTGCACTTTCATGATTTGCTGTCCACTTCTTTTCGGTCAGAAAGTTCCCTATTAATGATTCATTATATCACAGCCCATTACAGTAGGTATATTTTATTGCTTTTTGTTTTTATTGTTTTGTTTCCTTCACGCATGTTTGACTATTAAATGTTCATTGCTGTTATTACTAATAATAAGAAATGTAATGTATTATACTAAATAGAAAAGTAGTTGCACATAAATACAAAAATCTACATTAAATATCTTATTAAGTGTACGATATTTAGGAAACTGGTGTTTAAATTGTTGTTTATCACTCAGAAATGCCCAACAAATACTTAGTGTTAGGCATATTTTGGAGAAGTAAAATGAGGTTTCTCTGATGAACTCAGAGCAAATCATAATTTTCATCATAAGGAAAAATGGAAATAGCTTCCTGATGTTCAAGTTTGTGGTATTAGACCCACTTCTAAGAGCCACTCACACGGGGATGTGGGTACGTTTTGAAAATGGGAAATTTGGTCTCCAGCAAAGCCTAAAGAAGTGACCTCACACCGGCATCCAGTAACATGACACACAGAGCACAAGCAAAGGTGCTGAAAGATTTTCTCGCTCTGCGCACACGCATGCACGCACACACACACACACACACACACACGCACGTGCGCGCGTGTACTAAATTCAAAAAGTTTTAATATGTTATTACTTTCTATCTTTCCACCTCTATACTTTTTTCACCTGCACAGCACTGGTTCACTCAGTTAGTAGGTGGTCAGAAGACTGTAAGGACAGCAGATTGTATGATAGTGAACAATCAGGTTAGTTAGTTTGCCCTAATATGGCACGTAATCTCATTCTAGCACAAATAATCTGCGCAAGTTGCTTTAGAAAAACTGTCAAGCATCCACCTTCTGTCCCCAACATTGGCACTTTTCCTTTCTGGGAATTATAGCATTCTGAATCCACTTTAACATACATGCTGGGAGGGATGGAGGGAGCAGTAAGTAGAGGACAGGAAGGCTTCAGCCGCCTCCTATGTGGGTGGCCCTGGGGGACTATGTTGCCACACCGCGGTTCGTGTCAGCTCCTTCCTGGCCAGCATAAGAGCCTGCGGATGATTCTTCCTCCTTCAGTCCCTGGACCATCTGCCTCACAGCTTTTTGAGATTCACATAAGACCAACTATTTCCAGAAGCAGCTGTTATGAAGGTCGTGCCTCTTTTCCTGCCATTCCTGACAAATTATGTACCTGCCCCAGATTACCGAGTTTTGAAATAGGGTTTTTGATGGGACTTTCCCACAATGAGCTGAAGAATGCTAAGGAGTCAGCGTGGGGTGTTGTCAGCAGGTGCGTGCATCCCAGGGAGACAAGAGAATCATCTGAGGCATCGAACCTTGAGTGACCTGATAGAGCTTTTCTTTTGCCAGCTCAAAGTGCTGTGAGATACCCTTACTTCAAGCTGTGGTAAAACGAGAGCCGCTTACTTCATCGGGATTATCGCTCAGAAAAAGCCAGAGCATTTGAAACCGAATACACGAAATCTCAGGAATACTCTTATGGGTCAGCTGAACCCTTTTGTGTACAGTAAACCGTGTTCTCTGAAGTCAGGTGTTTGATTTCTGTTTGCAGCCAGTAACACTACACTACACCTATCGTAATATGGAGGATACAAAATATATTGTCTTATTATGGAAATACACTTAAAGGAAATAATATTTTAAACGTATTTTATAGGTGTTATAACAGGCCTTAAATTTGCCCCATTTTATTTTTACTCACTGCTCCCATGATTCATATTTTATGTGTACAACTTAACTCATATTTAGGTACAATTTTCTGATGTTAATTCACATTAAAGACACGATTTTATTCAGCTTAAAGGAAATGACAGTAATAATTTCAATGTTTTAAATGAATTGTATTTTAATGTTGATATTGATAATACCAGCAAAGGCACTCTAAAGCCTTTTTTAACATTTTGTGTTCTAAATGACCTTTTGCTTTCTTTTAATAGCAATTGTTTAAATTTACTCCAATACAAATGATTGAATTTAACTTGTAATTTTAACTCATTGTACAGTTACACTATGCCTGCACTGTCTAAGACTGTTCATTCAAAAAAACATGATAAAAAAATACCAATATCCCTACCCAATGTGTTTCCAGTCAAAATAAATATGAATGCTGTTAATAAACGTAGCGGGATGAAATGACTCACATTACCAGGGTGTAAATCTAAAAAAGGTTTTGGAATTTTAGACAGCTACATCTGCAAGTAAGCAGATTTACAATATAAGCAATAGCTGGAATTAAAAGTGCCCATTAAAAGCCATGCAAATAGCAGAATTCCAAAGCAGCACCTTGTCTAGATGCTATTTACCATGTAATGTACAATAAACAAATCTCCTCTTCTTCAGCTGCAGTGCATCTCGCGCTGTTATAAGCAACGCAGCGGGAGCTTCGTGTTTTTCTCAGTTAAACAAGGTAAATATTCAGTCTGAGCTCTAGTATCTGCATTCAATAAAAAGGACATTTGGCAGTTCCATCTTAAACGTAAGCATTTTAAGAAGTACTGTTTGCTTGTACACTAAAATATTTTTGGAAGAAAATGTTATGTCAGATAAGTTACAGGTATTGATGTTTTAGGACACATACTGTATGCACTACCATCTACTGTAGTTCCTAGTTAAACACTGTACTCTGAAATGATGTTTAAAGTACCTAACCAGCCAGTTTCTTCCAAATCTGTGAACTGAAGACCACAAGCTGCAAACAGTGTGTGGCTTTGCCTGCTTCGGCCGTGCTTATATGTGACCCTTAGGTATTCATTATCTAAACATTATAGAGAATAACAAAGAAAAGACATACTGCTGGGTTAGGCAGAATATCAACCCTGTGCGATGATGTTTGGATCCTTCGTGCACACGGACCACTCCTGCCCGTGTGGGTTTTGCGTGGGGGCCTATAGCTCCATTCCGCTGCTCCCCAGTCCCTCCAGGGTGGTTGCCCATCTTCACGGCCCCTGCCCAGCTACTGCCCACGCCCCGGCCAGGGCCACAAGCGCTTTCATCCTGTTTCCACGCAAATTTTTGTCACGTGCCGTGCCTTGAAAGAACAAAAACCACAGGAAGTGCCTATAGAGTAAAAGTCAAAAATATTCAGATAAACAAAAGAACAGGGTCTCCATTGTGTGTCTGTTTGTTCTGGAACAAGTTTCTCCTTCACTCAACGCCAGTGAGTTGTTACATCTATTCTACAGACAGCTATGAACTGAAGTGTAAGTTAGACCAGTGAGAAGCTCATTCAAGTCTGCCATGTTCGCCCTTTTTAATATCTGACATCCATATTATAAAGTGTAACAAAAAAGCAGGCCTGTGTGCTGTCACATGAATTTCAAAGTCTTCTTAGCAGCCAACCCTGCTGTCACCTACCGACAGAGCATTTTTAGTTCTTTGAAAACGTGTCTATCACTTAAAGGGAATTTGTGTTCGCCACCTTGGCAGCTGCCAACTTTGCTTAGCGTTTTTCTTTCAGTGAGCTTGGGCAAAAGGTTAACAAACATAATTGTATATTATTGAAAAATCGCTGTTCTGTTTGAATTTCATCCTTTCAGTGGATTTTGAAGAGGACTGGAAAGTGTGTCTAAAGTTTTTTTTTTTTTTTTTAAACCAGCGACTGCGGTTTGTCCTTTGGTGGTCCACACAGGTGTCCGTGAAATGCATTAAGCTCAAGGTTAGCACTCAGTTCATCGCACATCCTGTTCGTCCTCCCATAAAACTAAGGAAAACCGTGTTTGCTGACGCTGGGAAAAAGGGTCTAAAAAATCGAAAGGCGGGGAATACAAGTAAAGGAGTCGTATGAGCTCCCATTATATTTCATATTTCATTATGTATCGCAGAGCTTTCTTTGGCACTCTTTTGAATGCGGCATTAAATGTGCTCAGGGCCTTTTGTTCTATAGTAGAGAAACACAGAAAAAAGAAACAATTTTAAGAATGAAACGCAAAGGAAATTTCCTTCTGGAACAGAATACCACAGTGCAGTGCAACAATTTGTTCAGTAAATCTTTAACTATTTTATGAGTTTTGGCCAAATGTATTAATGTCAGATATGTTAATGCCCTAATTTATATTAGTTATGTAAGCAGAACTGCGCTCAAACTGAGCTAATACTGTCGGGAAGGCTAAGAATATAAAGGTCCTTTTTCCATCTGTCGGTAGACAGAAAGCAGCTACTATTTCTGACTGCAGTGTTTAAACTACAGTAAACCCATCACAAGCGGTGGTCAAATGGCGATCGGACCCGGGTCGTAAATATTTACGTGCGATGTGTACAGTGACCTCCATGGTTAAAAAAAAAATGTGTGTACCAAAAGTTCATCGCTTTCAGTTACCCTCTCACTGTCACACAGGGACTGCTGCCCTTTCCAACAGGTCAGTGACTTTAGTAACTGAAAACCTCGGGTGCTTGGGAGAAGCAGCTACTGTGGAGTAATCTTAAATGCACATGCTATCTCTCAGGAGAGGCTAGTGGTGGAAAATTGGCGCAGGACTGCCTGTCTTCCTGAAGGAACTGTATAAGGTAACCTGCTGCTTTTATAACGGCTTTCACGTTGGCAAAAAATAACATCTCCCTGGAGCTGCTTCGTTTTTGTCCTCAGTGCACAACTGTGATAGAGAATGAGGGACTGTGAAATGGTTAAAGAGTAAGGATGCTTTTCTCACCATTGAAAGCAAGCCTCCGACGATCTGAAACTAAGAAATTGTGGATTTTAGTTATTGATATGCTAGGATAAGTGTGGACATATTTCGCCATCGTATAAAAGCAGTGGCCCATTCAACGGATTTAATGCCGCATCGGACTTGGACTGGTTATTACATCCCATTACAAAACTGAACAAATTCTTTCTCTATTTTGTTGCTTCCAGTTTTTCTCTCACATGCAGCGCAGTGGTTACAGCTGCTGTCTAGCATGCAGGCGCCTGGCTTTGAATCCCACCTCCTGCTCTAGTAGCCTTGATCCAGGTACTCACCATGAACAGTCAGGGTTTCCAAGAAGTATGAACTGAGTAAGACAGTCAGAAGTCGCTTACTAAAAAGGTAATACGATCTTTAAACTCGGTTGTACAACCGAGCAAATCATGCTAAGTCACTTTCGAGAAAAGCGTCAGCTAAATAAATACATATAAGGAACGTATAGAAAAGACTGTTGAAAAGCATCCTTTTTATTCTAACCTTTACAAAGACAAAGAACATATTCTTATTTTTTATCACTAATAATTTTGCTTTGACGAAAGCGCTATTAGCGTATATTTCCTCTCCTGTATATGCCTTATAATTTGTTAAGTGCATGTGCTGTTAGACTACACATTGCTCGTTGTTAGAGAATAACACTCGCTCAGTGTTTTGATACACGGCCTTCCTGTATTTTGAAAAGTTTGGAAGCAAACACCGGCACTGAGGAATGGAAACCAAGCGTGATTAATGGAGGCCTGTTCTGGTGATAGCATAAAACAACACATTGGGGGATGCGATTTATGGCTCCTTTTACCAGTTCACCTCATAGAGGCTAATTGTAAAGCAAAGCATGGGCTGCTCAGTGGGAGTTGTGTGCTAACATGGTGGTGATTAAATGTTGAAAATCCTCGCTGAGGGTGGGTTGCGGAATCGGGCGAAATCCCAGTCCGGACTTCGTGCGGCATATACGCGTCGTTCGGTTCAAATGGTAGCAATCGCTATGTCAGGCGTCGGGGAAACCGATCCGTTCTGGTTGAGCCATATCGTATCGAAGCACCTGTCCAACTGACAACATCGAACCCATGATCAGTTAATACTGCAACATAACTCAAAAAAAAAAAAAAATAGCTTATTTCCCCCCTCTTAATGTTAGCAAAAATCACTGAACGGTATTTCTAGGCTGGGGGTTAACATCCTTTTGATATACATCTTAAGCAAAAAAAAAACATCCTTGTTCACCTGCACTGCATTGCGTTCAATGAGCCAGCATATCCTTAAGGAACTGCCAACATCTTTCAAGTAACTCTCGCCAGCTGGTTCTTGTCAGGATGAACTGCTTGTGTTTTTTTGTCTCTTCACTTGCGGGCCACTCATGAAAGGGAAGCGTAAAATGCCCAGTTGGGCAAACGAAACTTATCTGGTTTGCTCCAGCTGCCAACAATTCAGAACCACATGTAGAAAATTAACTTTCTGTAGGCCTATTTTGAACTCCACAGTGTCACACGTGGGACTGCAAAATGTGCATGCAAGCCACAGGGCGATGATGGTATTTCTCATGAGTTTATTGAACCAAGTCATGTTTTTAAACTTTGTATAACAAATTCTATTTGTTGTTACTTAAACAGGATGAGATGATAAGGAAATTATATTTTTAAAACTTCCGCTCTGAAATATTGCGTTTAGAATTCTACTTCTGAACTAAGGAAATGTTTTAGGTGCTTAAAAATCCAGTCAGAGGCAAAAAAAGAAAAAAAACTCCTAGCACATCCATCTCATTCAGAAGAGCATTCTTGTTTTTAAATATTAATTCCTTTCCTCACAGCTACAGATTACAATCTGAAGCTTTTTGTAGGCGGATAATAAGTACCATGAAGTGATGTTTTTACATTTGCCAAAACAAACCCCCCCCCCCCCCCCCGGATGAACAGCATGAGGGTGGCCATAAAGGTGGCCACAATGTTGGGGAAACCCGCATGTTTTCAGTGAAGAGGTGGCCTCCTTTCAACCATCAACATTCGGCAATAATGCATGTAGGATTCCTGCCATTTAAACTGAATGGGGCACCTAGTTTCCTAGACAGAGGGAGAGAAAGAGAGAGGTGACATTTAGTAGGGAAATGCCACCGAGGCCTACGTTTTTGCAGGGTGACTGTGCAGCTCGGTCCCTTGAATGGATGCACACCCAGGAGGTTTTTTCCTGCAATCCAAGTCATTGTTTCCCTTAAGAGTAGCGCTAGGACTTCATTAGGGGCTCTATTGTTAACATATTGTTAACATCTGGGTGGAAAAGTATGTGCCTTTCAGGGGCAGATTAGAAGCCTTAGAGCAGGATTTTGTTGCTTGCATGCAGCTGACCACACCGGTGGGGAATCTTCAGCTCCTTCTGTTGCGAGAGATCAGTAAAAGCAGCTGGGATTTCAGCTAGAGCAGGAGGGCCTCGAGCCAACTGCATGCGGCCACCCATGTTGAATCACCTTCCAGCTACAGGGCCTGCTTGCTGGTGAAGGTGAGCCTGGTATTGGTCTTGTCTGGTCTGCCTGCTCGCCGGTCGGTCCTCGGGAAGCTGCTTTTCCCTCTCGCTCCGTGCCCCACCCCCATCGTCGTTTCCACGGCCACGGATGAAGTTGCCATAGCAACAGCTGAGTCACCCTTGGATGTACGCAGTTGATTTGCGATGGTCTTCTTTTCCCGGGGATGTCTGGCTGGATCCCGTGATCTCACAACAAGCGTATGTGTTATAGTACATGCGTGTGCGTTTGTCTGGATGCGCTGACTTTGGATGCGTGTTGCAGGTGTGTGGAGATTGAGGGCAGCCTCGGTGGCAGTAACTGTGAGCCAGACGGATGGGTAATGTCCCTGCTTCAGTGAAGTACTGCCTGAGCTACGAGCAACTCAGCCGGGATTACCCGTGGCTGGCCGCTTGGCTGCAGGGGGAGAAGGTGAGCGCCCTTCATATTCCCAACAGACTGTGTCTGTCAGTGAGGGCACACTGCACATTTGACAGAAGGAAGCTAGAATGTGAGGTAGCATGCAGGAGAACAAGAAACTGGAGGCTAAGTGTGGCTCCATTGGAGAATACAGAGAACACGAACTAGGCATTGGTACTTGGGAGTCCGACTCAGATGGTCCTGTGAAATGACAGCTTGCAAGAGTCAAGTGGAAAAAATACTGATAGGAAATCTTTTATCATAGCTGGAAGCTTCTGTCCTTAGTAATACCAGGGCCTTAAGGGTCACTGTTCCTCCTGCCTGCACAAGGCAAATTTAATTTTAAAAACCTCCTTTCTAGTCCTTCACTCCAGAGGTGTCGCAACGAATCAGTGCATGTGGTCTCCGCTGTTCACAGCTGTTCAAATTTTAATGAACAAGAATCTTGTATACAGATGGAAAGTGCAAAAGAGTTCATTCGCATTTCCGCACGCACTTCTTATTTCAAAAGGTGCGGAAAGCCCACTCAGTATGTTTGATTTATGAGCTCCCTTTTCCTCTCAAAAATATTTCAGAAGAATGCTGTAACTGATCTGCCCAAGTTTGTTAAAATTGTTGAAGTGGGCCCAAGAGATGGACTGCAAAATGAAAAGGTATGTTTCTATGAATATTTATTCTCTAATAACTGCTTATTTTGAGCGAATTCATGTTTTGTGCTTTTAATATCCTAGTTTCAAGACATTCTCATATATATGTATTTGGAACTATTCTGAAATGAATGCAACAGAGATTAATAATAAATATTTTTAAAAAAGAGCCAGGAAAACTCTAACCAGAGCAAAGGTCAAATATGGTGTAGACTGTTTTGTTTGCAAAACAAGTTCCCAGTTGACAGGTCCGGGGTGAAAGTCATGGCCCCCAATGATAAGACCACCAGAAAACAAGGAACATATACGAATCTGGTAAATGTATTACTAACTGATGTTATGATAGGACATTTACCTTGAACACTGTTCAGTGTTTGTGCTCAGCTATTTGTCATAACAATTTATTTTTTATCAGCTTCCAATGTGCAATTTCATTTTAAAACAATTATATATAACAAATAAAGGTGTGTGTGTGTGTGTGTGTGTGTGTGTGTGTGTGAGTATGTAAATATATAAAATTTTTAATTGTACTTTTTGTAAAAAAGCTTTTTTACAAGCTTTTTTAAAGTTTGAAAGTTCACGGTTACCAGAAATTACAGTATCCATCACTATTTTTCAAAAACACACCACTGAAAAGTTATATCTCGAAGGTGATGTCAATGTCAAACAAAATTAAATGTTTTTCTTTCTTTTCTCGCTGTTTCTTTGTAAATCAGAATGGAGCTCCGTATGTGCAGATGGACAGATTTTTTTTTGTAATAAAAAGAGTTGACTCATGGAAAGAGAGTTAAATACTTGGATTTGCCCAACAATATCCTTGAAACGTTTTCCCCATTTTTCCTTCACTTGCTCTATCAATGAAAGGAACACAAACTAACCCTGAAATGTATACTTTAGGAAAAATGGTTTAAACAGATGCTCATGTTACAGGTTAAGTATGCGGTTTCTTTCAGTTTTATCAATCTTACTTGTGATCAAGTACAAAGTCCAACAACATAAGACCAACATACAAATACAATTAAATGTTTTCGACGCATGCCGCTGTTCCACATGCAAAGAAACACAGCTTTCGCCATACTTTTAAAAAAGGTCTACAAGATGTTCATTTGGATTCATTCTTTTCGCAGGAAATTGTCCCAACAGAAACGAAGATCCAGCTTATAGACATGCTTTCCAAAACGGGCCTGCCTGTGATCGAGGCCACCAGCTTCGTCTCTTCAAAGTGGGTTCCACAGGTACTGCTCGCCTTCTGTGCGCCCAGAAATCTCGCTGAGTGATTTATTGCTCAATCATTGTTCTCTGCAAAGCTACCGGCGGAACCCTGCAGCTAAAACAGAAGCTCCAGATGTGGTTAGAGACGTGCAGATGTTTTGGTACAATGTACTGTTTCACAAAGGCCTGGCTTTAGTCAAACCTTTAGAGGACCTCTTGATTCGATGTGTTTTGACTGATATTCTTCCAGCTGCTGTTCTACACATGTATGTTTACCTTTATGGTTACAATTACAGTACCGGGCATAAGTCCGAGTACACCTGGGCCACACTTACGGCGAAAGCAACGCAGCCCATAAGTGTCGTACATGTCAGATAACTGCTGCAGAAAGCCTGGGAATGCATCTTGGCTTATTTTCCGGTCAAACTTGTCCGCTTACGCTTTGTGAAATATTTTCTCTTGTTCCTTAGATAAATGGTTTCCATACAACAAAGAACTGCTGCATAGATTATGAAAATGTGCGCTTTATTTACAAAAAAAGGCCTTTTCAACTTGATACAACAGCATTTTTACCAACAACGCTGTCATTTTTGGTTCCACAGCGGGAATTTTGTCCTGCTGTCCTTCGAACCGAACATTTTAGGACAGAGATTCACACTCGGCGTCCAAAACCCAGGCCTGCTTTCCTTTAGCGGTGTCAGTCTCTCCACATCTTGGCTACCGAGCATATTTATCTTTAAAGTACCCTTTAAACAATGATTCCCCGCTCAAATAAAGCCTTGATCTCGCAACCGGGTGAGGATCATTTTGTTCCTCCACAAAAGAAATTCAACGAATGGTTTGAGCTCCTGCAATGAATAAACCCCATTATGTGAGGGACAGTAATATTTTCCAACACAATTATCAGACTTTTGACTATATTTCTACTCTGGGGGACATGTATAAATGGACCAGTATTAAACATGTTTTTCACTGTAAAATTTATAAAGAGAAGCAACGCGCGCTCCTATTTTTTCAGTCCGAATGAATACAGGTTCCACTTATTTGTCTATTTTATCTTTCCAAGATGGCTGACCACACAAATGTGCTCCAAGGCATTCACAGAGCACCCCAAGTTAAATATCCAGTTTTGACTCCTAACCTGCGAGGCTTCCAGACTGCCGTGAGTGACATTCGAATTATACATTTTATTTTTTTTTTTACCGCAATCACTGTGCAAGCAAAATTCTGAGCGTTCCCACATTTCCCTTGCTTGTTCATACATTCTCATGTGGTTACAGTGGTGCACTCGCGCATGAGGACTGAGGAACTCTGTCTGCACCAAGTTGACTGGCTTTGTTTCCGCATTCAAGGTTGCCGCAGGTGCCACCGAGGTGGCCGTTTTTGGGTCGGCATCCGAAACGTTCACCAGAGCAAATATCAACTGCTCCGTTGAGGAGAGCATGCAGAGGTTTGAGGAGGTAGTGCGAGCAGCCAAGGAGGCACAAATTCCAGTCCGCGGGTTAGTTCACTCGGGATATAGCTATTAATTTTACTCCAAGGGAAGCCTGGTCATGAAACTTCTCAAAAATACACTTAGTTTTAAATCAAAAGGGCAGCGCTCTTCCTCTCCAAATGTTTTAATCAAATTCAAGCAAATTGTGCAAAACATCTGTGGGAGATGGAAGTAGGACCTAACAAATGTGAAGAGGTCTGTAAACAATATGGCCTGTGCTTTACAGACTGTGGAAAATTCCCAAACGGAACTGTTTGTACTACAGAACTGAGAAGAATAAGGATTTTTTTTTTTTTTTGTACAAAGGAAAGTGTATACTTTATTGTACATTTTCTCGTGTACTCACAGCTGGTCCACCTATATATGGGCATGTTAAGCCAATATTTCCTTGGAGGTTTTTCGCACAAAATTAATGTTTACTCTGTTTGCAAATGTTTACTCTGTTTTCATGCCACTGTCTACTAGTGAGACCGTGAGTACAAAATTATAGAATGCATTATTGGCACAATTGGAAACATTTTTAAAATATGACCACACATCTTGACAATACATTTTACACTTAGTCTCTTTCTACACATTCCCATTAACTGCCATGTTATAGTCAGTTTTCAGATAATTTGTGCTGATGTGCAATATTTATGATATGACATTTTAAATTATTATTGCACGATTATATGCAGCTTAGACTGGAGCAAGGATTTTCCACTTTTTTTATGAAAAGATAGGATGGCCTTTAACCCTGAAGAAAAATCAAAAATTTTTTGAAAGCGCCTTAGTTGCGGTCTGATATCCAGCATTTTCAGTTACTTTCTTATACATGGCCTAGGGTTCACAGTGATTGGAAATGCTATTTCTTCGCTTGTGTGGAAAGCTTGCATGGAAATGTAATTAAAAAGTAAAATATAGTGCAAAAAACTTTCTCCTTCCCCAGACAAGAAAGATTCCTTTTATATTTATAAATGACATGTATATGTTTTTTTTCGTGAATTAAAGCACCTTCCAGATAAGTACCTCCACATGGAGGGTACAGGGAACAGATCTTGTAGAAACTGTAAAAATTGTTGGTTTCTAGAAACAGCAAAATCACTTTTTAGCTTTGTAAAGATACAAATGATATACTAAAATTAATGTAGAAATAGAAACACTTTACAATAAATGTAATATTTTCCAATTGTATTTTCCGTCTACCTTAGATATGTTTCCTGCGCATTAGGATGCCCGTATGAAGGAGACGTAGAACCATCTAAAGTTACACAGGTAAGCCACTGCCGACAAAAAGTGACAGTAAATGTTGATCGTAGAAACATTCATATTTTATTTAAAAATATCACAACGAAAAATGCACAATACAGAGAGGAGTCCATAGCTGTGTGTACAGTTAGACGCGAATGTTTTTCAAACACATTGTTGTTAAGACCGAATGTGCACGTCTGGGCCGTCGAGATGTTTCGATTGACTGCTTTTTCCACCTCAGGTGGCGAAAAGGCTCTACACCCTTGGCTGCTACGAGATATCCCTGGGGGACACCACTGGAGTGGGCACGCCAGGCTCCATGGCCAGGCTCCTGGAAAGTGTCATGAAGGAGGTTCCCGCGAGCGCCCTGGCTGTCCACTGCCACGACACCTATGGCCAGGCGCTTGCCAACATCCTCATCGCCCTGCAGGTCAGCACTGGGTACTCCTGCCGCTCCCTAGCTTAACCTGTCCGCTGACTTTGCCTGAAGACAGATCTCACCCGGGGACAACCGTTAACACCTGAAATAACAAAGAATAGTTTATAAAGGGGTGCATAAAGAAACTGTTTCATAAAGGTCCCCAAAGAAACACAATGAAAAATGTAAAAGTATATTTCAGTGCATAAACAGCGCCACTTTTATTATTCTTAATAAACAGCGCTCTTAATTTTTTCGTTTGATGTATAGATATGCGGAGACCTGAATTCACAAAGGCATTTCTCTAACGCGGCAATGTAGAAAGCCTAGAGTATAAGTTACACCGTGCAAGGAAAATGGAGGGGAAAAACACACCAGTCATTTTATGATTCATTTAATAGGAAACCTAATATCATGATTATGACAGGGGATCTCCTCTAGGGGGGTATATGACAAAAAATATTACACCGCCTGCTAACAATACGAACTCCAGAATCATTAAGAGCATAAAGCCAGCTCTCTGTCCCATGGCGGAGGAGTCCAGCTTTCATGCATCGGAGGAAGTGTACTGAGTGTTCAGACCACAAACTTAAACACTGCAGGACTGGGAACAGGAAGGGGGATGCGGTGGGAGAGACTGACCCCCGTCCCTCGAAAAGGAGAGGCGGCTGCTGCGCCGCTTCCTTGGGGCCTTTCAGTTATTCTTTCACAGTTTGAGTTCCCCAGCAGCGTCGCAGGCGGTTCTGTGGGCTCAGTCAGGTCAGCAAGCGTGGCTGGGGGTGGAGGGCAAAAAGATGCATCTATCCGGTGTCTATTCCGCATGTCAGCGGATCGCCCCCAACATACCCCACCACCTGGGCTTGCAGGGGGCAAGAGCACCGTCCTTTATGTGCAAGGGATGTGTGGTGGTGTTGCCAACTTTCCTGTCACTGAGCCATTGAACATAGTGACAACCGCCCACCAAAAGCGCTTTCATCAGGCCCACTTTGCAGCAAACACATGGCAGATGGCTGGAAAGGGGAACCCTGTCCTTTTGGAGAGCCCTCTCTCTTTCACCGACGCATCCCGACCACAAAGGCCCCGGGCGAGTTGTGGATAGCGTTGTCTCACAGAAAGCCGGCATCACCTGGTTCAGGGCGAGGTTACGACCACGGGGGACAGGAATAATCTTACCGTCAAGCTGCTTACCTCTGCTGTGAACTCCGAGTCCCACCGAGGTGTCCCATTTCAAACGCCCGCTAAGAGCCAATTAGAAGGCCGCGTTCGGACGAACGGGATCGTATTTAATTTTGACCACAGGGCCTCGGATTGTACCATTTATCAAATGAAAAATAACATTTTCTTTGGCTGCCAAAAAAAAAAAAAAAAGTTGTCAGAAGTTTTCTAAAATAGAAACCGACACTTAAAATCTTATTAAAACAGTAATTTACAAGACCACCATTCCAAAAACGCGAACGCACTCCAGCTCCGCGTAACTTTATCTTTTTCAGTTCCAATTAAATATACATGCCCCGCGCTGGCCTTTTAAATTCTACACGTAAGCGGCATTTAAAGTGAGCTTTTAGCTGCGCAATGTAAGAATAAGTGATATTTGCAAACGGCCAGCAAGTGATGCTAACCAGAGGCCCCGGTTTTATCTGAGGTCTGCATTTAGGGGGAGAGGCGGCACGAAAACGCCGAATTTCTCTCGTGTGAATCAGCATAAAATTGATTTATCACAGCTGCTGTGTGACTACAGAAAATAATAACAGCGAGGGAAATTTATCCAGCCATTTGTTCACCCCCCATCCTGACAAGCTCAGTGGAAATGAAAGATTTTCATTACTAGATGCCAGTAGTTCACGCCACCAGCTGTGCGAGAAATGAATTCTGCCAGTCCCGTCAGCCCACCGGCACCTCTGCCTTTGTCCGTGATAAAGACATTCCATGCTCTGCAATCCATTCCTTTGGGAGTCTATTAGGTACATTTTTCAAAACAGTATAACTTTCCCACCTTTGGCCAGGAGCATAATGGGGGGAAAGGTCTACGGTTCCGCTCCGCAGACCCGGCTTCATCTAATCCATCAAACTTCTTTCAGGCTGACCATTATTGACCGCTGAACTTTGCCAACGGTGGCCGCCAGTTTAGTATGTAAGCAAAGTAAACACAGCAAATTAAAAAAGGAAAAACACAACTGAATAAACATTTAAAGGCGTTGCGGTTCGTGTTTGAGTCAACACTTTTTTGGCTGTGCCAAAATGCAGACGCCTTAGAACGCTCACTTTTGGCAAAAGTGAATTACTTTCAGGAACCGTCGTTGTTGGTTCTTGCCTGCCTGGTTCTTGGAAATACTGCCATAACAGGAACTGAGAAATTTCTATGCATTTTGTAAAAGCGTATTAATTTTGATAAAGGTGCCACTCATATAAAGAATTACTGCTATAAAGTCAGCTGACAATGTGCGCGACTCAGATGCTTATTCACTGCCCTGTTTTGTCCGTTCAGTGGACCTGAGGTCAAATTTTCCACGCTGTCCTAAAAATATTCAAGAAAAAACAAAAAAGTCATGGACTCTGAATACACCTATTTGAATTTCCGTTATATTATGCTTATAAGTATTAAATTATGTAGCTTTTTTTTTTTGTGGAAAATCGCTTTAAACAATATAAGAAAAAACTATTCAGTTGTCTCCTTTGTTTGTTTCAGGAAGAAGGAGAAGCACCTCTTAGTCACCTTGTAGTGGCATTTTGACGGAGTCATGTTGGCCTCTTACTACGTCTTGCACTCGATTCACTGTGCTATACGTATGTTTCAGTTACGGCTCTGATTTCATTTTATTACGGACGCTACGTGTTCATTACACATCCCATTAGGCTATAAAAGTGATATGGTGGTACAAACTGCAGTATGTTATGGAGCAGCATAACAAATTATTACGCCTAAATTTTACTTTTTCCTGATTTTTACCTTATGTAGATATTTTACTTTCAGTCTGAAAATATCAAAAATGGATGGTAGTGGCATTCATATGAATCAAGCTGACTTCATTTGTTTGAGGGGATTTGCAATGGGGAAAGATGGTATTTTACAATAACTAAAACTATAAAATGCCACAAGCACTGAAGGATTCAATCCCCAAAAAGCACTCACAATGGTTAAACATACCAGTTTACAGATATCTGGCAGCAGTGCATTATGGGAGAGATCTATTTCTGTATCACAGTTCCTTGTTCAAAACTCTGGTCCTTAAAATACTAAGAATGTGAAAAAGCTGAAATAACCTTTATAAATGCATATCAAAAAAGCAAAATATTCACAACGCAATAAAGTGGCCTGACCTGTAGCGTGCTCACCTGTTGCTGATACAAACAGGAGAGCACTGAGGGAAAAGTATATATAATAATTTTATTGCCACCTCTTTAGTCACCCAAAATTTCCACTTGCACACATTTTATTTCCTTGTTTGCTTGTTTTATTCCCCTTAAACAATTTCTTTACAGCCGTGTCACCCCATTTCTGGCTGGCATCCAGGAGCAACCCCACATCCCTTAATACGCCATTGCACAGAATATACAACCAACAATAATTCAGGCTTCTCTTGAGACTTAAAGCAATACCAGCAATGATGTCCTCACCATTATATAGTAAGGATGGGATCTTAACTGGCATGACAGTGGTGAAATATTTGTTTAAAAAAAAAAAAAAATCATTGCTTATTTTTATTTCCAGACACAAATAAATAAGCATTAACCAATGTACTGCAGTTTGAGGTTAAATGCATCCTCACTTGTGCCTCATCCTCATTGTTTTTTTTGTTTTTTTTCCTGGGACAACCATGCTGTGCGATGGAAGGCCCCTCAGGCTCTAAACTTACATGCTAATTCATTCTTGCTAAGTGATATTAACCACCATTGCTTGACAGAGCAACGAGAATGTGCGGAATTTCAGGGAACTTTCCCCCCCCTTTCTTTCTTTTCTTCGTCCGTTCCGCCACAACAACGGCAACAATGATGTTCTTAGCTGACATTTAGCTTAGCCGTTCCTGTAATGCAAACTGAAAGCAATTTGTGAAAATGGCGAGGCTGCGCGGCGCAGGATTAAGTCTTTAAAAATAGTCGAAATGCCGCCAGATTTCTGAAGCATGACTGTAAAACCGCGAAAAGGAGATGGAGGAAATGGGATCTTAGCTGGCCTCTTCCGTCTTACATACTGTATGCTTTCAGTTATGTCTCTTTTTGCACTGTGGAAGGAACATTACGTGCTTCTTTTAAGTTCAAGCTCTGAAGAACCCGAATTAGCGGGACGCTGTCCCCGTGACTGAGGGGCTGAGACGTTCGAGGACAATGGAAATGAGCAGATGGCTCTGCCAGCTTGGCCGAAGCTGGATCATACAAACGCAAGAGTTAATGAAATGTAAATCTGAGCTATACTGTCATAGAGAAAGCCTGACTGATATAAAACAAAAATTTAGCATTGTTACCCCTGCTGTTTTGAGAATTTACAAGAAATTATAATCATTCTTTATCCATAAGCACCTTTTGCAATGCTGGATTGCGGAAGTCCAGATTCAATTTCAGATATGGGGACAAATGGATAGGACATCAGGCCATCGACAACCACACGTAGGACAACCACGCAACCTAACCCTGACCATAACTCTAACCCAACCTCTCGTTCACTCACACGCGCACGCACACCGCAGGCAGTTTTGTTTCACCAGTTTGGCTGAAACATGCATCTTGGGACTGTAAAAGGAAACTGGAGCATCTGGGGGAAATCCATTTAAACTCCGCACACACTTGAGCATTAAGCACTGTAGCACCGTGTCACTTTGTTGTTGTTGTTACTGTTATTATTATCAGATTTTCCCCTCATTCGTCCCTCCATCCATCTGTCCATTATCATTAACTGCTTATTCTAGTCAGGGTTGCAGTCATCCAGAGCCTATCTTGGAATCACTGGGTGCTACACTTGGAAGGTAGACCCTGGACAGGATGCCAACCAACTATTATTATTATTATTATTATTATTATTATTATTAGTAGTAGTAGTAGTAGTAGTATGATTTTGCTTGCCAGCTTATAGTTTTTCCCCAGTTATGCTGCTGGATATTTTTTCTGAAGCTATTATATAAGTGCTGTACCTTTCTCAGTGGTACAACAGTAGGCCTCTTCTAACAAACAGCCTTCAGGTTACAAGTGCAACCTTTTGCAAGTTGAGAACCCAGCAGCAGGATAGTGCTGTGGATAGCAAACGCTGCTGGGTGCCCCTCGGGCATTCAGAAGCACTGCTGTTTGCAAGTCAAAAGCCTCTCTTTTGCCCTCCAAGTGATGCCTGCCTGCCCAGTCTTTACTTTGGCTCATGGACCTCCTCAGCAGGTGGGACCATGGAGGCCATTTGTGTTGCCGGGTGTCCTCACTCACGCGTTCCGCCATAAACACTCCTCTGTCATTCATCTCTCTTTCCCCGTGTATGATGCACCAATAGAAGCAAAGGACTGCGGCTCTGTGGAAGCTGCCTTTGTTTATGTGCTGTTGCTTGGGAGATGCAGTCAGGCCCAAGTTGATAGTGTGCCGACCCTACATGTTTGGTACCCCAACTCTCCCCCCGGTTAAATTCCGTGGTTTATTTAGCGAAACCTCAAAGCTGATCCAGCAGAACTTGCCGCGTGTCTTCCCAGGGAACGTACCCCCGCTATTGTCAATGATGGATTCCCGTGTTGAGGACAAAGGAAGGCCTTCATCGCCATTCGGGGCTCGGGGTGCCAGGTCCGCTCATCTTTCACGTGCGCAAGGTTTTGCGTCGACGCCGAGGACCGCAAGAACCCGAACGAGGAGAAGCGTTGTTTTTTTTTGTCCCCCCTCCAGGAATGTATTGTTTTTACAGGAGCCGCAGCTCGGTGAATGCCGGTCTTTTAACAACAGATTCCACATCTGGTCTCTGGATTGTGTTAACCTAATTAAACGCTGCCAGTTTGAGTCTCCCGACCGTGCGTTCACCGTGTAATGCCCGTGCCCTGCGGAGAAACAAAATTCGGCATCGCCACTAAAGGTCGTCTGTTCTCTGGCCCATTTTTTCTGGTCCAAAATTGTTCACCTGAGACCCAGCGCTCGATGGCAGTTAGGGAGGGGGTGGGACGGAGGGCGGGGCATGGGGGATGGGGTACGGGCATGGTAAATTTCTGCACCGTGTTTGCACGACAAAACATCTGGTCGGTGCCGTATCCTCCAGCGACAGTAGCAAAAGCCTGTGTATGTGCGGGAGCAATCTGTAGTCAAGCGGGATGTGACCCCACCACCACCACCACCACCAACACAAACAGCAATTACGCTGGAGTTTGACAGCAATTGTATGAAATTGCACCACGTCCCTGAGAAAAGGCAGGAGTCTGGGGGCCATTGTTCACCGGCTGGGGTGCGGACCGCTCGCCCACTAAGTTTTGCTTTTACTTGCACACCCTGGCAAAGCAGGGGACAGAAAACCCCTCCGCCCAAACAAAGCTGATCTGTCCTGATGCGGCAGGAGGAAAGAGCGTTAATTTTGCTCCTCTCGAGAACCCTCCCACATCTGGCTCTGCCGGGGAAGCTGGAAAAGTCCTTTAATATTCTCCTGACAGAAAAGGGGACATGTGGAAAACATTCTCATCTCTTAATCCACAAATGCTCCTCAGAAACAGCCATTTGGCTTCGCGGGCCCCAACGACAAGGACAAAGGATGCCAGGAACTGTTGTAAATAACTTAATGGCTCGGAGGAGCTGGCCGCTCGGGCGCTCATTTCCGTGTACCTGGAAGTCTGCGCTTAACTTACAGCACCTGCACAGTGAGGACGGTAAATAACCGCACTTTTATCTCGCGCCATATGCAAGCGGAGCAGAACCGAGGCTGATTCCGCGAGCACATGAACTGCATTTAAAATGTTGTCCAACAAGGCGATGGCAGTAGGTGGTGTAGTGGTTCGAGCTGGTGCCTTGAATGCGAAGGAAAGTCCCACTAATACTGTAGTACCCTTGAGCAAGGTGAAAACAACCTGTTTTGTGCACATGGATGAATAACTGCAAGCAGTGATTTTGCCAAGGGTCTGAATACTTTTGCCAGGCACCAAATAGGCACTCGTAAATATGAAGGCTCATGTATGTAATTTCGCACACAGACACACACCGTCACAAAAGACAGGGGAATGTACGTACTGCCCGCGTATGCAACCGCACGCAGGAATACATGCGCACTGCACAGAGATGCAGACATGCAAGAGACACAGGCAAAACGTTTTCCCAAAAAAGAGGTGGAGGGGGGCCACAGGGTCTGTTCTTGGCCTGCTGCTATGAAGGTGCGATCCATACAAATGAGCTACAGAGACAGCCTCTGCTTCAAGGTGCTCCCGGGCACCACCCATCCGCCCTCAGAGGCAACACCCAGCACAAATCATGGCAGGACGACACCTTGTGTCCTCACCCAAATATATTACACAGCAGTTTGTCAGACAGGCGCTGGGATTTAAACCAAAACCTCGACCCGGTCGCAAATCACGAAACGTCAAATCAAATCCAAAAGCCCATGTGCAGTTTAATAAAAACGTCACTCCGTCCTACGCAAAGAAGCACAACCGCTCTCTTTTCCGCACGTCCGACCCAATGGCATTTGCACCACCGCCGTCAATACTGCGTATTGCAGTCTGTCCTTGGACTGTACGCGTTTCAGATTTTATGGACTGTCACAAAAACATCCCAGAAAAATGCATAAAAATCATACATGTTGGACCAAAGCTACTTTTATGCATAATGAAGAAAAATAAAGGAAAAAAATCTAAACATTTTAGCTTCTTTCCTAAAAGCAATAACTCATGTATAAAGTAATATTTTGTAAAGTAACTTAAAGCAGCGTTTGTTTCGGGTACAGTATTGACTTTATTACATCTATTAGGAACGTTGCATATTAATACCGCATTATATACTGTTATACAGTTATGGATTACGCTAAAATTACACTTCCAATTTTCTGGACTTTGGCCATATCCGGACACCACCTCCCTCATGTAGTCTGGCACATCGAGGCTGGACTGTATTATGACATTTTTGGTAGCGTTCGGCGCTCCCTGAAGATAAATCATGACGTGCCATATTAAAATAATAGCATTAATAATAAGGGAAGCTTCTAAAACCAAAGAGAAGGAAGTTGTCCGTGGTTAAAAATGTCTCTTTTTTTTCCTTTGCTGTTGAGTCGTGTCATCCAGCAGCAGCAAGGCTTTGCAGAGGAGCGGCTCACAGCGCCCCATTAATTCTCATATGGAAGCCAGACACTTGCGGTGAGCCCAAAAAACACCTTTTCCCACACAAGGTATGAAGTTATACAATTGCTCCAATTGCGGAACTGAGGAAAGTCAAACAAGACAGGAAAGACACTGAAAGTGTGATTATTATTTCATACGCGGCGTGGTGTTTGTGCAGGACAAGGAGAAGACTGAGACATTGTATTTGGGACCATCGGAAGGAAAATTTGCTGTCATTAAAGTTATTTCATGAGCCATTATTTAAATTTCTCTCGTGCCAGGTTTACTGTAACATATACCTTCGGAATGTATCTTTATGAATTATAATGAGCACCGCAATCCTCCAACAGCGAAAGGTGGTAAGGTGTATGTTTTTGTGTTTAAACTGAAAAAGCTCTGTTCCTCTTAACACAGCGCATTTATGAAATAATTTCACTTATACATATAAGCAAGAAGGGGGGATTCATTCAATATTTCTGACCATACTTCACAATCCCATATTCTTTTCCTTCTAAGCTACCGATGAGCTTTGCTTTTTTAGCCATTATTTAGCCGACCCCTTAGTCCAAGGCACCTTACGGCGTTCGGTGTGCACAAGTAACTCGTTGTTATGCGCCCATTTATACAGCTGGGCAATTTTATTTTTGCTGCGAACTGGATAAATAGCCTATAAATAAAGTTTTAGAAAAGCTTTTCGAATATAATAACTTCTGACATTCCATCAAAACTAATGCCGTGCATACCGAGTTTTACGTGAACAAAATAATTTGTCAAGGTTAATGCGGTGGCTCAGTGAGCAGCACCGCTGGTTCACGGCTCCTGGGGGGGTTGGGAGTGAATTTGAGCTCGCCTCGGTCTGTGTGGGTTTTGTCTGGGTGCTCTAGATTACTCCCACAGTCCAGAGATGTGTGTTTCAGGTTAATTGGTCACTCCAAATTGACCACAAGCGTGGGACTGCGTGCAAGCTTGACCACCTTGGGATGGACTGACTTCTCGCCCGGGGGAGGTTTTATAGCTTCCTCACCCAGTGATTCCAGGATAACCTCCAGACTACTGTGTCCCTGTTTAGGATTAAGAGGTTGGATGGATGGATGGATCATAGTGTAGATAAAGAGATTCCTCATTTTGTGCTCAATGTACCAGTGATACTCTTTCATCTTTGAAACCTTTGTGTAAAGTTATTTACATTAAGTATTTTCTGTGCAGTTCCCCATTTGTCAGATTTGTTAGACTTTATTGCTTTTACAGTAACCCAAAGATCTTCCAATAATGTATCAAAAAAGCCAAGCTTTTCATGAATAAGACTGGGAACATTTGCTGGAAAAGACAAAAAAAAAACTATTAAACAGCTCATATAATTGTCAAAGCAAACACTATTAAGGCCACACCTACTGGGAACACTGCAGTGGGGACTCAGAACATCTGCAAGATCTGTGAAGATTGTCAAACCATGTTAAGCTGCGCAATGGGTATATAAAAAGAACGATTTTAGCTTTACGTTTGTTCTTCTGCACCAAACGGCAGAAGGGGTGACTAGGTATCAAGGTGGCACAAATTCACAGTCCTGGTGATGAAGCACCTGGAGATGTGGTTCAGAGGTGTACAGCTCCAGGCCTGTGAATGTCTCTCTTTGCCTCTCTGTGCCAGATGGGGGTTTCCGTAGTGGACTCCTCGGTGGCTGGCCTGGGGGGCTGTCCGTATGCCAAGGGAGCGTCTGGAAACGTGTCCACGGAGGACGTCCTGTACATGCTTCACGGCCTAGGCGTCGAAACCGTGAGTGTTGATCTTGGAGCGGTGTGGAAACAGAACCATTTCTCTTCTCCCTCCCCCTCAGTTTTTCCTTACATTTCCTAAGTATTGCTGATGTAGGGAAATACAGGACCAATGCCTTGATTTGATGGCCTTTCAATGGCAGCTGAAAAGCAAGCACATAAAGTAAATCAGCTGAAATTTCTGTGGCAATGGCGCCCCCTGTTGTAAATACGATAGATAGATAGATAGATAGATAGATAGATAGATAGATAGATAGATAGATAGATAGATAGGTTTTAAAACATCTTTATTATATCAAAATAGATAAGATAGTACAAAATTAGAAATGATCGTATTCAAATGACAAGTGGTAGATAGATATTTTATTTTTTAAAATATCTTTATTATATCAAAAGATTTTACAAAAAACAGAAGTGTTTGTATTCAGTCAACATGTGGTAGATGAAAAAAAAATTACCACAACAATTTGAAACAAACACACACAAAAAAAAAACACGAACGCCATACAAGCAACCAAAATCCAATGGAAGCGGCCGAACGACATTGTTAAATCTTTCAATATTACTCCAGCTTTTCTAGCGTTCTACAAATATCGGACATTCGGTGTTACTACAAATTAATTTTTAGCTGCCGTTCAACAATGGAGCACAGCATCTCCTCCACTCCCCACACTTTTTCAAATTGTTCTCTGTTACACGTAATTTTATAATATGTACATTCCGGTTTTATTCTCGCGGTAACGTAAACTTTGAAAACAAAAAGCACATCATCTGGCAGTGTACCAGCTTTCTTGATATTACGGCTTTTTAGTATCGCTAGCTTTCCTTGTCCAAATAAATAATTTAACAGCTGAAGCTTTGATTTTGACTTTTTGTTATATTTCTGGAATTGGTTCAATTTGTTGCATTTGAAAGATGAGAAGGTTTATTCAGTTTGTCTCAATGGGATCTCAAAAGAAAAAAGATCAAAAAAATCATGAGCAGAGAATCAAAAGTCCAAGGAGAAAAGTCTGAGCGAAGCCATATAACCAGCAGCAGTTCCTATGGCTGCACTATGTATTTCTCATGAAGATGAAGAAGAAACTGGCTGTGGCCATCCGGCCTTGCGCCAGCCATGCCAACTCAGCTTTGGGGGCAGATTTAGTAGTGCGTTTGAGAGATTTATCATTTGGTCAAGATAAACTTCTGAGCGGTACGGGTAAGCCGTGCGGTCGGCTGACTGGTAAGGGTGCAAATCACCATGCAAACTCAGCTGTTAAAGCTGGCTTAAAGAATCTAAAGAAACTTTTCTCCTCGGTTGTGACTGTGAAAGCAAAACTCTTTGGTTTAACTGATTACATGGACAAATCCAAGACTCACTTTGGCAGGGCTGTATACAGGATCTCTGAACAAGAGCAACTGCTGTAACCAAAACCTAATTCAATAGCCACCCCGGAGAAGGAAGCAGAGAAAGCAACTTAATGAAAGCAGGATGAAATGGAATCTAAATCTAAGGCCGCAATGAGCTAAAAAACTGCAGGTGTGCCTGCGCCAAAACTAATGTCTCCTTGAAACCATTTCAGCTCCTTCTGTTCTTATCGACATTGAGTTTGTTTAATGAGTCCCTGACTGCATTTAAGACTCAAAAAACCATTGAAGGACCATCGTGGTCTGGTTTCTGCACCCCTCTGACAAAGAAAATATCAAACAAAAAAAAGCAGCAGCGAACAAATGCGTCTGCAACTCTACCCTGATTTGCTGGCTGAAATCATGCAGAAACAATTTCAATGAGGTCAGCAGCGCTTTCAAGACAATGAAAAAACCTACCTGGGTTTTACTTTTTCCAGCCCTACTGCGATGTCTGCATGAGGGGAAGGCCCACTTGTTTAACTGTGTGCTGTCCACACCACTGTCCTGGCTGGACTGAAGGTCTGAGACTGAAAGAGTGTCATACATGTACTGGAAAAGCTCCTCTTTTTCCCATTTGATTTCTTTTAATACACTGCCCAGCCAAAAAAAAAGTGAAACGTTCTAATATTTGGTTGGCCTTTAGCTTCAGTTACAGCACGTATTTGCCATGGCATCTTTTCGATAAGCTTTTGCAATGTCACAACAACTATTTCCATCCGGAGTCACATTAATTTTTCACCAACATCTTGTATCGATGATGGGAGAGTCAGACCGCTGCGTAAAGTCTTCTCCAAGATTCTCAATGGGGTTAAGGTCTGGACTCTGTGGTGGCCAATCCATGTGTGAAAATGATGTCTCTCATGGTCCCCGAAGCACTCTTTCACAATTTTAACCCCATGAATACTAGCATTGTCATCTTGGAATATGAAGAAAAAAATCCATTGATGGAAAAACCTGCTCATTCAGTATATTCAGGTAGTCAGCTCACCTCATTTTTTGGCCACATAACATTGCTGAACCTAGACCTGACCAACTGAAGCAACCCCACATCATAACACTTAGTTAAATCCAGGTTGTGACTTTTTTTTGCCCGGGCAGTGTAGTTTCTTCATGCACTTTACGGTTTTGTCTCTGTGTTTCACTTTATTTCTTGCTTGGGATGTATCTTTTACCAGATTTCTTCATTATTTATGGTACTCTTTCTATTTGACCTGTGGTGGCTCCCTGGGGGAACTATAAACAGCGACATCCAGATAGGAGTAGCTTGAAGGTGTCATCCTTTTCTGTCCCCCGTAAATAAAATTAGTGGCTGACTGGCTCTTTTTAAGGGGGGGGGGGGTTGTTGTTAGAGGTTTTGTTTAAATTCTGCCTTCACTTTTTAGATGCTGAGCTCTCCCTCTTCTTCTCTGCCTCATCACTTCTATTTTTTTCTGGTTCTCTCATACAATATTTTTCCTTTTTTTGTTTCCTACCACACTGGGCCGTGTGTTCTACTTTGAGATGTCTTTGACAATACGGCAATAAGATAAAATGCTTGACTGTTGTCACTGTTCTGAGTTTTTATGTTAAAATTATTGCTTTTTATGCTAATACGATGGGGGGTAGGGGGTCCTCAATATGTTTTACTTCTATCGAAATTAAAAGAAAACCATAAACGATAATATTTAATATTGTGCCAAAGTTTTATAAAGTTTTGTACTGTCACTTCTTTTAGCTTTAATAACTAAAACTGTTTTACTGCTGTGCCCTATTTTCAGTCTGTCTTCTTTATATGGATGATGCAAATCAATTCTCTTTTGGGGGCATTATTTTTCTGGGTTGCTGCTTTTGTTTCTCTGTTCTGATCTGGTGTTGCTGCACTGCTGGTATACGGAAAAAAAAAATATTTCACAGCTCAGTATCAGTTTCACTGTTTGTTCACATGTATTTAGTTTATTTGTTTGTTTTGCTCAGGGTGTGGACCTCTCCAAGGTGATGGAAGCAGGGAACTTCATCTGCAAAGTGTTGGACCGGGAGACCAACTCTAAAGTGGCCCGAGCAAAATGTGGGCTTTAGGTGTCTTCTTGGTCAGGCCTGTAGGTGGGGTTATATGTCAAGAACTTCTGTTGTCCTTTCAGATGATGCTGCTCTCTGCCCTTTACAATGCAATGTTCTTATTGTGCAATGTTTATGCTGCATAAAATGTAAACGTGTACATGTGGACCATAGCTGTGTGCAGGTTTGCAAATTTGGGGTAGACAACTTGTGATCCAGCCAAAGACTTTTGAACCTACCTTGCTGCCCCGATTACTGCACCGCCTTCCGCAGACCAAGGTGGCACGATTCCCCGTTTGTGCCGGATTTTTCTCCGGGTTCACTCGGCTGCTGGGGGGTGAGCGGCATGCTGGTTATTCATTTCCTGCACAATGTGTTTGCAATTAGAATGAGGACATTCAGAAAGGGGGTGCACAGGGGGTTTGGGTGAATGGGGGGGGGGGGCACCGAAGGTTTTAGACCAGCAAGGGCAGATCATTATCTGCTACCAAAATGTATTTTCATTTCCTGATTTCCTCAGCTCTCTACAGGCGCATGGAGTCCCATGTCCACACGGCGTGCTCCTCCTCTGCGTCCCGCACGCCCTGGGACACTCCGTCGCTCTCCATGCAGAAGTACTTTCTGCTACCAGTTACATTGTTCTGGAGTATAATTTATAGTTTCGTCCTTTCCCCCATCATTACTAAAGGTGTGTCCAGGTGCCTACCAGCTGTTCATATGGCCACTACAAAGGAAACGGTTGATGATGGATGCAGGAAATGTAAATTTGCTTTTGAGCATTTTGAAGCTAAACGCTCTTTTCGGTCCTGCCACTGATGCCTTAGAAAATACAGTTATCCTGCGTAGTGCTGAATTCTGCCCACAGAGGGCCCAATATAGGGATTACTGTTTGTCATACGGTCTGTAGGCCTGCTAATTCCTCCTGTCACCCCAGAAGAACCTCTGTATGCCAGGTTATGTATGTTTTAGGCATGTTATATGGTATTATCTCTATCAGTGTAATATGACTTTTCCTTTTCCTATAAATAACTAGTCAAAATTATTTGAAATTGAATACATCACTTTGTATTCATTTTTTATTTGTTCGTGCATATTGTTACAGATTTTACATTTGTAATGTTCACAGTATTGGCTTTTGCGTGTGGTGAGCAAGCACAGTTGTACTGTATACTGGCTATCTGAAAAAAAATTAAAGATTAAATTACAACACCTCTGACAATTGTTGCGTTTTTTTAACAGTTGAATGGAACGGGAGAGCGGACGAAGATTCTAATCCGTTTCGTGGGTCAATATTGTCACCTTGTTTGCCACTTGTTTGCTTTGAGGGTTTTTGTACAATGCATTATGCTCTGCCTCCAGTCTATATGCTAAAGATGTGCAAACATCCATTAACTGCAATGGACTGTGATATACAACTACAAACAGGCCAAATAGTGATTGTAAGGCATATGGAGAAAAAATAAAGCTGCTATACACAATACAGTGCTTCACATTTGCACAAAGAGATTAGGCATAAAGGGGAATATGAAATTACAGTCCCGCCATGGTTGCTATCAGTTCAACTGTATAGCCAATGTTTGTTTAAATCAGTTAGCTCCATTGTTTGATTTACGGTATCTTTTCAAATCCTTTCTTATTTCGAAACCTGACTCTATACTTCATATCTTTGTACAGCCTGGTAATTTCATGATGGCAATAATAAAACAGTTAGGACCTCAGAACATGTGTGACAAGGTTATTCAAAAAGGGTGAATAGATTTTGTCTTGACAAAATAATTTTTATAATTTAAAGCTGTGGATATCCTCTACATGTGTAAAAAAAAAATCATTTTAATATTTTCGTCTCGATTTTGAAACACTGCTCTGGAGGCACCTGGACTACATTTTGGAACATCTGGACTGAGGTGGTGGAGTTCACCAGGGGACATGACGGAGCGTTGCATGTTGGAGCAGAGGGACCGACACAGGTCAAAGGTATGCGCACGGCTGCCCAAAAAGGCTTCATTTGTCACTCTTGAGTTTCCATTTCCCGGCATCACTCAAGGTTATTACTTTCTTACACTGCAACAATAGCCACAGCATCCAAGACTCCATGTCAGACGTCCACTTAAAATTTTTTTGTTGCCTTTTTTGGGCAATTTAATATCTACAAAATGACACTTGAATATGGTATCTCTTTACACCCATATTTATGAACCAAAGGGAAATGTAGAAAATGAAATGTACAGTTTAATCTAAGAAACACTAGAGATTGATATTTGGCATGAAAACTGTGAAGGAAGAAAAGTGGGGCTGTAATATGTGCCAGTATTCAAGGTAAAATACATTTACATTGTGGGTATCATGTGGGTATCATGATAAAAGGCATTTCTCCAATATAAACCCAAGAGGATAAAATAAATGCAGACAAAAGCTAATCCACCATCCACAGTACTGATGATTTTTACCCCCCAAACTGCATTTACCGTTGTCAAATTTGATTATAACTATTAATTTCTAATAAACCACGAGTTCCTTTGTAAAAGAGACCAAAGCTACATTGAGCGACACAGACAGATGAAAACAACTTATTACAACTTGTATTTATTAGTACGTCCTTTCATAGAGGTAGGAATTGCAGTTCACTGTTCCCTTCAAAGATGTCGCTTTTTACATCATGGTGCCAAAAGCAAATTACACGTGAAGCAACACCAAAAAAATAAGCATCAAACAATGCCAGTGCTAAAACAGGCACACAGTGTTTCCATTTATTTGAGTCAAAATACTATTAAAATATGCCATCAGCTGTAAAACATTTAAGCATTACCCAAAGAATATTCGTAAAAAATAAAAAAATGTATACATACAATATATAACTGTAAAATATTTGTTACATTTATTCCACTGCAGTTCAGTTCAGTCCAGTTTAATGAAGTGTATGTATAGTGCTGTTCTCAGAAAGGCGAAATACACGGATTCGTAGATATCTTACGGTATATAACGGTATATAACATAAAATGCAGCATATATAGCTTTAAATAAGAAAATCAATAATTGATGAGCCGATTGCATGTATTAGTAGTTGGTTGGAACCTTGGCTCCTTCTTCTGGCATATTCTGTAAAATTTCACAGTTAAAAATTTATTTGCGTTCATGGAATCATCATGACTGCAACTGTATTTATTATTTGTAATATGTATTAAAAACAACAGCATCATCGCTATGGTGAACTTACCCAAACTTCTGCAAAACCACAATGATGCCCATTAACACGAATACAATCGTAATGATGCAACCAACAACCAAAACGGTTTGATCTGAAATGGAAAGAAAAATTCATTAATATTTTATTTGATACTGGCGCGCGGTTTAACTTTACAGAAATCTTAGTGTCTGTTATAAAGAGAGAACCTGAAAATCACACTCACAGCCGATCCCCTGGAATCCCAGCTTTGGGCTTCTAACGTGTGAAGCTTCGTGTGATGCGTTTCCTCCATTTTGATCATGAACTGAAAAAGAGGGACTTTTTTTTATTTTTAACTTGCGGTTTCATTTTTAATGCCTCAGCCCTCTGGAAACGAAATAGTCAGAACAAATGTACAGACCCACTGTACTCACTGAAAGATGATTTATCGTGAAAAATGGACCGGAGCAGACGGCACTTGCGGTGACTGTCACTATTTAGGCCATCACAAGTGCACGGCTGGTGAAGGACAGTCCCCATGGTGCCAAGGAAGGCTTTCCTGCACTCAGCATCACTACCGAGGATGAATTCTGGGTGTACGAGACTGAAGCATCCCTCGCTGATCTGGCAAAGGATCCCCTCGAACCCTGAACACTTGACTTGAAAAGTTTCATACCTTTTCCTGTGGATTGTGACAGAAAACTTTCATTACAAACCTGCTGTCAACACACCTCAAATGGCGGTTAGGGACATGTGTTTGTAGACCCCCTAGGTGGCCGGTTCAAGCCCCACACCCCTGCTGCCCTGCTGCCGACTGTTGGCCAAAGTTCATGTTCAGGACTGACACAGCTAGAACAGTGCTCTGTATAAACTGTACGCTTATTCACTGCTATTTATGTCCCCATAAAATATATTTTTTACTTATCAGTTATGCAATTATTTATATCACCTGTCATTTATTGGTCCGGATTTTCATTTATCCGGTTTGTGAAATAGTCAAGGGCTGCAACATTTGGTCCGGCACCATAAAACGTGACTGCATTTGAAAACCGTGGAAGAGAGACTGTGAGAAGCACCGCATTGCGGGACCTGTGTACCCATCTCCCACAAGACAAGACTGCACACACTATCACGGCCAGCTTATGAAATCGTCGCTTTTACACTTGTCTATGTACAGTATTACGCTGTTATTATTTATTTTTCTTTCTGTTTTAATGTGTTACTCAACTTATTCCTAACAATACTGGGCATCATTTAGGGGGAGTCTGGATTTTGAAATAAACAAGAGTTTTCCCCATAAGAATTATAAACAAGAAATTCTGTAGTTTTTTTGATAATTTGTTTGTTTTTAGGAATGAAGTTTAAGACTGCATAAAGGGGATCTTTCCTTGTAAATTACTTTGGAAAAAACTGCAAGACGATAAAAATTAGAATTAAAAAAGCAAAATCAAATGTGGTCTCGCAGTACAAAGTTTGCAAGGTGGGGTTACGGGATGGGGTAATGATAAAGAAATGCTGAACAATGAGCTGTGGACCTCACGGCTCATGGCCGCTGTACTGTTCTGAGGCTCACCTGCAGACCGAGCTCTTCACGCAGTCATCATGGGCATCCAGGCACGTCCTGCCTCCATCCAGGTGCCCAGGACACACGGGGTTCTGGAAATCTGCCCTCACACTCAGGCACTGCCTGTCCTCGGGCTCACAGCTGCAGAAGACAAACATTTCGGCCACGCCAAGGGGCAAGGCGTCGTAGAAGCGGCGCGTGGCCCACTGGCAGCGCATGCCATCGCACCCAGGCCCCGAGCACCACTTAATGAAAGCTGATAGCTGTGTGTTGCAAACGCTATCCTGAATGCACACCATCATCTCAGACAAGCAGGATCCTCGGGTTCTGGGAACTGGCGAGAAACACCAGATGACCAGATATTCGCAGGGAGTCTTAAAAAGGTTTTAACTACAGGTATTCCTTCAGTTTTGGTTTCAGTTTGATGACCTCCTAGAAACTCATATAGTTTTGTCCACTCTACTGGACGTGCATTTTTAAGGAAATCTTCCCAAGTGTACACATATTGCAATTTTAAACCATAATCCATCTTGTAGACATTCTGTGCTTTTAAATGATACCCCATATTTGGGGATGGGCTAGTGTTAGTTTAGACACCTTCTTCTATAAATCTTGTAAAATCTACATTATGATAAAGTCTTGCAACTATGATGCAAATGCTGTTCTTGTCATATCAACAATATTACAGTACATCACACCATGTCATATTATTACCCGTATCTAAAAGAGTGCTTCTGTGCCACTCCATCTTCAAATTCTCCTGATCTTCAGCTGCAGTAGAAACAAATAAATAAACTGTGTGGATTTCCAGTGTGCGTGTGAGAGAGGGGGAGGAAGAAAAATGGTTTCTATGCACACACCTTTATATGGGGAACAGTGTGGAAAAAGTTTACCAAAAAGTGTAAGCAAACCTATGAATATTATAAATTGATATATGCTCAGAAATCAATAAATAAACTAAGTAGAAGACGGTCAACGGTTATTGTACTGAAGACAGAAAATAGAACACAAAGTGAACTTCTGAACACCATACCCATGCTTGAATATTCCTCTTCCCAGTAAGTTGGGTGAGTGGCTGTCTGCAAGGCCAGAGGATCAAGCACGTCACGGACACAGGGGTGCTTATTCAGCAGATTCTGCACCCTCAGGCACTTGCTTGCCCCCTTTTGTGCTCCTGCGGAGCAAGTGCAGTTGGCCAGGGCTGTGCTGCTCAGGTAGTCCAACGCAGAGAGACAGGTGCTACCATGGGACCCCCTCAGTGCACGGTATGCAGACCAGCAGTGGGGGACCCTCCGGCAGTCCTTCAGGGCAGACAGGCAGTCTGCCAGACCGTCTGGCTGCCAGAGCTTCACATCCATCTGACCTGCTGACCACCCTGGGGTGGGGCCTGGATGCAGCCGCAGAAAAAATTTATATTTAAACATGTATTACTGTTTATTAATTACAGTAACAACTTGCAGGTTTAAGCTACTTACAATTATTTACACATCTATGCAGCATCCTAAGTTTTTGCTGTTCAGTAAGCTAAAATGGGGAGTGGGATACAAAGCAAAGTCCATAGGCAGCAACTCTAACCACTGCGCAAACTATTAATATTGTTCTTAAAACTGCTATGTTTTCATGTTTGGAAAATTATTTAACAAAGAGCTAATTCTAGTACAGTATAGTGTGGTGGATGTCATGTGATAACAGGCTGTGTAACATCTCATCCCCTTTCTCTAAGCAATACATGCACTGTCACCTAAAACACCAGTTGAACCAACTCTACATGAATGCTAATAATAATAATAATAATAATAATAATATAATAATAAAGTATTAATACAACACTAATAAAAGAATGAAGTCAGTAAGCAAATAATAGCACATCTGAGAAATGCTGGGGGTGGGGCTATGAACTAACACCAAAATGTAACTGAAATATTGAGATAATGCAAATGTTTCTCTTTAGTGCCACTAGAATTTGCAGGTTACAGAAAATTAATATATTTTTCAATAGATGGAATTCACATTTATTACTTTAGCTGACACCTTGGTCCAGAGCAACTTGATCCAAGGCACGTGCAATGGTTTATTTGGTTATACAGGTATTTTTAAGGGTAAAACAGTAAGAGGGGATTCAAACCCACATCCTTTCAACTGCAAAGCAATAAGTGTAGCTACTGTGCTACTAGATGAGCTTCAAGAGATGGAATAAGATGAAGAGAAAGAAGACAACTGTGGGGACAGGTACTCCACCCGACTCCGTGATGCACTGTGGGTTCAGTAGGTGCGGGGTGCTGCAGTAGTTCTCCTCTGTGCAGAGACACCCGGCCCACTGTGGAAAGCGCTCTAACATGTACTGGACTGTGGAGTTGCAGTACTTTGTTCCCGTCATTGTGCAGCGACCATCTGTGTCACAAACCAAAAGGACATCACCTCAGGGTCAGGGTGTCACACCTGTCCTTCGTCCACTGGCACTTTCTGCATTTCACAACCACACAATCCTCCTATTGTGGCCATAAAATTAAAAATTCTGATAATCTGAGCACTTTTAAAAAATTGCATTTTGGTGCCTTATTTTGGAATTCCATATTATAGTGATAAAACACAGTAGCGGCATCATTCATCAGTTTATATAACATAATAAATGCATTTTCCTTAAGTGTTTTCAAGGCCTCTTCAGGCTACAGGTTTTATTTCTTTATTGCACAGAGAAGATGCTCTCATTTGAAACTGTGTGTGAGATGTCCAGGAGCTATTGAATTAGAAGAAGTTTGAATTAAGTTAGTGTCATTTTGGAGCAGGGTGTACTGTGTGTGTGTGTGTGTGTGTTCTGTGGGTGGGAAGCCGTACCTTTTCTTTCACACACACTTCTGAGGAGCTCCCATGCACTTCTGCACAGTGCCGATTGCGCTACGCACACCTCCATCACCGCCACACATTCTCTGGTCCTCAAAGACACTGCAGAGATGATTTGAACTCCCAAAAATCCTGGAAGGTGGAGCAGGAAAGAAAACGATCCAAAAAACAATACTTGTTTTCATTATTTACACTTATAAAATATTTTGAAACGTAATTTTCTATTACACAGCATGTAGTAGATCAGCAAGCATGTTGGAAGGATAACAAACCTCTTTCACGTCAAGAAACGTCTAGATTTGCAGATGAATCTGGAAAACAAGCTAAAGCGAAGCAACTGGCTTTTGTAGCAAGTTGATCGAAATATTTAATTTTAATAAGCAAAAACTGCACCTGGGATGGTTTACACTGACACTACAGACACCTTCAGCCAAATCCAAACTAGGTTTTGGACTATGAATTAAGTCAAACAGCAACAGCGGCGATAATAATAATAATAATAATAATAATAATAATAATAATAATAAACTGTGTCCACTTACCAAACACCACCCAAATTTTCATGATTTAAAGGAGGAGTGCAGCACTGCCCTCTTTCACATGAGGATGGCTCTGGTTGCAAGGGACAGGAGGAGCTCAAGTGGGGCACTCACACCTGCAGCTCAATGTCACATTCACACCACACCTCCTAGCCCAACGTCACAGCACTCTCAGGAGGACGTCAGCCAAGGGGACCTTAAACCTTTAAACCACTTAGATCGCAGGTATTATTGTTGTTTTGTGACATCTAGATCTATGAACATTGTGATGTTGTGACGTTTATTACACTGGGTTGGAAAGATATTTTTCCAACAATATTATTAGTTTCTCCCAGCATTTGTTCATGCAGAACAGTGAAGCAATAAACAATCAACACTTTCAGAAATAAATTATTTATCTGTGCTCGGATTATACTGGAATTTTAATAATAGGAGAAAGCAGCTGGTTTAAAAAGATGAACATCTCTTCTCTTTGTCTATAAAGCTCAATCTTTGTCCGTTTATCTGTTTGCTCTTCGTGCATGGCTTTGTTTTTTAATCCGCAGACTTTAAATTTGGCACAGTGGTACTTCTCACCCTAAATGAGGTTTTTGTGCAGCCAAGTTCATTAAATCCCATAAAGGTTACTTGCTATCTTCAACAGCTCTCCTTTTGAAATAAGATTTTGGAAAACTGCACGCAAAATAAGATTTTGGAAAACTGCTTTGGTCACAGGCAGCATCATGTGTCACGCTGAGCAAATGTAAGCAACAGTGCGAGTTCGACCTTCTCAAGAGCCACACGTAATAAATTAAAACAGTTTAAAAGTAATAAAGTTTGGTTACATTTATTATTTGTATATACGTTTGTTTCAGGATGACCAGCGAGGAGATAGAAACACATACGCACAGTGCAGCGCACATCAGTGAACAGTAGTTTTGTCTGTTTGGATGTGTGTTTTGGGTTCTGTTGGAAGACCCATGATCTTCAACCCCTATAGAATTTTCTGGCACTGGGTAGCACATGTCACTCTAAAATATTGTGGTAATCCTCTGATTTCATGAGATGCTCATTACCTCCAATGACCCCAGTACCAGAGGTAGCAAAACAGCCCAACAACATTATGGAACCTTCACATGTTTAATGCTGTCGCCTGCAGAAAAATAGATCTAATTTGATTTCATCAGCTCACATAAAATTGTCCCAGAAGGATGCTGGTTTTTCTAGGTAGGTTTGGGCAAAGATTAGTCATGCCTTTTTTATATTTCCTTCCACAGTGGTGTCCTCCTTGGTCTTTGGTCATAAAGCCTGTCTTGGTGTAGTGTGTGGCGTGCAATGCAAGTTAAAACCATCACTCCAGATCACTCCAGGTCAGCTATAAGCTCTTTGGATGTTTTACGTGGTGTTTTTTTTTTTTTTTTCAACAATTTTCACCAGCTTTTGCTCAATTTTTTATCAATTTTCCTCTTCAAACCACATCCTGGGGAATTCTTAACAGTGCCGTGAGCAGCAAACTTCTTAATAACATTGCAAGTTGTGGACACAGAGATGCCAAGGTCTCTGGAGATGGCCTTGTACCATTTTGAATTTTTACGCTTGGTGATAATAGTTTTTCCGATGGTCTCTGACAGCTCTCTTGCGTTCACCATTGTTTACAAAGAATAGGGAATGAAGGTGACCCTTGTAAGCATTAACGCAACATTCACTGGTTGCTCAAATCTTTGGTTTCCTCATTGTCACGTCATGGCAGTTTGCCACAGTCGAGTCTACTTTCATGGCAGTGCGAATTTAGTTCTTCAAGCAGTTTAAATTTAAATTCACATTTAAATTAGCACTAAAAGGGTGCTAATAATTTTGCAACGGCAGCTCTTAAGTGTTTCCACGCATGTGAATTTTTAATTGTTGGATCCTGTGCTCCTCTGTGTCAAACAGGTACATAGACGAAAGCTGTTTTACCACCAGCTCTTGTACACGACATAGATAAAATGCAAGACTCACACCAGAATTGTATGATGCTGTTACTTTTTTTCAAATACTGTGCCCCGGGCAAAGTAATAATGTGTAAAGGAAAGGGCAGTGAATGCTTTTACTTATGGGCTTTATCAAAAATAAACGGCCACTTGGGAAATCAGAAATATAATAACTATGCATATTTTATTGCGTTCCTCTGTACCTTGTGCAACCAATTTTAGATTATAAATAATAAAGAATACATAGAATAATCACTGTACAACATGTCACTTGGCTAGTAGTCCACATAAAAAGAAACTACCGCATAAAAAATATCAGTAATGATTGAAGTTCAGATCAACTCTTTTCACTGAAGGATAAATTTTTTAAGAAAACACAAGATAAGCTTAAATGTAAAAAACGTCCAATATAATAACAGATAAGCAGTATACCGCATTAAAACCTAAGGTTGTATATGGTTTTCCCATAGATATTTTTTATAAATACTGTATATGCCACATGTTTTTATGCTTTACAGCCCAACTGACATTCAGCCATGCACTGCATACATTTTAAATTATGCATGGCATACGATGGACTTTAAACACACAGCGTGCAGAACGTGTTGGGTTGGTACACTGACACAGAATTGAAAACAGAGTATGACAGCGAGCACGCACACCCTGTCCCACAGTGGGGTAAATGGAAAGTGCAGTTCAGCGCAGTATAATAACACAGTGCAGCCCTGTACAGTTTCACATCTCCTCCACAAAAAGCACAGTTACTGCACCATCCACCTCCCGACGCAGAATTTTTCCGGCATCACATCCCATCCGGGTAAATGCTATTTTACAATTCGCCAGTGATGTTTTCAGTCCTCATTTCTGCTTCTTTACAGGTTTGACCGAAGCGTGATTTTCAATTTGATTTGGTTCACATCCTCAGAACTGATTCCTGCCAGTTTATTTGTGTGTGGATGCACCTGACACCAGTGACCCAGCAAACCACTGTTTTCTCTCCTTGCCAATTTGTGCCATGTTACTGTTGCCACAGCTGGAGGCAACAAACAGAGAATCTCAATCCTGACAGACGAAGCAAACAAAAGATATCAGCTTGCACTCCATACCACTGTCCACTTCTCTCCTCCTGTGCTGGTTAGAAATTCGCTCGGGCCTTGATCTGCATTAACGTGTGACCACTGCGCCAGAGTCCACCAGTGTGACCATTACAGGGCCGCCACGGATAAACGGATCTTCCCGCTGGACGTTGGGACTAGACCACCTGGTCGCAGATCCGAGAGGCGTTATCAAAATGACTGACTTGTGTGGACAGGGATTTGCGGCTGTCGGTATAGGTCCTTCCCCTTACCCGATTGCCTTCTTCATGATTTGTCCCAAAATAGTGACAGGAAAACGCAGCCTTGAACTCGTCGCGGAATTTGCCTGTCGCAAGACGGAATATGAGAAATTTAACAAAAACAATTTTCATGAATATCCCTAAATGACTAAGCCAACATATGTGCTTCAAGGAATTTAATGCATTCCCCAATTTAAATATACTGTATAAGCACATACTTTGTAGGGCTTCTTGAAAGTTATGAGTGATTTTTAATTATTATTCTTTACTTTCTTACTTAGCTGACTCTTTGTCCAAAGTGGCTTAATGTGTGTTAACTAGGTAGTTTTACCAGAGCATTTTAGAGCTCCTGCAGCCAGGAGCGGGGCTTGAATCGGCACCCTTCTGGTTACAACCCTTTCCGTTAAATTTTATAGCACCTGTTGCCCCATCTTCTGCCAAAAGCGACATTTAAATAAAAAGCAGAATATTAAGCACACACCAGAGTACCAGAGAGAAAATACAAAAACCTGAGCTTGATCAGATGTACGGCACTTTTTTTTTTTCTCCACATGTCACATTCACAGCTCCCTCTTGCAATGCGCCATCCGCACCAGCAGGTGTCATTGCTAAGTTACAGCTTAAACGCTACTGCTCAGATTCCTGGCTAGATTTATAAAATAAATAAATAAATAAATAAATATAAATAAATATAAATAAATATATATAAATAAATAAATAAATAAATAAATAAATAAAAAGTTAAAAGTCATGCATAACAGAGGTTCATATTAAGAGGCAAAATGAAACTCACCACTGAGGAAGTTATAAATGATTGGGTTAGCAGCGCTGTTGGCGTATATGAGCCAGTGTGAGAAAGTGAACCAGGCGTACACCGTCTCTCTGTTGTTTGTGTTCTTGAACGCTCCAAAGACTCTGAAATAAGACCCACATACACCAGTATTACTTATATTATATATATATATAACTTAGCATTGCAATGTCATCCCATCATTCATTTCATGACTGAGCTCATTTAAAGAGAATGGGCAAAAATATAAGTTGTTTTATGCATCTTGAAATGCAGTGCACTCCACTGATAAACACGCGAGTTACGAACCCGATCCGTTTATACGCACGCCGCTGTCCGGTCCCATTTGAATTCAGCCCATTTCTATGGCAGTAACGCAATGTATAAGCACCAGCGATGAGCGCAAGTTCTGGGTGTAACCGCGCATGTTTTTGGTCCCACGTGCAGGTCGCCTGTTCTACCCTGCTCCGCCCATTGGCACGGATGTCGATAGCCGACTGTACGCGCCGCGTAGACCATCAACAGCCAAAGACGTTGCTCATTCTAGAAACTTCTCCGGCCTCCTGCCTGCTTGACACCCGCAGACCCTGCATGGTGTTAAAGTTCAGCTTGTGATAAAAAGTTAATGTATAGATATAATAAAAGTTAAATAAGCGCAAGGCACTGTCGGTAGCTGAACGAGTCGATGTTTTCAAGGGTTGAACCTCAACTGCTAACGGTACGGCGTTCATCCCAGCCGAACATCATGAATCCTAAAGAACAAAGACAAAAGTCTCTATGTGATGACGTTTATTAAACCCTGTTATTCTGCGTTCTGCGTGCTGCAATAGATCATAAGTTATGCTGTACGCATGAACGCTGTATTCTTGTTTTCAGTAAAGGTATTGGCTCAGCTAAACCTGGCAGCTAGAGCACCGTTTATCAGCGCAACAATTCTCGGTCGGAAGGCAGGCATATAAACAGGGGGGCACTGCATTCGTATTCTGCAAATTTATCTTGTACACAGAGGGTCAGAGATAGCACAAGAAATAGTGACGTTCATAGTGAAGTGTTTTTCTGCTGTACTCACGGGGGAGGACAGCTACCAAAGGAAGATTTTAGGCATAAAAACACCTTCATCATCCCTGAATGCCAAGAGATAAAGTACAGAATGAACACTCGAATTTCACCAGGACATGCGATGTATCTGTTGAAGGATCCTGCTCACATGTTCTACAAAGATCACACACAGTGGCTTCCTGTAAGATAATGTAGCTCTGAAGGCCATGAAGTTGAAATTCCAGTTTAAGCTTCTTCTTGTTCAATCACACCCAAGCCGAGGATGAGATGGATAACTGGTTTTGTGTAAAACCAAGTGAACAGTTTGGTAAAAATGCATTTGCTACCTGCCTAGCAACCAGCATAGCAACTTTTGAAAGCAGAACAAGAGTCAAGTCTTAACAAAGACATCGCATGAAAAAGATTGTTTGCTGTAGATAATATAGATGTACTTTATACAAATTCTCCAGAATTCTTTCCATTCTTCAGGCCCGGAAGGTTTTGCGAAGGTTTCTTATTAATGATGCGTGGGAAGTAACCGCACTTGCCAGTATTAGCAAGATGAAGATTTTTTCCAGGAGTTGTATTTAAAGTGGGGAAAAAATAATTGGAGTGTAACAAATGACAAATCAAAAAAATTAATACGACTTTAACCCTGCTGTACCTCTTCATGATGTTGAGCACGCTGATGGGCAGGTAGCAGATGGCAAACACGAGCAGCACCACCATCAGCATACGTGCCGTCTTGCGTCTCGCCTGGACCTGCTTGATCTCCGCCGACACAGCACTGGTGCGGACCCTGATCGGCTTGCCTGCGCCGGGCACCTGGGCCGAGCACTGCAGGGACCTCCATTTCCTCTGCAGGACAGAGGACGAGCCAGGAATCTGCAAAAAGGTTGATTTTTTTTTTTCTTGGAGAAGCTGGAAAAAGTCCTTTTTGGTATTACTTGAGGAAAATGACCTCATCTATGCAAAGCTGGAGATAGGATATCACTTTTCTGGCTGTTGAGGTTAATGTTTCAGGGTTGCCCAGGCACAAGAGCACATCATTAACATAAAAATAAAATAGTATGGTCTTCTTCTCCCACTTATATACTATATATTATGCCCGTTTTACTTTTGTTTCTACCAAGGGTTCAGCCACAAAAGTGAAAAATAGAGGGGAAAGGGAACAGCTTTCACTCCATGGAAAAACTGACAGAAAACCATTCATACTAACTTGTGCTAAAGGGTTTGCAAATGAAACTTTTATTAGGTTACCAAATTTACTGCTGATATAAAATTTTTACACAACTCTGAAAAAGAAAGCCAATTCTGTCCTATCAAATGCATTTTCCACATCATGTGAGATCATCAAAGCTGGTTCTTGCTCCCCTGTAGTAACGTTTATGATGTTTAATATATGGCATATGTGCCCATATGTGCTTTTTGATCATCCCATTCCAAACCCATGGGCATTAATATGGATTTGTTCTCCTGTTTGCTGCTTTAATAGCTTCCACTCTTCTCGAAAGGCCAGATTTTGAAGGGTGGCTGTGGGAATTTGTGCCCATTCAGCCACAAGAGCATCAGTGAGGTCAGGCAAGAGGGTCTGGCTTGCAGTTGGTGTTTCAGTTCATTCCAAAGAGGTTCAGTGGGGTTGAGGTCAGGGCCACCCAAGTTCTTCCACACCAACCTGGGCAAACCATGCTGTTTATGGAGCTCCCTTTGTGCACTGGGTGGGGCACAATCATGCTGGAGCAGGAAAGGAGCTTCTTCCCCAAACTGGCCACAAAGTTGGAAACACACAATTCTCTAGAATGTGCTTGTATGCTATGTGCGTGCTGCTGAAACTGCTCCGCTCAGTCATTAGAAGGGGATCCACATACTTTCGGTCATGTAGCATAGGTAAAAAGATCAAAACAATCTTTAAGAATGTTGTTAATGCAGATCATAAATTGGGTCAAAATTTCTTATGGAGTTCCACAGAGAAGCCACCAGGACTGGGTGTTTTTTCCCCAAAGATATTGATTTTATGGTATCCCAGATCTACTCACAGGTGAATGGGACGTTGAAAGGAACTCTTTGTCAGAGATGAAGAATAAGTGGTTAGTTGTTGAGCTGTGTACAGGGACGTGTAATAATCTTTAAGCGTTACTGCCAGTTAACTGCCAGCCAGACCTGAAGGAGTCTGTACAACATTAGTAGAACTGTATTTCTGTTTTACTGGAGCCGGAATAAAAATGTATACTTCTTAATGTTGGGATGTAGTTATTTCCCAATGTCAACAAATCCTGTCGTGGTGCTCATGTTTTTCAGGATGGTAGCAGATTTTCAGATCAATGCAGAGGATTTCAGTCATTTATTGAGGATTCCATTTAATAAACAATTAAAATTGCCCATAAGACACAATAATCCTCTGCGGTATTGGCAAAATAATAGCATCGCAAATCGAGTCTGCATTCGGTTCATAAACGCTTAAAGCCGCAATACGCTGTCTAAAAAGAAAGCACTATGTTTTGAGTCCTGTTGCTGATAGTCAAGATTAAAAGGGATTTTCTTTTAGACTGACAGTCATCCCTCCTTTGTCGGAAGGCAAGAAACTTGGCCAGCGCAATTTCTTCTAAATGCTCAGCCGGGCAAAGGTAAATATCTTGCAATAGGGCAATGGCTACAAACTTTTCATTTTTTTGTTAGAATAATTTCCTTTACAATTATGTGAGCAATACCTTGGCATTGCAAGTGACGTTCTTAAGTGGACAACTAATGTAAAGTTGGCTAAATAAGCAGTACAGCACCGCTAATACAGCAAATGAAAAAGTGTGACCCAGAGCAATAGAAGCACAACCCTCCACCTGGAGATGAGCATAGCCCATTTATGGTAGCAATGCCTCCAGCCTCCTGACATCTCCAGCTGCACAGAAGCCCAATAACCCACGTCTGACAAATTAAGAATAAAAGCACACACCACACAGCACCTTAGAACATAAATTGGAAAGAGAAGAATTCAGATGAATTGTGAATCTGTAGCAGCAATATAAAATTTTTCTCGGTCTTCCAGAGTGACCAGAAAGGCACGCACGCACCAGCCCGGGGTGTCAAATAGATGTGTCTTCTTCTTGTGGACCCATACGAGCCAGGTGAAGTACGCAAAACTCCAGCAAATATTCTGTGCTGTGAAAGCCTTTGCCATAGCACTGCAATCGCACCACTTACGAAAAATATCAGGGGACAGAGTCGGAGACGGCAATCTTCAAGGTTGATCTCGTGCACCTTCATAGCAGCTCTTACGATGTCTTCTTTATCGCACAGGCACACAAATTGCACAATTGTATTCCTCGGTTGAGCATTCGGACTAGGTGCACCGGCCAGGTATCTATAAGCAGAGTCTATCACAGTTGGAGGGAAATCAGCCACCAGCCCCATCCAGAGTGGCAGTCGGGTCTGCAGAAATTGTTCGCGGTTCCTTAGGTGTTTTCAGGGAGCATCACAATTCTCTAAATGTTGTGGCAAAACTTCTTTTTGGGCTTGACTTTATATTGCTCAGGTTCTTGCTTCAGGACAGTGTTTCATTTTGCTGTGTCTCCAACACCAGACAACCTCATAACTGTCACACTGAATCTTTTGTCCAAGTCACATACGGCACGTGTTCAGTCTTACTTCTGTAACAGAGACTGAAGATGAAAGCCTCTCTAGCTCGCATTTAACATCATCCAGTTTTATGCTTGCATGTTATTCACCCGCTCTTTCATCCGAGTAGATTTTGTTAAAAATTTTTAAAACATTTCTGATAATGATGTGGGAAAAAGCCTTTTCTCAGCTTTGATAAATCCTGTTCATAACATCTGCGAGTTCACCAATTTAGTATGAGGTACTCGCAGATGACCCAGGTCTTACTACGGTAAAATCATGTGCAGAAGGTGCTTTGCGATCAAGACTGTCACAGATTCAAAGTCCAGAGACTTGAGAATATTTTCACGACGTAACAATGGGTTGCGCTGAGGTGGACGATGGCTACGTGCTCCTCATTTCGCTCCTTCATTTAATACACAGCGGTCTGTCCTGGTTTGTCATCCCAAGCATTCTCGGTGTCAGTGACTTCGGCAGTTGTCTAGTTTATTAGTCAGTCAACAGTTTAATGTATTAGTGAGGCTAACATGAGATTTGCAGCAATGAAATTATTCTAATGTTCTCGCAGCCACACGTACCTGATGACACCAGAGCTTGTGAAATATCTGGATGTAGGCCAACACCATGAGACACAACGGGGCAAAGTAGGTGACAATGAAGAAGCAAGTGTGATAAACCTTGGGGTAGATCTCATCTGTAACAGAACAACAAACAAAGAATAAACACAAGGTTCAGCATTTAGAAAAAACAAGATTTAATGTTGATTTTTTTTTTTTTTTTTTTAAATGCTTTTTTCTACATTTTGTCAATGGCAACACCGCAAGAAACTGCAAACACATCCACACACACACGCAACACATAAACCTTGAAATCTGGCCAAACAATGAAATTATGTTTTTTTTTTTTTCAGTTATGGAAAGGTATCAGCACTACACCTCAGTCCCAAGAGGATGAGCAGCAACTTCCATGAAGATGAAATCTTAATTTTCCTAGCAGAATAAATACTTTTTGTCAAGATTCCTGCCTTTACGGTGACTTTTACCCATCCGGCTGGCCATTCTGTGCAGTACAAGGCCATTCACTTCTGTTAACTCCTGTGCACTCCTTGCCCCACCCAATCACAGACTCAACAAAGTGAAGCAAATTTAATACAGGGAAATCCAAGTCATCAGGCAAAAACCAGAGACCCACACAGTAAAGAGTCCAAAACACAGTCACGGCCTAACAAGGAACCAGCATAAACACAGGCGTTAAATACCTAACACAATAAACAACACAGATGGTCCATTGGAAGAACACAGGAGGTAATGATAAGGATAATAATGAAGGTCATAAGGATGTTCAGGTGCGGGAGAGGTGGGGTAAGGAGCACACAGAAGAAAACTGGATCACATGGCATTGCAGTGCCTAGAATGGCCAGCAGGGCGGCCAAAAGTCGCCGTACTGGCAGGAGTCCTGATACTTTTGCTACCCAGGAAACTTCAGATTTAGACCATAACAGTAAAATACATTTTACTGCCAAATATGTAAGAATAACCAGTCTGCATTTCATCACTTGAAAAAAAAAATAATGTATTTTGTAGGTAGTCCGCGTCTCCATGAACGTTTAACTTGGGCTTTAATCTTCAGTTTAGTTCTCTTAATTTTTAAACTACTGTTACTTATTTCGTGGAAACTTTTCTCAGGAGCAGTGTCCAGTGTTAAATGTACTGTACTCAACTACTTAAAATTATTTTCGCCTTTGCTGACCTGGATAATTTTTTTGTAGTGACTCAGTGTATGCACTTTTCTAAAAGGTGACTGTAGCAGTCTGGATTTGAACCCGAGTCCTTCAACAGGAAGAAGCAGCTCCCACGACTACGCTAACCAACAGCCATAGACATTTGACACTATAAACAACAGACTTCAGCTCACCAGTTTACACCAAAACCTTTTAATATTGATGCTTTCACTAACAGCCTATTAGGAAAATGTCATTTTTAATTTCTTATTTTTTTACTATAGGAAACAAACTCAAACGCTGTGCCGACACTTGGAAGCATCCACCTTTTGCACCTGTATTTTGCAGAAACAGAAGTATTTATTCATGGCTTTTGAAATGGAATTTGGGGGAAGGGGGAGTAAGCTCGGGAGAGCGAGCTGCAGAGGGATTATAAACTGTCAAATGTTGGGCCACGCTGCACAAGTATCCGTTCCCTGAGCTACAGACAAAACAGTCAGTTTGGGATGGAAAGTCGGTCTTCTTACAGCACTGCTCTCATAATCAGAAACCAATATCGGCCACGTCCGCATTCTCTTATTTTCTATAAAGCTGACGAAATGCCTCGAAGATTCATTTATTTTGGAAAAAATGCACTCTGAGAAGACCTGCACCTGTGCAAACACTAAAATATTCATGGACTTCACAGGTTCTTGATAGGTGCATTTATTTCCAGGAAGACAAAGACAGAGAGATTTGCCTTTGATTTTCCAATGGACGAAGCAGATGAAAATCCTAGTCTGAGCATTTTCTCCAGGAGTGATGAGCAGGTGTTTTGTTTTTTTTTTTTTTGTTTGTTTTTTTTAAATAACAGGTGCATAAAATAAAACAAGTTCAAGAATTTGGTGATGAGATGAGAAAAGTGCATATGAAGTGCAGGCCTCTATAAATTCTATACATGCCTAACCAGAAAATCCTGCAAATACTTGAATGGTCACCAGTTAATTAGTTTTTTATCTTTTGAAATAAGTTCTGTTTGGGCAGCAGAGTGTGTAGAGACCGGCGCTGGGTCCAAATCCAGCTCACTATCCAGCTCGCTGTGAGTGAAGTTTGTGAGTTTTTTCACATTGGTTTCCTTCTGTCCTCCAGATAAATTCATTTCAGATGAACTGGTCCCTCTAAATTGGCTTGTGTGTGTGTGTGTGTGTGTGTGTGTGTGTGTGTGTGTGAGACCCTCTGAACCGCCCTGGCTCTAGACTGAATGAGAAACACAGTGCATTGTGACCGGAACCCACCTCCCCAATGTTCATCACATACAGTGAACAGGCTGGTCTTGTTGGTGAGCTCGGGCACAAGGCTGGTGCACTTCATCACCACAGCCTGTGGGATCATGGTGATGCAGGATACAGCCCAGATGAGGATGATGCTCCTGCGGGCCCGTCGGGCAGTGCTTTTGAACATGAGCGGGTGGCAGATGGCGTACCATCGGTCCTGGGCAATGCAGCTCAGGGTCAGCACTGACACGCAGACCGAGATCGTCTGAGGATTAGGCACAACAGACAGAAAGAGGAATGAACTCGGTCATCCTGTTTGTGGTTTTCCCTAGACAAGAAGGTGGTGTATTTCTTTTTTGACTGCACTTATGGTAGAATTCTACTTGTGAAATCAGAGCAAAAGAATGGACTAAGCAACATAGATGTAATATCTCTTGACTTTGTGCCTTAGGAGAGCCCATAGAGGAAATTCCTAGCCATATTCTTACCACCTTTACAAGGGGGTGAATAAAATACTCCCACTCAGAGCTAGTTTTTATGTCATTAATAGATACACACACACACACACACACACACACACACACACACACACACACACACTAGCATTAGTGATGCGTGCCTCCGAGCAGAGTCCAGCACAGCAGAATTTTCTGAATGTGGACAAATGATCCACTGTATATCCACATAAACTTATTCAATGTAGGAGTGGGGGGGTGCTGGAGGAAGGATCCAACCTGAAAACAGGGAGCTACACATGATACGCACACAGCAGCAGGCACTTCCCTAAGCATAATAAAATTACTTTTCTCCGTTCCACTGGACTACGACTCATATGTCCCTCTCCGTGGTGTCGACATTCACCACCATTAACAATACCTTTTTTTTTTCTAAATGAAACCACTTTAAGGGTAATAAAGTTTGAAGCTATATAATGTGTTGATACTATTTACCTTAGGGTTCGGGTTTGCTTTCTGACTGGGGCAGTGCCAGACAACTCAGCAAATTCTCTTTAAATTCATGAGACATGAGAAAGACATTTTGCCAAAAAAAAAAAAAAAATCGGTGTTAATTACAGATGTAAAGCAACAGTCTATAAAATTCCAACAGAAGTGAATCATCATTGTTCTCACATTCTGAGAGAATTATATGGTGACAGATGAATGATGTCTGACTGATGCACAGTACAGCGTGTGCTTAGTAAGCGGGAGTGACAGCTGCAGATCTAGAACGATCCATGTGTTTGCTGCATGCATGTAATGTTCTCAAGTTCAGTTTATTAAGTTCATATTTTCTTCTACAGTCCTTCAGATCATTGAACTATAGACATAAGCAATTGCTTGACAGGGCGTCCGAAGAGGTAGACCGGAGAAGGAATGTAAAGAAAGGACTTCAGAATTTGAACAAAGAAAATGTGCTTATTACGCAGACGTTATCATAAATGTTAATATATGCTAGCTAACATTAGCAAGCTAAGCGACCTGATAGAGAACGAAAATGAAAGGAATAAAGCCCCAATGGAAAGCTCATCTTACTGGCAACACAGCCAAGATCTGGAAAAGATTTCAACATATTTGAATTCCATCTAGCTGTGACTGAAACAAACAGGAAATGCAATAAAATGAAAGTGTCTTTTTCTCCGTGCAGTGAGAAAAGAAATGCTGGATGAACAGCGTAGAACAATTTTTACAAGAGGAAATAATATGAAGTCTAACAAAATAACAGACAAATTTGAAGTGTGCTGTGTGTCAAAAGTATAATGTGCAAAGAAAAGGAGGCAGTCACAAATAAAAAGGAGACAAAGTGATCTGTAGCAGTTATGCAGCAGATGTGGACAGCAACAACCTCAAATAAAATTTCCAGCAAAAGGAAAGACCTGCAATAAATGCAATAAAAGTGTTATTAAGCAGGGTGCTTTAAGAACCAAAGTAAACTACAAAGTAGACACAATCAACAAAAAGGGAAAGAAATTAGAATAGAAAAAGGATTAGACTCTTCAGCTGAAGGTGAATGACAAGTACGTTCACTTTAAACTGGACACAGGTGTAGAAGTGTTTTGAGAGACTGGTGCTGAGGCACATGAAGGCTCAACTCCAAACTACAGTTTTTCTACCGCCCCAACCGGACAACCGACGACACCATCTCCACTGCCGTCCACCTGACCCTGTCCCACCTAGACAGGAAAGATACATATGCCAGAATGTTGTTCAGAGATTTAACACAATCATCCCACAGAGACTGGCAAGGAAGCTGAGCCTGCTGGGCATGAACACCTCCCTCTGTAACTGGATCTTGGACTTCTTGGCCAACAGACCCCAATCCGTCTGCATTGGAAGCAACACCTCCAAGGTCACCAAACTGAGCACTGGTGTCCCCCAGGGATGTGTGCTCAGTCCACTGCTGTTCACTCTGCTGACACACAACTGTGCCGCCTAGCACAGCTCGAATCACATCATCCAGTTTGCAGATGGCACCACAGTACTGGGACTCATCAGCAACAACAACAAGTCTACATACAGAGCGGAGATCCGACATCTGGTGGACTGGTGCCGAGAAAACAATCGATTTCTAAATATCAGTAAAACTAAAGAGATGATTGTTGACTTCAGGAGGAATCCCGCAACCCGCTCTCCATTGAAGATTGATGGCTCTGCTGTTGAGACAGTCAGCAGTATCAAGTTCCTTGGAGTGCAGATAGCAGAAGACCTCACCTGTGGACACTCAACATCACCTCCATCACAAAAAAAGCCTGGCAGCGTCTCCACTTCCTGCGGAGGCTGGAAGCTCACTTTCAGTCTATGTTTACCTGGACAATACTGCAGTGATATTTATAATTTATTTATTATTTATTACTTATTTATTGTATGTATTTGCATTGTTTTTCTTCGGCACTCCCAGAGAAATGAAATTTCAGCCCTGACGTATACCTGTATACAGACAAGTTGAATAACAAAAACTCTCTTGACTTGACTTGACTCTTGAGAAGTGAATATTATTGCTGTGACAAATTTCAAAAGCATGCAACCAAGACCAAAACTGTGCCTAGCCAAAGTGAAAGTGACAGCAAATGTATGCACAGAGACACCAGTAAATGGGAAGCCCACCGCCAAGGTGTCACATAAGAACAGAGAACATAGCCTTAGGAAACCCATGCAAAAATGGGTATTTACTGTAAGTATAAAAGACTTGAAGGCAATTCTGGGCTTATCAGCATGTGAGAGACTAAACCTAATAAACAGCTGAACTTCCATTTTTCACACAACGCATTCCTGAAAATGTTGCGGAAACCAAAATTGCATATACGGGAATCCCATGTTACTTTACTTTAAATAAGAAAAATGAAAATATGCTCTCAGCCCATCGTGAAACCTCAAACCATCTTTTTGAAATAGTTAAAACACTATAAATCACATAGGGCATTGCATGCACAACGCAGCACACTCAAGGCATTTTGCTGGATTGCACAATAAGATTTAAATGGAGACCCTGCACAAATGCATTGAAACAAAGCAAACATGAAAAATGAAACTGTATGGATATTAGCAAAGTATGTTCGTTAAACTTTGCCGTACTCCACAATATTACATTGCGAGGCAATGTATAACAGGAACAAGCTATTTGTGCAACACATGAACTTTGAATTTCTTGATTTCCTGCAGATGAATTTCTGGCACTACGTTATGGCACTGTGTTATAGCAGGGCGATTATTGCACAAACTGGGAGCTCATATTAAAATCTTAGCTGCATCTTAGCGCATATACCTGGGCAGCGTATACATACTGTATAATGAACTGATGCAAGAGTACTGCTACTTGTTCAAAGGACTTAGCTGTCTATCAGGGGAACACACAACGCAGATGATTGATGCCTGATCCATATTCAGTACAGAGTCGGATTAATAATGCCTGGGGGAGTCACCCAGATGCAGATCTAGAACAATCTACGTGTTAATTGCTGCATGCATGTAATGTTCTCAAGTTCAGTTTAATAAACTTATGTTCCTCTTTAATCCTAGAGATCTTTGACCCATGAGCACAACTACAACAGGACAGATTATGGCCCAAAACCTAATTAAGTGGTCACATGAAACCCACAATAAATGTCATCCTTGGCTTCCCTGTTCACTTGATACATATACATATACTCCTTGATCTATTAAAGAAATATAGGGCTTTCTCAAATGGCTATCTATTCAATTTTCCAGTATACACTTAGTTCAAGCCTTGTATGACTGCATTCCCAGGTGGTCTGCAGTTATTCTAACAGTAGATTGCAGTTATATTCCATATTACTTACTACCAGTTATTTGTTGACATTTACATATTTTTTGGTGTTCCTAACATTTTGCTAACCTTACTTGCAATCTCTACCCCCTAGGGTTTCTAATACAGCATTAGAGTTTAATACATTCTTATCAATCCACTGACACTGGACTTATTACTCCTTTTCAAAAAATATCTATGTTTTGACTGAGTCTTCTGAGTCTTGTATAAATAAGTACTTATTTTTAGTTTCAATCATGTAAATGTGCATAACGTTGGTGTCAGGGACTCACAAGTCAGGATCCAATCGCAGACTTGATAGAGGGCAGGAGATGCATTGCAGGGAAATGGCAAACAATCCAAAGACATCGGGCAAAAACAGGTCAAGAGGCGCAGGGTCAAAAATCCAGAGAAACTGACAGAGAACACTAACAAGGAACAGGCACGGGAAACGCGGTCACAGTCGGTCAAAGAACGGATATAAACACAGGACAGAATACGCAACGCAATAAACCAACAAGACAGGCTTTTGGGGAAGACAAGAGGCAATAATAAGGGTAGTCATGGTGATCAGGTGGGGAAGGAGCACACAGAGGTAAACAGGAGCACAAGCCCTTGCTATACACGAAAGTCCCTGAGCAGGCTGGAGTCCTGACACGCTGGTATGCTGACATCCTTTTAAAGTGAACTAAAATGTCCCAGAACCCTTCAAATTTCCTCAGAGCCCAAACTTATACTTGCTAGCTGCTAAAAACATGTTGCTTTTTGAATATGACTTTTTCAAACATACTGGCACTTCTCATAAAGTCCCAGGACTCCTTTCTGCTGTCAGCCAGATTGTCCGGCTGCTGTTGTATGCAGAAATTTTTTACAACATTCCTTAGGGTTAAATGTCATAACCCAGGGTGCACTAATTTATGCTGCCCATCATGCTTTCCTACCATTTGTATGAAACGTCCATTCCCTTGTTTAAAGAATTATTTACTCTGAACATCAGCAATACCATCTAGCATCTTTTATTCCCAGCTGAAATTCACAATGCAGTACTATAGTTTGATGGTATCAACTATGCACATGCCGACATGCTAGCAAGGTGAGTACTCGCACTTAATTTTTTCCTACTGTAAGCACTGCAAAGCATTCAAAACGCATTCAGCTAAATCAGTGAGGAACCCAGACAATAAAACAAGGCATTTCTCAGTCCCGTGACTCTCGACTGACAACATACCAAATAATTGCAACCCGATCTCTCAGCGAAATAATGGAAGGCCAAAGAATCAAGTGGCCTCACTCAAGAAGGTGTCTCATTTCCACCTGAGCAAAAGTCCTATCAAGATCAAGTCAGCTAGGCTGGCACAAAATAAAGAGGGTGAAATTGCATAAGATTCTTGCGGGAATAACAGTCTTAATGCCTTTCTAGTTGGAGAAAATCCATTTACATTAAATTGGGGGTTGTTAAAAAAGCTGAATAAAGACATTGCTTGGATACAAGATGTCAACTGCTATCAATGGGATTGACTTTTAATGAGAGATTAGAGGGGTTAGTGAAACCCAGCTGAGCCTGGCTGAATAGAAACAGTATAATTTTGGGATTTAGTGTAGATGCTTAATAAATTAAAAATTGCATTTAATTTTATTGGCAGAATGTGTGTCACATCCATCAGCCATCCTAACATTACAATGACAAAGGCAGCTTGGTGCAAAAAAAGCAAAAATTTGCTCACCTGTAAGTATGGCAGCACCTTGCACAGGGTTTCCCCAAAGAACCACGTTTCAGTGATGTCCACCACCAGGCTCGCCGGCAGGCAGGTGATGGTGACCAGAACATCAGCAAAGGAAAGGTTCACGATGAAGTAGTTGGTCACTGTCCGCATGTGGTGGTTCTTCCACACAGCGAAGCAAACTGAAAACAAGGGCACAGCCACCAAGGCCTCTTGTTAAGTCATGAATTGGCTGTAATGCAGTTTGCGCCTCTCTGGAATAAAGGAATGCATAATACCAGCATTCAGTGACTAACCTGCAGATACAGTCAGGTCCATAAGTATTTGGAGAATGACGCAATTGTCAGTATTTTGCCTTTGTACACCACCACAATGAATTTGAAACAAAGCATTCAAGATGTGATGCAAACCTATCAGAGAAATAGCAAAAACTTTAGGAGTGCCCAAATCAGCAATCTGGTATCTTCTTAAAAAGAAGGAATGGACCAGCAAACTCAGCAACACCAAAAAGCCTGGAAGACCACGGAAGACAATTAAAGCGGATAGTCGGAGAATTCTTTCCTTGGTAAAGAAAAACCCCTTCCCGACATCCTGACAGCCGAGTCAAGAACACTTTCGAGGAGGTTCAATCAAGAGGTGCCTTCGTGAATGTAAATACAGAGGGTTTACCGCAAGGTGCAAACCACTGCTAACACTCAAGAACAGAAAGGCTGGATTAGACTTTGCTAGAAAACATCTAAAAAAGCCTCCCCAGTTCTAGAACCAGATTCTTTGGACAGATGCAACCAAGATTAACTTGTACCAGAATGATGGAAAGAGAAGAGTATAGAGAAGGAAAGAAAGGGCTCCCACAGCATACCACCTCACCTGTTAAACATAGTGGAGACAGTGTTATGGCGTGGGCATGCATGGCTGCCAATGGAACTGGGTTGCTGGTGTTTCTTGATGATGTGACTGCTGATAGAAGTAGCAGGATGAATTCTGAAGTTTCTAGATCTATACTATCTACTCAGATTCAGCCAAATGCTGCAAAACTGATAGGCTTCTCAAAGCTAAGAAATGCAATATTCTTAAATGACCAAGTCAGTCACCTCACCTCAACCAAATCGAACATGCTTTTCACTTACTCAAGACAAAACTGAAGGCAGAAAGATCCACAATCAAGCAGCAACTGAAGACCGCTGTAGCAAAGGCCTGGCAAAGGAACTGAAGGGAGGAAACTCAGCATTTGGTTACAGTATGTCCATTGGTCTCAGACTTCAGGCAGTCATTGACTGTAAAGGATATGCACCCAAGTATTAACAATAATCCTTATAGTCATTATTATTTTAGTTTGTCCTATTACTTTTAAGCCTCTGAAAATGGGGGACAATGTATATGAATGGCTGTAATTCCTAAACGGTTAATGTTCAACCCCTTAAATTAAAGCTGAAAGTCTACACTTCAATCACATTTTGACTGCTTTGTTTCAGATCCACTGTGGTGGTGTACAGAGGCAAAACAGTGAAAATTGTGTCATTGTCCAAATACTTATGGACCTGACTGTACCTTGAGGACCACCTACAAAATTGGCCACACTAATCGTAAGTTTCAGATGCCGTCTAATACACAACAGTAACGTTGTGTATGCAATAAAAATGAAGTATTGCATGTATGTAAACTTCACTTCCTTCACAATAAAATATTCATAAGCTTCAAACAATCCTACAGCACGCTTACAGCATTCTTCAGTGAAAAGGCCTGTCAGATTGATTGTTAGATACTGACAAAACATCAACAAGTTTTCGAAAAGAGCAGTGCTGTTACAGTGAGAGATACACCAGGGTACAACAAACAACCTGGAAAATAAATGGAAATTCGGGAATTATTTCAGCACAAGAGTTTAACTTTGTTTAATTTGGCCGCAGCAGCTACATATCCATCACAAATCCGTTGCAGCATCTGTAAATCTTAAATATAACAATTTCAGTAAAAAGGCTTTAAAAACAGAAATATTTGAGTGCTTTATGCATCATTATGTTGGCGCTGTTCAGAGGTTAAGCTGTTACATCCTTTGTGTTATGACAAAACATGATGTAAATGTTTTAAAGATGAACCTTAGAGTGATGACAATTTATCAGGTGACAAGGTCATCCATCTGTTGTGTTATGGTCAGGGTCATGGTGGTCCGGAGACTATCCGAGAATCACCGAGTCCTAGGAAACCACAACCAAGATGGGATGCCACATGTACATTCATGTACACATTAGGAATGTACAATGACCGGGTGATTCGAAGCGCATGCATTTAGACCATGGAAGGAAACCAAATCAGGCTGAGGAAACTCATGCAGACAGAAGACATGCAAACTCCAACCAGAATGATCCGGTTTGAAATCCATACCTGACCAACAGCCCATGGACTGACTGGCAGCAGTACCACTCGCTACGCCACTGTGTTGCCATTGCTATGAATTCCTGTTTTCCATATAATGCAGGCACCGTGGTATTTTACAGGGAATAAATGACTACTGCATCACAACATCATTAATTTAACAACTGTACCAAATAGCTGACCGCAGGTAACACCGGTCATAGTTAAGGAATTAAGCATCTAATAAAACTTGAAAACTGTATGAAATCAAATTTGCAACCATGAAATTATTTATTGCGCTTTTGCCCCTTAAGATTCTGGTGCAAAGACTGGAATTAAAGCTGTGTTACACTCCATAGATTTTCAGGATTGTTTTATTGTTTTATGGACAGAGACGGGGTTTGTTGGATGTCTAATGTTTGCCCTTTCAGATCATCTCCACATTTGGGGCATACAATTAATCTTCATATATTCTGAACTTCTGCATATATTCTGCAAATCTGAGGAGTCTTTCTTCCTTCCTGTCAAGCAAAATAAATTGCGTGTGTGTGTGTGTATTCAGTTTATAGTTCACTCACACACTGTTGAAATACTGTATACCCATATCTGCTTTACAAACTGGAACCCACACACACACAAACTATGAGAGCCACAGAAAATCAAACTTATTTCTCCATTTTGACACCAACACTGACATCAGTGCATCGGTGTGGTAAAGGAAGAGAAATCCTAAATGCAAATACTTCCAAAAGAGAGGAGAGGAGCAGCAGAGGGTTTGGAGCTCACCAAGTGTATTTCCAATGAGGGAGACGAAGAACACGATGATGTATCCGGCTATTAAGACCCACTCGTACTGCTTTGGGTGCAGATATTCCCTCCAGATGTACTTGAGAAGTTCCTCGTCCTCATCTATGGACTCGTGTGGATGAGCTCCTGCAGTGGAGTTCGGCTCAGGAGGAAGATGCTGGGAGCAGTTCCCGCATCCAACATCCATGTTGCGCTCCATTCAGCACCCCCTGGTCAGCATCCTCAGGTCAACGCCCCCCACCCGAGTGCAGCATCCTCCCGGTCGGCATCTTCGAGCCTCAACCCGACCCGTTAGCTTCTCCTGGTCGCAGTCAGCCCGGCAGTACACCAGGAGATGATGCGCTCGGGACTGGAGGTCCCCGCAGACTCCGGGACGCTTCGTTGCGCTTCTCCACCTGCTGCTGCGCAGACGTGACGGCGGACTGAGGGGCGCACCTTTCGAGCGGAGAAACTGCAGATCCTCCCAGATCCTCTTGTCTTACTGACACGGGTCCACGTTTACACATATATTCTCAATATAATGTATGTTGTGAAAAGCACGAATCCGTTTATTATTATTATTATTATTATTATTATTATTATTATTATTATTAGTACCAGACTTTGCTCGCGCAGGCTGTCGGGGGAATTTTCGGAAAATCCGTACAAGTTTGATTTTCCCTCACTTTTTCTGCTATTTTTGACTCAAAAGTGGGTGCCCTTCCTGTTGCGGCTGCGCATCTCGACGCGGCTTTGCGTCCGCAGGTGCTTTCCTGCGCCCGTTTATGTCACCAATTCACTCCCGCGCGTCGCCGCACGTCCCACGCCCATCCGCCGCGGTGCCGACGGCTGCAGTCGTTCATTTCGACGTCGTTCTTGCTTTTCCTTGGAGCAAAACGGTGCGACGGCCCTGGCCGCGGTTTAACGCCTCTGTCCATTCGTTAAGAAGCAATAGAAATCGCGCAACCGCCGCTGCGGTCCACGTTCCGCTCCTCCAGTCCCCGTGCCTTCTTTCTGAGGCCATTTGTACGGCAAATATTACAGTTCAAACGGCGATGTTCGTTCCTTTCTGCTCCAGGTTGTTCATTTTTCCAAGTCAGTATTTTTCCTTCACCGAAGACCCCTTCAAGCTCTGTTGTTTATCTCATGACAGATGAAAGTTCACTGTTTAAACAGCACTCATTCTGAATTTAAATTCCCATCCACCTATATTTCTTTTGCCATGTAAATATCCCTTACACAACTTTTTACAGCCTTTTTCTTACACCTTTCATTCTTCATAAATCAATTATTATATTGACTTCTCTGTTGTCAGTTGTGCAAAAAATCTGTGCAATAAATCTGCCTGTTTAGATCCTCCAGAACAACCTGTGCATAAAAACATGTTTCTTTTTTCTGCAGAAAAAGGCACTGAAAGTGGAAAATAAGCTTTTATATACTTGCAGAACAGAGATTCATGCACACAAGTTATTTTATTATAACTACAGTGTTGCCAGGAAGTAACCCGTTGCCGATTGCAAGGCAGTCAATATTCAGCCAATAATTCAGTCCACTTGTATTTTAGACCTGAACGGTTCCCCTAAAACACCCCCCAGCTAAAGACTATTGTGTTTATGGCTAAAAATATCTATGGGTTTTCAGTTGTATAAGCAAAAGGGTGCCATTTATACGACGTAGTTGGAACATGGGCATGGATTTTGTAGGATATGAAACTTATGGGGTGTTATGAATATTATTTCTATTAGCTATTTGTTTCTGTGTTTATTTGCTTTAATGGCTACAGTGAAGACATTTGGAGAAGAGTGTGGCACCAGAGCTGTCAGGTTTATTTCACCTTGAAGGGATTCTCCATCAAAGATACAAAAGTCCCAAAGGAAGGCATCTCTTCCTGTGTTCTCTTTTAATTCAGGTTAAGCACATAACACAAGAATATCTAAGAAACACACTGAACTGTGGGAGTGCCCTGACAAAGCCCACAGAGAGTGTGATGCATTCTAAGATGTACTGAGCTAAGTGTTTGGATACATGCATACACTACATGGCCAAAAGTATGTGCACCCCCTTGTAATGCCTGAGCTGAGCTGTTTCAGCTGCACCCACACAGCATACAAACACATTCTAGACAATTCTGTGCTTCCAGCAACGCGGTCACAGTTTGGGGAAGAAGACATTCCTTTCCTGCTCCAGCATGACCGTGCTCCCCCGCACACAAAGCAAGCTCCATAAACACATGGTTTGCCCAAGTTAGTGTGGAAGAACTTGAGTGACGGCACCCAGCCCTGACCTTAATCCTGCTGAACACCTTTGGGACAAACTGGAACGCCAACCATGAGCCAGGCCTTCTCGCCTGACCTCACTGATGCTCTTGTCGCACAAACTGGGCACAATTTCCCACAGCCGCTCTCCAAAATGTAGTGGAAAGCCTTTCCAGAAGAGTGGAGGCTGTTATAAGAGCAAAGAAGGGGGACAACTCCATATGAATATCTATAAGTTTGGAATGGGATCTTCAACAAGCACATATGGGGGTGATGCTCAGGTGTCCACACACTTTTGACCATGTAGTGTAACTTAGAGGTTTCAAATTTAGGCCTTTTAGAGTTGGCTCCCATTCATATGGTTTAATACCAGTCATTGTTACTGTACCAGGGCTACAATTCAAAGACCTGGAGTTTAACTGTGATGGCTGTGTCACCTTCAAAGAATCCACTTGACTGCAGTACTTTAAAAAATGCATTTTTAAAAGACATCTAAAAACTACTGCACGAATACATTTTGAAAAAAAAAAAACCATTCGTGTTTGCCACAACTTCTTCTAGAAATCATTCGCACAAAATTATGTTAAAACATCTTTACAATTCTTTAATTCCAACTGTACAACCATTTTAATCTAAACCATCAGAGGCATTTGTTAGCATAAAGGAACATTGTCCATTGAACAAATTAAAACAGTAGCCAGTTTCATTCCTGGGGGGGGTTCACATATTGGTCCCTTGAGCAAGCAACCTACCGTAGGGCCATTTTTCAACATTGCAGAGATTATTAATAAGGTATAACATATGTAAACACAGTGGAATGGACAACCCTAACCCTGCCTTCATGATTTTGTTTCAAAAAAACAGATGCTGTTTGTTCACTGAAAAAAGCACAATGTGGGAAATTGTTTTTTTACTCCAAGCATCTGTTAACATAGGAAACTATGCAGCTGACTTTCTCTTCAGTATTTCTCCTGGTAAACAGCAACAGTGTGTGAAGTCTACAGAGTTCTAAAGATAGCACAGAAATATCAGTAATTAATATTGCATAAGATTTCTGAAAACATTTTAACCCGAGCGGCAGCCTCATTCCGGTGCTTGCATACAAGCAATTAAAAAAAATCTACGGAGGTTTTGTTCAATAAAATTAAATTTCACATTCTTGCCATTGCACAGATTTTCACTTGTATGCTGTAGCAGAATGTTCCTGGGGAAACCAAAGGACACATTTATACAAATTTGTGAAGGCTGATGTACATTTGAAAATTCGGTGGCAGCAAGTTTGTGACTCTGTTTCCTTGGAAGCAGAAGCGAAGGCAGTCAAAGGACCCCAACTGAATCACGTTGTCTTACCACTTATTTGCCATGTAAATGGGGCACCTAATATCTGTCAGAACTTACAACTTTATCCATGTTAGTTAGTCCATTCTTTCAGAGGTATTACCAAAACAATGAACTGCAATGAGCCAAGGTTTGTAATGAAACGCCAAAGAAATAAAACAAAAGGAACTCAATTCCCATGAACAGCATTACAAAAACACCAACCACTTAACCAAAAAAAGGTCTTAGCTGGACTGAGACATTTTGACACCATTTTTCAGAATAAGAATCTCCCTTTCTTTAATACTCATAGTATTTACACTGGAAGTATATAAAAAGATGGTGCAAGCAAACAAAGGTTTAAAAAGTACAAAAGTTTTGGAGGGAAAGATATCTGAGCAAGCAGGCAAACATTTGACCACATGGACAGCAGGTTGTGTACTTTGTAGGGATTTCTGTCTTGTGAACTGAACATGACTGACTATAATCCCCACTCCTGCTGGAGCATCCTAGTACACAGCAGTAAAGTACCTTTTATACAAAAGGGTGAGTAATTGCATGTTACTAAGAGTACAAAACTAGCACAACACATGACACTGTGACACTTTCTTAGCTAAAAAAGGGTTTTGTAAAATGTAAGTTTTTTCCTACTATTTTTACTTTTTTTAAATGTTGCTTTAATGTGCCCAGCGGAAATGGAATAATAAAACATGGGACAGTCATTTGGAAAAGCACATTTTCTAGAACATCTATCTTTGACCTCGCAGGCAATCACCTGAGATTAGACCTTCAGTTCAAAGCAACTATGAAGTCCTCATTGTATTCTCACCTTTTCCTTGACATTCAAAGATGCTCCTACATGATGCTTGTGTTACTTATTTTTGTGAATGAGATTTCCCACACGTTGTATGAACCTACCAAACTTATTGTCATGATGACCGAGCGAATGATTACGGAAATTAGTATTGTGGTCGCCGACAAAGTTCCCTCTGGCACTCTGCCCGTACTGCATACTCTTGTGCCTTTCAAAGGAAGGCAGGTGTGCGCTGACCGTCGGCTGTTTGTCTGATGACTTCTTTTCAAATGAGCAAAAAGGTTCGAATCGGCTGTACGGCCTCTTCTCGCTTTTTGCATCTCCTTGCCTAAAATCTTGTGCCAGGGATTGTCTGCTGCTTTCACTGAAGGAGCTTGAAGCATTTTGCTCTGAAGAAGCATCAGAAGGATGCGAATTGTGATGAAGCTCCTCGGTGCTGAAGCGTGGGGTTGATAATGTCCCTGCATCCTTTATGTAGTGGTTCTCATTCAGCAAAACCCTTTCGTTCCCCTTGTGATGACTGCTGCCTCCTATGGATTTAATTGAACTTGTCGTACTACCATATATGCTTTTCTTTTTGCCAGGTCTCTTTACGTCGTCTTCGGACAACTGAGCGTCCGAGCTGCCGGTGATTTTGGCATTTAAGGAGTTTTTGCTTAGAGCAGAGCCCTCCTTCTTCTCTGGTAGATTGAGGAGGGATATGATTTTCTTGGAACTCTTTTTAAACAGCGAGTCAGCATGCGGGGATTTGAGACCTTGCTCTTGGCTACTGGTGCTAAGTGTCGTTGCAGACACTGTTCTGGACGGAGGATCCTGCCAAATGGTACTTGAGTGATCCTTCCTCTCTTGAAACTTCTTTACATCACAGTGAGAGGCGGATCGATGATCTTCTTTGAGATTCTGTGGGTACCTATCAGTCCTTGGGATATCATTCACTGCACCTACGCCAACCTGCCTACCTCCCAAGATACCATACATGTGGCTGGATGACTCTTTATTGGTGAGATAAGCTGTATTGGGCCGTGGGTCGGCTAAGCTATACCTTTTGAACCTGTTGTCGTGGAAAACCTCCGGGTTTTTGACAGACAGGCCTCCTTTGGGTCTACCAAGGCTGGCATAAGTTGTGGGGTTGTAGCTGTTGTACATGTTATTCCTAGGCTCATCCAAAATCTGCAGACTTCGCCTCTTCATCATGAAATCATCGTGCATCATTCTGTTCCCCACTCCAACAGCGGGAATTCCTTGTGCGGAGGACTGAAACTCCGTGTTAGAGTGGATGCTAGGGGAGTCCCCCTTAAGTGTAGAAGTCTGGGAGGTGCTAGAGTAGCTGTTGGACTCTGGTTGCTCTGGGATGGTGGATTTGAAAACGAGGGATGTCCTCAGCCGGGAATGCAGGTAGGAGGAAGGCAGAGCATCCAAACCTTCACAATGATCCAAGTACTCATTGGAATCTACAGCAGGAGGTTCGTTGTTGTTGAGGTACGATTCTATCCGCCAGGTACGTAGGAAGGATTTAGTGGTGTGGTCCAGTGAGGGCAGGTTTTGTTGCATGGAAACAATCTGTTTATCATTGCCATGAAAAGACTGGCGTGCATTGACGCCCCTGTTGTAATTCAGATTCATCCTTCCTAACTGCAGCGGATAGTCCATACCCCTGGAGTGGAATCCGTTTCTCCCCGGAGCCCCAAACTGATTGCTTTCCCTGGCCACGTTCCAATTGCTTGTACCATAGGTCATGGGCATTGGAACATAAGAGTTCTCGTTCCTTTCACCGGCATAGCTGTGTCTTTTCAGGAAGCCACTTGTCTCTGCAGAATGCAGCTGATGGATTCGGTTTTGGACCATATGACCATTGGTAAGGCGTTGGCTAAAGGGCCCTTTGTCAAGGCGTTCATGTTCAAAGTCCTCAGTGGGGTTCTTCAGCCTGGCCTGGCTTCCACAGGCTCTCATGTAAACCACATCCAGAGTGTGCCTCAGCTGGTCACTCCTCTCAAAGGGCTTGCCAGATATATTCGTGGCTTCCTGCGGGATAGCCTGGGGTGGAGAAAGAGCAGCAGGCACAGTGGACCGAGCGAAAAGCATCCTGAACTCTTCATCGTAGGATTCCACCAGTTGGCCTGTTACCACCTGCACCATACTGAGGTTGATCTTCTCATAGGACCACATAAAGCTGTGGGTTGTGACAAAAACAAACAAAGTCAGTTTAAATTGCAACCAACAGGTTTACTTCCCCACTGCATCCCTGACATCAACATGTTACTGAACTAATGGCAGATTTTATACATACATTCTTTACATCCTAATGGCCACAGACTGTCTGCGAGGCATTGTGAACATGCTGTAAGTGAGCAACCCGGTGTTTCAAGGGCCACTCAAACCACAGATGGCATTAATGAGTCCTATTGATGCTGTCTGTCCTTGCATAGCCTTTGCATAAGATAGACATTTTGCAAGCACTTTAGATTATCCTAGTTATATTTGGCTTATACAGTTCACTGATCATATCCAATATTTTGAGTATAAAACATGAATTTATGAAAATTAGTCTGGTAGAGTGTGGTAAAAATATGAAAGAGAAAGGCATTACAGGTATTCCATGCATACAGGTATTTATACAGCAATCCCTGAATTTGTAAATGAAAATCATGAAACCCTTTAACTTTACAACATATGCAACATACTCAGTCTCTGTGTTACACCTCAACTGTAGTCTGGGCATAACCAAACTCAAACTTACGATAGGGAAGAATAAAAATGACAAAATGAAATGGATGAAATTATCAGAAAAGATTTGCAAGAATAAGCTAATGAGCATCTTACAGCTAAAATATTAAAATATTCTCACATTAACAATTTGTAATGTGAAGTATACAGTATCTGTACAGCACTGTACATGTACATTGTCACAGCATAGCAACAACGTCTGCAACAGAACAAAAAGTATACTACAACACAGCTGAATGCTTACAGCTTATACTGGAAATAAAAAAGTTATGAAAATGTTGCAAAAAAGCATTAAAAATTGCAGATGTGTACCTGCACAGAGAACGCAAGAGTGACAGCACAGCATGGCGATTGCGTAAGCTGTTGTGCGTCAAAGGGATATTTTGTGTTGCTACATAATACAATTATTTAGAAAGCACCCGCGAATACATACGCTTGTGTATGTGCCGCGGCAAATTGTTCGAGTAAAAAGATCGGTTCACTTCCAATATGTTGTACATCATTGTTTATCATGTTAATTGTTCTGTTGTGTAAGTGCAAAGCGCAACATAAAGGGAACGTCATACAATGCTGGATACGGTGGCAGCGCTCACACACACCCAGCAACTATTTCCTGGCATCTCACGCAGGCGTGGTGCATTAATACGACACACGTTTTCTCTTTATTTGCATTTCACAGAAATTAACCCACACCAAAAACTCCGTGGAAGCACCAACATGACAGCTTCACAAAAAACCAGCACTGAGTTCAGACGTAACGCTTACGGCAAGCAGACATCTTCCCATGACTGCTGTCTTATCCCCCATAGAGCTACCTTCACCTCTGTAGGCGTCGCATCACTGATCAATGAGCTCAGCCGGCTCACAATGGAACAGTCGCAAGAGATCGTGTCGCTTGCATTTAATCTCACATATAGTGCGGAATATAAAAGGATTTTTGAAAATATTTTGAAAATGCTGAACTTTTTAATAACAAATTGCTGCAAACAAAACCGTTGCAAATGATTTAATAGTACACGATCCTGCGGCAAAAAGTAAAAGAACGGGTAAAAAACATCAAAAAATGTTTGAAAAGAAGTTTCTGTATGGTGGGTGACACACGTAGAAATAATCACTCTGTCACCGGTACGACCCGGCTTACAAACAATGCAATTTATGACCTGGTCAGTCCCTATCTTGGTCATAAGTCCAGGACAGTCTGTGCTTAAGTTCAAAGGCTCCAGCAGCCCAGAAGATGAGACCACAGGAAGACAAAATATATTTCTACATGGCACGTACACAGCAACACCCATTGAGCATCATGATATCCCAACCCCTGAAATTCAATGCCCAATGGTTAACATACATTTATAGCAAATATTGATCAGCATCTTTTACAGATTTAGAACTACGGTAACATCAATACAAGTAAACAAAGAAGGTGAGGACACTGAACTGACTGGCAGCCATAGCGTTCCTAATATTGTTTACAAGCTCTGCACACACAACCATCTAAGTCACTTTTTCTGTAACCCCTCATTTCCTATCCTCTTTTCTAAAAACTTCAGGATAAATGATGTTACTATCCATTTTACCTAGAAATAACTTGTTTTATTTTATTTCTTTTTGATATGATGAGCAGAATTTTAATCTCACAGGGTCTGTACAGTGTTGTTCATTCATTATCATTAACTGTCCATTGCAAGAAGTTGGTGGTCTGGAGCCTAACCCTAGAAGCCAAGAGCACAAGGAAGGACAAATCTCAAGGAAGACGCAAGATTTCAAAGGGAAATCAGATATAATTCACTCACAATTTGGAAAGCCACCAGCCTACTTTGAAATGCATGTCTTTGGACTGTGGGAGGAGACCACAGAGGGGCGAATATACAAACTCCACACAGACTGAACCGGGTATGCACCCGCATCTGCTATTGAGCATTATTCCTACAGAAACAAAAAGTATTAATGTCTGCTTGTATATTACTGCAAATAACAAAAGAGTTAATTCGTTTAAACCAAGATTTTATAAACTTAGAAAAAAGCATTAAAATCATGCCTGAACGTCTGCATCGGTTTTTAGATTGGTGCAGCTGGAAAGTAACAGTTTCCAGTATATTTAAGAAACTTTTTTATTTGAAATATAAAAATATAAAAGTTATGGTTTAGATAAGCTTCACTGGTCCAGTCTAGTCAGATAATTTCTGCAGTAAGTCTGTTGTAATTTCCACCCAGGGCTTTTGATAAATAGACAGAAAGCTCTGCAAGAAGTGGCTGCTGGAAACAGATTACCAGGAGAAATGGTCAGCCTGTGCACCCAAAATGCTGCTGTGTACTTCAGATTTGGGATGAATAACCGCACCCACAGGGTTTCTCTATAAATCCTACAGTTCTCCATGTGTTGCGAGTGACGTGCTGAATGTGAAGTTTGCTTCAGTACAGTATCAGCTTCCTCGATATCTTCAGCAACCTGCCCTTCTCTTCACTGCCTTTGTTTTCTTAATGATGGAAAAGACAAAAGTAGGCACTCCTGGTGGACTATTTTGCGCCAGAAACTGTGACGGCACCTCCAGTCACATGATGGTGTCGCTTCACGGAAGATTAAAAGAAGGTTGACAGCCAAAATTCATAAAAACACAGACAGCTAAAGAGGTCTGGTTGGATTGATATTCGAGTTGAGTGTTTCATTGCTCGTGTTTAGAATTTAACACCAACACGTAGTTGGGATTTACAGTCAAAGTTGAGTATATGTTATTGCCACTGTGGGCTAAAAGTGAGGTTTTGGTGAGAACAATGAAACTTCCCCAGAAATCTATGTTAGATTAAGCATTTCATATGAAGCAAACCTACAGGAAAGACTGGCAGGTAATGCAACTCCCACTGTGTGCTTTCTTCAGCTAACAAACAGTGATTTTGTGAGATCCTAGCACTTTCTTTCCACAGATAAAGAAAATCAGATTTAAGCTACTGTTAGTAAAAATGTAACTGTTCATCCAGATGTTATTTTTACAGATACTGTGAGACCCCAGTGTTTTTATTCTGTATTTCACTGGCAACAGGCTTTAGACCTTGTTTAGGACACAGACTTGAAACTTGAAGCCTGCCACATGTGTTAAAAAGTCACTGGCAAAACAGGAAAATATTAAGTAGGGAATTTAACACAGCTGACATTTAGGTAAGGCACATGGTACACATTTATGAACAAAGGGAAGTTTCAAGTCCTCAGTGGTAGTCGGCAGTGAGAGCATAATATTGATAGTGCTGCTCACTCATACTTTAGGTAAGATGTGGGCAATGTCCTATTATCTATAGATATGTGTGGAGTTTTATTGTTCTATGCTGACATAACATCATGAACATGAAGCGCATGGCTTTCTATAACGTATAATATTGTGTATATACAGTATGAATAAAATATATAGGAAAGCACTGAATTTGTGCAGGTACACCTCTGAATTTCTGTGATGAATTGAATGTAAAGAATATGAAACACACAGCGCGTGCAGTGGGGATTAAGATAGCGTAGCAGCCTTTTAATGTAAAGGTTCAAGCTCAAGAAGGCACTCTGCTGTAGTACTTTTGAGTACTTTGGTAAAACGTTCACAGTACTGCATACACCTATCATTAAGACTTGGCTTTTAGGGAGCCTATTTACCATTGTTTTAAGCAGAAAATATTATAACCTACACTGCCTGGCCAAAACAAAAAGTCACCACCTGGATTTAACTTAGTGTTATGATGTGGGGTTGCTTCAGTTGGTCAGGTCTAGGTTCAGCAACGTTATGTGCCCAAAAAATGACGTGAGCTGACTACCTGAATATACTGAATAAGCAGGTTTTTCCATCAATGGATTTTTATTCTGAGATGACAACGCCAGGATTCATGGGGCTCAAATTGTGAAAGAGTGCTTCAGGGAGCATGAGAGAGACATCATTTTCACACATGGATTAGCCACCACAGAGTCCAGACCTTAATCCCTTTGAGAATCTTTGGGATTTTTTGCCGGAGAATTTCTTGCCTCAAAGGTTATGAAATTATCCTTGGATGGGACGCCACACATGCATGCATGCTGGACAATTTTTGAGTGTCCAAATACCATAGACAGTACAGCAGCTTCCCAATCCAGGACTAACACCACTATTCAATAAGACTCCTTAGGAAAGACCACAAAACCCTACACCTGCTTACATCCTAATATAAGGGACAATAGAATTAAAACATCCAGTTAGGGGAACCCCCTGGATTAACACAGTCCACATCGAATGTTGGGGAACCAGGACTGTTCGATTGTAACTGGACTATGGGAACCGATCACAGATGGACAAGAGATCATAACATGGACTTGATGGAGTGCTACTACAATAGCAAGCCCAATGAGAGAGGCTACATGAACCAAATGAGGGAAGCTTGGAAAGGTAGAACATTATCAGCTATACTCACAGAAAACCAAATGGTTACCCAAAGCTCAAAAATCACCAAAAAAAAGCCTCTTGTGAACGCCAGAAATTGATGACACGAACCTGTTACGTGATTATTGAAGAAACTGTCAGGTGCGATGCTGTGATAACATTAATGAAAATATAATGCACACCGAGTTCTGTTGAGACAGGTAGGACAGGTAAGAAGTACTGAGACAGATGTGAACAGAGAGTAGTTTTCTGGGGAGCAACTGTGCAAAATGGTCCTCATCCTCCAGCATCCTGATTCAGAGCAGCAAAGAGGAGACTTGGAAGTACCTGTATGAGCCGTAGACTACGGTGTGACAGTCGATCAGCATGAATTTCTGCTGCATGGTCCCATGAAACTTCACGCCGGTCCGGCAGAGGTAATCTTGTCCCTTTACTGTGCGCACTCTCATGTTCTGTAGGCAGGGAGACAGAAAACAAGTTCAGAAGCAGTTCTTGCAAGTTGTTTTAATTTGTATATTGCATCTATTTCTACATGGATTTATAGTTTGTTTATCGATAAAGTAGAGATTTTATTTACTACTTTTCCATCCACCTCATTATTTGATTCATTCTTTTCCAGTTTATTTTGTGCTTTTTTTTTTCACATGGCACTTCCTTGTTCTCCATAGTACTTTGCTTTGCTATCTCAGCCAGCTGGAAGTCCTTTTAATGAGATTTTAATCATAAAGATAGCATTTTACTGCATCTGTGTAAGCAATATTGAGTCAGACACAGTCGAACGCCACGTGCGTGGTGTCAACTGTTTGTTTTGCATACGGCACGACTTCAGCAAACGAAACACAGGCCTCACAGTAGACCGGTAATAGCATCTTAGCTGCGTTTTATTACTAACAGTTATAGATATGACTCAGTTATGGAAGAGGAGCTGAACGTACACTTAAAAGTCCTTCAAAACAGCAGTAGATATTGCAGTTTTGGAGCTGCTACAATGGATTTGTGGAGGGCTGGGTTCAAACCCTACTTTTGCCGGTATACCCTTAAGTTAGTAGGACCTTAGACAAGGCGCTTAACCGGAACCTACACCGTAAAACTACCCAACTGTAAAGAGGGGTCAGCAAAGGTATGTGGTAGTTAAATGTCAAAAGCTGCTTTGGCAAAAACACATTATCTTTAATAATATAGTAATTATCAGAAATATTGTACAAATGACACACCTAAACCACAGGCGAAATGCTCATGGCTCATCATTATGCTTCATAGTTTAATACAGCCAAACTGCAAAAAATTAATCTACAAAAATATGGCACTCTCTGCAGCAGACACCGCTCAGACGAGACCTGAAGAAATATTTTATCGTGCCGCGTTCCGGACGGCTCCCCGACCAAACATCAAGTCAATTTCCTAAATGTTCGACCTCCAGGGCCCCGGCTCGGAAATGTTTGCCTGATTAGAAGTCGGCACCTATTTTTCAGAAAGCATAAGGCAAATCAAAGAAGTGGCGACCTTCTAAAGGCAAATTTCATCTCCTGTTATTATTTTTGGTATCGGCCGTAGGTTCCCTTTGGAGCATGAAGCATGTAATTATTCCAATCATATTGAAACATGGCTTACAACATGCCAACATCTGAAAACCAGTCCAAGTGTGCAGATTTCTATTCAGGTCCCCGCCCAGCATGAATCGAAGCTTGACGCGTGCATAGATTAACATGCCTACATTTACATGGAAAACGTTCGTGCAAACCGTGATATTTTTCCAGACAAAAGGATTATTTTGGTGTAATGAATCACTCCGACGCAAAAATGAGTTTATTAACAAAAATTTTGATGGAAAAAATCTCGTGAGATGGTGTCCCGGTGTCTGCCATCTGCTGTGAGGAGAACCGGGGGAAACACCCGTAGGTGGGTAGGTCGACTACCCTCTTTGTTGCTGACAGTGACACCCTGTTGGCTCGGCCCTGCGGGGCTGTGAATCCAGTCAGGATTGCAGTGCTGTCCAGCGTCCGTGATATCATTTGTTTAGTTATTATCATTCAGAGTTATGGTACTGTGTTGAAAGATAACTGCTGGAGGTTTCCCAAGGTGGCGTCGGTGTCACCCTTTGATGAGGACATGCAGCAGTTGGAAAAAAGAAGTAAAAATGATGGAAAAATGCTCCCCTTGTTATATCTGTGTTCTTACATTATTTTAGCATTGCATTTTAGCAAAATGACATTAACAATTAAGGAATGCGAATCCGTTGAGTGTTTGAGAGGAATAGGAAAAAGCGGCAGAGAATTTGTGCGCAGGATGCACTACTAACACACATTCTTTATCATTTATGACATTTTCAGCCAGAGATCAGATTTAAGGTGAGCTACTGTACTGTATATATTTTTATGATGCCAGCAATACAATACAGTTTTTCTTTCGCTAAGAAGTGGCTTAGAATATCGGTTCAAATGTCATCATGCCGTTGCTTTTTTATGCCTAGAATTTTGTGGGCATTGATAGTTTTGAGAGCATCGAGAGTCCCCATCCCTTACGCAGTGCATTGCCCAGTGTGCACATTGCCCCAGATGAGTGGACAGTCTTTTTTGGATCATCTTAACTGATAATATCTGTACTTTAGTTTATTTTCTTATTTCTGTTCATCTTGTGACTTGTTTGCTCTGAAAGGGTTATGCCAAAGTTTTTTGCTGTCACACTTGTCAGCACAAACTGAAAATTGCTGTTTTGGTGCGCTGTTCACTCCTCAAATATCTCCCGGCGTGTCCTATAACAACAGAATTTTTTTCCACATACAGCAGATATTACTTGTATGCGTTCTGCACGCTGACTGAAGCACTGCTGAAACAGAAAAGTGTGCAGACGTATGAGTCAGACTCCCATGTTGACATGGGAGACATTTAGGGAAGCACCGCTAACAAGTCCAGACCTGAAGCCCCGCCTGTCGTCAGGTGCGACAACCCAACAAGAAGCTGCTTGAGCTATGGAAAGATTTTGTAGTTGGTGAGGAAGACAAAAAGAACAGGAAGTGTTACTGCAGAGCTGCTATAAAAAGACATCCTTTCTATTTTATTCTTTAAAGAAAAAAGCAATTTGTTTTGCTGTTGGGCTCATGTTTAGCTTAGTCTGGAGGTCTAACAGGGTTAAAGGCTTTAGACAGCAGCATTAGAAAACTCAACAGGTGAAACACTGCATAGCTGAAATTGGGACAATGGATGGCAAACAGTTGCGATGCAGAAACAAACAGAAAAAAACTACCGGCAGTCAACAATAAACTGGGACTCAAAAGACTGCACACACCCTCCAGCATACAACACCAAGAGCAGAGCCCCAACATGTTTAATAGGCGTTCACTTGTGGGAAGATACTAGGTAGGTCTCCCTGGACCCAGGATGATATCGGGCCAAGATTCTTCTGGAAAAAAGTGACAAGGGAGTGGAAGCCCACGCAGTGACGTAAAGCTGGGTAGGAAGGGTAGAAAAAAGCAACTGCATTGTGCCATCCTGCACTGTGTTGATATGATCTATGAATAATACTGCTGGAGAACATAACGCATTGTGTAAATTGAGCATCTTATTCACCTCCAGCATCTGCGTAATATGTTCCTATCCCTAAGTTACTTATTTATCTGATGCATATGTGGGCTTAGTATAGCTTTTTCCAAAGAACAGAGGTGTTTAGTTAAGAGAATAATGAGCATTTTTTTTTCAGGTTTAAACAGTTTTTATCCTCTCAAGCATTCTAGTCACAAGTCCAGCTGTATGACAAGAAGCGCTGGGATATTTGCTTATCATTTGGCCCAAGGCTGTTTTCATTTTCATATAAGCAAATATCCTTTTAAAACAATGAATGTAATTACTTTCCAGGCCGTCTACAACAGTAACTGAGGCAATTTCGACTGCTGGTGCTCTGAAAACACTTGGAAACATCTTGAAGGAAATAGGTTATCATCTGGAATTACAGGCAAAGAAAAAGAGAGCGATAACTGGAAATGCGGTAAGATCACCACCATTGGGCACGAGCATGTTGTTTTATGAAGGATGCTCACCTCATCAGGAGCATCACCTTAAAATCAGTGGACCCGGGTTTGAGTTACTATTTGCATTGTAGCACAGGGTGATCAAGGTGCTTATTCTGAATTACCGCAGTAAAAATCCCCTTCTTTACAAAAGAACATTTTAAGTTAAGACAAGGCCATCTGGAAAAATAATGGTTGATAATAATAATACGTAAAATGGGCAAAATAATGGGTTGCCACTTAATTGTCCTCATAAGCGCTATCGTAAGTGTTGTTTGCCCCCAAAAGTTCAACTTGTTAAATTAGGAAAACAAGGAAAAACTAGCCCGGGTCGAACTTGTATTCCATATTTTTTAGGTGCTAAACAATTATTGCGGTGTCCAGAAAAGGAAAGACAAACACATTTTTCCACATCTCTAACCATCTTTTCTTGGTCTTCTGGCTGCATTGTACATTTCACCAATTTTTTTGCTCCTTTAATAGCAGAAGGGCTTCGGAAGATTCAGTTCCCACTCAAAGTCCCAGTTAATGTCACTGGTGCAATTTTTTTTTTTTCATTTGTAATTTTTTCAGTGCTGGTTTCACAGACACACAAAGTGAATGCACAAAAGAGCAGATGCCCTTACCCTCAGCCTTTGGATTTGAACGTTCTGCTTCTCAGCCATGGCGAGGAAGCTTTTGAACTGGGAATCGTCCAGGAGCACATAAACAGGCACTCCCCTGACAGAGGCATCCACAATCTCTTTGAAAATATCCACGTCTGTGAAAACATCCATTGCAATTCCAATGACCTGTCAAAAAAGAAAAACAAGTTGGTAGGACTTTTCATGCTATGAAGAAAAGCAATGTCATTGCATGGTACTTTTCCACAGTAAACAAATTTCTACTTTGGAATGCGAATCACTGCATTTCAAGGTTCTAAATCAAGAACAGTCACTTAGCATCTGATATAGACACCTGAAAAGCATTTGAATGAATGAATGAATGAATGAATGAATGAATGAATGAATGAAATGTTATAAATCCCAGAGGGAAAGCCACTTATTTGCAGCAGCATACAATAAAAATGAATGAAAGTCACCTGACAGTAAAAAATAACATATAAACGTACATAAATGCAGAGGCAAATAATAAGGAAACTAAATTACTGAGTAAGTGAAGAAATAGAGAAATAAATAGGCAAGTATGTTTGTACATAAGAGATGGCAGAGTGGAGGCGGGTGTAATGTGCAAGGTGACAAAGTCACAGCGAGGTCACCGCGCAAAGCGGAGCTTGATAGCTTCTGGAAGAAAAGCCCTCAGAGCCCTGCAGCTGGACCAGCCTGCTTTGCTCCTCTGCTTTGGTATGCAGAGGGTGTGAATCATTGTTCATTGTGGAATGATCCAACATATCATTTTCCCATGGGATCGAATAATGTAAATCTAAACTTTAATTATTACTTATTACAGAAAGATGTGCCAAACAACAGTTTGAAAAAGATATGCGACAAAGGGATGGACAAATTTGAGCGAGGTGGGAAAATGAGGCAAGCTTTTCTGGATCTGGACTGTCAGATAAGTCCTTATTGCCATTTTACATAGCTTGAACAAATAAAAGACTGAAAAATGCCTATAAACTAATATTTGACGTCACGCCAGTTTCTAATGTGATATTGCACTTTGTGTGTAAGCTACAAGTTAGCGGAGGAGTTTTGCAAGGATTATGGGGTAAGGAAAGGTCATTATGCAAAGCTTTCCTTGTTATTAGATAAACCCCCCCGCAGAGCTCTACTGGAGCTTTTACTTGGAAAAAATTCTTATTTATATCCCCAGCAAAAAGGATTAAATGTACACAGTAAATGTTATTAGGAACATATCAAATTTTTCCTTCTTGAATTTAAATACAGTAAATAATAATAAATACAGGCTTTTTCAAATAACTTTTGGAAATAGCTATTTCCACCTATGAACAAATAATAACTGGGGTCACATAACTTCATTAACTCGCCATTTTCATATAATTGTAGATTATCAGAAAATTAATTGGATAACCATATTGTATTCCATGTCTTCAGAGCTTCTCTTTGAAAAAAGAAATGAGAGCTTTTTTAGACAGATAAATGAAGTTTTGTATTTCCCCTTTACAATACAATACTCTAAAGTAAAACTGTTATTTCCACCCTTCTCCTTTCAGTATGGAATAAAGTTATTTTCAAAGCAGTAAAAAGCAATCCAGAAGCAATGCTTTGCAAAATAAACCGCATTAACTCCAAAATGGGTGCTTTTGAGAGATGTAATAACTTTTGACATCAAGTCAGTAATAACTGTCAAAGTATGTAAGGTAATGCTTACAAGCGTTGACTGCAGGACTGTAATTACACCGAACAATAAACAGTGTGAAAAGTTAAATTGAGGACTAAAGGAAACATCAAAAAGTTATGTTCTAAGTTGGGGTGCGATAGTGAACGACTGAGGAAGAGCGGTCAATTTTCGGAAGACAGCCCAGTTACCTGTCTCGCCTCCTGGATTTGTTTGCGTATGACCTCCTTAATGGTCAGGCAGTTTTGTCGGGGAGGGTGGAAGAGTAGGTTGATGCTGGTCTGAATCTTCTCGTGACTGACTGTCGGCCAACCCAAATCCAGGTCTGGCGTCTCCACGTCCGAATGCAAGGGCCAGTAGGTCCCACTGGATGGGGCCTCGTCTGAGGTGACCCCTTCTTCCTCAAACTGACCTGTGATGGCTGGTCGCTCAGCATTCTCGGTAATGAAGAGGAGCTCATCCTCGGAAAGGAAGTCACCAATCCGCTCGCCTTTGAGGAATTCCTGGTAGGCCTCCCGACCCCCATTAACCAGGGCATCTATTGCCAAGCGGTAGGACTCCTTGTAGTGGGGCTGTATGATGTCTTCTGGCCTGAATTCCTCAGTTAGAGAGGAAAGGAGGGACAGTTCCATCATGGCTGCACCGTGGGGTTTGTTTCTGTCGTTCAACACGGCCCCCTTGGGAACATTTCAGAACATCAGAGATTGACCTTGCCTCCAGCTACTGTTTTCTGGTCACAATGACAGAGAAGCACAGACTGAAAAGTTGAAGCTTTCAGTTTCATCATGAAATAGGGTAGTACTTGACAGCTCTTTTTTGTGCAAGACATATGATCATAGATAACACTTTTGAAAAGTTTTACTTGGACAAGTTGACTAAAAATACATTGAAGCACAATGCTGGCAGTTTGTTTTTGCATCATAAAGGCTCACTCCGTTTTTTTGTTTTAAATTAAGAGTGTCTAGTTAGTACTTTAGCTTGTGTATCCTTTACTAGCTTTAAGCTGTAGTGACACTTCTGTTTGGCTAGAAGAGGCAAAGACTAAAGTAAGATACATAATTTAAATATCTGATTTCAGTTCAACAGTCAAGAGAGAATAAGAAAGAAGAATGATGTAAGATTTATTCAGTTCAGCTCTACATCTTGAAATGAAGTCCAAAATTAGTCCATACAATATTATTCATCAGTCTCTAAAATTCAGGGTGATTTTCTCAGAAAAATTTTTTTTTTTTTTTTTTTTCTGTACAAATAGAGGTATTCATACTCCTTAGTTGTATTTTATACCCTCCTTTAATATTTGTAGCAGATTTACAGGCGATTGACAAAAAACAGTTCAGAATCTCAAAGGAGCATGTACTTTACTTGTTTTGAAATGAATCTTTTACATAGTTATACCATAAGCAATGTGCCGAAAAGTAAAACAGTACAACTGCACAACTGCACAATTTTTAGCTAAAAAGATACAATAGCTTAAATCTAATCTATTGGGTTAGGTTTCTGTTTTACATTTTACACCACAATCTCCCACAGCACAATGCACCTTTTGATAATCCTTGTGCTTCATCCAAAGCCATATAAATTGCACATGGACACGCATTAAGCATGGAGAAGGCAGTGCTAAAGTACAGTTTCACCTGAGTTGTTGTCCATCTTTAAAATGCTCCTTAATTTTTTTTTTTCATTTTCATTCCTGTACTTTTCTAACCAAACATATGCCTTCCCTTTTCCATCACTTCACAGCCTAAGTTATTTGTTTTGTTTGGATCCTTTCCTTGAACTCAACCCCTTTTTTGTTCAAGACTGCGAAAACCCTGTGCTTTCTGTGCTGATCATCGACTTCCCAAAGCTGTCTAGCAAAAATCCTGCTGTCCTTTCAAGACTGCATAACATGTAGGAGCAACATGACCAAAACATCAGCATGGAGTACATTTCCTTGCATTTAGGAAAATGTACCTGGAACTTTGCAAAACATGCATATAAATTTTGTCACAAGACGAGAACTCTTCCTTCCCCAGACGGCAAATCTTTTTAAGCTTCTGGAGTTTTAACAGAGAACAATTCAGAAATATCCGTGTAAAGATTATCCAAAGCGATGACTTACCTGGAGTTGTTTGGTTACTGTCAGATGTTTCCGTGTAGTCCCATAACACTGTGTTTCGGCTGTCCTTCAGAAGTATATGGAGAACATGAGGACATACACCCAGCAGCAGACTCCCACACAGAAAGCGTCTGTACATGAGAGGCCTTAAGGAGGCAAGGACGGGTGTGTAAACCAGTTTTCTCATGCAAATACATGCCCAAGTCTGGTTTCAGGCTAGAACCGATAGCAAACCCGTCTGACTCCTGTGGCCACGCCTCTTTCGGTGAGAAAGGTTCAGAGTACACCTGCTGCCCCACCCCAGCTGCCACTCACAAGGACTACCTGGTATGCTTTTGCTCTTCTCTAGTGAAACAGAAGCCCGGCCCCTCGATCTGACCATCGGGGGAATTCGGCACGGTCACACGGGTTGCGCAGTCCCTTCGGATGGGTCCACAGGCAGGCTGCTAGTTGGACTTTGTTAACCTGGGATGCATCTGGACTTCCCTTGCTAATCTCTTCAAATGTTTGCACAAAAGACGAATATCCATCTTTAAAGAAAAACTATTTAATTTTAATATTTAGCTAATCATTTAATATACGCCAATGGTGAGGAAGAGCACATGGAGCCAATCTAGTCTCCTGATATAGATTATGGTGGGCTTTGGCCTACACATTCTGCAGACTGAGCATCTGAACCCGCATCACATACATGCAAACATTGAATTGTTTTGCTAACATTGATGTCCTCCTGCATTTGCTACAACTTCTTGTTGCCCAAATCTTGGCGTAGGTTTGGTCTGTGACTTATAAATTCAGTTCAGAAGATGTTAAATAGAGCCAAAGTTGTCATGTGATGCTCAAAACTTGTATGTAAGGAATCAAAACTTCCAATCTTCTTCCAGTATAAGTGATGCTAAAAATTAGGTTGCTCACTGCATCACATTCTCCATTGGTGCATCTTCCTTGTTTTTCAGCTGTCTGGAGTTGTGATCCTTCCAGAACGGGCATCAGCGTGGCTGCCCGCTGGACACAGGTTCCGCCTGCACTGCCAGCTTTCAACACTTCTCACTGCCTGTGCCTTGAGCAAAATTCTTTTGTGTGCACTTTGCTTTCTCATTATCTCGCCCTATTGAGTGAGGAATTTAGACAACTCCTCTGCGAATCAATGAGGCCGGGTTCACCAAGGACGATGGGGGTCAGTGTGTGAGGTGGCGTTGGCTGCGGGGGGTATGAGGGCATGCGTGGGCATGTGGGAGAGAAGATCGGTCCTAGAGTGTCACAAAGTCCGTTTCTGCGCACCTTTTCAGCGACACTTCCATCAGCTGTGTCTGCAGAAGTGAGCAGGACTCTATTCCCGGAAGACGAGGGGTGTCTCTGTGACAAACGCAGCTACTCGCCCGGCAAGATGAGAGCAGCGCAACAGTAAGGAGCCTTGAAGCCCGATGATTCATGAAACAGGCACATTTTGACCTCAAACGCATCTGCGTGAGACTTTACTCTGATTCGGCTGAACATCCCAGAAGCTTCTGATTCATCTTGGTTAACTGAATCATCACCTAACCAGCTCTCGCAGCATAGTCGCTTCAATAATTCAGCAATTCACGGTCCTTAGAATGTGTGATAACCAGCGTTGCTTCACCCTACCGGGAGCAACCAAGGGGCTGATGTCCGCCTTTCGGTTGCTCTACCTGATTTAATAATCTATGAAGATCGTTTCGGGAGTTGCTCGGCAGACATGTTCCTTCAACATGGCTAACTGTACAAATTTCTCCAAGGAGGTTAAGGGAAACAATATTTTTTTTTTATGCCATGCCCACTAAGGGAGATGTTTTCTCGGCGCGCTGATATCTCGCTGTAAAACACTGTATTGTAATTTTCTTGAACTCTGCCAGCAACTAAGTTTGATGGAGAGATGAAGCGATGTGATTTTATGTCTGCACGTTTCGCACGCAGTGCTGTTTATTCAGCACGGTGGTGTAGGCTGTTTAGGCATGAGATCGAATGTAGCTCAGCGCGTGTGGGTTCCTCATGCTGTCCAAAGATATGTGTTTAGGTTACCTGCTCACTGTAAATTGCCTGCAGTGACAATGTGAGTGAGTGGTTGCATTTGGTTGCTTGGCATTCTGTGTACAGTGTAACCGTGGCTGACTAGTGGGTCCAGGATAGACTCCTAACTACCATGACCCTAACCAGGAGAAGAAGTTAATGGAAATGAGTGACAATACTGTGGACTTTTACTAGACTCTTGCTGTAAAATTCATCCTGGATTTTGCCCTTCCTACTGAGATGACATGGTTTTGTTGGTCACTCCCAGTCACGTCTACATAAAATGACTGACAGTTACAACTCAGAGCAACTGCTAATGAATTTAGGACCCCGAGGTACAGCTTCACGGGGAGTGGGGGAGGTGTTGGGATGTATGGTGATCGGTGGTGTGTTGACTGGGTCTTTGGGTGCTATTTTGTGGTCCGGTATGGCCCCTAGCCCCCTGTTGTTGCTGTTATATTGTAGTAACATTTGTTGTGGAGATAATATGAAAAGGTAATAAAATGCATGTCAAATCCTTCTAATCCTGCTGCCTGCCTGGTCATTTCCCGGACCTGGGACACACCATTACGCCACACTTGGGTGTTTTGCCAAATGGAGTCCATGTCTGAAAACAGCTCATAGTGCCTCTTTCATATAACACCTAAAGTACCCTTAGAGCTTATACCGACAGAGACTGCAATATAAGAATTTTGCACATTCTTTATCGCCATTTTTTTAACTATTATTAAAGTACTTGCATTTCTGAAAACACACCTTAAGGTGCGAGAGACTCAGTGCAAGGGTCACGTCAATATCTAAGAAATCCAGTTTCAACTTCAGGACTCCACTAAGGTCTTTATATCTAGTAAGCGGGGGGAGTAATATCCATTCAAATCTACATTGTGACTCCTCCATGACCCCTGAAGGAGGTGTAATCTCTATCTCTTAAACTCAGTCGTTGTTTGGCTGTGTGTCTGTTTATCTGTCTGCATCTCTGTCGTCTTTGTTATTTGATGCACAGCTTTGGTTTTCAAGCCACAGACCCGAAATTTGCCATACAAGCACTTCTTGGCCCAAGTGAGGTTTTTGCATTGTCAAGTTCAATGAACCCCATGAAGGCTATTTACAGTTTTGAAAATGTAAAATTTATGCTTGCCAAGAGAAGCACAATTTTAGTGACATCACATGCACAACATAGGTACTGTGATGTTTATGGATTTACTGATTCCAGACACACTGATATGCTTTCTCTCACATGCGTGTAAGCACATCTGCCTCACACAATCTACAAACATATGCCTTTCCACTGAATTATACATAAATTGGAAGATAAAGTTTGGTAATACATAATTTATCATTGCTGTCTGTCATGTCAGTCCGCACATGATGTACATGCTCCACACACACACACAAATATACTAACTTCAACAAGTTTGAAGTTTTGTGCTGCATAATTTGTTTTTAGTGTGTGCACATCACTACAGTCAGTGTGTGGGTTGCTGTCAGTGGCATCCAATACTTGAGCAAGTAACTATTTTATGTGAGAAAATACAAATCTAAAAAATAACAAAAAATCATTCACGAAACACAGTTACGGCACTGCAAACATTAGCGATGGAAGGTCAAAGTTTGGCAATATGTATTGTTTCCATTCTACCTGACTACAAGAGGTCCATGGATACTCGCAATATTCAATAAATGCAACCACTTAACAGTACAACCTTGTTGATTATGTAATGTGTTATTTCTGTGCATCTTTCCACTGCCACACCTTTTTGGCCCAGGTAGTGCCGAGTTCAGCTAGTGGTTTTATAAAGTGATCAATCTGTGATTAAGATGAACAATTTGATGCAGTCAGTCTACTAAAGAAGTGCAGAGATTTATAAACCCATCTGGAAAGGAGGTGAGAACTCAGTCTGAATGAGGTCAATAGACTTGATCACACTCATCAATGAGTTAGGGAGATAGAAATGATTCATACATGTGACAGAGTAGACTGTCCCAACACAGCAAACGTTGAACCTGCAACACCCAGTCACACTCATTCAACACAACTTCACAGCACTGTGTTTGTGGGTATACACACAGGCACAGTGTTAGCCTATCACCACCATCTGTGTGTTTTGTTCATGCCATTCTAATACTATAATTATTTTTATTTATTATTCTGCTGATTATTTTGTATGTGTTGTCTGTATTTAAGCATGGCCGTGATCATTTTGGTATAATTGTTTTATGATCGACAAGGGGCGGGGCTTCAGACTTATAAGGAGGCTCTGAAGACAGAAGAAAGGTGTGGAACTCTGAGTGTTGCAGTGAAGGCTTCTAGTTGTACAAATTTGTACCCTGTGCTGTTTATTATGGATTTAATGTGCATACCTGTGCAAATGGTAAATGGTGTAAAGCAGTTCAGTAGGTTTTACTGGAGCATTAAAACTTTGAATTTGCCCTGGTTTCCTGCGTCTACAACTTTGGTAGAAAAAAAATCTGCGGTGCTCACACACTTTCTGGCAACTCTATCATCATCGAGCACCGACTGGTGTGAAAATACATCCGCATTGACTTTGCTATCAAGACTGGAAAATTAATGCAGGTTTTACTTTCACTGCTTGCATGCTGATCAGTAAATCGGTGGAGCAACATTTTTGCAACAAAAAAAAAACCTGCTGTCTGCTGGAGCAAATCATGGGTGAGTCACTCTATGCATGTCTTCAAGGAATGAATGATGATCAGAAAAGCAGTAGGACTAGATCTTATGGGGACGCCCTCCTTACAGAAGAGTATGGAGCAAGCTTCAAACTATTTCAACAGGAGGAGATGCTTCAGGATGCTGAACCATTTCCGTGGTGACCAGGCACACTCAGAGTATCCCGAAGGAGGCTGGCACCAAGTCATCTGTGCAGACTGTGATAAACTGTAGGCAACAGCAGCTCCACAAGTCAATCTTGCTGCAAGTGGCAGACGGATCAGTTTTCCAAAGGATTCATGGGAGAGACTTCAGAAGAAGATGAAACAGAGCAGGTTCATTGTTGACAAATGGTCCCCTTTCGGCAGGAAGTACAGTCAGGCATTCAACTTTTTTACAACATCTCACATAAAGTACAGACATAACAAGATTTAAAAGACAAACCCTGGAGACAACTATTAAACTACAAACCCCATTTCCAGAAAAATTGGGATATTTTCCAAAATGCAAGAAAAACAAAGATCTGTGATATGGTAATTCACGTGAACCTTTATTTAAGAAAATATTTTCAATAGTTTCACCGACCAACTTAATTGTATTTTGTAAATATACACAAATTTAGAATTAGATGGCTGCAGCACACTCAACAAAAGTTGGGAGAGAGTTAGAATAAGATTTAAAAGTGCACAGAATATTCAAGTAACACCGGTTTTGAAGACTCCACATTAAGCAGGCTACTTGGTAGCAGGTGAGGTATCATGACTGGGTATAAAAGTAGCATCCATCAAAGGCTCAGTCTTTGCAAGCAAGGATGGGTTGTGGCTCACCCCTTTGTGCCAAAATTCATGAGAGAATTGTTAGTCAGTTCAAAAGGAACATTTCTCAATGCAAGATTGCAGAGAATTTAGGTCTTTCGACACGTACAGTACATAATATTGTGAAAAGATTCAGAGAATTAGGAGACATCTCAGTGTGTAAAGGGCAAGTTCGGAAACCACTATTGAATACGTGTGATCTTCGAGGCCTGAGGCAGCACTGCCTAAGAAACCGTCATGCTACTGTGACAAATATAGCCACCTGGGCTCGGAAGTGAAAGGTGCATGAGCCAGCATCTATGATGGTATGCTGATGCATCAGTGTCTACAGCATGGGTGAGTTGCATGTATGCGAAAGTACCATTGACTCTGAGGTGCATATTAGGATTTTAGAGACATATGTTGCCATCAAAGGCGACATCTCTTCCCGGGAACTTACTTCAGCAGGACAACGCCAGACCACATTCTGCACGGGCTGCAACAGCATGGCTTCGTAGACACAGAGTGTGTGTGCTTGCCTGGCCTGCTGCCAGTCCAGCTCTATCTCCTATTGCAAATGTATGGCGTGTCATAAAGAGAAGAATCGCACAACGGCAACCACGGACTGTTGAGCAGCTGAAGTCTTGTATCAAGCAAGAACGGACAAAATTTCCCATTGCAAAACTATTACAATTATAATTCTCAGTTCCAAAACAATTAAAAAGTGTTATTAAAAGGAAAGGTGATATAACACAATGGTAAACATCCCTTTGTCCCAACCTTTGAGTGTGTTTCAGCCATCAAATTCTAAATTTGTGTACATTTACAAAATACAGTTAAGTTTGTCAGTAAAACTATTGAAAATCTTTTCTTTGTACTTTTGCCAGTTCAATAAAGATTCAAGTGAATTACCATATCACAGATTTTTGTTTTTATTGCATTTTGGAAAATATCCCAATTTTTCTGGAAATGGGCTTTGTACATTTAAAATGTTTTACCTAAAATGTTGGGTTAGATTATCTAAGTAAAAGTATTCAAGTAAGTATTAGTTAATATTAGTAAATATTAGTTAACATCTAAGCCTTTGTCTTTCAAGTTATCTAAAAGATCACAGGAGACAAAGAACTTAGTTTTATCAAAATACTTTCCATTTTGGCTGCTTTGAAGGTAAATTAGTTTTCTGTGGTACTTGTGAACTTATTAAAATGTGTCTAATTTTAATCTAAATCTAAGGAAGGATTTTAAAGGTGAATTTCTAACACGCCGCAACTTATGCTGCATACTAATCCAGTGCTCCTGCTGGCAACTCACTATATTTAAAGTAAACGTTAAGTAAGAATAGCGGCAAAACAGTCATGCATGACTACGTTTTGCACTAAGCAAAGTGTCATGGAATGAGGTTGCGTTTCACACTGCAGGCATCCAGGTGTCGGCAGGGTCGGCGTAAGTACAGTAGGTGCAGATGTCATAGGCAGTAACAGCTTGTAAAGAGTACGACTTTCAGCAGATGCTGGGCTGAGTGGCACTCATGACGTCTGACTATAAACTTTTGCTTTGATGTTAGCAAAAACTGGGTTTTCAGCTGTCCTTCAGCATCACTCTGGGTGTCTGACGCGCTGTTAAAAACAAAATCGAAACACATCATATCCGCCCCCTTAGAAAATGTTTCCGATCACTTTTTGTTAATGTTTACAAGTAACTTAAATAAATAAATAAATAAACTAAACAAATAGTTTAATGTCTGAAAGGCTAGTGAAATGGATGGATTCAGTATTCATTTTGATTTGCATGCACTGCTAAAAAAAAAAACATGCAGGCAACTGAGAGGATTTTGGAGCAAAATGATCTGTTTAAATTGATTTGTTATATGAAATTATTTTTAACATTAAAATATACTGAGTCATGAGAGCAGGTGGAATCAAGTGCTGACCCTTTTAAAGGTTTCTGTTTTGTGCTTTCCTGTTGCCATGGCCACCCCTCCACCCCTGCTTTGGCCAGCAACTCACCACACTATTGCGAGTAAATTAGTTCCAGATTTTGATTATAGAGCTCAGTGTTCTTCCCCAGAAATCCCATTCATCCAGGGATTTCTTTGTTAGTCCAGTAACTCAAGATCAGTAAAGCTGCCAGTATTTCACACATTCACAGGCTGGGACATACAGAGTAATTTTGCATATTTTTAGAGGGAACATTAAGGTCCCAAAGCCACTTTCTGCACATTAAATCTGTATTTATAATAAATAAGGCGAGACAGGAATTTCAGTTCAGTGAAGATTTAGATTTATGAGGTGTGACATGGTCTGCACACAAGAGAAGGAATCGCTTGTGTTCAGGGTGAAAGAAGAAGTGACACAGGAAATTTGAAATAAGATAAAGGAATAAAATGCTCTTAGCATCCCAGCTCAGCTGACCCTAACTTCTGCAGTTGAGAATCATTCTTGAGCGAAACTCAGCGGCATGCAAATAAGGATAGCCAATCTAGAGCATTTATGACCGTCAGCCGTGCATCAGCGCTACAGTTACGTGCTCGCATCCTGTGCGGGTGTCAAGGTAACAGGGCAGCCCTCAAAACTTCTGTTCCACAGGCTGTGAGCCATGCCACAGAAGTTGTAAAATAGAGACTGCACCTTAACCTTACTATTACGTCCTCCAAATCACGGGTGTAGAACATCTGTAATATGGCTAAGATGCGGCCTGGCTGCTTCTCAGACTTCCCAGGATGTAAAATATAGGCACACCTTTTTATTGGTGCACCTGTATAAATACACCAGCATTTCTCAGGCTCTGCAGGAGGACATGCACCTTCCAAGGATTACAGATATAAAAGCAGACAATGCCAATGACACAAAAGCCCATGCAAAGAAATGTTGCCTCAGCAGAGTTCAACTCAGTACTAGATGCTTACAGGCACAAACTATCTCCATTTGTCTGTCTGAGGGGAGAATCTGAGAAGATACAAATTGCACATTACATAGCCGACAAAGTAAAAGCTGATGCAGCAGCATTGCAGTGCTGTAACTTTTCCAAGTTTAAAGGCACATTTCTCAAAAATGCATAAGCTGTCTATGTGCTAGAGAGTAACCATAATATGCCGTCTTATTTATTTCTCGCGTAAAGGCCTTGTTGTTACACAAAGTAAAAGTACATTTTAGATTCCTTTACATTCCTTTCAGTTTTGTGTTTATGTGCTTTGGAGACTCTTTTCCCCAAAAAGACATTTAGCTCAGAGTCATTAAAATTCTTAGTCCAAAATACATGACTATTAAATCATAACTTCTTTGATACCAACATTTTGCTGGTACACATTGGTCACATAAGTGCTCACAGAAGGGACTCATGAAAAATGGGTAACAGGTAGTTGAGAAATAATCTACAAAGCTGGCAGGAGCTTTGGAGAGAAAATGGGTCCAAAGCCAAAGAATTCTGAGACCTTCCTGAAAGCTGGAAAGCAATCAGCAGCACTCCAAAGCTTGGCTGAAGGACATATTTGATAACAAAACGTGTGAAGCAAAACCAAAAAAAATAGCATGAACACTGGATTTAAAGGTGCCCTGTTTTTTTAAACAATTATCTGTACCAATTTAAGAGTAAAATGGAAAAAAATTCCAAAAAGATAATTGCACTTTAAACACATCAACCATAGTCTGTGCTGTTTTGCCTGATGTGCTCAGCAGGACAACTACATAATAGTAAAACTAAAGTATCCTTCAACAGAGTCACTCAAACACAAATTTTCTTTGTTGGAGAATTAAAAGTACCTGAAGCTTAGTACTGAAATACACTGTACAGTACATTTATATTTAGATTATCTGTGTTGTTCATGTCTAACATGGTTAACAAGGCCTTAAGTTCAATACAGAACCATAGTATTCTGACACCAGGTCTTCATTTCTGGCCTCAGCATAATTGGCTCCATCAGCCAACTACTCTCCTTTTTTTCTTTATGATCTTGCTAGCTGAACAGTAAAATACCAGGCATACAGTCATATTTCACAGTGTCCTGGGTCATATATATACCATTTATAGTGTCTCCTGCTAAAGGCATGGGTGAATAAGCAGTTTTTATTCATTTGTTAGTTTCATAAGGAGTCACAAGGGTTGCACATAATTTACTTCTGGAATAGATTAGGAAAGTGGCTTTCAAATGCAACCAGAAAGTTGTATTCAAAGAGTTTTTCTACAATTGCAATTTGTAGCTACTGATGTCACAAGGTAAAAATTGTGGTTTTATTTACAGCAGAAGGTAAAAATGTGTGACTGCACAATAGCTTTTAAGTTAAAATAAGTCCTATGAAATGTGATGGGACTTGGTGTCTTACATGTTATGGTATGTATACCCATTTAATGTACGTTAAAAGTACAACTGCATACACTAGTATGGCAGCCTGTAAGGAACATACCTTTCCAGGATTCTTACATTTCATTTTCTTGATTAAATTTTAAAAATCATACATACTCATTAAAACCAAACTTTATATGCTGTACAGCATGTAGATTTCTTTGCTCAGTTTGTGGGGTCTTGTTGGTCTCCTGAGCACCCATCTGTTACTGTTCTACAGGAGCATCCCTCTTCCTTTTCTTTCTCAGATGTCGGCAGTTGTTACAACCTCAAGGTGTCTAGGGGTAAAAGGTGTAACATTAGGTTGTCTAAATTTCAGTGGCTTGGATACAGTCAAAAAAACACAGGGACTTTTAGGTGGTGTACTATATACAGGTGAGATAACAAAAATATACATGTATTACATTACAAATACATAGACCAATGGGGAAAAGAACATGAGTGGTGTCAAAGAACAAATCAAAACCAAACAAAACCAGCTAAAGTAGAAAAGTTTGTTCAGCGTCTTTTGACACCCTAACTAACCTACATTAACTACCCAAAACCAAACATATACAGTTGACACTCAGTCCTTGCCTAGTGTGGTACAGACATTCAAAACAAACCTACACATGCAAGTGCGGGTTACATGACGTTCTTACCTGCTCCCTTTCCCTGTCCAATTCACAGTTAACACTGGATTCAAGCGAATACACAAGTAACAAATAAGAAGGAACTTCCTGACATGTAGGCCAAAAGCACCAGCAAATAAAAAAAAAGCATAAACACAAACAGGTAAGATTAGCGCACCAAAATAAGAAAGGAAAAGCAGCAAAAAGCGCCGTACCAGAAAGTTCTCGAGCGTACAGTGAACAGGCTCACTTGATTTTCGTTTGCTGGGAGGTTTGTGGTGATGTCATCGACAATGCTGAGTGGCAGGATGAAGGACCGGTGGCAGTTGGACCCCTGCAAACAAACAAGTCCCCAACCCCAACAGGAACACACTGGGATGCAGCAGTGTTGTTCTCATCCCCATCCTCTTGTGTAGTATGCTCTGTTGCTTTCAGCTAGCCTCTCTGGTTTGGTCTAACAGTTACGAACATGGGGGCACTTCAAGCAACAGCGCTGCATTCTAAGCCCACTGCTCTTTCTCTGTATCACAAACTCTAATCTGGTCACTAGGGTGTACGCAGGGCAAGGCTTCAGCAGATCAGTTAAAGATCAGCCTTTTGTGAGTCACTCAAGTATTCCATCATTCTGCAAAACACTAACTTCTGGTCATCATAGATCTCTTTTCCTTAATGTAAGGCCTACGAGCAGGTCACTGGGCAAATAGCCACCTGCCAGCAGTCCATTTGATAAGCCAGTAATGCAAAGTATGGCTTTTCACCATTCTCAGCTGCTTTTTTCACCATGTTTTATCAACTGGACAACCTTCTGTACCTCCCCAATTGCTTTTATTGGAATAAAACAAATCAGTCCTTATCTCACATAAGCTGTAAGGTCTGTCTGGTACATCATTAAGCTACAGTGGTTCCTTCTGTGTTCCTTGTGTTGGTGTTGTTTGCACATAGCGTACTTCTGAGCTGTGTCAGTGATATCTTTGTTTAGTCCAGGCCAACAGATGGATTCCCTGGCCAGTCTGCTAGTCTTTTCGAAGCCTAAATGACCTCGATGAAGCCTCTGTGGCAACTGTTCTATCAGTTGAGCTAGAATCACTATTCTTTCCTGTTGAGCAACATTCCGTGCACAGCAGACAGAGTTTCTCGATCCAGCTTTGGTCATTTGCTGTTCATCTTCCAAATCACTTTTTACAATTGTGGATCTTTCTGTGTCTCTTTTGCAATCCTCTGTTTCAGTGCGGATGGCACAGGTATTGCATCTGTCACAGCGCAAACATGGGATTCTATTTCAGCTTCATGCAGGCTTTTCTCTTGCTGCTTCAGCCGCTACTAAGAACTTTGCAAGTTTTCATGTCAACGTAAAAACGTATCTCTATAACGTCATTCTTTGGAACTGAGGTGAAATCTTGTTCACATGTTTCTCCCAATAATAATAACCAGGGGGGTGTGATCAGTCTCTTATTTCTTATTATGGCAGTCCAAAGTTCGCATTTTCACAGCTATAAACAAAAGTCAAATTCTCTTTTTCTTTATGTGAATATCTTTTTGCTGCTTCAGTCATTGATCTGGCTGTATAAGCTATAGGTTTCCAGGGTCCTTTACTGTATGTTCCTACGGTACAACAACTTCAACCCAGTCCTTAACAGGTACCTTCAAGTATCTGTTTACATTCTCATTTTTTTCTAGGGTCGAAGAAAGCCAATAATGGGCTCTGTTGTCTGTATTTGCTTTAGATTTGCTACCAGCACCATTCCATTCTCTACTCCAGAAACTCTCTAACAGCAGCTGTCTTCACTGACCGGTTGGGTATAAATAGTTTACGATGTCTATATCTCTTGGTATTATTTTACTTCCAGTAGGCCTGGGCATATTACTCACTGTTTTGATTTTTGTCCCATGAGGATAAACTCCTTCTGGTGTCAATCTGTCACTAAGGGAGGTCACTTCCTTCTGAGACTAGCACTTGTCATGGTTATGAATGAAAAATTGGACTGAAAAACAAACACAAGCTTGAATTTTCAGACTTGTTTGCACGTATAGTACAGTGACACACCATCCTGAGTTCATTCAACACAAATAGGGTCCACAATCCCTCTATACCTTCCCACAATGGGCAGGTACCTAACTGTTTAAATGCATACAGCAGTAGTGTTGTGTTTAACCATTGCAGGGTGTCATGGGGGACTGGCAACCTCTTGTTGCATAACCTGTTTTATGAAAGGTGAGTCGGTGTACTTTTTCAGTGGGGGTGTTTTGCAGCACCGGGGGGTGCTGGAAAAATGATCTGCCCCAGGTGCTGAATACTTAGGGTCACGCCTCTGTAAATTGCTTGGTAAATATTTTATCAACTTTTATTAAGACTGTATTTGGACTCATTGTAAAGAAGTAGGAACAAACCAGAGACATATCAGAGTAACAGACCTGCAGATTAATATCTTGCAGTATTTTTCAAGAACAAAACAGCAACATGTTTTCATACCACCTGTAGGATTTCGTAAATGTAACGCGTTTAAATAGGGTTGCTGTAGCTCCACTTTGAGATCGGAACTAGGCTGAATGTTCTTTTAATTTCACACATTAGATTTTTGAGAAATGGCCCCACCCTTTGATTCCTTTTTTCCAGGGAAAAAATCTCATTCTCAAATGCTGGGAAAGGGAATGGGTGCCTTACAAAGCCATTGTAGTTTAGTTGGCGTGTGTGGGTGAGCCAGCCACACTGGTACAGCACTAAACAAAACAAGCATTCTATTCCCCTTTTAAAACCTTTAAGCAATATTCATAGTGAAGTAACCATATTTCCATATACAGAATGGAGAGCAGCATTCTTTGATACCTTTGAGAATTAATACCTGTGTTTAATTTGTCTGTGAATGCAATTCTGCCATTTATTCAGTCCATTTTTTTTTTACTGTGTAAGGCAGCAGTTGCTTCTTTAGGGACTTGATCTTAATCTTGCAACCTTCAAGACAGCGAATCCACCACATAACTTGTAAATTTCCTTGCATGTCTGCAGTTTTTTGGGAGCAAACTCAAGTAAATGGAATTGGGGCAGAAAAACTGAAGAGGTGTTTGGAACTTGGGCCAGCGGCTTTTACCGTGGTACCGGGAGCCATCCTGCTTGACTAACAGCATGACATTAAAGCTCTTCATTTCGTGTGCATTTTAAATACGTGCACGTAAACGTGCAGCGGTGGCTGTTGGAAAGCAGATAAGAAAGCCAATAGTGGGTTACTATCGACTGTGCACGGTATGAAAACAATTACTGAAGCATCTTGTGTACTTTTTACACCATAGTCACACCTTAGCCATCCCTGACAAAGTTAAGTAAACATGGGTTTAATTTCACATACAGGTGCTAAAACATGTCAGGTGTTAATGTACGCATTAAAATGACAAGACATCCTCAGTCACCAAATATATTTAATGTCATAAAATGATGAAAGGAAACTCACTCCTTGATACCCAGGACTGCTGCACTTTTGAAGGTAATGCAGGTGTGTGGACTGAGCTGGATGTGAAGGCCGCGTATGTTTGATCACAAACATCCAGCAAGGGGGTGAATGAGTTATTGTTCCAGTACGAAAATATTTCATCTGTTACACAAATACTGAATCCTGAAACTGAATCATTTTTGTACTTTTAAGCAATAAATAAGTATGTTATAGTGCAGTAATACCTCAATTAGCTTTACAGAGGTGTTTTTGAAAACTGGAGCCCATAATAAAACCGCAATAAAAGGGATCATTAGCTTAGTATATTCAATAAAGGATGCTTGAGCAAAATAAGCCTGAATAATACTAATACTAATACCACTTCAACAAACCTGTGGCTGAACAAAACAATAGAAATGTATTAGTTATTCCTTTAATAGCACCAAATAAAGCATGAAATTTAAAAAAAAAAGTTTTAAAACACATATTTAAAAATGTGGTAAATGACTCAAAAGGACTAAAGTAAAAGAGTTCCATCATGAGTTCTATAGAACGTAGCGTTAATCAAGATATTACAGTATTATTCTATGTTGGGAAGAGAATACTGTATTTATGCAATTTTTAGCAGCTCCAAGCCAACAGCATGTTTGGAAAAATGACCACTTAAAAGTTTATTAATGTTTGTTTATTTTTTTCTTAGTACTGTATCCCACACTGTAAGTACTCTGAATTATGTTCTTACATAGAATAGACACACTTATAGACACATACAGTACATACTGTATATTAAGAAGTTATAAGCAAGAAAATGCCTCAGTCATGGAAGATGTTCTGCAAGCCATAATAAAGTACAAGCTCATACAACACAGTTCTGTAGTTTTATGGGTGCATAGCTTTTCTTGTGTGCTTAGCATCTATTTGCCAGGCTGTGTGGGAACAATCGGTGATGTAGCAGTAGCTGTTCTGTCCTCATCTCAGTCTATTATACCACCACCATCCCTTTCTACCAACCTAAATGTGAGTCTCTCTGAGCTCTGATTCCACCTGTGCAGCACACAATGAGGTGGGTGTGTGCTTTGAGGGTGCATCTTTTGAGGGATGAGTATCACCCTCATCTGTTTTGGTTTTCTTCATTAGGAGCTCTGAGGTAGCCCATCCTTTATTCTGGGTCTTCTCCAGACCAGATGTGGGGCCTCCTGGACTTCCTCTGCAGTTGGTGGATGTGACTGGTTGTTCCGACTGTCTGCTGGAAACCTATAAATAAAACCATGTGAATGCTTCCATGTGGAAATTGTGTTTTCAGTGTATTGTCTGCTGAAGGTGGAATAAATTCTCTGCATTCTTGGTCAACATTTATTATACACTGAGTCACCAGTTGAAGTACACCTTTCTAGTAGTGTGATGCCTCTATGGCCTTCAGAGCAGCATGAATTTGTTTGTGCAGAGATTCCACAAGATGCCGGATCTGTGGTGCGGGAATATTGTATGATGTGGAAATGACTGCCTTGTGTAGTTGCTGCAAACTGGATGGCCCACAGTCTTGCCATCAACAGCTGTTTCCACCTCATCCCAGAGATGCCCGATAGGGTTGAGATTCAGGCTCTGTTCAGGATACTGAAGCTATAAAAACTCACTGTCTTGTTCCTGGAACCATTTAGTGGCAATACTTGTCTTGTGACGTGGTGCCTTATCATGCTGAAAGTTTCCATCTGAGTGGGATAAACTGTCTCCATGAAGAGATAAACATGGTCAGCAATGATTTTCAGTTACGCTGTACCATTCAGACGTTCTCCACACCATTACACTGCCACCACCAGCCTGTACTGCTGATACCAAACCTCTATGGCTCCATGAACTCATATTGTTTGCACCAAATTCTGATCCTTCTGTCAACATGTTGTTTAAGAAACCTGGATTCTTCCAACCAGGCAACTTTTTTCCACTCTTCAGCAGTCCAGCTTTGATGTTCCTGTGCTTACTGGAGATTAGATTTCTTGTTCTTTGCTGACACCATCAGCACCCAATTAGGTCTTCAGCTGTTGTAGCCCATTCAAAATAAAGTAGTCCATTCTGAGATGATGTTCTGTGTTGAATCCAGATGTGATTTGCCTGGTTGTGGCCCATCTGTCTCCACACTTCTTGCCATTCTTATTTGACCCCTCTGATCCACAAGCTGTTCTCATCCACAGGATTATCGATCGCTGGTACTTTTTTCTTTGTTGCACCTTTCTCAGTAAACCCTCGAAACAGTTGTCTGTGAAAAGCTCACAATGACAGCTGTTTGGGAGATGCTAGTTCTCTTTTCCCCCACACTTTAAGATTTCCTCAAAAAAAAATTTCTGTACATTTCATAACAGCTTAACCTGGAAATTTACACTATACTGCAAATATTTTGGTTTGCCCAAATCAAAACTGAAATTTGTTCTATCACTGTTTGCAGTCATTGTTTATTCATAACTGCCTTGCTAAGACCTGTGTTCAGACATGTAACATGAAACCTGAAATCTGGAGCGCCTTTGCAGAATCTTTATACTGTATGTTGTTCAGAGGAAAAAAGGAAGTTACAGTCAAATCAGTTAACAACTGGAAAAGGGTTTAGTGTGTAGTGCAGCGCAGATGTGTATGACTTTCATAGTCATAAAGACACATGTAGTAGAAATACATTACAGTAAATAATAGGGTACACACAAAAAGTGCATTGTTACTGAGGTTTGGTAGTCTGTGTTTAAGAAAAGAGGAAAATTTGAACATTTGTGCATGATGATCCACGTACATCTGGGTTGGTTCTAGAATTCACTATAAATGTTCAAACATGTCTGAGAGTCCTGGGGATTTGTGTGTTTGCATAATTTCCTCTGTGTTTGCAGTATTTCCTCTGCTTTGTCCATTATCACTGATTCAGATATAAAGCTTCTTCTGACGGCCTTCATTTCGGCACTTTGCTATCGATTCCAGGCAAATTCAGACAAGGACTCCATGACGGCGCTACTGGTACATTTTCTTATAGAAGAATAAACAAATTTCTATTTGCATACTTTCCTGTCTTTTTGGCATTCACACAGTTTTGAGGTATTAATGTGCAATTTCAAATGACTTTTTTAATACCCAGTTCCCCAAAACACTGACCCAAAAAGAATTAACTTAAATTTTAAATGGAAATTATATGCATTTTGCTCATTTTCCTTCATTGTAATTGTTCATAACAAAATGCATGTTTTCTATTTATCATCTAAAAAAAGAAACTGCTTATTTGAATGTTTTTTTTTTTTCCAGACACCTTTCTCCAAATCACTTTTCAGCAAAAGCTTTGAACAACCTGGCATTTACACCCTTTAATACAGCTGGGTTATTTTTTACTGTAGTAGTATCTTCCTTAAGGGTACTGCAGCAGGAGGTGGGATCCAAACCCAGCTCCTTCCTAATAAAATTCAACATCTTTCAAGACTACACTGTGTGGTGCCTGAGGGGAAACCCTGGGCTGGTTAAGTGTCGGGATTTAGAGAAGCATAACTGAACATCTTCCAGAGTTGTTCTCACAGAGTAAGAGACAGTTACAGAGTTTGGCACCAGGAACTGCCTGGAGAATAAAACAGGTTGGGGTCACATCCTGCCATGTCATGGTTAACCATTGGGTGACAAGAGCAGCTGCTGATAATGCAGAAGAAAGAAGGATTGCAGCACCATTGCACCACTGAAGGAATGCTTGCCTGAAGGCAGTGGGCTGCACAGCTTTCAACTTTTATTTGAATTTTCAAATCTCTGCTCCACCTGTAATACCCTTTTTGTTGCTAAACTGATGCTGTAAAAATATCCAACTGTATAAATCGGCAAACAATTTTAAGCAGCTTTGCATATAAACCTAAAATTGAAGTCACCTTGGTCAACTGTGTTAACTAAATAGTGAATAACAATGCAGGAACAGCAAACAGTGATAAGATTGTTTAGATGCACCTTGTTATGCACCTTGCAAGTTATTACTAACAAACGGTCTCCAGAATACATTCAAACATGCTGGCAAGATCTTTCAGTATCCTCAAATGTTTGGAATTGAAAGCTTTATTTGTTAGAGTGCTGTAAAAACTGAAAAGTCAGCAGAAATATTGTGAATTGATTTGTGTCAGGAGACCATTGAAAGCCCGGAATGCAAGCAGCAAAACCAGTTATTTCTCCCTGGTGCTTGCCCAGCTGGCGATACCGATCGGGTGGGGGGGGGGATCCCCAAAAGACCAGCATGGAGACAGAACCAGGCTGTCCTTCTGATATCAAGTGGTCACAAAGGGCGCAAACTGGGATTCTTCACTGTGCTGAATCCCAAATCACTTCCCCTTAACCTGTTTATTGCTCTATTCCGTAAAAGAAAAAGCAGGAACCACCCTGTAAAATTCATTCTGTCATACTCCATTTTTCATCTTAATGTCTCTTGTTATTCCAGATAATCTTTCAACTGGATATTGGTTAAAAAATAGCTCGCTGCCATATAACTGTTTTCATAAGATTCCCAGCACCCGCAACATAAAAAAATTCAAAAGTGACTTTAAAATTTGTATTCACTTTTCTTCAAGTATTCTAGGATTCAGTTTGTAGTGAAAATACAAAAATTCCATTGACAGTGTTTGCATGATTTTTTTTTGTTTGTTCTGACAGCAAACCACTGTGCCTTTCTGGTGATGGATCAAAGCGGTACATCGGGCTCCTTGTTAGTTTTCCAGTGTTTCAGACAACAGAAACCGTCTCATATTTTTATGGTTAATATGGACATCAACATCGATGTCTTGTCATTACTTTGTCATTACTTCGACTTCTTTGAACTGACAGTAATAAAAAGAAATTTTGCCTTAAATTGCTGCGAACGCCTGGACTTTTACGCTCAATTATTTCAGTTTTTAACACATTAACAATTCTGATTTACATTCTTAGATTGAAACCCACTCAGTATTCAAAGAGAACACAGCTATGAACTAATTTCCCTCACAGACATTCCATTTTCCAAATTTTTTGGCCTCTTCTTTACGAAACGGCTTCATGTGAACAGAAATGAAACGGACCGTATCTTCCGCTTTTCAATGAGGAATTAAATAAACAAAGTACACGTAGGAGACCTTACGGGAAAAATGCTTTCCAGAACGTAACCATATCTGCTCAAAGTGGCAATTTGGGTATAAAGAGCACACCGCATGAATGCAAAGGTTCATACATACTGACAGCGTGCTATCCTTGGGTGCCAGTTGAGAGAGTCTTAATAAAGTGTGCAAACTTTGCTTTGGCTGCCATGTAATTCTGACCAAATAAAAATGTTTTTTTTGGGTTACAGGTTATAGCTGTCATTGCAGGACATTAACTCACTTGGTCTGATCGCCTATCCTAGTTTTTGCAAGGATGGGGTGTTGGGGTGGAGAAAGTCTGTGCTCTTCTGTTCTGCAAGGGCCTTAGCATGACTTGCTTTCCATTTTCCAAAATTTTTTAATTGCTTATTTGGCTGTTATGGAAATAGATGCAAACCTCATCTTGTGTTCAGGCATGAATCAAATAATGAAGAGCTGAAGTAAGGCAAGGGTTCTCAAATTCTGTTGTAATGAATACAGGGGGGCCAGAACCAAAGCAGTGGGTCCGTCTGCTGGACAAAATCTCACTTTCTCTCCATCTAGGCCAACATTATTAACAGGACTCCCGGAAGGCTCTAACATCCCCTTTTTTTTCCCCGTGATCTTTTTTATAACAATGATGACATGGCAGTTAAGATCATGAATTTAAAATCTAAAGGTTGCAAGTTCAGTTTGCGCTCCTCACTACTGCTACAGTACCCTTGAGTACATCATTTACCCTGAACCATCCAACTATCCATTATCATCATCAGCAACCTGTCCATTTCAGGGTGGTCTAGAACCTGTCTCAGAAACACAGGTAGGGTTCTGGACAGAACTTCAATCACATACAAGTCAGTCCCTATAAGACGCTACCACAACCCACTGATGCCACTACCCTCTAATACCCTAGTAAAAAAACCCAGCAAAGTTATTTTAGAAGTGTCAGCTAAGCAAGCAATAAATAAGTAGACAGAATATATAAACACCTTCTCTATCTCTCAGACAGAAATCGCTAACATAATAGCATTCTGTATGACAACCTTGTGTTTCCGCAGAAATGCTCCAGAATTTGGAGCACACTTCATCACCCCTCTACATTCTAAGCAGCACTTTCATATACAGTATTGCTGGCTTCAGGTGGATAATGGACAAATCCATTTGTGCTCTTCCTCTTGTTTGCCATTATGCTTCCTTCATTTACCCATTTGGATCATTTCCCTCTAATGGCACAATGAGAGAAAGGAAGAAGTAATATCCCATTGACTATGTTGTCAACAAAGCCTTTCTTAGAAACATCTCAGGCTTAAAAATTGTGCAGGACGTTCTGCTGAAAGCAGTTAAGCCGAGTTCTACTTTCAGAAACAACGCTACTTCTGAAAGTTCCCGAGTGCATTTCCTTAGGCAGATATATGACTAAGCAGTGGAATTTATGATTTAGGGCCTACCTTGAGCTTATCTGTGTTTTCTGAAAATTCTTCCAAATATTGTCTGAAGGGGTTTGGGTGAAACTCCTCGGCATCCTCTGTTATCTGGAGTTTTGGCGCCGGCCGTATAACCCCCGGCTTTGTCTGCAACAGTTTGTCAACAAACAAGAAAATAAATGTAAGTACATAGCAGGGCTGATATGAGCCAACCTGTCAACTTCATGAAAGTCAGTAATTACTACCCTGCTGAGAAAGTGCTTTAAAACTGTCTTGCAAACCTGAATAGGCATCAAATTACATTTTGGCAGGGGCTGGAACGTTCCAGAACATTTTGGTTGCCAGTTATTGGCTCTAATGATATTGTGCTAGGCGCTGTATAGCGCTGGACAAATACCGGAAATGTGATTTGTTTTACATTATACATACAACACATTTTATTTGTTTGCATTACTATCTACAGCCATACAGACAGCCACGCCCCCTTTCAAAGTTCACATTTTAAATTAAATTTTTTTAAAAATATGTAACTTGGGAACAAATTGTTTGACGCATAACTTCTTAGCAATTTTTCTAGTTGTAATACATCTATGTGAAGATAGTCTTTCTTTAATGTAGGACGAACGGTTATATTTTAAATATGATGATATAAAGATAAAACGGAGGAGAAACAGTTTTATTCGCCCCCCCCCCCCCAGAGTGCTTAAATCTGAGAGCAAATTATCTCTTCTGGAGCTTCTGGAAAATTCCATGAAAGGACCTCATGCCGAAATGGATCTCACTGACCAACATGAAAAGAAGCAAAATTAAAAAGCTTTCTTGCCCCAAAGAGACAGCAACAAAGATCATCGACTGTGACAAGATTATATTTTAGCAAACATAGCAACAAGAATAACCGCTGTGAAAGAAAATGAACCTGTTACTTCTCTATCGAATGGAAAGAATGAATAATAAAAATAAAAAAAAATCCACCTGATTTCTCTCATACGGTGCACTTTGTTGCAGGTGGAAAGCCGCCTATAAAAATAACACAATGCAATAAACATTATTTTCTTAAATGCAGGTGGTGCTGCTGAACGTGTAAGTCATGTTCAAATACTTATCATTTATATGCATTTGTGAACACCGAGGCTGCTTTTAAATAGAGATTTTATATTTAACATCACAACACACACTGAGTCATATCACTACTTAAATGTGCATAAATGAGGCAAAATATACTGCTCTGCCAAAAAAAAAAAAGTCACACGGTCTAAGGTCTGGACTCTGTGGTGGCCAATCCATGTGTGAAAATGATGTCTCTCTCATGCTCCCTGAAGCGCTCTTTCACAATTTGAGCCCCATGAATCCTGGCATTGTCATCTCAGAATAAAAATCCATTGATGGAAAAACCTGCTTATTCAGTATATTCAGGTAGTCAGCTCACCTCATTTTTTGGGCACATAATGTTGCTGAACCTAGACCTGACCAACTGAAGCAACCCCAGATCATCACACAGATTAAATCCAGGTAGTGACTTGTTTTTTGGCTGGGCAGTGCATAATTTAGCAAGAATTCATTTGTAAGCATGGGTATAGATATTATTTAGTAAATTATCCAGAATGCTCACAATGATATGCGATTCATTTATTTGCAAGGTAACAGCTAACTGCCATCTTGTTTGGTTTCTTACTGTAGCAGCTAAATATATCCCTTTTTTGGGATACGAATGAACATAACCCCACCGATTTCATGACCCACATCATATGAAGAGAAATAAACGTCCTGCTTCAAAAATAATTCCTCAAGCAGGGATAGTGAACAAAAGAGCACGATTGTGCATCTGCTGCGAATGTTAGTTGATCAAATTCAACAGTTTGTCCTCTGGCAAAAGGGTAGAAATTGTCCAGAAATCTCAGAAAATAACAAAAGCAACAACAAATAGCAGCAAAAATAGGTACTCACATATTTAGTTTCGCGCCCTGCAGATTTTGGAAACGATCTGAACTGTTGAATTTGAAAAAAGAGTGAAATGTCAAGTTCACACAAAGGTTTCAGGAGAAAATGTTTTACCTGCAGAACACTTTGGTGGAAACAGTCATACCTTTAGCACTTCAGCATCCACACATTTCATTAAGGCCACAGGTGCAGACTGGGATCGGCGCTGCAAAATATGAACAACTTAAGTTTACGAGGCAACACTCTCTCCAGAAGCTAGAACCGGAGAGCATAGATTATGTAGACAAAAGTATGTGGACACCTGATATAAAGCTTTAGCTTTCCTAGTGACATTCTCCAGCGTTCTATGGCACCCTGGTTATAAGAGTTCGCTATAAAAATAAACAGATTTTTTTTTTTTTTTTTAGGATTAGGTGTGCAAATCCTTCAGATTCCATCTGTTAGAGAGTGGGTCCTTCCTTTAGTACTGCCTCCGCTGGGAGTTGTTCTCTGATGCTCGGATACCTTTGAGAGTCTTCTTGGAAACTCACCATTGGCATCGAGTTCTCTAAGACTTCATTGATAGCAGCGTAGAGCTCTTCCGACTGCTGCCTAAGCTGAGCGGGTGAGCACATCTGGAAAGGGACAAGACACCTTTGAACATTTAGTCATGACAACTTCTTCAACGAGTGTCGGTTTTGAAAAAGGCAACAAGAAAGGGAGAAATTGCTGTTTTTTTAACAGGGTGCAGAAAAACAGTAAAACACACATCTGGAAAAAATACATAAACGTAACAGCTGTATGTTTCGTGCAAGACACTTTGCTAACAATTTTCGTGTACTGCTTCCGTTTAAGCCTTGGGTCTTTCAGATGCAGACTCCAGCCATCCATTATTAACATGTATATAAACCACATCACAACGTCACACATCAAAGTAGTACTTTACCTCACTGTGGGTCTCATGTACATGGTTCTGGTCCACACTCTTTTGTGAGAGGTCTTCATTCTCAACACTTTCATCTATTGCCTGTGAATAAAAGTGGAACGACGTGCGGTGATAACTTTGCGCTTATTTTTAACAACAATCTGCAAACTAAAGCTTTGTTGGAAAATATGGCAAAGACCACAAATACTGCTCATATATTTATACTCTCATAATGAGAATTGCTATGTTTTGTTTGTTTTATTCAATTTTTGCCTGCTGTGAGACTAACAGCAGAGATAATAGGCCTTAAGATTAAATAATAGCCTCTGAACAAGAAAGACAAATTTTCTCATTTAAATGAAGGCCACATAAGCACATTTAACAACTAAATCGGCAAAACTTTTTAGAGTGGTTTTTTTTTTGTCTCCCTTTCTTTTTAGCATGTCTTATGTGGTTCTTTATATACCAAATTTCACAGCATTTCAAAATCCCGCTAGTTATTCTCTTCGGACGTCCGCGTTGAAAACTGATTGCAACGACACCAATGGTGTAGTTTTAGAGCACAAAATCATCCATCTGCAATTCAGAAGAAACATGCAGTATTTCTCAAATGAAAAATATATTTCAGCGTTTCACCTTTTGTGATATAACCACTAGAAACATTTTATACTCAATATGTATGGTAATTTGAAATAAACATTTTACTAGGTTGGTGGTGCTGGAATAGTACATTCAAACCTTGATGCATCACAAATAAATGTGTTGTATTTATGAAGGGTTATTCATATGCAGCAAAGTGCAAAAAGTAGTTTCCGCCATTATAAAAAAACCTACAAAACATGGTTGTCCTCTCATTGTGACTTTAATTTATGCATCACTGAGGTTTTTAGTCAAGGTTCAGCCCTCAGAATTGAGTAAAATTATTTACTGGAGCGGCAACATGGATGGATAGGCCTTGTGTTTTAGAGACTTGTGCCAGAGGTAAGCATCTGTGAGGCTACATGGTTGCTGATAAGCAATGGGATGGTGGTGATGACAGCAGAATCCCATGCTGACTGCTAGAAACGTACCTGCTGCTCCAGTAAAAGTGTATTGGTGGGAATCGCTGCCAGCGCTTTGTAGCTGGACTTTATCTTGTAAGGCTGGGATTGAGGAAAGAAAACAAGATGCATGGAAAGAATACAGTGACATAAACAGGCTGCGATTTTTTATTGATCAAACAGTAGTTCTGTTATAGCTGTGGACGTACAGTTCCTAAGTACAGAAGTTCTTCAAAATGCACTGAAACTGCGGCTCACTTTCTGAGCTTCAATCATTAACATTTGTCAATATATTGCATGTACAATGAAGTTAATTTAATTGACTGATACTCATGCAATAACTAATTGTTATTATTATTATTATTATTATTATTATTGTTATTTATTTATTTATTTATTTATTTATTTATATCTGTAATCTGATGAAGTGACGTCCAACATGAAGTATCCTAACACAGCATGCAGCGACTACAGGACAGGCTTTGGTCCACAGTGACCCATGACCAGAATTAGTAATCTGGACCAGTGGTTAAGGATAATGGATGGATGGATGGATGGATGGATTATCAGGGCTGTAATATCTACTGTAGTATATGTACCTATTTAGCAGTTATTAATTGTAGGGTCAGACTAAAAAGGACAACTAGGGCAACAAAACATTCTGAGAATCATGACAGAAACAACAGCTGAAAGAAGCTTCTTAGACCAAAAAATGCTTGGAAAGCAAAGGTGATATGAATTTTCCAAGTGCTCTACTGAGCAGCAGCAGTGTTCTATGAATGAAGGCGATACACACGGTCATGTTTGGAAATACAACCTGGACACATGTCTACCAGCGTAGGGCACACACTGGGGCATGCAACCACACAAGGTGCCAGCATGCAAGATACCTTTCTTTTTTTACCCCCCCTGTCAACAGAGCACTCTGATGGTCCGTGCTCAGAGCTCAGAGAAGCCGTGGAGCACACTGAGAGCGAAGGGGATGGTGTACGGGTCCAAAGGGCCGGGGAGGAAGAGGAGCAGGGGTGAGGTGTCAGACAGTCCATCACAGAGGAACAGGAGCTTGGCCTTGGGGAGGAGCAGCTTGGAGTGAAAGAGGACAAGGAAAGGGAGAGAGAGCTCGATCTTGGAGGTGGGGTTGGCTTAGATGGTTGGCATCCCTCCACTGGAGATCCTTTGTCACCATTTTGTAATGGTAATAATAGTCTAGCTTCTTCATCCTCCTGCACCGGGGTCACTTTGAGCAGTGGAAGGGATTGAAGGCAGTCCCCAAGGGAAGTGGATTTAGGGGATTGGGAAGAGAGATTTGAGAAGGAGGGGAAAAGTGCAGGGTTAGATGCAGGCGGTGGAAGCACTTGAAGTCCAGAAGAGGTGGATTTCACAGGATCAGAGCAATGGGAAGATGGAGATGAAAAATGTGAAGACTTTGGAGAAGTGACCCTGTGATTTATTTCTGTCACAGTTTTATTTGGGTGAAGCTCAGGGAGTGGTGGGCTCACTGACTGTTCATCAGGAAGACAAGTGGGCCTTGTAGGATCAGGAGATGGTGGTGGACGAGTTGATCTGAGAGTTTCCAATGCAGGAAGGTGAGGTTTAGAGGGCATTTCCACTAAGCTTGGGGACTGGAGCTGGGAGGAGCCCTGCAGGGTGCTAGTGATGGAGGTCAGGCTGGATGCCACAGAGCAGGCGTGACAGGAAGACAAGCTGGCGGAGCTGATGGGCCAGCAAGGGGAGTAGGGCCTCTTCAGGGATGGGGACAGGAGTGGGAGGCGACCCTTCCTCAGAATGGCTGTCAGCAAGGAAAGCTGGGTTGGGGGAGGCCGGTGCCGGACTTGCCTTGTCGAGGGGGAGAGTGGACGGGGTGAGGATACTAGGCTGTCACTGGAGGAGAAGCAGCTGGGTATCGTCTGTGCCAAACTGGCACCTGATGCCAAGGAGTGACGTGAGACCCTCAGCACAGTTGGGGAGAAAACTCCAGAGCCAACTGAGGGACAGGGGGATGCCAGAAAGCGGTCAGAAGCAAACAACTGCAAGGTGGATGAGCGGCTCCCTGGTCTCCCCCAGTCCTTGGAGAGGACCGACTCTTTGGAAGAAGCCAATGATGGACACCAATCTTCTGAGTTGGCCACCTCCTGAGGTAACACAGGGGTTGCTCTTTCATCCCTTCCACAAACTTTGTTTGAAATGGAAGCTGAGGAGACCTCCAAGCCGGGAGAAACTTGGTAGCAAGGCAGAGCAGCAGAACTCGGCCTGCCAGGGATCGTCTCTAAGGTGGGCAGCTTAGGAAGGGGATTTGTGTTAATAAAGCAGGTCTTTGTGTGAAGGGAAACAGGAGGAGCTATGGGCAAACTCTGAGTTACGTGATCAGCAGGCATTTTGAACTGAGAAGAAAGGAAAGACGGAAGAGACATCAAACCAACTTTACACAAAGGGAAAGCACAGGCAAACTGCTTAAATTACACAGCGGTAAATGTTTTCATTCACTTAAAAATAATAATGCTTGTCTTCAGAACATTTCATGTTTTCACAAAAGCCCCTTAGGAGTGCTACATCACTGCATCTTTCTTCTCATTAAAGATGCCACTAATAGTTTTCTCTTAAACCGAACCTTGAAGGCTTTCCGGAAATCAATTGGGCTTTCGTACCAAATATTGTGCTGGTGCAAAGCAACGTCATCGCCGGACACAAAAACCTGGATATATATTTGCGTAAGAATCTGGAAAATGTGCAAAGAAGGAATCTTCGACTGCAAAAAATGTATTAGCAGAGTGATTGTCTTTATTAAGGTACAAAAGCGAAGGTCTTTGTTATATGAGGCAAATACATAAATGGGGTTTACCACAGAAAAGTTGAAAGTCAAAGATTTATTTGGTTGATTTAAATGTGCAACGCCGCTACGTGAGGACAAAACATAACTTGTGTGGAATTAATTTCTATCATTCAAAGTTTCTCTGTTTTTGAGCTTTGAAATGGTTACGAGCAAAACTTTCTGTCTTAGCCAACACACTTATCTAAGATACCTTGATCCTGGGCACTAGAGCAGGAGTTGAACTGAGAACCATCAGACTATGAGCTGCAATTGCTTTTGACTACTATGCTACTATGTTAGTCTAAAAAAAAAAAATAACTGAGTAATTTAAATAAATAATTTAATTTTACGCCCCATACCATAATTTCCAGACAGATCCAGACTAAAGGCATTGTTTGGATGGTCTCACCTGAGCTTGTGTCTCCTCTTGGGTGGAGCGCTCATCCGTACTCTGTTCAGTCCCCAGACCCCCAGCCTCACCCTCATCAGAGTCTCCAATGTACACAACCTCTGCTTTGAAAAAACCATCCTCAGTCATCTTCTGTCCAGCTGTCTGGGAGGGGTTAAATGTAAGAACATTTAGGAAGGTCAGAAACCACCACCTCCAAGTCACGTGACTAAATGTTTTCCTTCTTCTGTGCTCTTTTTATTACTCATACCCATATTCAGATAAAATGGATGTAAAAATTTCTAGCAATAAACATCAGTCATTTATAAAAAATGCAAGCTTTTAATATATTTGGTGTAACACCAACAGTTCTAGTGCAAGGCAGTTCCTGAAGGCTGTTCTAGCAGTGGCAAGTATGCGTGATGCAGAAGTTCAAACTCACTTTTTTTGATTCGCTTGAAGAATCTCCACCGCCTCTTCTAGGGTTAATATGAGTCTTTGTGGGTAGTCGTTTGACAACAGGGATGAACGTGAAGCGCAGAAGTCTGGCGAGGGGAACTTCTGCTGGAACCTGTGAGGTGGGGAAGAAGAAGTGATTCAGGAAGCCTTGCAGCCTGCAAGATCACTCCCTAGATTGTGTTGAAAAATCACAGAACTTCTCTTTAAAACAAACTTGAAAACCAGCAATAAAGCTGAAACAGAGGCAAATACATCTGTTGGCTTGAACTTTTAATTATAATATTTACCCTCCTGATATGATTTGAAGCAACTATAAATACACAAATGAAAGCGTCTGGAAGCAATAAGTTCCATGATTTGAGGTTATGTAAGGAAACAGGTCTGAACGTAGCTGAGGCTCATTTTTTAGTCACCATCAGCAACACCGGCTGACTGTTTGCGTGGCTCTGACCGGCTAAATTTCAGCATTTGCGTCAACATACTTTTTCCTGCTACAAATCCATTCCGGTGGAAGTTAGAGGAAGATATTTAAAAAATAGGTTGTAGCTGACTAAACTTTCCTGTGCAACCCCGAGAAGAAGGTCAAGCAGAGTCATGTTTGCTACACTCGAGGATTTTCAGCTGTTCAAAAAGCCTTTTTGCAACCATAGCAAACCATGATCGTCCAAAATGAAATTGCTATTGTGTGGCAACCAGTCTCTGGTTTCGAGCCATTTATTTTAGCTTCTTCATCATAAAAACATTGGTAGGCTTTCCTGCAACCACAAAGTACAGAATTCACGAATACATTTTTATATTTCTCACATATATTTCGAAAAGATTGCTGTCATATTGCAGCTTGAAGAATCCACTACGTTCAGTCCATATATTTAAAGGTGAAAGAGAGAAAAGAATCTGAAGAGTTTAAAAATGCAGTTTACCTCCAGCTTATTTCTCGAATTCCATGGCAGAAGGGAGAAAAGTGTGAGATGAAAAAAAGCTCCACAAATTGCTTTCAGGCTGTTTTGGTGGAGATGGAATGCATCGGAACAGAAGCCCCATTCAAGCAATGTGAATATGTAGGACGACAAAGAAGTTCTTTTTTTGGTGGAGTTACGATTAACAATTGATGTTTTGATTCACTAATAGCGACAGGATGGCCAAAATACGTTTTATTTGTTCATTTGTTTGAGTGGCCTCAATTCATAACATAATTTCTTTATTCTAATGCTTCAATAACTGTTTAATTTTCATCAGTTGATCAGAATTTCTCAGTTAGTGAAAATGGTCAAACATTTCATGTGGTTGCTCCATGTTCGGCACCAAGCTGCAATATGTAAAAATCTAGATTTGAATAAAGAATCATCATCATTTATTCATAATAAATGAATAGAAAGAGCGGGTAGAAAGAGCGGTGAGGGTGAGGACGCTGAGGTAAAGAGTCCGTAATGTGAGAAGCGGCGGGGTGGCGTAGTGGTGCGTGCGGTAATGGAGGGGAGCAGCTCCGGGACGCCTGAGCCGCGGTTGAGCCTTCTGGAGGTGTCGTGGGCCTAACTCGACGAAACGCCGACGAAGGAAGGTGCCCACTTGATAACCCCGATGAGATGACGCGCCATTGCTGCGCCACACCATGGTTGGCACTATGGTTGGTGGACGCTAGTTAGCTGGTGAGTAGCGGTTGGTAAGCGTGCGGGGGGGGTTGGATAGGTGTCAGGATCCCCTTTATAAATCAAGCTCCTGGTATTTAGCACTGTGTGTGTTATATGAACCTGGTAACTAGCCTGGCTAGTGACTGCTGTGAAAAGTACAGCTGACAACTAGGGAAAGACCTGGTGACGGCATGGAAAGACAGCTGACAGGGGGAACAGACCCCACCGGGGCTGGCATGGGTTGGCACCCCATGGCAGCAGCAGCACAGTCTGCAAGCAGCTGCACTGCACCCAAACTAAAGCTACAAGTGTGATTAATGCATTGATACCCTGTGAGTCTGCGAGAGCAAGGGTGGAAGATGACTCAGAGGCAGATGATATGGTTAAAGACCCTGGAATGGAAACGACAACGAGTGGGGCTGGTGCAGTAAGGGGGGTTAGAGGGGTGCAGGAGGATAAAAAGTTACAGGTGTGTTGTTGTGGGTGGCAGAGGATAACTACAGCTCGGGGCCTTAGGGTACACCAAGGAAGGAAGAAATGCCTGCGCGAAGGAGCGCAAGGGGGTCGCATTGATCAGTACTTCTTGAGAAGTCAGGCAAATAAGTCGAATGAAGCCCAGCGACCGGTAGAAAACCACAGCTCGCAGGATATCAACAGAACCTCTGGCGCAGAGGAGGAAGGGGCAGGCATGAGAGATGGCGGTGTAGACGGGGTCCGAAGGAGTAAGGAGAAGAGCTGTGAGTTGAAGCCTAGAGTTAGGTGGCCTAAGGCAGGTGAAAAGGTAGTATGGCAGACTATAAATGCAGATCTGGTAGGAGTGCTAGAGGGCATGAAAGGGAGTGCACAGGTTAAATTGGAAAAGTTGGGTGATGTGATTTACCAATATGGGATGGACAGGTTTGGGATAGAGCAGATTAGAAGAGAGCAGTGCCAGCAGGGGGGAAAGTCAAGGAGACAAAAGGAAATTGACAAGTTAGTAAGGGAGAGGCGGCAGCTGAAAAAGCAATGGAAAAAGGCTACGGAAGAGGAAAGACGGGATAGAGGTGTTGCAGGAGGAGGTTAAAAGTAGGTTGGTCACACTTAGGAGGGCAGAATATCTAAGAAGGAAGAGGAGGAAGAAAGAGAGGGCAAGGGCTGGTTTCTACAGAGATCCATTTAAGTTTGTGAAGGGATTGTTCAGTCAAGAGAGGAAGGGAAAGTTAGAGGTGTCCAGGCAGGAACTGGAGAGGTATTTAGAGTGTACTTATTCAAGTGCAGGGGAGGTTGGGGAGAGGGGCCTCCCAGTAGATATGCCACCATTGGGAAACATAACTGCTGAAGTAGATGTTAGTCCACCAAAGTGGAGTGAGGTGCAGGAGGTGGTAAGGCGTGCAAAGGCCTCATCCGCCCCAGGGCTGAATGGGGTCCCCTACCGGGTTTATAAAAGTGCGCCAGATGTACTCAGGTTTCTGTGGAGGTTGTTCAGGATAGTGTGGAAGAAGCAGGTAATTCCAAAGGCCTGGCGTAGGGCAGGGGGATTATTTCTTCCGAAGGAGAAGGTATCTAGAGAGATAGGGCAGTTTAGGCCAATATGTCTGTTAAATGTCGAAGGTAAGATTTTCTTTAGCGTGGTGACACAGAGGTTGTCAGATTACTTATTGAAAAATAAGCTAATCGATACATCAATTCAGAAGGCAGGGGTTCCAGGTTTCTCGGGATGTTTAGAACACACTAGTGTGATCTGGCATCAGATTCAGGAAGCCAAGCAGGAGAGAAGGAATTTGCATGTGGTGTTTTTGGACCTAGCAAATGCCTTTGGCTCTGTGCCACATAGTCTTATCTGGGGTGCGTTTGACTTTTTTAGAGTACCAAGCCAGATAACTGGCTTGGTGAAGGAGTACTTTCGGGACATTAGGATGTGTTTCACCACGGCAGGTTACACAACAGCCTGGCAGAGGCTGGGAATGGGGATTATGGCAGGCTGCACCATTTCCCCGCTAGCATTCACTATGGCGTTAGAGTTGGTGATTAGGGCATCCGGTTGGGTGGTGGGTGGAGAAAGACGGCCAGATGGGCTTCGTCTTCCCCCAATTAGGGCGTACATGGATGACATGACGCTGGTGACAACAACAGCGGCCTGTGTAAGGCGGCTGTTGGGAAAGCTGGACGAGAACCTGAAGTGGGCTGGTTTGAGGATTAAACCAGCAAAGTCCCGGAGCATCTCGCTAGTTAAAGGGAAGATAGAGAAAGTTAGCTTTTTGGTGGAGGGTGAGGAGATCCCGTCAGTATTAGAGAAACCGGTAAAGAGTTTAGGGAGGTGGTACACTAGGGAGTTGACTGATGTGGGGCAGGTGGAGCAGCTTAAGGAAAGTGTTGCAGATGGGTTACAGAGGATAGAGAACTCAGGGCTGCCGGGTAAACTGAAGCTCTGGTGCTTGCAGTTTGGCCTATTCCTAAGGGTAATGTGGCCACTGACTATGTACGAGATATCAGTCACAAAGGTGGAGAAGCTGGAGAGGCTGATTAGCTCCTATATCAGAAAGTGGCTGGGGGTTCCTCGGTGTCTAAGCAATGTGGCGCTGTATGGGCAAGGAGTCCTGCAGTTGCCGCTATCAAGCTTAACAGAGGAATATAAATGTGCGAAGGTGCGGTTAGAGTTGCAGCTGTCAGGTAGTAAGGATGACGTTGTAAGAGGCTTGGTTCCTAGGATAGGTACAGGCAGGAAATGGGTTGCGAGGCAGGCGGTAAAGGAAGCGAAAGCGGACTTGAGGCAGCTGGAATTGGTCGGGAAGGTACAGCAGGGACGGGAAGGTCTCGGGTACCGGATAGGAGACCCTATGTGGAGCAAGGCAGGCCCGATAGAGAGAAGGAGGTTGGTGATAGGGCAGGTGCGTCGGCAGGAAGAGAGAAATAGGTGTGTCAGGGCGGTCTCACAGGGGAAGCAGGGACAGTGGGTAAATTGGGATGGGGTGGAGAGAAGGAGGCTGAGCTGGAGGGAACTGTGGAAGATGGATGCATATCAAATAAGGTTCCTATTAGGAGCGGTTTATGATGTGCTGCCATCACCTCAGAACCTGAAGCAGTGCGGGGTGAGGACTCCGCTTGTACTCTGTGCTCAGAGGTTGGGACGCTGAAACACATTTTAGTGGGGTGCAAGATTAGTCTGGCGCTGGGCAGATTTACATGGCGGCATAATCAGGTGCTACAGTGTCTGGCGGCAACCATTGAAGATTGGAGGAGGCAGGTATGTTTAGAGCAGGAGGTTGAAGGTACAGTGGTACAGTTTGTTAGAGAAGGGGGTAGGAGTAGATATAGAGGTAGGAAGGAGTTAGGTGTAGTAGGGGGGGCTAGAGATTGGGAGATGCAGGTGGACCTGGGAGGAAGATTAGTGGTGCCCCAGGAAATAGTCAATACAAGCTTGAGACCAGACATGGTGCTGTGGTCAGCAAGCCAACGGGTGGTGTACTTCATAGAACTCACGGTTCCGTGGGAAGGATCGGTGGACGACGCTCATGAGAGGAAGAAGCTTAGATATAGCGAGTTAGCGGCGGAAGTAGGGGGGCGTGGCTGGAACGCGAAGGTGAGGCCAATTGAAGTCGGCTGCCGTGGGTTTATAGCCCGATCGACGCTTGATTTGCTGCGCGAACTCGGGATTCGGGGGCGGAAGTTGCAACGGGCGGTGAAGGAATTGTCACAGGCTGCGGAGCAAGGAAGTCTCTGGATCTGGAATAAGAGGACCAGTGCGGATGGTAGCGGGGCGGCGAAGCGATGAGCAGGTGGGTGCCGGCGAAGCATTAGCGCGTAGGTGTCATGGCGGCTAGTGTATTGGCGTATAGTTGTTAGCGAATAGGTGTGATGGCGGTTAGCTGTTAGCAGGCGGTATAGTCGAAGTAAAGTAGGTGGCGAGGGGCTTCTTCCTTTTAGTCGGCGGGTAGAAAGAGCGGTGAGGGTGAGGACGCTGAGGTAAAGAGTCCGTAATGTGAGAAGCGGCGGGGTGGCGTAGTGGTGCGTGCGGTAATGGAGGGGAGCAGCTCCGGGACGCCTGAGCCGCGGTTGAGCCTTCTGGAGGTGTCGTGGGCCTAACTCGACGAAACGCCGACGAAGGAAGGTGCCCACTTGATAACCCCGATGAGATGACGCGCCATTGCTGCGCCACACCATGGTTGGCACTATGGTTGGTGGACGCTAGTTAGCTGGTGAGTAGCGGTTGGTAAGCGTGCGGGGGGGGTTGGATAGGTGTCAGGATCCCCTTTATAAATCAAGCTCCTGGTATTTAGCACTGTGTGTGTTATATGAACCATAAATAGCTTTAGCATTGGTAACAATAAATCCTATTTTTTGTTTTTTCGGTACACCTGCAGTCAAATCTGAATATCTGCACCATGAAACTTCATGGCATTTCTGTTATGTCACATATTCCTCCATGTGCTTTGGTTTCCTTCCATAGCCCAAAAACAGGTGACTCGGGTGAACTGGTGACTCTGAGTTAACCCTTCTGTGTTCTGCCTTGGGTGTCTGTTAAATTAAATATAAACGTCTCCAAAATTGACTTTTGGCTTGGGTTTATACCTACAGTAAAAAACATTGGCACCTTGTCAGCCCGGTGCTCTTTGGTGAACCTTAGCTCACACTACCTGCCCATCATCACTCTCCAGGCAGAATTTCTTCCTGCGTGCAGAAGCAGTTCATTTTGTACCCCATTGGATTCCACAAGGCAGCAGAAATTTGACGTAGATTTCATTTTAACAGCTGAAATTGAACTATGAACAACATTTAGCAGCGTTGGTGTCATTCCTGAACTGGTATCTTACCTGGGGAAATCCATTATATTATAGCATAAATGAAATGAATCATAGTGAAGTGCGGCAAATCCTTGCTTGCCACATTGCAAAACTTGATAAATAAGCTTATAAAAGCATGAAATTTCTAGGTTATTCATTCTTGGGTTCTTCTGTTTTGCATCAGAAACATATCAACTTTTGGCAAACCACTAGGTTTATTTTTTTTGCTCTGTACTCGAGAACTTAACTTGTACAAAACTGTATAGAAAAGAAAGTTTTTCTGTTTAACTCAAGGAGGAAAATATATTGTATGGCCAAAAGTATGTGGACACCTGAGCTTCACCTCCATGTGTGCTTCATGAACCTCCCATTCCAAACCCATGGGCATTAACATGGAGTTGTTCCTGCTTTTGCTGCTATAACAGCCTCCACTCTCGTGAGAAGGCTTTCCACCACATTTTGGAGCACAACTGTGGGATTTTGTGCCCATTCGTCCAGTGGAGCATCAGTGAGGTTGGGCACCGATGTTGGGCAAGAAGGCCTGGCTCACTGTCTAGCATTCCAGTTCATCCCACCAATCTGCGCAAACCATATATCCAGGAAAGGAGCTTCCCCAAACTGTGGCCACAAAGCTGGAAGCATACAGTTGTCTAGAATGAGTTTGTATGCTGTGTTGGTGCAGCCAAAACAGCTCAGCTCAGGCATTAGAAGTTGGGGGATCCACATACTTTTGGCCATATATTGTACATGTTGCCATAAATGAGAAATATTTTTAAAAATCTCATTTGAGGTATTTCAGTGTGAAATGTCTATCACAATAAACCTTGCTAGCCATCTTACAAAAACTGGTATGTTTTAAGCACAAATTTCATAGCAACCAGCACAGGGGATGCTCCATTTATTTGCTTTTTAATATAATCATTGCAGAAGAATTAAGAGCTTTTGATTTTTATCATTACTTTGGATGAAGCAACTTCTTTATTAAGTCTGTAATGATATTTACCCATTTATGATAAAACTGGAAAAAAACACATTTTTATTTATTGTTGTATCTGTCATCCTAGTAAGAATGTCTGTTGATTCATCCACATATTAAATAATGTTATAACCAAAAATAAAGTGCAGCGTTCCTGCGTTCAGCATCCGTCATGTTTGTATACATTAAAATCCTATAAATAGACACCAGTAGCAAAAATTAAAGACGGGTGAAAAATAAAGCATGCTTTTAGCAGTGCAATTATGCTATTTCATCTAAGTTTGGTTTATTGAGGGGCCATCCTGAACGTCCTTGACTTTTACAAGCGAGCGAGTTCTGCCAGTGAATTGGCTCTTAGTGCTCCAGTTGTCCAAAAATATTACATTAGAGTATAAAAATGAAAAGGTTAGGGAGAAAGATGACAAAGAGCACGCGGGTCCCAAGCCAGCCCTGCTGAGGGCAGCCACTTCTGAACGTGGAAATATTGACTGCAATCTCTTCCAATAATGATGCCACCATCATATTTGCTGCCAAACTGTGCCCATATGAAAAACAAATGCAGATTTCCAACATAGACTCTGTTGCTCCTGGACACGGGTACCATTTCCTCCCAGAAGCTCCACAAAGGTACCTAACGCCACAGTTTTTGATACCAAACCGATCGGTGTGTATATATTGGGTTAAACTGAGGAAAACATCACCATAAAATTGGTATGGATATCATAAAATTAAATCTGTGCTACTGCTATACCAAAAGTAATTTACCCGCAAAAAAAGACCGATAGCATATATGATGATCGCGTGCAGAGGTTGGTAAAACCACAAGGTGAATGTTTGAAATAGCGATGGAATAATAATGTGATAAAGGGATAATGTGGATCCTTATTGTTCTTGCGGTTCTAAGAGAGGACTCTGGTCTCAGAGGTGATGCTGGAAGTATCCATTACACTCAGCACCATCCCCAAATTTCCTGGGATGACAATCAGGGTAGTGGTGGGTTTTAATCAATGCGCTGGCCGGCCTGCTGATCACAGTTAAACCTTTTTTAGTGGCAAAGAAAGCCTGAATTTGAACTAATGGACACGTTTTCATATTAGTCAAAATGTGCAAATACTGAGCGTAGTGGGTTTCCTTGGGTCACATCTGGCTTTCCTTCAAGGCGACTGACCTGCTGAATGTAGATGTTGAGCCTGAAGTGGATCCCGCCAAAATTCGCCCGCCGAATTTGTTCCCCTGCCGCGACGCTTCGGTTTCTAACCGCCGTGAGCTCAGTCTTCATAATCAGAACCAAAATGAGTCTTATTCCATTTTACTTGTCTGCAAAGGAGCGAGCGACTGCGGGAATGGCACCGCACAAGTAGGAGGACAAGATGAAATCAAAACACCTAATGATTTTCTATAGCTTCGTGGCAGAGACTAACATTCTCTCATTTCCGAAAAATATGACAAATTCTGCAAAACTGCTAGCACCAGCTGGTTGTAACTGGTTAACCATATGGAGCAGAGCAGGCACAGCTCTGGAAAATTCTTTGCAAAATTTCATTTGTGTCAAGCATCAAGTCGGTTTATCATTCTGAGTTTTCAGTATCCTCTTTGAAATGGAGACAAATAAGTACCTTTTGGCTGCTTGTGTACTGTACCTCCTTACTTCTGAGATAAAATCTAGGGGTTTCGGTTTCCTTTAAAATTCCTCTTGCTCACCGAGTGTGTGATAAATCTTTCTGAGCACAGCTATGTTCTTGTCACTTCAAAATTTGGGCTACAAAAAGCTGGCTTTTTACATTAAAGGCCTCAAAATAATTTGGTCAGAAAAGTAATGATAAGAAAAATTCTGAAGAAATTGGGTTGAGACATAAAAAATGGCAAAGCTGCATAGGCTACAGTGTTGGGGAAAAAAAGGAAAGGATCTGAGAATTATCTTCTTCTGCCAAGACAAAGATGCCTAGTTGCATTCTTAAGCAATAAAGCACTTACTGAGACAGCACCAGCTACACCTTCCGGCCACTTTATTAGGCACACCTAACAAATAAAGGGCTGGATCCTGGTTTGCCCCCACCATGAATTCAACAACAAGGTTTAGAATCCATATTGGAATGACAGCTTCGTGCAGTTTCTTTCTCTTTTTTGGCAGTCTAGTCAACCTGCTAACAGCCAAACCTTTTGCCAAGGATGGTGTCCTGGCTGGAGAAATGGGGGCTGTAAAGCCCCTGAAGTAAAGTACAATCCCTGTCAGGTTTGTGGAACCCTCCTGAGATGTTGTGTGTCTGGTGACATGGCACATCGTCCTTCTGGAAGTTTCAGCTGAAAAAAGTCCAGCTTTGCCCAGTAAGGGATGCATCTGGTTAGTATATACATATAAAACATATAACATATAATAATGCTATAATAAAAATAATCTTCCAAAAAAAAGTTTTAAAATATTTCCAGAAAAAATGTAAATATATAGTTAACTATATTGATAAATTACTGAAATGCCTAACATAAAAGAGCACCGCGCTGTAGGAGTGCCACAAATGACCGTGTTACTGCACAAGAAGGCAACAGCGTGGGACGAATACCATGATTCTGTAAGACTCTCATTTTAACTCATCTGTCCACTGAATCATCACAGCATGGCTGGTTTGAAAAAATATTACACGTTTATAAATAGTGTGTTGCAAGCTGCTATTTATGTACATCACGATAATGTTTAAATATAGAATAGATGTCAATATGAAGGCAAATCGGTGTAAAAAAATATGTATACTTTTTTTTAAGTTTTCCACGGGTCAGTATCACCTAAGGAACCGAGTCTGCCATTAGACTGTAGGGTGGTGAAGGAGCTGAGCGAGTGTCACTTTATTACATCCCCCGCGCAACCCAGCCCTCTCGCTGCCCCTTCGTAACCTAGAGCAACGTGCACAGCACTGGATAAACACAGGGATGCATGCTGTTGCCCCACCCGTGCTGTCGGCTGGGAAATAGCGTCTCTGCTGCTGGTATATTGCCTTGAATATCACGGGGGTCGCGCCCCCTTCCCAGATCAGATTTCCCCTTGCTCTACATTAGCACGGGTGCAAACAACCAGTGGCCTTCACTCTCACTCAAGCAGGTCTGACACCTGTGTCACATCTCTGGGGGGGGTCGACCTCCATAAAATTGCGTCACCTTTCGGCCGTCCCAAACTTAAGTTGTTGTGCGACGCAGCCAGACCTCTGCTGTGTTTTTACCATCTAATGTGACCAGGGGTGGGCTGAGGGGGCCACATGGGCAGGTCAGAGGAACAAGACAGCAGGGTTCACCAACAAAATTAAGGCTTATTTAGAAAACCCAGCAACCAGGATGGGGATGTTGCCCCTCTACAGAGGAACTTACAACAGGTAGCAACTAGAAGAGACATCAGCAAGAAGAACAAAGGTATCATATTGTGAATACAGCCTATAAATGTCCACACAGGAACTCCTGTTACCATCTAACAGCCCCCAAGATCTGCCCTAGTCTGTCCCTAAACCCTCAGACCAGCTGCTTAAGAAGGCCTTGCTGCTGAGGGTTCAGTTGACAGCAGCTGGTCCTCATCATTCTGTTAAAGCAGGGCTGAGCAGTTGGAAACAGTTCCTCAAACCAAATCCCACCTCCTAACATAACTGCAGCACCCACCAGTTCACACGAGCTTGAAACATCTCAATGGTAACGCCAATGTCCCATCATGTGTATGCGGGTGATTACTACGTAAAGATGCTCTGGAGGCTGTCTAGCATGATTTATGGGTGAAAAGATCCCCCCCCCCCATATGTATTATATTGTAGAAGCGAATCCGGGGTATTCAACTATAAAGTTTTGTTGTTTCAAAATGTTCACAAACCTGAAATTTTGAATTGGTTCATGATACTGAATTCGGCAGTATCTGCATTCACTGTTAATTATATATCTTTTGTTCCAGCTATGGACAAAATTATATTCTGGGTTTTGTCCACCACTGGTTTCCGATTTATAAAACACTTTTTTCTGAATCACTAAAACACTCTGGGGCACAAAAGGCCTAAAAGAAGAAATTTTGTTAATTATGATTATATTTAACGTGAGACCAAATATTTTCTATGGGAGTTAAAAGTGGGCTCTGACCAGGACAGACAACACGAGACTGATGGACATTCTCAAGCCACTTGTTGGTGGTCTTTGCAATGTGGGCAGGAAGATGGTGTTGTTGAAAAAGAACTTCCGATTTTTTCTTCTCTGAAAACAACTTCACATTTGTGGGAAACAAAGCCTTTCTGGAATATTCCCCTGTACCCTGAAGCATTAATCATCTTTTCACAGTGAACCAGCCCACCAGTACCAGCAGCTGAAAGGCTCCCCACACTGTGACACCTCTTCCTCCGTGTTTTACCATCCTTGAGATTCATTTACTGTCACTTACTGCTCACCAGAGCTTCAAAAATATCTCTTTGAAGCATCACTGTACAACTCAAACTGTGATTCATCACACCACACAGTTCTGCTGCGCCACTGTGCAAACTATCCAGCCAAAAACCAAATTCTGTCCTTGATGTTCTTGTCAGATAGCAGTGGCTATCTTCTAAATACAGAACCAGCACCAGACAGCCTTCTTATTATTGTCCTTCTAGACAGTCTTGTTGTCTGAGGTCTTAATATGTTCTGACCCCTTTCTCAGGCTTTTTTCCCCTTGATCTTTCAGGACCATAACTTTTATAGTGACTATGCTTGCATGAGGTGACTTTGGGCTTCTCAGATCCTTTATTTCTAGCAGCATCGCCTGTTAGTTCAAAACTTTGACCTCTTCTCTTAATAGCTGATGGGAATTTTCTCTGCCTTTAGGGTCTTGTAAATTCCAGAAGAGCTGCAGTTGGCCCGATGAAGCCCAGCTATACAATTTCTGACAGCATTGATATTTAGCTATTTTTTGGAGCCATTTTTCACAGTCTTCCTCCTCGAGACTCAGCATGCTGTAGGCCCCCCTGCTCTATCACGCGTGGTTCTGTTTAAAAGTTTTTGATGGGCTGCATCAGGTGCAACGGATTACTATATGAACACTTTTCGGACAAATACATCTCACATAACGTATTTTCGGAAATGTCTGTACATCCAGATGTGTTAGTCTGAAGTTTGCGTAAAATATTTTAATCATCACCATGATTTTACTTTTACAAGGAGATCATTCGAGTGAGCATCTCTGCTTCCAGTTGTTTTAAAAAAATTCACAACACCAGAAGTTCACCTGCAATTCTCGAGAAGGTACAGCAGGTGTTTACTGTTAAAGTTATGGTCTGTGTTGGTAGAGAGGACATTTATAGCCAAAGCTCCTTGGCTCATTTTTTTGCCCCAGAGTGTAAACATATCTCTTTCTACAAAATTCATCCAACATTGCCAACATTTATTTTAAGCACATAATTTTTTTTTTTTTTACTGGTAATTTAAATTAAAAGCAACTGCCTGTTTTCCAGGTTCAGTGGCTTTAAATTTAAAACACATGGATATGAGGTGTAAAAGGAACAAACTTGGTGTCACTCTAATTCAGTGTATAAGTTGACAGCTATACTTCCACGTCATGCTGCGTGCCAACAAGGGACTGAGACGAAATACAGAAAAGACCTTTCGAGCCTTCAAGGTCACACACAGGAGCGACCCCTCAGATAGACACATCGGGCCCTGGCCCACTGACACACAGGACCAACAACAACAGGCAGAACACATAATGGTGTCCTGGACGTCAGCAGAACAAATCCATTGTTTATCTCGTTCGCCGCGCTCCTCACCTTGTGCGAGCCTTGGCCGTTGCTCCCTGGTAAATCTGCACGTATGTCCTTCGCCATGTCCTCTCTGCGGCGGACGGATCCCTAAGAAGACAGGGGTATCTCTGCTGTAAGCTGGTACTAACAGCTCTGGTGGAACCTCTGAGGCCCGAATGAAGTCCGATGCGGAGCCCCCGCAAGCAATAGTTCTGGAGTAGCAGCACTTTCCATTTATAGTGACACAAAGGCCACAAATAGCTTGTGGATGGCAGTCGACTTGTGGGATCTTCTCAAGAACAATATGTGCCCTATCACTGGCCTTGCCAGTTATACTTCAGACACAGTTGTGTGTCCCAAACCAAAGAAACCTGTTGCAGTTACAACCTAAAAACAGACTGCTAGTAGACAAACAAAAGAGCAGATTGTCAGGAACATTTCCTCAGAGTGCAACCTTTGTGATCTACATGGTTTCCTGGCACAGTGACACGCAGTTTGTTTCTCACATTACCATGAAACTTCTCCATAGCTGATAGGTCTTGCACGAGTAGTAAGACTTGTTGACATGGCCCTGAGGGCATATGAGTGTTCCTGGTTGCCAGTGGCCTCACGCATGCTTTGATTTATAGCCCTTAGCAGAGACATCTTTCAACCTTTGTGAGCAACATTCTTGCATTACACAAGGTCATCGCCGCCTTCTGAAAGTAAAAGGTATGGTGAAGGAAAGCGTAGATGAAACAGGGGGAACTTATGCCAGCTTATCAAAAAGCTTTTTGAGTCAAATATTAATTTCAAATATCTGGTGGGAAATGAGGCAACAGAGCCGACAGGTTGGAAAGGGAGGGCTTTTGCTTTTCCTGCAAACATTTACGCTGACACAGAAGGTGAAGTTTTAGTTGCCGTCCTTCTGATGTTGCTGAAGGTCTGGCTTCTGAGGAGATATTAAATAAAAAGGAATGGAATAAACTGTCCCTTGAGGATTTACTGGAGAAAATTATTTTTTAGCGCTTCTTCACTGAGCAGGCAGAGGACACTTTTTTTCCGATTCATATTCCTAGCATACGGTGTAATTTCAGCACATTCTTCTTCAGATAAACAGCATGAAGCTCTGAAGATGACCTGCAGGAAGGTCTCAAGCACCACCGTGCTCTAAAGTGACCTGCAAACGTTTCTGATCTGACGCACATGAAAATGCAAAACTAAATGAACCCTAGCAAACGTAAATTTGAGACGAAATATTTCGCCTGAAACTTGACTTCCAATATAGGGTCGTCGCTAGCAGGAAACTTTAAGAATTCAAACATTAAAATGCCAGATTATTAACAGAATTTTTCGCTATTCTAAATAAAACATAAAAATAAATTTTGTTCAAGGGCAAAAAGGCTTCATTGGTGTTAGAAAAAGCACCGATCGGAGTGAAAGTGCAGGTGGCGTTTGTTTCACATAAATGCCCCGGGGAGTTATAATATGCAAGTAACTAATAAAGGTATAACAGGAAATTTTAAAAGGTTAGGGAAATAGCCAGAAAACTGCAAGGTTAAGAAAACTGCCGTTTTTTTTATGTCTCAACTCTAACAAAACACGTTTGTTCGTGTTCCACGGTTTGGCCAGTTTTATAAGCTCAGATGCTGTTCAAACCAGAGGGTCGGCAAGTGAATCAACACCCTTTGTTATCCTAAACAACTGATCAGTCAAGTGACTTGTAAAACTGATTCAAGCTCTAGAGATATCTAACATGTGAAAACTCCACAGTTTTCGCCATCTTCTTAATGGTCCTTTTAAAGACAAAGCAGAAGATGCTGATGCACAAAACAAGATTATTTTTCTTCGGCTTTCATGGCCAAAAGTATGAGGACACCTGAGCATCACACCCATATCTGCGTGTTGAACCTCCCGTTCCGAACCCATGGCCATTCATACGGAGTCCCCCCCTTTCCTGCTATAATAGCCTCCACTCTTCTTGGAAGGCTGTCAACCAGATTTTGGGAATTTGTGCCCATTCAGCCACAAGAGCATCAATAAGGTCAGATGAGAAGGCCTGGCTTGCAGTTGGCATTTCACTTCATTCCAAAGAGGTTCAGTGGGGTTCAGGTCAGGGCCACCCAAGTTCTTCCACACTGACCTGGGCAAAACTGTGACCAAAAAGCTGGACGCTCAGAATTGTCTAGAATGCATTTGTATGCTGTGTGGGTGCGGCTGAAACAGCTCAGCTCAGGCATTAGAAGGGGTCCACATACTTTTGGCCATGTAGTGTATTTGTCCATCTCCTCAGCCAGCTGAAGCCACTGATCCTGACACACAAAATGAACACACTTATTTTCCTCTAAAAAGACCCCCCCGCCCAAAACAGCACAGTTCTAAATCCTGTCAATAAATAGAGTCCTGTTAGCTGCTGCTGCCGGGTGTGTACTTAGGGTGCAGTTTGAAATAATAAATCACAAAGTGTTTTGGAACATCCCGCCTTCGCTTTGGCACACACACCCACCCCAGTGAAAGCAGACCTCTGCAGGGGATGCTAATCCCCTGTCGAGTGTCACATTTTGCATTCCATCCCTTCAGAAGCCCCTCTTTCCCACCTCCCTACCACCGCAGCTGCCACTGTCCATCTCCCGTGTCACCGGCCATCTCGGCCAGTCCGTCTGGCTGGCAGCGAGACCTGCTGGCAAAAGGAGAAACTCGTAAATCCAGAGCTACCTGACAAGTTGCTTGGTATGGCTGTCAAGAGTTCCGACTCACCTGCTTACACGGTCCGTGATAATCGCTCACTTTTTTGCACCGCGCCACGTATCCGGCCCACTGAGTCCCTTAGATGTTCCACACAGAATACAACAGAGGTTCATTTAAATATGTTCCTTTGTCAGTTTCATTCATATCAGTTCAGTGCCCTTTTGTGTGGAGGGGTTTAATCCTAAAGTGCTGAAAAATTCTTGGCCAAGATTTGCGCTGCTAACATTTATTTCATTTTCAACTGTTTTTCTTCTCGGGCGGTGTGTGAGGAGTTACCTACCTAGCAGATTTAACTGACCGTTGTTTATTCCTGACCAACTCTAAATTTACTGTTCAGTTTGGTCCCGCCCGTGAAGGTAAAAAATCTCTTTCTTCACATGAGTTTATTTTCACCACCGTTGTTATTTTCAACTTTGATGGTTTGAAAGACCTCGACTACATCCAGCACCGAAGGACTTTCTTTCCTAAAATGTTATCTTTCTTTCAAACATCTGCTGTCGTGCTCCCCTGTCCTGTCCATATGGCCATCAATCGCACTGTATTTCTCAACATTTTTTAATGTAAAAACGTGTAGTGTTCCTTTAAAACAATCACTGCATATGACTGAAGACATGAGATTCCATTCTTTTAGCAAGTGATGATTTTATTTGCAACAAATTATTTGGCAATATAAGAATGCTGAGAATATTAACAATCGGTCCGTATTAAAATAAGCAAGTAAGGCCTATATTATTCCAAAATCTAGAAGATAAAGCTGTTCACACTTTAAAAATGTCTACAACAGTTCAGACAGAACTATGATTCATTTTTAAGAGTGGATATAAATTTTATAAAGGCAGTCTGCTGTTTTGTGTAATCTATTTTGAGTCTAAGAATCAGTGTTGTTCAAAAATCCTTGTCATTTACAGGCTGGGGCCTTTTTCTTGGTTATTTGTGCTTTTTGGTGCTCCGTGATGTTATTACGCACTTTATATCAACCACGGTATAAACTGTGGGACCCACAGTCCGATTTCCTAACGTTCGATCTATAGCAGTTGCTTGACTACAACAAAATGAAGCGTTAGATGAGCGCTTAAATCTTTCGGGCTTCACTTCCGCAGTAACGTTTCTGAATCTAAACACGGTTACGAAAACATTACTTGTGTCACTGAAATGCCCACACAAACATGCACGCTTCATTCACCCGTCTTTGCGATTCGACAGATGCTTTAAAAACGATCTCTTTAGACGCCCAAATATGTTTTCGATTAAAATGACATCGGGAAGGTTCTTTGCTTCGCATCGGAAGCAGCACGGTTTTGCTAAGAAAAGCACTTCATATTTGCAAAATTTTAATTGTTTGGATTCTGAAAAGGCCACCTTGGGGGTGGCCATGAGTACAATTCATTTAAAAGAACTAGAATTATCACTTGGATTACCAACTCATGATGTTGCTTCCCCCAAACAAAACTGCCAGTGCTTTTCGTTCTGACATGCGTTAAATCGGTTATTCTTTGACTACTTAGAATAAAAGAAACAAAGGGACACTTAGGGGCGTTACTCGTGATTTTGCTAGACTCGGTGTCGGTAGGACATCTTTTTTAAAGCGCGTCTGAACACCCAACTGGCTGTGGGAGCCAGGAATCGGGGCGCAGGCAGCGCTGCTGTAACTGTACTGCTTGCGAGAAACGGTCCCGTATTTTAAAATGACATTCCGTCAAACCTGCACGGGTCCACTCGCGGCAAACTTTAAAAGAAACGTTTCACCAGTCCTCAGATGTTCTCTTGTAACCCTAACATGAGGGTGTGCTTGGGACAACAGCCACTTATCGGTCGATGGAGAGACAGCAGGTGGCAACGGCAATGCGATTCAAGATGGGAGAAGGTAACAGGGATCAAATGGGCCTTTTACAGAGCGGTCCCCTGAGTGAGAGGAAGTCATTACACTGTGCGCCGCCAGGCACCTGGGTCCCTTTCACTAAGGGTATCCATGTTCCAACTTGGAGACGAACATAGCTAAAGATTGCTCTCGCAATTGGACCGGGTGGCCCCCACCTGCCACTCCATTTCCGCTCCACTTTCCATCATCCTCAACACGAGTGACAGTTTTGCAGCACTTGTGCCTTTCAATGAGAACGTCTACGCCGCCATTGCACAATGATGGCCCCCTGTCGACTGTGACAGCGGCGACCACAAGGACCAATCTGCGTCACTCGTCCCTGTCTGTCCCCTTTCTTCTGGAGTGACTCTCCGCCGCTTCTGCACACCGGTGCGTGACGCCGCTCGAATCCAATGCTCAAAATGCGTTTGCAAACGTGTGCGCTGGAGGTGAACCCCAGGGAGCAGCGAATGGAAAATTTGCACATCATTACGGTATGGAAGTAACTGGGGTCTCCTTATATCTCCGCTCATAATATTAGCTACACATTCGGGGGTCTTTCAAAATCAACAGGAAATGAACGTTAGACTGCGTCTGTCGGAACCCTTTTTCTCCTCTGGTTTAATTCTATTTGGATGGTTATCAAGGTGGATAGAAAGCGCTGTTCATGCAGATGGAGGAGCCGTGGCCGTCCACGCAGTCAAAGTTGTCGAGGTCGCCTTCATCGTCGGGGTCCTGCGTCAGAGGGTCGGCGTCTTCGTCCGAGGTGGACGGGCGGGTGAGGACGATCCTCGGAATCTGTGGGTCACGGGCAGGTTGGGCGTGTGAGAATGGAGGAGGGAGATCGGGCCGGAGCGTCGGAGACAACGAAGACAAAGCGCGCTAGCGACCCCAGAGCGAAACTGTGACAGCGGCGCAGTTTATTTTATTGTACTTGTTTATTTTATTGTACTTGTGTACAGACTTACTAATCTAATTGTTCGTGTCCTTCTTTAATACTAACCTACTTGTTCTTCTCCTATATTCCCTTCCTGATAAGAGCCCTGTAACACCGAAATTTCCCATTCGTGGGATAATAAAGGTTTATTCTATTCTATTCTATTCTATTCTAAACGGAAATAGACCAAACAAACTTGCAGTTTTTTTTTTTTCGGACAGTTAGTATTTCTCTCAGAATTTTGTAAAGAATGCTACTTCAGTATCTAAATGGACTGCAACCTCCTAAATCCCTGTTTCATAAAGCATTTAGCGTCAGGTAGCATGCAGAGACTTTTTAAAAGCAGCATTTTCTGTCAACACAAAAGGGGTTTCAAGAAAAACTGAGAACCATCAACTTAAGAAATAAAAGGGGGCAGCGGGTGGCCTGGGGACAAAGGACCTGGGTTTAAATTCTAGTCTCATCGTAATATTTTACATCGGTACCAAAGTTTTTACCCTGAATTGCCCTGGTAAAAACTGTATACATGGGAACATGACTGTAAGTAGCCTCCTATGCACTCATTATCGATGGGAAAAGTGTCAGCTGAATAAAGGTTTATAATAAAATAGATGTTAAAGAAGCTGTCTCATCCTGTTATCTGTCAGAACAACCGGAGAGGAACTGAAATCTTTACTTACCATCATGGTATTTTTGACAATCTGCAGTGCGCTGTTTTTCGATGTGGCGTCTGCATCCTTTGTGCCCCCGCCGACGTCTTTGTCAAGGCGACTCTGCAACACAAAGAGTCGAATTAACCTCTGTAGCGATAATTGCCATGGAGGTGCCTGGCTTCCAGGGTTTGAGAGAAGTGCCAATACCGTGGCCCTCATTCCCGCCTCTCGGCAGCGATTCAGCCTTGCAAAGGCTAAAAAATAAAGTCTGTTTCGTCGTCGGTAAATTCTGACTTCTGTCAGTCACGAGGTCCCTAGGCTCTGCTGTCATGGTTCGAGTCGGGGATTAAAGATTAATTAACCACGGCTGGGAATTTTTGAGCAGAAAAATGGATTGGAACGCAATATTTAAGGAACAAAATAAAATGTGCGTTTGCACCGGAGGAAGGATATTTTAAGGACAACCATGTTAATTTATAACTTAAATATGGCTTTCAAACTACTTAAAGAAGCATCTTACAGTTAAAAAATCTAATAATAAAATTAATTTAACCAAAAATTAAGTTATGAATTATATGCAGGTCTCCCCGTGCAGCACCTTCCTGGAAATCGACTTCGAAGGTGAAATTTTGCTGTAGTTGAACATGAACTGAGCATCTCCTCACGTTTGGCTTTTGTTATTAACAAACGGGGAAAATCTGGCTCATTTTTGGGTGTTGCTGGAAAAAGGTTATTAAATAATTTTGTGTATATAAAACTCATAAGTCAAAGAGTTCTGTACCTGTAAGTAGATTAAGTAAATAAATGAAAATATACATTTCCATAATAAAAAGTATCCTTCATGAGACAAAGTGGCACAGGATGAGGGTCAACAAATATGTGTTTCTCTGTTCAGATTTGTCACTTTAGATTTAGCAAGCAGTAGCTCAGCAACGGTGGGTTGTGAATCTAACAAGTTACTGAAAGAGAGCTGGGCTTACCAGAGCTGGAATTCTTAGACTTTTGTGCATTAACTAGCATAAATCATTTTGCATAAAACACGTATGAATTTCTGAGCTTATGATTGCGTTCTGCATTTAATGAGAATAATAATTTTTCAAATTTCCACCAACCTGAAAAGATTTAAACTCCTAAATGGGGATAACTGGACTGTGCTATACTTGCGCCCTCTAGAGGCAATTCTCTTGTCATAGCATTTTTTTGTGATATTTAAAATAAAAAAATAAAGTAAAAATAAAAGTAAATATTCTTTGAACCTGAAGGAGCTACAGTTGTGTTTCGAAAATCATGTAGTTGAAAATATTTAGCGCTTTGTTGGATTCTTTGACACGGTCCTGTTTTTTTACAGCCACAATGTAACGCAGCCCCTTTCTGAAGCTCACTCTCCCCCAGTGTGGCTGACAGTGTTCCACTGACCACTCCGATCCCGTTGCAAACAACAGCCTGGATCTCATCAGCAGGGCTGAGCTTCACAGCCGGCTGGGACTTCTGGATTGTGCCCCCGTGGTGCCCACCCCCCAGGTCCAGGTGCCCTCTGTCTGCGAAGACATCCATCCTGGACACAGGGGAGTCCTCCTGGTCAGACCCTTCAGAGTAGGCAGCCTTCTCCCTCAGCACCTTCATCCTGACACAGCTCCCGGCGTTTCTCAGGGCGTTGACTGCCGCGTGATGAGTGACGTCCTGCATGTCCAAGCCATTAACCTGGTCACGGGGAAGGAAAACATTTTGCTGAAGGCCTCTCCAACCGGACGCACCACCAAAGACCAGCAAATTTATTGCCAGTTTGGGCATTTTAACCTCTCTCAACATGGACATGACAGTGACACTTATCGCAGCATGAACTGCTTTGGTGAAAATGATCTGCATGCAGACAAAACTGTAAGCTTTAAATTATTGCGGTGATTTTTTTTGCCTCTATCTCACATACTTAGTATAGCAAAGCAAACATTTGTCTTTATTAAACAGTGCCTTCTAGTGGCAGTTAGGCACCCCCCCCCCATCTCACACCTTATCTACATCCACCTGAAAGTCTGAAACTTTAAAGAAGTGTTTTTATATTATTTGATCAGGTAAAGAAGGAAGTGATTCACATAAGAGTCAAACAATGGGAAAGAATAACGCAGGGTTTGCATCAACATAACTGTTTAGACAGGTCTGTAAATCTGAATATGGAAACTGCCTGCTTGGCACGGATGCCAGGTGAGGCAGCATGAGGCAGCGGCGGCTGCCTCTGACGTTACCTCGAGAACCCGATCTCCAGTGTGGACCCCCGCCTTCTCTGCAGGCCCTCCTCTGGCCACACGGGAAATGAAGATGCCCTTGAAACAAAAGGAAAGGACGATGTGTGAGGAGATAAAGAAAAGCGGCCGGAAAAAAAACCTGTCTGAATGTTGGATGAATCCTGCTGCATAAACACACACACACACACACACACACACACACACACACACACACACACACAATACAGAACAATACTGTGCTTTTTGCAGATGCCAGCAGAAGTCATGAAGCCAGGTTTTATTTTATAATATTATGTAAACAGGTGCTCATATTTGTTAAGGTCATAAACATTTGACCTCACAACACAAACTGCAAATATTTAAAGGGGTCTGGAAATGAGATGTTTAAATCCAGTGGCTCAGGTGTGTTTCTTGCAGGGGGACTCACCTCCTCGTGCCCCATGTATGGAAGAGAGCCCTTCCCACCAGCAATGCTAATCCCAAGACTCCCCCTCTGACTGCACACTTTGATCTGTAGCTGAGCACAAGGAACAGGCGAAGTTGGTGTAAAAGGCAAATAATTTGGAAATACCAGCCCTGCTCAACTGTTAACATCACATACACTATATGGCCAAAAGTATGGAGACACCTGAGCATCACCCCCATATGTGCTGGTTGAACCTCCCATTCCAAACCCATGAGCATTCATATGGAGTTGTTCCCCGCTTTGCTACAACAGCCCCCACCCTTCTGGAAAGGCTTTCCACCAGATTTTGGGAATTTGTGCCCATTTGACCACAAGAGCCAGAAGGTCTGGCTCATGGTCTGTGTTCTAGTTCATTTCAAAGAGGTTCAGTGGGGTTCAGGTCAGGGCCACCCAAGTTCTTCCACACCAATCTGTGCAAACCATGCGTTTATGGAGCTTCCTTTGTGCACTGGGGGTCACAGTCATGCTGGAGCAGGAAAGGAGCTTCTTCCCCAAACTGTGGCCACAAAGCTGGAAGCACACAATTGTCTAGAATGTGTTTGTATGCTGCATGGGTGCGGCTGAAACTGAAACTGCATTATGAAGGCATTTATAAAACGAACGGTTAAACATCATCATTTATGTTGTTTCTGCCAATATTGAGGGTCCGCATCTATCCATCACACGCAGTTACACACGCATCCACACTATGGAAAGTTTAAAATGACCAATTAACCCGAAACACATTTTTTTGGACCGAGGGAGGAAAGACAGCGCTCCAAACGCACGCCACGTGAGATGTTAGACAACAGCGCTACTCGCTGCGCCGTTCTGTTTCTTGTACATCTAACTTAATTCATCGGCATCTGGATTCCATCTTTTGAGCCACACTCACAGTCACCTTCAAGGGGACCTGGGTGCTTGCTTTCTGTGCGCTGCCCCACTCCACATTCGTAGTCTGGCTCTGCCCTGTAACCGCAGTGCATTCTGGGACGTGCGGGAGCTGTCCCAGTCCAGCTTGCAGCATCCTGTGCTTCTGCAGCCTCCTGTGCTCCTGCATGTCCGCGCGACTGTGCCTGAGCCGCTTGGGCACGGCCTCTGCTTCCCAGAAGCCCTTGGGTGCGGGGGGAAGAAAGGAGCGAGGGGGGCACGACAGGGTGGAAGAGCTCCATCGGGTCATGTTCCACATTGTAATCCTTGTAAATCCTCTAGAATGAAGTTATAAGAGATGTCACTAAGCAGATTGAGTCAAGATTCATGTTTTCATCTTACAGTTCTGTGCCCAAGCGAAAAGTAAAAAGTGTGCCTTACTGTGGCCAAAAAATCTGAACAAAATTAAATGAACGAGTTTTGCTGTGTCTTTGAATGTACACCAATAAAGGGCATTTATGAAAGCTTGTAAACCACATAAATCACCCTGATGCTGAAAGCTTTTGCAGTTTTTGTCCATCAGAACTAAAGTTGTAGCATTTTGGTGTGGGCATCGTTGCCCATCCAGACACCTTGCTTTACTGCACAGAGACCTCTGAACCTAAATCTGGCTCTTTTCTGCCGTCAGTGGTAAGAGGTGGTCATCTTACTTCTCCGTCCTGCGACTCGATCTGCTCGGCCTCCTGCTCGGGGCTCGCGGTCCGGCTTGGTCCACTGTTGTTCGTGGACGCCAGCCTGAGGCTCCCCGCCTTCCCAGAGGTCCAACGCAAGCCGGGCCAACTGTGCCCACTGGGGTTCGAGGAAGCCCTGTGGAGAGCATTCCAGTAATCCTAAGGGGCAGAGAATACTGGTTAAGAAGCAGTTTACAGCCAGCGGCCAGCGCAGAAGGGGCATAAGCGGGGCGCATTGCCTCCTGACACCAAGCCAGTTATTTTCATCCCCTCGAGAGGATGTGCATTTTTTTTTAAATATTCTCTGCTTTTAATTAATACCAAGTTTGCATGTGGAGCTTGGACAACTTCCCAAAAATCATATAAAAATATTCATATGACTTCATATACCCGTTTATCATTTGCAATATACCTGCTTTGCTGGATCTCAGGAGATGTGGTCTGCTGCAGTCCATTCCCAGCGGATGCAATAACTGCCCATGTCAGCAGGCTAACAACTGTCTCTAAAAGTGGATCTAATGAAGGGGGGATTTTTCAGGAGAGCTGGAGAACCTGCTGGACTACAGTCTTGGGGAACTGCAACCTAGAGCCCCTTAACTGATGCCCCAAGGCATGGACAAATACCTTTGCTTGGGCGTGAGGTTCACATTCACCAGTGGCAGAGATGTTTCTGATGACCAGCAACCTCATAAAATATTTACATGCAATACACAAAATGGGTGTGATGATACTGGACAATAGGAAAGAAGAAGCTAAATTTATTCACTGTTTCTTGGAGATGAATCAGTTGTGACTTGCAGCACGGTGCCGAGTGTTCGTGAAAGCTATGTTTTCATAAACTCGGCTGGTTTATATCTCAAATAAACAATGACAATGAAGCTGTTAGCATAACTGTTCTTGAAAAATGTTACAGAAAAATATTGGGTGAAAAGAAAAAGCTGAATGCCACTTCCATGCACAATATGAAATTCCTGTCCAGATAAGTTGACAGGTTTACGTTTGTCAGCAATAAATAAAGGAGGTTTGTTGGAATGGTCTGTTGTTCCTGCTGGAGATCCAAGAAACTGAAAGAAAGAGCAATAAAATTTGTGGACAACAATCCTGTTTATGACTGTTAAACCAGGAGCTCAACCAGGAAACAAGTGACCTTTTAAAATGAAATAACTGTTGTTTTTTTTGTTTTTTTTAATCGGAAGCCCAAGTTTTACGTTTGAGTTGTCCATTTGTTAAAAAAAAGGCAAAACTGCTTTTGATAAAAATATTATTAATAATAATAATAATAATAATAATAATAATAACATGCTGCAAAATTGAAGAACTTTGTAGCTGTGACTACACTCGCAGCCTTGAATTATGTGCTTATTCAGTTTGCATACTGAAAAAAGCAGAATATAAATGGGTATGCAGTTTATAAACATATAAATATATAAATGGGTACAACACCACGTTTTGCAAGTTGGACAGCAGCTGCTTGGCAAACAAATAATTGGACAGCAAATTTGTTCCACGGTTTGCATTGGCATCATCCTGCTTGCGGCCGTGGGCACGTTTGCATCCGGCTATCCTATCCTGTTTCAAGCGCAATCTTGTCCTATTTAGGGGACTTTCATATAAATGGCGGCATTTGTTATTGCTTTACGCACAAAAACAGTAGAATGCATGACAGATTAAAGAGTTCGTGATGTTTTCTGCATTCAGCACGACTCTACATCTGGTTTTGGTGCTAATGTCATTACTGGCGGACTAGCAAAAACCTCCTCCTTCCTTGCACCTTCATAATCTCATTACATAACTATGTAATTCGCCATGATCACTACAAATTCAGTATTTGGTTGTGAAAAGGAGAAGTATTAAATTACACATTAATCCCACTAATGCACAGGGACATATACTGTACTTACTATAGTACATAATATAAACACAGTAAATCTCCCGGACAGTTCTTACTGCAATTCTTCTCTCTGTTTTGCATTGATTTTTTTTTTTTTTTAATTATGGAAAAAATATTCTGTATTATGATATTGACCACAGGCTTTTGTTGGTTAGGGTATCGGATAAACTCAGAGTAAAAACTGTGGATCACCAACCTGAAGGCTATAGGTTCAAGTCACTGTAGGGGGTTAGTTACAAAATGTTGCCCAAAGTTATGTGACATTTTTACTTACAAAATAACATCAAACTGTACACAAAATTATTACAAAATTAATATAAATGTTTCTTTGGCAAAGGGTGTACTGCACAGTTCATGGCAATCTTATAGACAATAATGCAGTAGTAAATAGGTTATACAGTAATACTCCTACATCCATTCAATTGACAACACTTTCTACAATTTATCAGTTATATACAGCATGCAATACATATTCATGAAAACCTTTAACCGACACATCCAAAGAGATGTAATAACCGCTGCTTTCAAATACATTTCAACTGTAGAATTTAGTAGGAACAAATTTGATTCTGTATGGCTTAAAATCCCGTCGTCCCGAAAGATGCACGCTGGATATCGTTGAGCTTTCGAGAAATTATATTCCGGAATATTTTGATCTGAAGAAGTCCTTGAAAATAAAAATCCTTTCTGGGTGGTGAATATTTCAGTAAAACACATAACTGCTGTGCACAAACTATAAAGAGAAGCCTACAAATTTGCCCATCTCTTTGGTAAGATCCTTTTTTCTGAGACGATGAAAAGAATTTAAGGAAGATATCAAATTTTAGTCATTCCAGCTTTCTGACTAAAGCATACATTTTATTGTAATAAAATAAATTATAGGGCACATTATTTTTTTTCATTTCCCCTGTAAAATTACACTTATGAAACTTAAAACATTTTTGCAGTGGATTTTTTTCGTCTCCACACAAGAGCACGGTGGGTGCGGGAGACTGCACACACAAGAACAAGGTGGGTTGTGCCTGTGAAGGCCATGCAAGGGTACACACATCCAGAAGGAGACCATGGAATGAATGAAGAAGGGCAAAAACGATAAGGCTTGCTAACTGCTAGTACAGGCATTTTCTACAGGAAATAGGACTTTGGTGTAACTCTTCCATGCAGTAGGGAACTTTGCAGGTGACAAATTGGGTTGAGTAGCAGGGTTCAAACATCTGAGACTCAAACTGAATTTAAAATGCTGCGTTTTTTACTGTGTGGTACTGGAGAGTAACACCTTTATAACCTAATGTGTAATGTAATGTAACTAACAAAATAAAATAAACTCAGTACTATATTTGAAAAATGCATACAGTACAGTGAATTATATGCAAAAAGTGAATAAGGGGCTCAGTCAGAACGCTGCTACATGCTGGTGCTTCTCTGGCTTTGTGAAACTACGGCACAACATCTAAATTGTGTAAAACAATATTTTTGGCATTAATAGTTATTTTATCCAAAAAAGTACAAAAAAAAGGAACTTTTTTTATATTTTCCCTTCTGTTATGCCTAAAAATAGCTTCTTCAATATTTGTGATTTTCCTATTTTTTTTTCTGAAATATTTCTACAACGGTGCTTAAAATTAGAAATCCGTAAAACGGAGGTCCATTAAACAGAGGAAGCACTGCAACGTAACAATGAAATGGAGGTCCAAACCTGCTTAAAAACATTTGCATTAATGTCCTTTGCAGCCTCACTCATTTTTCGATCAAAATGGAAGGTCTGAACAAAATTTAAAGGAGGACATTTGAACTTAGAGGAATAACAAATGACTTGTTTAAAATTCATTTTTATTGAATCAGTGGTTAAAATATATCATCCGCAGGCACACAGTCAACGCCGATCTGAGACTGTAGTCTTTTGTGCAGCTTCATCATTCAACACAATAATAATAAAAAAAAAAAAATAACTCAACAGCTGAAACCAAATTCCGTGGTCTTTGCCTCGTGACACATTTTAAGAAGAGTCAAGAGAAGATGTGGTGCACTGGCTGTGGCGAGTCCTGTGCTCGTGGCAGATGTGCTCGGCTCCTCCTGAAATAACTGAACGTTTATGAAGATTTCACAGAGCTGAGTCCTAATGGACGTTAAAAACCTAATATCTTTACATTTTATTCAAAACCGTTTAAATACTGCGCTAGTGTTGTATTTTATATATGGAAAAGCTCAAGCACATTAAAGATGCAACTATAGCTTGTTTTAAGGTACAAAAACCTTACAGTAAAGCAGTGAGGTGCAGCACATGACCGAGAGGCCAGTCAGTCAAACTCAAACCCGTGTGTAGGAGTTCTTTTTTGCCTGACACATTAGCCCTTGACAAAACTTCTTTACGCTGGAGTAAAAAATAAGGAGGGATTAAAAAAATAAAGAAGAAAATCTGAGGCTGCCAGCTCACCCACAGGCAATTACATAGCATTATGAAGACATAAGAAAATGCTTTTGTTTGCTCATTTTTGTTGTTTTTTTCCTTAAATAGGTAACAAGCTTAAAGACAAAGTTTTAAAAATCCACCATGAATTAAGAAACTTGCTATACAGTTTTTCATTTACACCATCTGAGCTGCCAAAAAGTATAAAAGTATCAGTATTCACATAACTATACAATAATTCTTATTCAGTAGGTCAAAAATTCCTGGGTATAGTGTATCCCAAATATGTAAAAAGAAATATTCACCCAGTGTTTAAAAAAAAATTAAAAAAAAAAAATAAAAAATAGAGATTTTTAACAGCTGTGGTACTATAGACAATAGTGCAACTACCTATTTTGTCCATGTTTTTTTAAAAATAAAAAAATAATAAAAAAAAAAAAAAGCACAGGGGGGTTCCTGCGCCGATTATTGCTGCGGGAAGCCGCTGGGCAGAAGGCACACAGACTCCTGTTATCAGCGCCAGATACCAGATTGGGGCAGGAGATGAAATACGGTATTCGACTGAGTCGCAGAGACGGGGTTTTGGAGCTAACCAGGGGGAAGGGGGGAACCGGGGGTAACCAGGGTCTGGTGGGAGACATAGGGGGTGAGGGTTTCTGAGGTAAAGTCTCACACAGACGTGGTCACTCTGTCAACAGCATTATTGACCTCATTTTTGTTGGAATCCAGGGCTTTGGCCGCATTCATGTCATTGCGAAGGTTTTCAGCCGCCTTCTTCATGGTCTTCAGCTCACCAGGGTGGGGTGTGGCCCGACGCAGGAGTATTCCCTGTGAGGAGAGGTTGAATTCAGAATTAGTCATTTTGACATTACGGTCAACATCCTCTACTTAGGATATAAGTGACTTTTGAGCACCTGGACTTAGATGGCATCCCATTAACCTTATTAGGTTCTGTTTGAGTCCCGATGCTTGGACATAGCACCTAACAACGGCTGCTCCATCTCCTGTATGATAACACTTGCTGACCATGTCTGGTACTGACTCGATCAGCAATTGCATTTTATTTACAAAATAAATATTAGGACTATTTTACCTGAATAATGAGTGAAAAATATAGTAAAGCCTTCTTACACAACACAGCATCCATATACGTATGCCAATTGTTTTTAAATCCTTACGATTTGTATAGAATATCAGGGGATTTGCAACTCATAGCAAAGTTGTTGAAACAGAATTCCGTGGTAAGTCGAGGACAACTAAATATTTATTATTAGCTATTTTATTTAGCTGTTTTCTCCCAAGTGACTCACAGCGGTGGGCTCGTACACTAGTCTCCTTACACTCACGTACCTATTCGTGTAGCTGGGTCATTTTTACTGAAGCAATTCAGGGTCAGTACCTTGAACAAAGGCACTACATCTTGAACTCTGATTTGTAACAGTAAGAAAGCACACTGGTTGTTCCAAGCCTCACCTTCTCATCATCCTCATCGTTGTCGTCCTCCTCAAGGAAGCGGATGGCGCTGATCCGGTGAGCAGCCTGATCGTCCCACCGTTCATCCACCATGTCGTTCACAAGGCTCTCGAGCGCCCCGCAGCGAGCAAGGTTTTCTGACCCTGGTTACATGTCAGAAGGATAAATGAAAGCACCAAAGGCAAACTTGAACTCCATGCTGTAACAACTCTTGCCGACAAAATAAAAACCTACACAAAACGTTCTACTGTATATGGCTTCCAGGAAAACCCAAAACACACATATAGATCATGAGTTTTAGAAAAACAAAGGTCAAATAAAAGACCTTTCGTGAAATGGATTACTTAAAGACCTTCAAGTTTGAACCCCAAAACCAACTGAGCTAAGTAGGCTGGATCATTTTTACTTGAGGAATTCGGCGTACCTTGACCAACAGTACTATAGCCGGCGCAACGATTCAAAAGCGGATCCACAAAATGCAACGAAATGGCTGCAGTTACCACACCGTCTCCTGGCCCAGCATGGAATGATTTCATATGGACAAATGTGGACAATGTCCATGCCTTGTGCTTTCCAGCAAGGTTAAAAATGTCCTGCACTGCTATCGGGATCCATGAGCAAATCTGACACACCTTGGCCATCAGGTGATTTGTGCCCAAAAGAAAAAAATCATTTATCAAATTAGTCAAACTGTAAATATTGGACAGCACTTGGGTGCGCACCTTCACCTGTTCAGAATAAATAATAAAGTAACCGGGAAACCAATTTGAACGGCACGGAGACTTCGGCTGCCAGCTGCTTCTCGAGCCTTTAATGGCTTCTGGCCAGCTAAGGGCTAAGCCTCTTTAGCCAGCCGGCCAGAGGATTGACCTGCTGATCGGGAACTACATCATCTGACCCAAGCAGAACCGCAAGGCAATGAGTGGCTAATGTACAGATTCAAAGATGCCTCGATGCTGATGGGAGGCAGAGACGTGCAGGGCAACTAAGGACCGCACTCCATCGCTGAACCCCAGAGTAAATTACGCAGCCGAACCATCAGAGACGCACGGTGCTTAGAAAAAACAGATCACGTTTCATTGCGCTCAGACTCCGTGCGTGCAGATGTTGTGGCTGACGTGGTCAGTTTTTAACTGTATTACAGCCGGCGAGGATTAAATTAAATGAATTTTAATTCCCCCTGGGATGGGCTGACAGGTGAGGCATCACCTATGGAGACAATTCATCTGCTGCCAATAAACCGGGTGCATTAGAGAGCAGCACACAGGGGAAAGAACTGCCCTGTGCTCTATAGCCAGGAGCCATTTCTGACATTTTTCCATCTCTGTAGAAAAATAATCAGATAGTAGTTGCTGATCAATAAAAGCGCCAACCTCAGCCTCTAATCTCAACCCGTGGCCTTCACACCTCAAAACTTCACTCAGGCACATGATTTGTAAGGCTTTATATAATTTACGGAACCGACTTCAAAGCAGAAATTATGATCCGTGCACGCGAGATGCAGTAAAAGGGTCGACCTCGCTTCAAGTCCAGGTACACCCGAGCACAAGACTAATTCTCAAATGTTCAATAAATCGGTCACACATACACCGCAGTATTTTGTTTTGCTCAAAGTCAGCTTGACTTTGGAAAAGACAGACTAGGCCTCCAGTTATTTTTCTGATGGGGAGCTCTTAAACAGATGGTGTGCAAGCGTGCTTCTAAAACAAACCTTTTTGGGCAGATGTTCCTATCAGGATCCATGTAGACAGATTTGTAAGTTTATAAAACAGTGAATATATCGCTGAAACATATCAAATTCAGTCTATTACAATGTATTCTCACACACACACACACACACACACCATCATTTTCCTTTAATTTAACATTTTGGACATGTATAAGGCGGTGACAATGATGTACCTTTGTTCTGCGGCTCGCTGGGTTGCTGTGGAAGAAGCACGCAAGTGAGGACCTTCTCACCCGACTCCGGATCCACATCTGTCTGGAACGTCAGCAGGGGCTGCGACTGGTTCTCCGACAGCCAGAGGGCCTTGAGTCTCAGGGTAGTCAGTGACATGGGCAGGAACGCCAACCTGTGGGTCAGTGCATTGGGTCAGGGGTCAGTTCTGTGCGGAGCTAATGCCCAAGTACAAACTTGGTTTGAAATCCATTGGAAGAACTAGAGGCAAGTTGAACTGTGAGACAATAAGCAATGTGCAACTTGTTTTCACACTTTCAACTACTTTTTACAAACATTCTTCAACTACTTCCTCCTTACATTAAATTTCAATGCAAAATTTGTTAATAACCAAAATTGCCATTTTCAGCAACTGAAAGGATGTATTTCCAGTTTTTTTTTTTAATTCCCCAGTATTTATTTGTAAATACAGTTGGTCTGTCTCAAAACATCTAACAAACTTTGTCCTGTCAACATTTTGTTGGCAAGTATTTAGTATTTACTCTCTCAAAAATAGAACTACCATACAAAATAGAACTACCATACAAATTCAAACTGCATGCCAAAGCTTAACCCAACTGCGATTTAACCAATAAGTGCAAACAGTAGGCACCTTAACTTTTTCAACCACCTTGTTCTAGCTTTGGCTAGTGCTCTTTATTGTGCTTTCTTTTTTACAACATGTTGTAAATAACCCTGGTGGAGAACTCAGAAGATGCAAATATGTGCACAAGGTGTTTCTGAGAGTGCATCAGTGTGAGAAAGAGCCGCCGTGCTCCTCTGTTCCCTTCCAAAATGCCCCACTGCTGAGTCCAAACATGTGGAGCTGTCATGTTGCTCACATTTATATTTATTCATTTAGAAGCTGTTTTTTTCCCCAAAGTGATGTACAAATCTTAAGTGAATAAAGTACATTTTACCAACAAATAGTGAGATACAGATGCAGTAATTGCTGGTACACTTTACACAAATAGCTGCATATAGGATTTATGACAACCACCTTGCCTGTGCAGTATTGCATTTCGCAACATACACTGCCTAGTCAAAAAAAAAGTCACTACCTGGATTTAACTTAGTGTTACGATCTGGGGTTGGACAGGTCTAGGTTCAGCAACATTATGTGCCCTAAAATTGAGCTCAGCTGACTACCTGAATATACTGAATGACCAGGTTTTTCCATCAATGGATTTTTTTCTTCATATTCCAACATGACAATGCCAGGATTCATGGGGCTCAAATTGTGAAAGAGTGCTTCAGGGAGCATGAGAGAGACATCATTTTCACACAAGGATTGGTCACCACAGAGTCCAGACCTTGACCCCATTGAGAACTTTTGGGATGTGCTGGAGAAGACTTTACGCGGCGGTCCGACTCTCCCATCATCAATACAAGATCTTGGGGAAAAATGAACGCAACTCTGGACGGAAATAAATGTTTTGACATCGCATAAGCTTATCGAATCGATGCCACGGCGAATGCGCGCCATAATCAAAGCTAAAGGCGGTGCAGTGAAATATTAGAGGGTGTGACTCTTTTTGGCCGGGCAGTGTAGAAGCATTTAGAGCAACAAACCAACTCTTGGTCCTTATTAAGTTCATAAGTAGGGGACCAACTGTGAAGCCTTGTTTGTACACATAAACAAGTAAACACAGTATGGTATTAATGCAACATAGAAGAAAATGAAAAAAAGGAAAAAGGGCATAATTTCCACACCCCTTTTTATGACAGAAGAACATTTCTCAGAAAAATTTCCTATTAACTGGACTTAAATTGACTCTATATTTTATTTTTCAGGCATTACATTCATCGGCACAATTTCAAATAATAAATTATTCCAACATCACGCCTCATTGGCATTATTATGAATATTGAGACAGCAATCGACATTAATAAATTAAATTCTCATTGAAGCAGAAAAGCTACAATTTGTTTCACAAAAGTCACATCCAAACCAACTTCGCAATGGTATTCTTTAACATGTTCTGGGGGGGGGGATCCAAAAATTATTAATCAGATAACTTTACAACTTAACTTTAACTTTAGTGGCCCCCAGGTGATGTGATTTTACTAACCTCACAATTTTGCAAATATTGCAAAGCATGCTTGTAACATGCAAACATATGCAAAAGTATGCTAAGAAGCATGCAGTATAAAAGCATCACCAGAACAATGTCTGATCAGTTGGGTATTTCGCAAAACAAAATGATTCAGTTTAGCCAGAGAGCTTTGGTAAACAATTTGACAAAAGACATTATTGTGAAGCAGAAACTGCTACCTTCCTCCTTTCTCCCGTCTTGGCCTCGTGTTTACTGAGGTTATCCTGCTACCTAAGTAATCTTTGTGAAATACCTATGACGCAAGAACTGGACAAACATGAGGAGAACGTGGCGTGTGTGTACTGCTTGAAGCAATGCTGTATGTGTAGTTTTGCAATATCTGTTTCATTTTAAACTCACGTTTCACTGTGTCTGAAAATGCTGAAAATGACTCCAAACCAGTCTAGGAACAATAATCGGTTATTCAGCGCAGGAGTATGGTAACCCAAAGCCTATCCCGAAAGCACAGGGTAGAAGGCAGGGTTCACCGTCCATCTCAGGGCAATCATACACACACTTATTCAGTCACACATGCACACACTACATGCAATTTAGCGTAACCAATTCACCTGCAACACATACCTTTGGACTGTAGAAGGAAAGCAGAGCATCCAGAGGAAGCCCATGCAGACACGAAGAGAACAAACTCTGCTCAGACTAAGCTGGAAAGAACACCCACATCCCAGTACCTGCGAAGCACCAGGGCTACCTGCTGCCTCACTCTGACATCCCTTGTGTCTCTAATGCATTTTTAATTTCTGGGGAAAAAAGCCATTTAACTATGAAACTGAAAAGGGAGACAATTGGTAATTATTGTATCAATGCTATGGAATATGACAAAAAACGCATTTGGCCAAAGTTTGAGGCAGGCAGGTCAGTATACATAAACATGAACATACGTAAGCTGCACTTATTTGTAGGTGCTAACAAGGTGTAAATTATTTCACAAACACAGACCAGAGCGAGATTCACCTGTTGCCAGAGACGTCGAAGACGTGCAACTCCGTGGCCTGCGAAATTTCTTTGGGAATCCGCGTCAGCCGGTTCTCACGGACGCAGAGGACATTCAGACTGCTGCATCCACCGATCTGGACATTGCATAAAAAAAAAAGTACAAATTACTTGGGAACAAAAAAGAGAAGTTAAAACAATGCAAAAATAATCTAAAAAGAAAACGACTTTTTTTTTTTTAAGTTATATAAAATTTAAATCAGTTGACCTCAACACCAGGTAAAGGGACTGTTAGAGAAAAGGATGCCGCAGTGAAAGGTAAAACGGATCCCTCAAAGTTTCGGTCAAGATCCTCGGCATCACATTTATTTAAACCATGACGTTAACCACCAGGATCCAAACACAGTAAGTTTCACGTGCAGAAAGGGAAGCTGTTCCTGCTAAAATAAACCTGACTTACTTCAGTCTTTACTGAAATAAATGTGTCCATTTTAGGACTATGAGCCAAACTGCTTTAAGGGCAAAAAAATGCAGCATAAAGCTCAGCATTCCAGCAGCACACCATTGACAGGTCCCCCAAAGGGTTAAAACACAGACAGACACCTGCTGGGTGAGCTAATGTGGTGACCGGAATACCGCATACTAAGCAGCCGGGACACGACAAAACCCGGGGCCACCTGCCGTAATGGAGACTCATCAAGTTAAAAGGATATACGGCTAAGCTGGAAGAGTCTTCAGGGTAAATAAAGAGTATGCCGATGGTATTCTTTACACCCGTGACAAACACACACCACAGTCCGCTGACAAATGACAGCCACGCACATAGATCGGTTGAACTAAGCTCTTCGCTGAAGTACAATGGCCTCTTGTGTTAGTCAGGCTTCAAATATTCAAAGACACAAACACTTCTGCATTAAATGCTCAACGCTTTATTTTATTTTTCCCCCCCAAAATTTGCTTGTCACAAATCAAACGTGACCTTTATTTTACATCACCTGCCAACAGATGGCAGTAGAGTGCAGCCAAAGCAAATAGAACGCAGGGACAGCCCAATTCAACTCACTCACACTGTGTTTACATCTTGTGCCTGGCATTTCTCAGTGTTTGCAATTGTTAACAAAACAATAAATGTTGCACTTGTTTACTGGAGGAATCAGTCAACAATTGGGACTGAACAGGAGTCACAAGTCTTAATTTTAATGTGGCTTAAAGTCAATATACATATTTGAATAAAAAGTGGACTACAAAGCATTTTCAGTTTATTATGGCTGAATGTAACAGGTATCTATCTATATATGCATATATTATTAATCTTACTGATCAAGTACCTTAGGAGTCACAATGAGAACAGGTCAGTCTGCAGGTTCCATTTGTTTAAAAGCCACCGCACCTACTTTTACATAAAATACATGAATTTCCCAAAAACTTGTCAATCATTGTAGTACCTTTAAGTAAAATAAGGCTATGGGTGCAGACCTGGTAAATGTGGGTTCTTTTATGGTGAACACAAAAAAAAAAAAAAAAAAAAAATTATTAGAAGCGCACACTTTCCAGCAAAGCATGTTTGGGCAGTGTATCACCCATTCCTGTGAAGAAAAAGCTGAAATAAGCAGTGCGTGTCAAAACCAGCATTGTGCCCTATGAGAAAAAAGGCAGCATGCGGTTGTTAGCCCTGAACCCTGTGATGAAGCCATGCAGGCACAGGTGCCAAAGAATGAAAAACACAGAGGGAGTTTGGCACAGATACATCTCAGCATGGTCAGCTCAACAGAAGGTGCTCCAAACATACAAGCGGCCTCTCGCTTGTACGTAACCACCAGAGTAGATGGATTCGGGGGCGCTGCAAGAGTGAGGAATCCCAACTCGCTAGACACCAAGTGTGGAAACCATCTCCCTCGAGGTCGAGCTGAAACGCAGGCACAGAAACCCACCAAACAAACTCCACATGCATGTAGCGACGGTCGCTGGAGTGCAAACACAGCCGTTCCGCTTACTCACACCGATTTGAGTTTCAATACTCTTCCAAGCGGCAAGGCACAGAGACAAAGGTCAACACAATAAAATCACTGAAACGCAGAAAATGAAAAACTGATATTGGAGGTGCCTCCAAGGCTCCGCTGAACAACAAGCATGAGGGACTTCACATATCTGTAAACACTTTAAAATCCTAAGCTTTTATCACTAAGCATCTTTTTTGTTTTGTGCCCAATAAAAATCTGTTATTTAGATTTATAGCCACTGTCCCTCCATGCCTTTCCCACCCACAGGCTTTCAGATGTACTGTTTAATCCAGATTATTGAAAAATATACTGAACAGTGCAGCCAGAACTGACAAAATCTGAAGTATGCCTGGAATTCAAGGTTCATTGCCAGGATCACGGAAAAGAAGATGAAGCACAGTGAGTATCAAATATCTATCTGGCACAGTGAAATAATGCACAGTAAACAAGAAAATATATATTTATGGAAGGGCACTGCAAGGTTTTTTTTTGGGTGGGGGTGCGTAGGTATTTTTACACCAAATTCGTGCTTCGTGTCTGCATACCTTAAGCAATCATAACAGGGAGTAAATATGGCTCAAAAAATTGGCCAAAACTGAAATCTTTTCAAAAGTGGGCCTTTTTGAAATCGGTTTTGATGGCTCTGATGATGTCCATTTTAGTGGGGATGGTTTTGGTTTAGGAAGTTTCTCCTTAGCAAATATCACGTGACGTAAAGTTATCTGTGCCGCACCTTGTGATATTACGATGACGATAATGATGAGCTATGGCTTAAGTAAACACCCCCGTCTGAACATTGCCCTTTTGACAGCGTAAGGAATTCATTTAAAAACCTGCGGCGTTTAAAGTTTATATACATCACTGGCAAGCTGCAAGCACAGCAGTCTGGAGGACATCTCTGCTTCCCTTTAGCCCTTTCTCAGTCATACAGCTGAGTGACTTCCATAGCCAGGACCAGCTGAAGAGAAATGGGTTTTTGTTAAATATGAGATCAATGAAGCCACAGAACCGGTCCCAGTTATTTTGCCACGGGTTTTTACTGTCCGTTTTTCTAGTCGGTTGGTGTAACCGTCTCGCATCGTATCTTATTTTCATCATTTCACTGCTCTGTTAGGCCTACGAGTTCAGAAAGCGTTGGAGGACTCGTGCCCTTACTTGTTGACTTTTTCCCGAGTCGTCCCTTCGTACTCCGTCTAATGGTAAGATTCCTGCGTTTACAAACCTGCCCATCCGTTTCTCTTTATAAATACGGCAAGTAAACCTGCACACAATGTGCTGCAAATAGCCAGAGATGTATTCGATTCAACCAGGCAACCACGATTCTCCAGCAGTGGCTTAAGAAGAAAAAATCTATTTTATTTAGAGAAGAATAATCGCAGTGTTTATGACACCAGTGACAATGCATCAAATATTAGTACAGGGGTGGCATCTGGTTAAGTTAGTTATCCTAAACTGTAGAGAACACCCACAGAGACACAGACACATGGGCTGCAAAACCCCATGCAATAAACATCTATCATTTACCCAGTTCATCTCTGGGCAGAGCACAAACTGCTTGGAGAGTGCCGCACTGAACGCCAGCACATACTGGTTTGAAAGGAAGAGGAATTTTACATTTACATTTACTAATCCAGCTGAACTGCCTTCAAAGTGTTTCTCCCATGTTAAGGTTAAACTCCGGACAATTATTTACTTATTTGCGCCGGTGGGTAAAGGTGGAGCAATTTTAGAGCAACTACCTGCCTTGTGAGTACTACAGCAGTGGGATTTGAACTTAAGGTGTCAGCTATAACCTCCCCAGTACCAACTGTGCTACAATTTCAGCCTCTCTTTTGTTGATATTTTCTGTTTTGTTCTTAGTCTCAGTCTGTGCTAAGGGCAATAATTATTTTGGTTAAAAATTTTTAATTATTAAACCATGTTTCGGCATTCACGCCTCAAGGGAAAACTTCAAACAGGACTGCATCGCAACATAAGGATGAAGCCACAGACTGCATTAGGGAGCTAAACAGTACCTGGCTGTACCTTTTCAACAGAGTAAAGTGTCGGTTCTTCTATGTAAAAAGTCACACAACAAAGAGTCTGTGAAACAATCGCAACAGCATTGGGTCCCACTTTCCCCAAAAGTCACACATTTCACTTAAACCAAAAGTAGCAAAATTTTACACCAAAAGTACCAAAAATTTACACGTTGAAAAGCTGCAATTCATGACTAAATGGAGAGCTCTCTTCTCAGTGTGCACACTTAAGAAATATTGCATCTTGATGCAAACAGATTAAATGCATAAAATGTTCAGTGTAGATAAATAAGTGACTTACCTCCTTTGGCAAAGTTGAAAGTCTATTCCTGTCACAGTTGAAATTAGAGAGTTTCTTAAGCTTTCCAATACTTCTTGGCAAGCTCTAGGAAAAAAAATATTAGTACTGAAAACATGGATATCGAACACAAAATAGTTATTTACAATTATATTAACAAATAAGGAAAAAAATATTAAACATATCATTGGATCAATGAGAATGTTTACAGGTCAGCCAGTAAAATAGGCCCATAGAGGTACAGGCATCAGCCAAGTATGTGAGCCTGCGGGGTTGTTTGGACTGAGGTTGAATTATATGAACGGTGCTCGACACCATCTGGTTAATGCCATGACCAAACAGAATTTCAGGGTCTCTGTCTAAATGATCCCACACTGAATATCTTAAGCCAATGGTCATTTGGACTAATTGTACCTGACAATTACACCATGCAATAACTAAGGATTTGGATTAAAAAGAGAAGGATTCTCTGGCTCTTTGTGGGGGGGTGGGGGGTTGTTCTCAAAAAGGCAAGTTAGCACAGAAGGCCATGGATTACCACACTACCAGGACACAATGTTAACTTGAGGTAAACTGAGGACAAAGCACAATAAAGGCTCTGTCCTCAAAAATTTAATAAACAGTAAAATAACAGCTGTTCATGTCTAAGTTCAGCACATCTAATACTCAAGGCCACTGGTTTAAGAATTGAGTAAATCTCCTGCTTGAAGGACAGCAGGATTCATTCTCCATGCAGCTCACATATAAACCGACTTTCGGCTGCTCCCGTTAGGGGTCGCCACAGCGGATCGGCTCGTCCGCATATTTTGGTTTGGCAGATTTTTTACGCCAGGTGCCCTTCCTGACGCAACCCTCCATTTTGTCCGGGCTTGGGACCGGCACAGAGGTGCACTCCCTTGTGGCTGGATTTACATCAACGCCCAATGTGGGGCTCGCAGCCACGACCCTGAGATTACGAGTCACATGCTCTATCGACTGAGCTAGCCGGGCAGGGACTCCATGCAGCTCACATATAAAACATCAAAATACAACAGTGGTGAAAAGTGGGAGTACATGGACAGCCTGGGTAATACTTTGATGGGACCAACTGAACAAAACAGAAAATCAAAACAGCCCACAAATGCCCTACATCTATGGGATCTGGTGCAAAAGAACTGGAAGGCACGCCAGCTCTTTTCCTGATCAAGCTTGCTCACCTTGTGAAGCCAAACTATTTTTCAGTGTGCGTACTGAAACTTTAAACTGGTGCTCTACATATAAAGGTCTCAGGCCAGTGGCCACATCACCAAGGGGTCATCCACATTGTCCACTCACCACCAGCTGGTTCTCCGTCAGCACCAGCTCCGTCAAGCTCTCGCAGTTACCAATACTTTCCGGCAGCTGCAGCAGTCTGTTCTGATCCGCTTTGAGAATGGACAGGCGCTGCAGTTTACCTACAGGACAAACCCAAGCGCAGATTAAGCCTACATATCCTAAAGCAATTCCTTTTCAGTTATATTATTAGTTTTTATTCATTTTATTGCTGTTTTTTTTCCAAGGCAACTTCCAGTAAGGTTGGGTTTGTAAACAAAGCTGCGTATTTTTGACTATATCAAGCTCCAGGACTCTAGAGAAAGATCAGGGATTCAAACCTAGGTCCTGTTCTCAAGGTGATGACTACCACTCCATTACCTGCTGCCCCATATGAACCAAGGATTGATACACATGTGATCTAGTAAATATAAACCTTTTGTATGTTTCTTTAGCCATAAAAAGACCATTACAGAGACACACGGAAGGGTTGGCCGATGGGACGCCGCTAACCTATGCTCTCTGGTAGCGCATCCATGAGGTTCTGGGACACCAGCAGGTCGGTGAGGGAGACGAGGCCGCCGATCTCTTCTGGAAGGTGTTCCAGTTTGTTCTCAGATACATCCAGACAGAGCAGGTTTTTCATGCTGCCCATCTCCTGCAGGGAGCAGAGAAACAGGTCTTACTGCCTCCACAGTGTAAACAGCTCACTGTTTACTTCAGCAGCAACAGCAATTACTATTGACTGAAGGACAAGCAGGACTTGACACAGAGCATCTTATTAATACATCATATGCTCAACTGTAAGGACTACCAGGGCACAGGGAGTGCCGAACGGCTGTTAAATACAAATGTCTTTAAAAAGCACCTACATGACAGCAAAAGCCCATTGGTCAGCAAATATATATTAAAATACTGGCATGCTTTGAACATGGCAGGCACGCAAATAATATATTTTGAAGCATACCATGAGCATATGAACCAAACTGTGGAAAATAATGGGGAAGTAGCCGCATTAAGTCTGAAATCCATGAAACCGAGGATTTACTGTAAATATTTCCTGGCACTCGTACTGGGCAAAAAAAAAAAAAAAAAAAAAAAACAGCATCTGTTTGTGGAAAGGGGTTTTCACACAAGTATCCACGCATCGAAAACAGTAAGAAATAAAGGCGTTTGTAAATGTTATCGGTTTTGCCTAAAAATAATAATTATAAAGGAAGGAGGACTGAAAAATACTTTCTGAACTGAAATTTCATCTAATAAATGAAATTGCGCTCAGTCAGAGGAAACAAGACGCCAGACGATAAGCTGTGGCAGGAGTGAGAACAGGAGACCAGCAAATGACATGCCAACCAGGGAACCAAAGATCTTGGGAATCCTGTTTGGCCAAGAAGCGTGAAGATGCGCTCAAAGCTGGCCATCAAAAACAGGTTGCTATTCATAAATGTGCACGTGGCACATGACAGTATCCGTTTCTGGCTAGCGGTGCAAGGAGAAAACACGGAACTGTTTTCAAGCAGCGCAACACACTGACAGATAGCACTTTATTGGACCAGAAGTTCTGCAAGTGCAAGGAAAAACATGCGGAGTATGATCTTCTACATACTTCACGTTTAACAGACATTCTACAGACACTAAGAATGTAATTTTATAGGTAAAATGAGCATTTAAGTCAAAATACCAGAACACAGCACAAACAGGAGTAACACAGTAGGTGACACTGTTAATAAATAACTACATTTATGTATAAAAGAAATGTGAGAGTCCCTATTTGCTGTCACTCTATGGACTATAGGCTTCATCAGGCAGCACAGAACACTTTGAGGAGGGCACTGTTTGCCCAGTTGCATCCGCAGCCTGGTAGGCGCCCAACTGACTTTGTGTGTCATTGTGAGTGAAGAGGGGCAGAGAACCTGGATCATCTCAGTCGTCCGAGTGAACACAGACCAGCTTGCCCTCCCCAGGTCTCTTGGCACAGACTTCTAATACACTCACCATGGATTTTCAATGTTTCGAAATCAAAGCTCAAAGCATAAAGTACAGTATTCAAGAAAGACATAAAAGAACAAAATGGCAACATACCACAGGTATCTCGGCTAACTGGTTTCCATCCAGCCAGAGGTCCTTTAAGTTCACAAGACAACCTATTGTTTCTGGCTGCAAAATGGAGAACATTAAACAGAGAACATTAGGGATGTGGTATGTAAACGCAGACAACAGCAACTGACTTATACATATTGCCAAAAGCAGGCGTGTGTTGGCAAAATATTTTTAAATATTTTAACATTTTTTAAGGACAGGTCTTTATTAAACGTTTCCGCTTGTAAACACCAAATAGTCTACATCATCCATAAAGACAAATTCTGCATTAACACATACGGTTATAATACGGGTCTTATAAATACGTCTGCAAGGAGCCCCAGTTTATGCCGACTGCGTTGACTGAATGACGCTGTTGCACATCCATGTGAAATATTTTTCCTCACAAGAGGTTTAAGTAAGCTATAAGTCTGTCCATTAGAAGTAACACTGCAACCCTCATTTTAAACCATGCAATTTATTTTTGATTTGGTTTATATTTTCTGGTTTTTGCGAGTTGCCAACTGGTAATGATTCATGCGAGCTCGGAACATAATACGTACAGCATCTACTCCAAGTGGCTGTCGGGAATTAAAAATGAGCTGCAAAATAAATGGCACCCTTTTAACAATGCAGTGTTTAAACTAAATTGGGAAAATTCCAGCACAACTGATGGAAATGTTTAAAAATGCAGCACGGCGGACCCCTTTGGACTCATTAAAATGTTTATGTTGCACTTACCAAACTGTAAAGCTCATTGTTTCCCAGATCAAGTTCTTCCAGCCTATGAAGTTGTGAGAGAGACCTGTACAACAGCAGTAAAAATTTTGATTCAAGGACTTGAAATCCAACAGGCTATTAAAGACTGGTGCTGTGGTCAGAAGTTACATTTTGGAAACTCTGATATTTCCTGTGTAAAACTCTCTTTTCCTGAACATTAACATTTTACTGGGTTCCCTACTGTTTGGCAGTGAGAAGAAGTGGGCATCAGCATAAACAGGCAGTTTATAATGTATTTTGTTGCTACCAAATTTGCTTCTGTATTAGTGGGTGGGGGGGGGCAGAAATGAGGCTTGCCCTGTGGTTTATTCTACGTGCAAGAGTGTGTGTGTGTGTGTGTGTGTGTGTGTGTGTGTGTGAGTGAGAGAGAGACGCGCTCTGAACACAACCATACAACAATCCCTGCACATGAGGGGCGCATATGGCACAAGCGGAGCACAGCAGCCTTAACAGAATTGGCTTCCAGCGCTTCAAAGGTCTCTCCGCCACACATGGATGCTCACTGCGGTCACATGACGCTTTGTAAACATTCGTAAACACACACTTGGCAAATATTTTAACAACACCCATGCCGCACAGAATGGGTTGCCGTGTTACATACCTGTTAAGTGGGCCACACGCACGTTTCGCTTTTTTCTTACCAAAGAACTAGGAGTCTCTGCCTTCAGACCCTCTCCTGTCTGAATTATGCTTTCGGTTGTGACTGATCACAAGCTTATACTTGTCTACATGCAGACGACACAAAAGTATGCAAGCGACTTACTCTGGCAAATATGTCAGCAAATTTTCACGCAGTTCCAGTGACATCAGGTTAGAAAGGCTGTAAAAGGTAAAGCAATGAGACAGCAGTCGGTACAAAACTCACAAGTTCAGTGCATTTACAATCTTTTGGAAGACATGACAAAAGTAAAAAATAAGAATGCATATAAAATAAAGTAATAAGTGAAACATGTTATTATTATTTACCATTATTAAGCGGACATTTTTGTCCAAAATGACTTACAATTTATATAACTGGGTAGCTTTTACTGGAGCAACTTGGAGCAAGTACAGAGGTGGAATTAAAACCCGCGTCCATCAATTTCAAGGCACCGGCCCTAACCACTGCTTCAAACCTTTAACATATGTAATGCGCCAAGTGGTTCCGCGCACTGAGATTCCTTCACGATGACAAAGAGCTTTAAGTGACACTGCTGTGTAACACAGCACTGACAGATGGCACCACTGACATGACAGAATAACACGAGAAAAGGCCTGGGAAAAAACCAAAAGGAATTGTTTAATTTATGCTCTGCACTTTTTTCTTTTTTACAATAAAACCCTGCCATAATGTCAACACTGGGTTCCAGAAAAAAGAAAAAAAAAATCTCAGCTGCATAAAATGTGGGCTCACATTATTATATTTCATACAGTTCCGGGTACAGTGTGGTTAAAAAAAAAAAAAAAAAAAAAAAAAAAAAAAAAATGTTGCCCCGACAGCTCTTCACGACGGTTAGACTATTACGAACATTCAGCAACGTTGCATTATGGGAGAACCACGGCTCCCTCTGCCGCCACCACAATAATAATACTAAACCTTTAACCAAATGTATGTCACCTTAAGTAAATTCTGTACATTTGTCGCCTTTAAAGGAAGACGATGGAAGATGATCTAGTTTTTCGCACACTGCAAAGCAAAAAGTTGAGGAAAAGCATGTTAAAAAAAAAAAAAAAAAAAAAAAAACATTTCCAGAGCAAATTTTCCTGTAGCTACAAGCCAGCGATTCACAAATGCATTCCTGTGAGCTTCAGCCATCGGGTCCTGTGGATGCGAGATGTGCACCAGAGAAAAGTGACACAGAAGCGGCCGCCTGTCCTATTTGGAGCAGCTCCAAGTGAACTCCGAGCCACCACCAAGCACATAATACCCATTATATAACGTACAGGAATATCAGATATGGCCATGTGTCTCTTCGTAGACTCCAAAAAGCCGGTAAACAAACTGGTAGTGTTTCGCTCATGGCCACATCAGGTTTCCACATAGTCAATTAAACATGTTGTTTCTTTAAAGGAGGTATTATTTCATTCATAAGGAAAAAGCATACACTACTTCTTGCAGCTCTTAATGTACTTTAAAAGTGTGCACCGTGCCATGTTAAGAATAAGTAACACGGAAACCTAATAAACAGGAATAGATAAAGGTTTCGCCTTCATGCCTTAACAAGATTACATGAAATAGTCAAGGTCATATTCAAATCTCCAACCTTCCTTTTATCCATTATGCTAGGCATGAATGGGCTTCTACAGCTCCCCCAGCTGTCTCTGGGAAAGAAATGAAGGCAGTGTTATATTAATACACGCTACTTTGATACAGGAATGGTATTTAATAGTGAGAGTATAATGTACCAAGGCTGCTCTGTATCACAGCCAGGTTGGGTGCAAGCTCTTTAACAGACAACAGAACACTAGGAGAGGTGGGGCAGGGGAATGACGGAGCTCTAGCTTTAGCCCTACTGGTCTGGAGTCAACTAATGGGCGAAACCAAATAAAATTCAGCATAAGCTGTAGGCAAGCAGGCCAAAGGATTATCTGGCAAGCCGCAGATCTATAAATAATATCTACTGGACAATGCAATCGCTTGCTACAGTAGCGTCACCAGTCCAACTGGTTTTCCAGGCAGAAGCGGAGGCCCACGAGGAGGCAAGAGGATTCCCTCTGGATGCCTGACACGTGGCGTCAGGAGCCCTTGCTGTACATTGCATATCTAATAAAAAGAAGTGCCTACACCACGTGCCTTGAGACTCCCATAATGCCTAAGGGCTCCCATCATTACGTGTACAATAGAAGATAATCTCGTGTTTATCGGCAGTTTAGCTAATGGTTGCTTCCACAAGACGATGCAGCAACACACGGGTTCATTGCGGCACGTCTGCAACATAACAGCATTTTCTCATTTCCCCCTTTGTTTAACAACAACGGGCACACAAGAAAATGAATAACACGCAAGATCTTTCTCAGAATGTTGGGACAACTCAGAAGAGCCTTCAGTAGGGTCGTAGATACAGTCCGCAAAATCGCGATACGTTCAAACGTGCGTGCTTTTCCTTTTTCGCCCTGGATGAGTCCCGTCTCTTTGACCTTTAAGAAAAAAAGAGCTCGAGCTTTTAGCTGGAGGTAAATCATTCACGGTAGCTCTGTGTCCGTAATTCAAACCAGAGCCACTCTCAGCAACAAAAATTGAACGGTATTGAGCGCAGAGGTGCCCGAATACAGAAGAGGCCTCTCGGACCTCATTTTAGCAGCGGCGCTTGCTGTAACGTGCCGAATGGGCAGGCTTTCGGGACCACGGATCTCACATGCAGGACCATTGTATGCAAACAGATTATCGCCAGTTTAATTTGCTAAATGACTAGATTAAGTGTTCAGACAAAGTAAATATATTGCAGGCTGCAGTGCTTCTGGGAGCCGTTCATGGGTCTTTCAAATCTGGACCTCGGGTATATTTTAGTTATCTTAACATAACTGGTCATGGTGGGAACACAGGATTAGGATAAGGGTCAGAAACCCATAGTGAGACGCAAAAAGCTTACAGGGAGAATTTTTTTCCATTTACTTCAGCAGGCGCTCAGCCACTGTTATCTCGGGCCACCAGGGGGTGAGGACTGGACACTGTTTCAGCGGTGAAGGGATGGATAATGTGCTGGATTTTGCTCAGATTTCCCCTCTTATTTGCCATAATGATGTGGTTAACTGAGCGCTGTCTTCAGCCGGTGTTTCAAATGTCAGTCTGGCACTGACCGGCAAAATGCTGAAGAAAAGACTGTACGCGATTATATGAATTTTTGTCAGCAAACTTAAAGCGTAAATAAGTAAGCGTAAGTAAGTGGATTAACAGTTCAGATGCTGCCGAACTCATTCTATAAGCAGGTATCCCACAACATGTATGTACTGTAGGCACAGATTATTCGGTTTGAGTGCAGTTTTGAAGTTTTAGGTTTTACAAAATCAAGTTGTAATAAATGATTTATGCTGAAGGACTGAGGAGACTGTGGTTATTTCTTTTGTTTGTATTGGTTTATCAAGTATCCTCTGGGTCTTTCCTGGAATTTTTTCCCCCCAGCACGTTCCCATGGCAACCAGCAGACAAACCCAGCTTTGAATATGACCAAATGGGGGAACAATGCAAGCGACAGAGGTCTAGATCTATAATCTACTTAGAACTAAGGGGGAGAAACGTTCAAAGTTGAACTGTTGCACCACGGGCCCATCTGTGCACGGTTACCACCCTTCGTAGGGAGAACTAATCCCCCTCCAGGCTAATTTACAGCTTGAAGACCATAGAGGACCATTCGTCCGTACGATTTTGCCTCTTACAGAAAGAGCAACGCTTCTATTCCGATAACCATGAAATCCTATACACTCTCAGTGAATGAATTCAAATGAATGAATCAATGAATACATTTCTCTAGGGGGATTTTGAGACAAAACCCTGGAAAGAGTCTGCTTTGAGGATACAAAGTCGAACCGCACACTAAAACACAGATCTTGCAGGTGTGGCATCTGTTAGAGGGTTTGGAATTTAAAAGGTTGCTTCCAGTTTATTTTAGTGCTAAATCATTCCTTAACCCTGTGACTGTTTCTAAAAATGTATGCCGCCTACTGCTTTAACGCCACACGGTTTATTTCCACCTATAATTTTTTCCCAACATGCCTTTCAATTATGGCCTTAAAACAAGTTATATGTAGACTCAACTTATGCATATGCTGTACCTTTTGTTCCAGTTATATATTTGCAGCTTTTGCTATTATAACCATATTATCCGGAATAAAACTATAGCAAATCAGTGCATTTATACTACGTGCAACTCTTCAGACGTCTGCTTTTCTTGTGAGGCTTCCCACCACCGAAGCATAAACCAGGGGCATGTCAAGACTGCACTGGATTAGGAAACTCGTGATAAGTGTAGTGACAGACAAGAATGCAGCTCAATGTCATTCCAGGAATTATGTTATCGGCCAAAACATTCCCCCCCTTTCGGCCCCACTTCAGATCCATCACTACATGACAGGCTTTCATTACCAACAGGAAGCTTGCTGGCCAACAGGGAATCCTAATTTTCATTCTCATCAGAAGTCAATTTCTACCAAGTTCCTTTCCTATATATCCTCACAACTCTCTCTTGAGGATTTCACGTTTTTTCCCCCCATTCAAAGGGTAAGAATGCTCAACTGTTTATTGACTGTTTAAGGAGACCGATTTTCTTGGTCCTACAGTGCATGTCATTAAGATCAAGTGATGCAAAATCATGAAATTTTCAAGTGAAGATGCAGGCTATGTGAAAGTCTGAATGAAATTTGCTCTTCATAGTACATGGCTTACAGAATCTTTAATGTTGCAAAAAGCAAATAATCTTCCTTGCGTAAAAAGCTGTTGTGTTACTTTAATTTATTCTTTGTTTTTAACGTCCGACAATGTTGGCTAAGCCATGGCAGCCGTGCACCTTGTGACTTTTTCCCTCCTTATTACAGCTCTAGCCTTGGGTTAAAAGTACAATCATGTATGTCTGCTGTAACAAAGACGTGGCTGTTGAGAAGCACCTTTATCACACCAATGAATCATTTATTTCTGCAAGGGATGGTGGAACATCTGCAGGCCTGAAATCCAGAACGGTGCTTTTCAGCTCCTTTCCTGAAAAATAAAAGCTGCTTTGGCCAAGATATCGCAGGCAACATTGCTGTAACCTTCCCGACAAAAGGCTGATTATCAAAACCTTAACGCGTCACCCTCAGCTGTGTGATTCTTGACTCACGAATTTTCCCAAATCTCTCGTACAACAACGTACAAAAAGAAACGTTTATTTCTCAGTCGCAATAGGACGCTTAGCAATTGACTTTTTATAGCATTGCGACTATGACCTTTCAGAACAGGAGTCGGGTTTTAAACAGCCGATGGCAGTTTGCGCCAATCGGTGGTCGGGAGCGATGTCACGTGACCCTGAGCCCTGAACCGTCAGACACGGCATTATGCACACGCGGATTCTGCCCAGCTGCGAAGGGGAACAAGGAAACATCTGTCTCATCTGGAATAATATACACCACCAAGTCACCATCTACCAAGCAAATAGTAAGAGTCAGCAATGAACCACTCGCTCACTGCGGCACTGGGTTGGAGTAAGAGCCATTTGCAAATATAGACTACTTCAAGAGCCAGATGTTTGGGACATTCAAACTGCAAATACATTCCCGATTTTTATCAGGTATGTACAGTATAGCGACCTACCACGTGTTTCTTTCTCAGTTATGAGAATATATAGTCAGTCTAGCTACACTGTGAAATATTTTTATCACTGTTTAAAAGAATTAAGAACCTATGCGTATCAGTCTTCTTTTTATTACTCTCTTACCCATAGACCCTGATCCATCTTCACACCCCAGTGGAAGCACTGTGCTCCTTCACCTCTGGCCACGTGATCGCCCCGTACGAAAAGTGCGAAGTATGCTGTAAAGTCCATTGGTTCTGTCACGGCCCCAATGTGGTGCCATGAATTTATTCTGTGCCTCAGGACCAGTGAAACCATTGCAACATTCGAGGGTCACAGAGCTCATCTTGTTTGGGTCAATTTCCCACTTGAGGTCCTGACACCTTGGTAGCTTAGTCTTTCAGCATGTGCTGTTTTTTAGCTACATATTCTGTTATACAAATACCACCGCTGGAATATGTGTTTCATTAAAATCATACAAATTACTTAAATAAACATATGTATGTACCCTTTCTCTGTTGTCAAATGCACTTGCTTACACCAAGTTGTATATCACTTTGGAGAAAGGATCTCCCGAATGAATACATCCACACATAAATCTTACGCAAGTGTTGCCGAAGATACAAATTTTGCGTTTTCCACACATATGAGTGAAATTATTTAATACCTTTACCAAGTTATGACCTAATATGAGACTAATTGTTCATATTTGTGAGTAAACCAGGCGTCGGGGGATTTTCAAAGTTTGTGCCGTAACAGGAAATGTGTTTCTGACTCACAAGATTTCACCTTAAGAGTCTCACCTTAAGATTTTCAAGAAAGCTTTACGTTTGTACGTAGGGGGACACCTGTGCTGGCCTTAGCAACCTAACCAAGTCTGAAAACTCTTCACGTCTGGCCCTCCGACTTGCGTCAACGTAGTTTCATCAGTCAATAATTTATGCATCCACCTTTATCATTTCTGTCAAATATCTAGAATACTTACTTTCCGATGTTTTCGGGAAGGACTTGCAAAGAAATATCATTTAAGGAAAGGCATGTCAGGTTCCGTAACTCTGAGAAACTCTCAGGCAACCTGAAAAAAGAAGAGATCAGAAGGAGTTAATGGTGTTCTTCAGCGTCTCAAAACAGCCGCGATCGCACTACTGTAGCTTGCCAATTGCACGTCTCGTTCTTGTGCGGTTTGAGGTGGAACGCACAGCTGTGCAGAGTAATCTCAGCCACTGCTTCTGAACTACGGATCGACAGTTGACAATCCCTACAGTCCTCATTTCGAATGAAGTAGAAAGCTTGTAATCCTGGCTAGGAGGAAAGTCCTACAGCCTGGGTGGACATACTGTATAAAATCAGCGGCTACTGTCAAGGTTGGCAAAGGCTGGCGCGCCAAGATATTTTGTTTAATAGTAAAATTAGTACCGTTCCAATTTCTCTTTTTAGCTGACACATTTCTCCAAGGCCATTTAACAATAATTTACTTGTTTACAGAGCAAGGTATTCTTACTATATTAATCTAGGCTAAGTGCTTTAACAGAGGACTACAGCAGGAGTTGAGATTCTAGCCATGGACCTTCAGATTCGCAGGCAACCATCCTAACCTCTATGCCACTTGCTACCCCAACTATTTGAGTACTGCATGGAGCACCTTTTTGTACTGGAGGTACCAGGAATTTATAATACAACGCAAAGGGCTGACATACATTGGTACCCCTGTTGGAAAACTGCATCAGGTTTTGGGATGCGAGAACGATGAACGTACCTGGTCAGTGGGTTTCCGCTAAAATCTGCTACTTGGAGTGTTTTACAGTAAGAGATTGTTTCTGGAATTTCCATAATGTCTGTGAAAAGATTGAAAATGCACACCTTTACCGTGCACATATTTACATCTGAAATACATGCAGTTAACAACAATGCACGACTAAAAAATTCGGATAAGTTCACTTACTTTTAATTTTAATTCTCGCTTACATTTAATTGTTTGGCTGAGGCTTTCCTCCAGTGACGCACAATACAGTTATTTACAGATTTATAAAACTGGGCAATTTGTGCATCAGATTAAGGGGTGTATAAATGTAGCTTCGGCCCATTTCACCCTCAAAAATGACTAAAAGCCCAAGATGTCCGCATGAACATTTTAAAGCAACTGGGACACCACAAATTAGACAAAAACATGGAAGTATGCTGGGTTTCTTATGAGATCACTGTGTGAACTTCAATAACTCGCCAAAGTTTCCAACATAAATATCATTCGTGTAAAAGATCCTGTGACTATGTTTGTGGTTCTCTGTTATGACTTATATGTGGCTATATTAACATTTTAAAAGTATATTTATAAACCACTTACATTGTACATTTGTTCATTTAGCTGACACCTTGATCCAAGGTAACTTTCAATGTTAGGTACAGTATACTATACTAATTTATTAACATCTATCCAATGTCTAATAGATTATGGTGTCCTGTTATGAGGATATGGAATTACCATTACTTCCTAAAGGGAGGAAAAAGGTTCCCAGACAGAAGTAACCTAAAATTAAACAAAATACCAAAATAAAAGGTATTTTAAGTATCATTATTATTTGCAGTGCATTTTTTATTATATTACTTATAATATAATAAATGGAATATAATAATATAATATAATACAATATATTCAAATGACCTTTCTTATCATGTTTGTCGCCATCAAACTCCTGCACTCGGCTTTCTATTAAGAAAAACTGTACGAACAGAAAGGGTGTTCTGACAGAGGGACCAACAAACTTCAAATCGAGGTGTATTTAAATGCATTTAAGAAAATAACCCCTTGTTTTCACGTACCATTGCGGGAAATGTCCAGTTCTACTAACTGCATGAAGTTGGCGATTTCTGGAGGAAGTCTCTGGATCTCATTGTCACTCAGTCCCAGTTTTCGTAGCTTTACTAGTTGAAAAAATTGCTGGAAAAAAAAGAATAGATACTATGGCAACCATGTCAGAATCTAAGAAATAAATCATTTCTAAATGTTTACATGTAGACATTAATAAGAAATAGGTTACAGTGCAAAAAGCAACCTTGTATTGAAAATGATGTATAAATGGCAGGTTTTTTTGGCATATTTTTGTTCTGTGTTAAAATGTGCTGATTTTTGTTGCAGTTCTTTCATAACCACATGTTAAGGAGTCCACCTGAAGGAGGAAGTTCTGCATGAACTGTGTTATTTGTCCCTGGGAAAGAAAATGAACCATGTGAGGGGAAACAGTACAATCGGAAGGTAAACTTGGTTCTCACTGGAAGGCCAAACAAAGATGGGCAAAGTCTAACTGGCAGATTAAAAAAAAGAGTCCGCCCTTCCAGTCTTGAGATTAGAAAAAATTATCAAGGCCTGCACTCGTGCACGCCAAAGCCTCAGGATCTCCAAAGAAGGAGGCATTTCAATCCATTTTCCAGCTGCAAATTCAGTCGAAAGTATAAATTTTTTTGCACAAACTGTGCAAAATCCAGATTAAATCTGAGAAGAGACGGACCGAACTGGGCTCTGGTTCACTGGCCCTCCAACAGCTGAAGAGTTAGACAATTAAGGGTGTCCAGTGGCCTGGCAAAAATGCATGCTTCATACCCCCTCTGATATAATCATTCATTTCTTTGTGGATGACCTAGTTGTCAGCTGGTTTCCCAGTCAGTTACAGAAGCCAGGAATCGAGGGTTTAACACAGCCCTGGCAGGGGTACGAATCAGCTTACCTTTAAAGCAGGTAGCAGAACGTACGAACCCTACAGAATGCGCATCGTACAAGAAAGAACTGGCAGGACGCATGAGCAGCGCTGAATGTTCTGCTACATAAAAAACATACAGTTGTGGCTAAATTTAACTGTGGCTTTTAAATTAAAAAAAAGAAAAATACACTCATTTTATTAGCTTTCTTTGATCTAAAACAGTTTCATGAAAAATATCTCAAAGTTAAGCAAACAAAGCATATAAGAATCATTATAATCTTTAAAGGCTATGCAACTCGGTACTGATTCTAGGATATCAATCATTTATTTTTTTTCCTACGGAATTATTTTGAATTCTTTTTACATGAAGCAATATGGTAAAAATCAATACATTTCACAGCGACCACAACACCCTCTGCGATGGAGTGTGTCAGTGTCTTTTTTTTTTTTTTTTTTAGCTGAAAGGCAGGCCCACTGTGTGGAGATTTTGGTTTGGGCTTGTCGACCCGTGCATGTTTGACTCGTAGCCCTACGGACATTAGTGATGCTGCACTGCCTTGGAAGCTCAAGCTGCTGCAGTGACACCCAGCTACAAAAACAGAACATATGTGGCGAAAATTAACCAAAAAAAATTATTTAAAAAAAAAAAAAAAAAAAACACCATCTGCTTACAGATGAAATACTGAAAACATTCAAAAGTCACCCTAAAGACATTTCTACGTTTGAAAATACTATAGCTACGAAAACCTTAAAAAATTTGCAGTGGATTAGCACTGAAATCAAAAAACATCATCGCTTTCCTGCAATAAGTCCAATATACAATACGCTGACTGTTTGGTAGCAACAGTTTTATCAACTAAATGACAATAAATCTTTATAGATCATTTGTTTGACTTATTACCCTCTGAAGAAGGAACTATATACAGACTACTGCTGCATAAGCAGACCATCTCCAGTATCTCACACAAAGAGCAGTGTAGGAACACTTTACACCTCTCGATTTATACCTGGAGAAGAATTGGACCATTTTTATGATTTTGCAACAAGTGCAGGACACAGTGAATTAAAACTCTGAGTGATTTACGCCCCAGTCAGTGGAAAATAACTGCTCAGATGTCAACAGACATCAAAAGTACAAGCAGACAACACGAGAATAGGAATAGGAAGTACTTTGCTCTCAGCCAGACTAAAGGATTTAAATCAAGCTGGGTTTTTTTTTTGACATACACAGCAACAACTCGATATCTAAATCTAATTCGTCCCTGAAAACAGGTCAGATACAGTAATTTCAGATAATAAAAATATCTGTTTCGTATTATTTTATATATATTTTACATATTTTGGTGTACTGCGCTAATTCCCTGTCATGTTAATTATGGTTTAGTAACTCGAGAGGGTTATTATATTTGTAATATTTGGTTACCCACTCCCCATTATGGCTTTTATTGTATTTGTATTCAGAGCAAGACCTAAGGGTTTGTGCCTGCCCAGTGCCAACTACAAACTGGAGAAAGTGGGCATGTGGTTTGCATACAGAATTCGTGTCAACCATTCGTCATTGCAGGAAATGTTCGCAAATCGAAACGCAGAACTAAACAAGGATGTTTGTTACAATGAGTTTCCGCAAATCGAACGTTCATAAATGGAGGGGTAACTGTATGTCCCTCTTTCTATGTTCCTGGGTGTCACCCCCCCCCCCATTACCTCCAACACCTAAGTGAAAGCTTTCAAGAAGCCAGCAACTACGTAACTTTGACCTTTGCTAGACAGCCTGCAATTTATTCTTTTAAAATAATAAAGTAATACTAGCTGAAAGAAAAAGCCCCTCACAAACATGAGGAGATGTGAAAAGAGCATTCAGGATATCTGATTGTTTTTCGTACCGTTCATACAAAAAGTACTTTGGTCCATTCGTGGCTTCGTGCGTGAGAACTGACAGCAATCCACCTTATTCATAAATGTAAGTCACTGCAAACATTACGCAGCAAAAATTATAACGCAAATCAAAAAAAAAAATTTATGATACACTGTATGTTACGTACTAAAATAAATTAAATCTAGGGAACACTTCTGGACTTGAAAAGCAGATAAATATATAAATATACTACCCACAATATGACCCCTTTAAGCACTGATGCAGCTTGCTGTGAAATAATTGTGCCAGTTACAGTATTTTAACCACAACAACCTGAATGAATCTTCGTGAATCTGGGGCCAAACTGGAGTGAAGATGACGGCAAGCACGGATAAGAATGACTTTAGTGTTGGCCAAACAGCCATTAACACGGGCCATTTATCTGCCCGTTCTGAATAAGAGATGCCAAACAGTAAATCTGACACCAAGTTTCACGTAACCAGAATGTAGTTTAATCATTGTTCCTATGACTGAGAGTCTATTAGTAAAATCCAATGCACCAAAAACCACAGCCTGTATCTATTTCTAGGAAAAATGTAAAACTCAACTTTATAGTTAAGTGGCAGCATAGTATTGGCCCTTTTAAAGTGCACTTTTTATAAGTTTAAGGATGAATCAAAATTTAGGAAAAAAACCCCAGTTACATAGCCTCCTACAACAGATCTCTTATGCGATGATCATACACAAGTTCAACTGTGGACAGCCATAGACAACTCGTGTCAGATACAATCATGAAAGCGGAAGCCGGGTCCATTTTCATGCCTGAAGAGCAGAACTTTCTAATCTACAGCTATCATGGGCACTTTGATAAAAGAAACATCATTTGACTTCATAGAAGAATACTGACTTTCAAGTCATGTTCGTGAGAAGTGTCACATACAGTAAGTAGCGGTTCTAGCATTTCAACAGCATAGTAGCAGTGATGCTTTTGCCGAAAACAAGAATTTATTTCTGCAATGAAATAAACAATTAAGGTAATTCTGGCAAGCAGTTAAACCAAAAAATGTACCTCATCCAACACTACAAGAAAACACCATTTTACATCAGTTTCTGTACAGCTCTGATCTATACTCCCTGATCTTTTTCTGAACGGCTCTTCTGGATAAAACTATCAAGTTTTTTTTCCATCTATTGGTAGGAATACCTGGGAATTTATTCTATTTATTTATTTATAAGAGAAAAACCATTTTATTTAAAACATGCCCCAGAAAACATACTAAATGCATTCCCTTGGCAATGCCTGTAAGTGCTATAAAGTGAGCAGGTTAACCACCAGGCTAACTTCAGCTGAGTGCCTCTGAGACTTAAGGAAAAAACAGAAAAAAATAACAAAACTGCACCAATATCAAAGTTAAAGGTAAACAGCTAAGGAACTTACATTTCTACTGTTCCTATTGTTTCTGTTGATTAAATATTACTTCAAATCCCAAAACTTCTTCAGGATGGACATGCACAGGACAATGGGGAATGAAGTCTCTGATCTGCAAAGGAAGTCTATCAAAGACAATTTGAAGAAGACCAAAGTTTCTCCAAGCGATAACTTTGATCTAATTTAACTATTTATGGAGAAATATTATTGGCAGAGCTAAAATACACTTCCAGTGAGGTTATGATAAGCTGTACTTTTGTTACAAAATGTACAGATTTGTTAGTCTCAGTATCTTCTCTCTGACACAAAAGTTAAAGCAGGCCCTTGAATTACCGTTTGTTGCCCCTCGCATTACTTCATTCCATGGACGTTAACTCTTCGGGATCATTTTGTCTAAGTCGGAGCCGGGATCTGATGACAGATGTGCGATTCATCAACATTCAGTTGCTGAATGTTTTGCTTTCTGGTGCCAAAAACAAAAATTAAAAACCATAGCACAACCCAAAAATCAGCAGAGACAACTTTACGAAATATAATGACATGATTATTGTATATTATTACGGGGTTTAGCAGCTAAAAAAGGAAACGCTTTAATAAAGGAGCGCCGATAAAAAGGGTTTATTTTTAATCCATGTTTATGTACGAAACAATATACATAAAAATAAAATAATCCAAACTGAGACAAGGGTGATTTAAGGCATGTTTTATTGGTAAAGTCACTTGGCATCTTAAGCTTTTAAATTTAATACTATTTAATACCCTTCGTGAAATGGTAAAAGCTAATGAAAAATTATACCGGTAAACCAGTTAGAGCTGCCATTCTGCACTGAAACAACTCCATTTCCCTTTGTAGCACCCTGATCCCAAGTACTTACCCTGAATTGTTGCCCTGTTCTATAACTCGATAAACCACTGTACATCACTTTGGAGAAAAGTGCCAGATACATGTAAATGGGTGTTTTAATAGCAAAACAGCACACTGTAACAGATACAGAGTATTACATTACATTTTTGGATATTTTGAGACATTTCTGCCAAGTTTAGAGCCAATTACGTCGCTCCAAGATAAAGCGATGTTTGCGGACCATCACAGTTTACCCTAGAGGCAAACGCTGCATCGTGGATGGGAAGTGGCCATTTAAAAGTTCCAGGAAACCAAATTAATTCCCAACAAATTGGGGCACACATTCCACAGCAGCAAATTATTCACCGCCGATGCCGGACGTTTCAGCAGCAGTGAACAAGGGAACGCCCGTGCCCAGATCAAGCAGGACTCTCACCACACTGTAACAGGGTAGTCATAGGTTTATTACTGCTGGAATACAACCACCATCAAAGGACAAATTCCAAATTAAGTAATCTTTCCACACATTTTCTTTTATTTATTTATTTATTTATTTTACTTATTTAGCCGACTATGATGAAAAACTCAAGGTGACAGGTTGTGTTACCTTGTGAAACTACAGACTTGTGCAGACGTGCTGCTGAAGTTTCCAGCTGTTATCTAGTTACACAACAGGAGGGCTTTCCATAACAAATTCTCTTCGTGCCAGTAGACTTGAACATAAGCCTTTGCTATTTTACAGCAAACAGTAATGATTTTACTGCCGACAGTCTGTCCACCACGGCTGAACGCATCTAACCTGGCTAGAACTTCACTGGTTCCCACATCACTCATTCTGCAATCTTATACTGAAGTCGAACCAATAAGACCGTTCACGTATTCTTAGAAACGTTGAAAGAAAAGTGGGTGGCTTTTAAATGCGTACTGTTGCTTCTCTTTGTGAATGCAAATATAGTCTCAAAACAAATCTGAAACTCACCAGTTTCCTTCATCTTAATACTCAGAGGTCACTTGTTTCAACGTATGCTTTTACCAGTTACGAGAACTGGGATGAAAAGTGTGCGCATTAATAGCTGAAATTCCTATCCCGGCACACCGAGACACAGGCATTACAGCCAAACTTGGTAGAAAGACAAGTATTTCTGCAAGGAGGCCAGACGCCTTACATCATGGTAAAGGATTTTTGCAAAAGACTTTTCCAACAGATCAAAGACAGCTAAGGGTGGCAAACCCATCTAACATTCAAACGCATCATAAAGTCTCCCTTTACATTTGCTCTTCAAACAGAAAGCGTTTATCTGCAAAGCATTTGTTTCCAAAAGAGCAGAGTACAAACAAAACTCTCAATGTGAAAATGAAAGAATGAAGGAGATGGACCGATCAGCTAAAAATCACAAACCTCTAGGGAAAAAATAAATAAATTTTAAAAAAATTTTAAAAATTAAAAAAAAAAAAAAAAAACATTTGTACTGAGCAACGCACATTCAAATCCCAACAATCCCAACATTTCTTCCGACAAAAGCCAGGCTGTAAGAAAGTACTGTCCTAAAAAGCACAATGGAGTCACTGTCATTACACTGAATGGCAAAGCAAACTAGGGACACTTCACCTACCTACTTGGACCATAAAATCTGTAAATCAAAACAGGCTTGGAACAGAACTTGGAATAGTGGGAATAGAACAGAATGGGAGACTTACTAGAGCCCAGTGATGCCAAGCACATCTATGGAACAGAAAGGTGCGAATATACTGGATACGGCTTGGCAAGCGGTCCTATACCATCTTGCTGAACTGAGAAATTCTCAATGTCCCACAAAGCGTTTTTTTTTCCCCCTGCTGGGAACGGTGCCGCCCAAGACAACGGTGTTCCAGTTCATTGGGTACGGGTTGTCATCAAGGCCTGAGCACCGAGACAAGGCTGACCAGCGGAACTGACCTTGGAATTGCAGGAACTTGTTTTTCCTCTTTAACAATAAGAAGAGGAACTTACTGATCTATCTGCTGGTTCTGTGAAAAACACACATACATGAGAACTTCCTTGTGGAAGTATGTATTGATAGATGTCTTATCTGAAATATTCAACAGAATAATGTGCTAAATAGTTACCAGCGAACAACCATTCTGGATCTGGCATAGTGGCCTATTAAGAAAAATCACAAAAGTGGCTAAAAAACAACATGGGAAAACCTAAGGAGCAGACAGTCGCTCTACTGCATTGGTGTTGGAGTTGCACTCCTCCAACATGGTCAAACAACTGCCAGGCATCATCTCTTGAGATCTCTCGACAGGGCATCTTGCAAATACAGGACTGAAGAGGTCACACTTATTAAGAAACAAGTCAGCTGGAGAGTAGAGGGCGGCTCAAGTGTTACACTGCAGGAGGCTACGTGAAGGTCAAGTTCGGTCAATGCGTTCACGTTCTTTAACCTCACATTTGATGGTGCAGAGAAAACAAACATACCGTTCTGTGGGATGAAGTCCTTTTCTAAGTCAGACATGTAGTTTGTGGCAAGTCTGGGTATTAAATTATCCCTCAATTCCCAAGGTCTCGATTGGCAGATAACAGCATGTACGCGCGTCTACACACACACACACACACACACACACACACACACACACACACACACACACACACACACACACACACACACACACACACAATGTCCATTAGTCTGTAATGAGCGATGGCACTCAATAGCCACAGAAAGGCATTCTGGATCCCTTCCACTGCAGTTTTCCTCCGAGCTGCTGTACTATATTTTGTTCTGCGAAAGTTCAGTACCACAATACACCAATTCAATGCATCATTTTCTTTTCTCATGTTTTCAGCCTCTTAGTTAGAAGTCCATTTTGTTTTAAAAAAAGAAGTCATTTCCATTTAAAACTTTATACCGTGCAAAAAGGGAATTCACTATCGTGCTGTAAATGAGTAATATGAACTGTACAGAATTGGTACTGTGGGAAATATATAATTACCCTAGTATCTGCAGTGTGGTATTCCTATGAAACAGATCACAGGCTGTTGAGTAAAACCACCGCAAAATTCAAGCCTCTGGCATTGCTCAGTGTGGAGGAACAGCTGTACATCCCTGCAACGCCTTGACGATGACCTTCATGTCATATTCTTGCTTGCAGCCCTCTGACTTCAAGACTAATTTTTACATTATTTCAAATATTCATATTACTACCATTAGGTTGAAGAAAAAAAAAATCTTGGAGTGACCAAAGGGCTCCTGCAGTATCAGACAAACGTACTTTAAAATCTGGGAACAGGGCTCCAGACTACAAAATGTGTTAGCAGCAAATGGCTCCTAAGTAAAAATATTTGGCAGCCAATTTCTATTTTTGCTCACAAAAAGATTACACATGTTTTCAAGTTATTTTAAAAAAGTAGCACTGGGCAAAAAAATAAAATACATGGGAAACCAACTGACACACTTGTAGAAACGTAACCCCAGTACACAAGAACATTATCTCAACTGGATATACTTGTGCCACAATCTGCGATAACAGAAATGTGTTTCACTTTTCAGGCTTTGTTTGGTGTTTGTGCTTTCGGCTTGTCAGCAATACATGCTTTGAATTCACCACATGCAATTTCGTTGCGTTATGTCATAAGACACGTCCACACCTTGGTTTCCCATGAGGAAGATTTTTCCAGTAAACTTGGTGAATGGCGGTTGTTCGGAGGTTCAAGACTCAGCATGGGCCAAATGGGCTCGTACAGGGCCACACTTTGCGTTCGCACAGTCATGAGCATTTTTACAACTTTTGCTGTGTTTTTTTGACAACTCTTTTTTTATTTTATTTTATTAATCTGTACCTTTGGCAAAGTCAGTTTTGCCCACTATTTCCCATACAGCTTTAGAGCAAAAGTCACAATACATTGTCTGGCTGTCTCCAACATACCTCAGCTGGGCAAATTCCTAATGCCAGGATGTTCTGAATTGGCATTCAGATGGTTTAGGAGTGTAGTCGTGAGAGGGATTTCGGGAAACACGCTCACCCGTGTCCTCTGGTTCATGCCCTCTGGTTTATTCATGTAAACCAAACCCGAGTCCTTTGCGGATGAGGATCCAAAACATTAAGTAAACGGAAACCTCTGAAAGAAGTGTGAAATTTTTTAACTTTGCAGTTGTTTGTGCTTCGTAAAGCAAGCGGCAGGTAAGGGAGAAAACAAACTTGCTAATTTTACATCGCCATAACTGGACACGCTTTTTTGGAACCCTAAATTAAATAAAAGATACACGTGACACTTCAAACCATGTCGATGCTCAACGGTGACTCTATGCTTCAAACATGGAGTAAACAAGAAAAGAACCACATTTACTTTATAACATCACTCTAACAGGAAGCTAATGTTCATACTTTTGGCCAGTCACCACTTAGCTACTAAATTTTAAAAAATATATATAATTCGCCAATTAAAATTTTTAGTCGAATTTACAACCATTTTGGAGCCCTGCGGAAAAGACCGGTAGAGGGTGAACTGGACAAAAGAACGAAAGCAAAGCGATCCACAAGTGTCCCACATCTCTGGGAACTGCTATAGAAGAGCTGAGAATACCTCTCGGGTCATTTCTTGTTCAGAAATGTTGACTAAACTCTCAGCAAAGAAAACGACTATTTTAAACAAGCATACTCACACTCCAGACTAGTGATGCACACTGAAATGAATAAAAAAAAAGATTTATTTTAATCGGATCCCTTCCCAGGAACACGATGTGTGGCTTCAGATGTCAAGGTGTTGCTGCGGGGATACCCTGGCAGGCAAACAATCCGTGTGCGCAATGCGTCCTCTGTGCGTACTTTCAAACCAAGATACAATACAGTAATGTCTAAATTATGAATGGAATAATTTCTCCTCTTTTTCTACACACTGAATGACAACCATCACGGACAAGCCAGATTCCAGAGATTCCAACACAGCACTAGGGTTAAAGATTCAATTTGGCCTAAATATTCTTCAGATCACACACCATAAGATTCTTATATCTGACAAGAACGTATATCCCTAGTGACTGAATTTAATTAGATCTAAATATAATTCCCCTTCAGATTTACATCAATTAGCCTGTGACACTATATTCTAGCACCCAGAATCATATGGAATAAAATGGTATACTTTGTACAGTACTTTACTGTGTACAGTAAGTGTGCCAAGGACAAACTATGATCACTGTTGTTTTTCACACTAATGCTGCTTTTTGCCTAATTTTTCTTGTTTTACAATAAGCACTGAGTTGCCAGTTTATTATGTACAGCCCCACATGCACACAAATTGTACATTCCAACAAGTTATATGTTACCCGAGTGCGGTGTGCGGTAAAAGTCAGGCACACCGGAATTTCTAGCATCGCAATGAGCGAAACAAATGACCTCAGTGACTCTGAAGGGACTTGATGGTTAGTGCCAGGTGTGCCAGTACTATCATCTCCCGAACGTCTGCCATCCTTTGCTTTTCATGGACAACCTTTTCAAGGGTTTTCTCCGAGAACGGCGCAGCAAGGAAAAAAGCACCAGTGATGAGCAATTTTGAGAATGGAAACAGCTTGGGGATAAGAGCGGTCAAAGGAGAACGGCAAAAATTTTTCAAACAAACAGATGAAACACAGTCAAGCAAATCACATCCAAATTCAATAGCGGCATGCCGAGCGTCATCTCAGGACTGAATGTTTCAGATGGGTTAAAACAGCTGAAGATCATGCTGTCAGCAAAGAACACGAAAGCACATCTCTGGTGGACACAGGGACATCAGAACTGCAAGGGGTGAAAAAGGTGCCTGGTCAAATAAATCCACATTTCTTTAGCATCTTGTTGATGGAAGGATCATAATTTGGCACAAGTAACATGAGTGCATGGAGGCACAGACTGGCAACTCTGTCTATCATATAGAACATTGTGCTGAGCAAAAATAAACTGAACTGGATAGTTCCTGAAGATGGTGACACCTGAACCAGCACAAATCCAGAAACTTCTGGGTGACTGACATGATAAAGCATACCTTCAGATAAGAAGTACAAAAAAAATGCAGAGAGCATATGAGTCAGACACACTAAACTGGTGCTCTCCGGTCTTAAAAAGTTCAGCCTTTACATTGTTTTCCCCATTTAGCAGAAACTTCTGTCCAAAGCAACATACAAGTATGATTAATTGGTGTTTAACTAAATCCTATGTCTAAGGATATTTACAATGAAAGATACGCTATAGTAAACGCCTTGCAAGCATTCAAAAATCCATACAGCAGAGCAATTCAACAAATTTGTTCATTCACACATACATAGCAAGCGTACTTTAGAGCGAACGATCCGCCTCGAGCACAAGTTTTGGACGGTGGGAAGAACCTGGGACGAAACCCATGGGAACACAGTAGGAATCTGCGTGGAATCTCCACACAAAGCAAAACTATTTCGAACCTACAGCCAAACCCACAGCCCAGGAGCTGTGAAGTCCAACACTATTTGTTCAGAAAGAACAGGCGATGTGGACTGGGCTTTCCTGGAGTGGATTTCACACAGCCAAAAAATGGACACTCTTCCGAACTCTCAAGGGGATGGCCGGTTTCGCATCCCAAACCGCTTGCAACATGCAGAGTGATAATTTAAGACTGCCTGAAAGCAAAAGTTTTCAAAAATCCTGAAGGTAACCATTTAACTGTACTGTGCTCCTTCGCTCCACTTCCAGATACACACACTAAAGAGGGAGTAGGCCAGAATTATGAATGCAACCTTCAAACCTACAACCGCTAAACATCAGAGTTTAAAATTACTGAAGACATCCAGGTTGCTCTTAACGGTTAAAAAAATGACATAAGGAATGTGAGCCATGCATAGGAATTCCATGTTTTGACAAGTTGGTAATAAAATCCTGAAATATGTAACCTCCACCTCCAGGTATTGGAGATTCCCAAAAATACAGAACAATCGGCAAGTGTGAAGGAAATCATCAGACTGACTTTTATCATCATAAACCCTGACTTTTTTCCCCCCATCGGTTACCCTCCTGTTGGGAAAAATACTTAAGAGCACAAACACCCATTTTATAGTTTCACCTTGACAAATAATGTATTTACTTTAAAAAAGCAAACAAGATTCCTCATACTGTATTATACCACATAATGTTAAATTTACCCTCAACATGGGGTTAAAAAGTAAAATTTGCATTTGATCTCTAAGCTCTAGTTACTGCTGTCCTTTCGATGATAAACCTGGGACACCTGGTTCGACCGGGAGAGATCAGAGTGAAACGGGGGGGGGGGGGGGGGAGAGAGAGATTAAATCATTTGTGCGAAATAGACATGGCTTGGTTGTAAATAAAGTGCTGGTGGAGCGACTCGCTCCAGTTACAGAAAGCCGAGTGCTGACAACATGCCTGAAACAAAAGAGGCAGATGAATCCGCTGGCAGCAAAGTCCCCTGCAAACACCCCACTCAGCAAGAGCGGGCAGAAACTTAGAACCTCGACATCGTGACCACCTCCGCACGGCAGTGCTTGATGGTGGAAATCAGTTTTGGAGATACTAAAATTCCTCCATGGGATCAACACCACAATGCACCCACCTATGATGCCATATTTGATTTACTTTCTGCATCCAAGAAAATGCCTTACATTGCAAAAAACCTTACCATTACCAAAACAAAGCAGCACTGTAGGGCTATGGCACAAATTTCATATGATCATCACTTATTATTTATTCATTCAGACGACTCCCTTCTTCTCCAAAGTGCCGATTTGTACACTGTACTATGGTACTTACCATGATTAAAATGGCTCTAACTATACAGTAGGAACATCTTTACCATGTCAATTCAGGGTAAGTACCTCGGTCAAGGTATGAGCAGACACAGGGATTTGAACCTGGGATTTGAACCTACCTCTAACAGTTGCAACCACTAAGCTACTTGCTGCCCCTAGTAGACTTGTATGTAACTAATGCAACATTCCCTTAGTGCAACTGTTTTTTCATCACGTGGAACTGCACACATACTGTAAATATTAACAAAAAGTGAGATGGACCATAATAATGAACGTGAGGCAATAAATTGCAAGAACATTCAGAACGTTGACCGCCAATGTTGGCAAAAACATGACGTCTTGCAGTTTTAGACTATGCTCAGCTAGCAGCGGTGGTTCGGTGGATGTTCTCGGTGAGACACGTGACACCTGTTCACCCACAGGCCCGAACTCCTAGACAAGGGAAGTTTACACACCAGCAAGCTCGGAAATTGATGCCTACGGACTTTCTGCGGCAGATCTAGTCATGTCAAGGGTACACTCATCTGTGGGGGCGGATGTTGTTCTTCGCTGCGCAGGAAAATTATGAGATAAATTTGCGAGACTCTTAAAGGCACTCCGACCTGTACTTTTCCACATCTTGACAGTGAATTATTGCCCTTTTGAATGCCGGTTGTGCAAATGAGAATTCTTGTCTGGGCAACATTCTAAACTTGGGTTACTCACCAACCAATTCATCTTACTGTTGAAGAACTTAATAATCCAAACAACCCAAAAACCGTTGCCTCTGCAACCGAAAGGTTTTGACACTAAATGTAACTCCAATATTGTAAAAATATCCACCACACTAACCAGACATAAAAATTAGCTTGAAATTCTTCTGGTTCCCATATGTAATTGTTTTAAAATATAAAATCCATACATATTTGTCTTTCAGAACTGGGTAAAGATTGACAAATGCAATACGGAAGGTCCGTAGCTGCAGATCTATTTCAGAACTGCAATTTAAAAAAAAAAAAAAAAAAAGTGTCATTGAAATTCCTTGTTTATTCAACACGCAGGGAACTTTGTGATGAGAACCATGTGTAAAAGTGCCTTTGGTTTCTTTTGTTTTTCAGCTGCACAGCCGTTGACTTTGCTACTTGTTGATTTACAACAGAAACAGTAAAGAAACTCACGCCACAGCCACCAGCACATCCGGCCAGTAATACAGGTATTTCAGGTATGTCCCCCGCATGACAGTAGAGTGACACAAACCCAGAGTTTCTCCTCCCCACAGCAATGGAGGTGGCTTCACCACTTCTGGAGCATCTCACTGTGTTAGTTTGTTTCTCTTATTTTACTGTTCCTTTCTTGTCTGAGATGTACCTTACAGGCTGTATTAAACTATATTACAGATATTAAGACTTGCTGTGCTCTCCTGGCTTATGTCTGCACTGGGTTTTTAATATGATTTTAAGTCATTTTATAAATATTGGTTTACCTGACTCTTTTATTATTGTTCAATACTTTGTTATTCTGGGTGATATGGCTGAGATTTAATTTTAATATTATTTAACATTGCCTGTGGGTCAGTTTATGTAGTTTGAGTGTTTGCTTAATCCATTCTGAGTGCATTTATTATTATTATTATTATTATGTGTTGTTTTTGCTGCTGCTGCTGCTGCTCACCTTGGGCAGGTCCCTCAGCTGGTTTGCGTCCAGCAGCAGCTCCTCCAGGCTGCGGCTGTAGCGGTAGATCTCCTCGGGGACGTAGAGCAGCGAGCAGTGGCGCTTGTCAATGGACTCCACATGGCGGTTGCAGCGCCACAGGGGGATGCACTGGAACATCGCTGCCGGATACCGACGAAAAACAACCGAGCGACGGGAGGAAACTCGCTCGGGCGATCCCTCTCCTCTTGTTCGTCCCACTCCTGCGCTCCCCGAAGGGGTTCAAATCCCGGCGGCGCTCCGATCCCTGTGTTGCTCGGGTCCCGCACGGCGAACGCAGCTCCGCGGACGCGAACCCAGCGCGTACAGTAACATGGAGCAATGAAGCGGCGCAGGTCGCCCGCTTCGCGCACTTTGAACACTTGGAGCTCCCGGGACACTTGGAACAGCGCTCCCGGCCGTCGCTGGTGCTCTGAATCCGCCTGCCGCTGTGCTCACCTCTGCCCCACGGTCACATCTCCGGCCGCTCCGTTCTGGTGTCGAGTTCTGCTCGCCCCGAGAGTTAATTTCCTCTCCGTCCAGTTTCTGACCCGGAACATTCACTCCCTCATTCCTAACTGACGTCACAGCGCTCAACTCCGCCCCGCCCCCTTTTCCAGTAGCCCCGCCCCTCCACCGCCCTCCCTCTGGCCACTCCCCTCTCCCCGCCCATTTCCCATGTTTTCCTCCTTTTCCAGCTTTTCATCTTAAATTTATGATCACCTTCCTCTTTCTGTCCACTTTTTTTTTTTTATTAAGTCAAAAAGGAACTAATTTACTATGTTTAGAGAGTATAGGCCATTGTTCTATTGTAGAATTTTGAACACTTACCAAAAGGACATACTTTTATGACTTTGGAGACCATTTCATGTACTTGATTGTAACACCATTTCTGCTATTTCAGCAGTGTACACTTTGTACTACACGTCTGTATTTTCGGTAAAGTGGTAATAAAACTTTTTTTTTTTTTAACAGGAGGACAACATCAGGAACATTTAGTTTTAAAATAAAGAAAGCTGGATGTCATTAATGCACCAACGCCTCACTTATGATGGACTTGTTTTACATGATTTAAGTTTCCGTAACATTCATATCAGTATCAAAATGAGATCAGATTTGTTGATGGTTAGAAGTATTTGTTATGCAAATATGCCGAACGAACGTAAATAACTGCACAAAATAATTTATTACTTACTTGATTTCTTTTAATTTATGCCCTGGAAACAATTTGAGAAATTACCCCTAATTACTATTATAACTGCAAACCATTTGGAATCAGAGCAATTTCCGCATGGAAATCTTGCAAGAGATCATACTTGCAACAAATAGTCAGCAACTTTTTTCAGTGAAATCGTGCAGATGTGTTGCACTTAAATTCCTTGTAGATATCATTAAGCACAAAAATAGTAACCAGTTGCTACTTTAGTTCATTCCCCCACCCATAATCTGGAAAGTAGAAAACATGGTCACCAGACATTCAAATTCAGAATTTAATTAAATAAGAATTCCCAAAGTTTTGACATTAATATTCAGATCTGAAAAGAAGAAAATCAACAATTAAACCAAAAGACTATTTGAAAGTAAATTATGCTAAAATATATGCTCATATACTGTCAGAAGCTTTTTATTACAGTACATCACATTTCCTGAAATTTTGTGCATTCATTCCTCATATCATGTTACTTCAGCCTCAGAATGAGAAATTCCTCAAAATCACCATCTCCAGAAAAACTTGACAGCATTTATAGTGATTAGTATTTGGGTCCTTTTCTAGTATGTAGCATTTAGGTCATTTTGCATCCAAATTTTATACACCAATCTCAACAATGAAGTTAGATACTTTTCTGGCATACCCGAAAAGTCTTTTAAAAGTAAATTTTAAAAAATGCATCCTCTTACTACAGAATATGTGACTCACAGCTGATATATTATTGTCCCCTATAGAGAGACGTGGCTGGTACATCATGTTCCAGTAGCTCCATGAGGTGGCAGTATGCCATTGCTAGTCACTCCAAAAGAACACAACACCTTCCACGATTACTGTGCTACTTTGTCAAAAGAGAACTACAAACCAAACTTCGGACACATTCTTTCAGATTATTTTTTTAATGCAGCACTTTTTTTTGTGCAAAATTATAGTCACATGGTGGTTGAAGTAGCTACCTTCATCTTAAAAAAAATCCAGGGTTTGAATCCCTGTTCCTGGCATAACACCCCAGATCAAGGGAAATTCCCCTGAAGCGGGACAGTAAATGTTTCTAGCTGTGTAAGCAGGTAAGTTGAAAATAGCTTAGAAAACAAACCTGATACCTCAAGTTCCTTTGTGGAGAAAAATCAGTACAAACTAAATAATGTATGGATATGAACATTTAATTGCAAACATTCATTGTTATCTGAAACAAACATTCTGAGAAATGGCCAAATATTTTATTACATGTAAATGCTAGATTACAATGATAGGGACCAACAAACAAAAACTAAAGTTTGTGCAGTACTTCCCCAGCACATCATACTCCAACCCATGCAAGTTTGCCAAGATAAGTGCAAAGAACATTTTAGAAACCTCAAGCAAATCAGGAGTTCCAAATAGCTCAAAATTTAATGACTTCAAAAGGGACAGCAACATGACCGAAGTTGTCTAAAAAAAAGGGAGACCAAAGGTTCAATAAATTGGCCACATCTTTCACCAAATAACTATTTACAAGTGTCCATTGGGGTTCATCTGCGGCCCAGCTGTTTCTTGAAGGCCTTCAGGGATTTGGCCATCATGGGTGCAACTCCTTCAAGGAAAAAAAAAATTGCATAATAATGGAGTCTGAAACCATTTTACCTCAAACCTGTAAATTCTACAGTGCAAAATAGTATAGCATTACACTGAATGTAGTGCTTAGGGCTATCACCTTGCAATCAGCATAACCTAGGTTCAAATCCCACTGCAAATGTAGCACCCTGGTTCATGGTACTCACCCTAAACTGGTGCAGCATGTTACCCAGCTGTATGAGTCTTTTATCCAAATTGAAAACTGTAAAAACTGTCTAATTGGTCAAAGACATCAGAGAATAATAATAACAATATTACTACCCAATTTGACAGCTTACCTTGTTGTTGTGGCAACCTGTTGGAGATTAGGCATTAGGGTTTAAACCCATAATTGCGCACACATTCTTTATCACTAGCTAGTAGGCAACTTTTCCCAATGCAACTATCAGCGTTTTTTGCATCTATTCCATTAATGAGTGGCAAAGCAAGCAGCACTGCTTTCTCACAATGCCTGGGCTATTCAGGCAAAACTTCACATTCAGGTCAGTGTTCATAAAGTGTGCATGTTGTCCCCATGTCTAGGTGGATTTTCTTCCACAGTCCATAGACATGTGTCTCAGTTGAACTGGCAACTACAATTTGACCATAGTGTCAGTGATTGTTTGTATGTGATGCTACACTGTAATGGACTGGCATCCCATTAAAGGTGGGGGGGGGGGTTCCCTCAAAGCCTTGTGGCCAGCGATCCATGGCACTGGACAAAGCCTGACCAGGACACTTTGGAGACACACTTCTCCATACCTACAATTCTGCACCATAATATTCTGCTACCTACAATTATTGGACTTTGCCAAGTATATTAAAAAGATATGTTTTTATCATGTAGAGAAGAGCGACTACAGGGATCGCTCAAGTTGTCGTAAAACAAAATAATTGGTTCAACAGCCCTTGAACATCCATAACCCCACACTAAAACCATGTCAAGCAGAAACAATACCGGCTCAACAAGGGTCTGGAAAGACTGACAGGTAGATAAACTTGCAGTTACTGTGAAATAGATCAAAGTTCAGGTGTAACGAATGTAAATAAATACCTGCTGAGAAGCAGCCACACTGCATCAAAGGGGCTGTAACTGGAGTCAAGTGACTGTTTATGGGCTTTTGTTTACTAAAGTGAAAGCATTTACTGTGCAAATTAACATCGGCAACTTATAAAATGAGTAACTAGCATTTACTGTACAATTACAGCAATATTTCATTTAGGGTTACATCCTGAAGCACTGTTGCTATAAGCCGCCGAGCAATTTATCAGAATAATTTGTCATTTAAACAAATGACTGTAACTTTATATTTGTCACCCATGATATTTTCTGACTTTAATCCAGCCGCAAGGGGATGCACAAACTAGTGCATGTCTTTGTGCCAGTCCCAAGCCCGGAAATGGAGAGGGTTGCGTTAGGAAGGGCATCCGGCGTAAAAATTTTTGCCAAACTAAATATGCGGACAAAAATAGAAATTTCCAAACCGGATCGGTCGAGGCCCGGGTTAACAACGACCGCCACCAGCACTGCTAGCCGACAGGGTGCTGGCGGAAATTGGGCTACTGCCGGCCAAAGAAGGAGGAAGAGAGGAGGAAGGCATGTCCGGAGGAAGGAGGAGAGGAGGAAGGTTAAGAGAGTGGACGTGAGGATAGGAACTTTGAATGTTGGTAGTATGACTGGTAAAGGGAGAGAGCTTGCTGATATGAGGGAGAGAAGGAAGGTTGATATATTGTGTGTGCAAGAGACCAAATGGAAGGGGAATAAGGCTAGGTGCATCGGAGGGGGGTTTAAACTGTTTTACCATGGTGTGGATGGGAGGAGAAACGGGGTAGGGATTATCCTGAAGGAACAGTATGTAAAGAGTGTCTTGGAGGTGAAGAGAGTGTCTGACAGAGTGATGGTTATGAAACTGGAAATTGATGGTGTGATGCTGAATGTTGTTACTGCATATGCCCCGCAAGTTGGGTGTGAGATGGATGAGAAAGAAGAATTCTGGAGTGATATGGATGAAGTGGCGAGGAGTGTACCTGAGGGAGAGAGAGTGGTGATTGGAGCGGATTTCAATGGACATGTTGGGGAAGGAAACAGAGGAGATGAAGAGGTAATGGGTAGGTATGGTGTCAAGGAGAGGAACGCAGAAGGTCAGATGATAGTGGATTTTGCAAAAAGGATGGACATGGTTGTGATAAACACATTTTAAGAAGAGGGAGGAACACAGGGTGATGTACAAGAGTGGAGGAAGATGCACACAGGTGGACTATATCTTGTGCAGGAGGGTCAGACTGAAGGAGACTGTAGACTGTAAAGTGGTGGCAGGGGAAAGCGTAGTTAGGCAGCATAGGATGGTGGTTTGTAGGATGACATTGGAGATCAAAAAGAGAAGGAGAGTGAGGGCAGAACCAAGGATCAAATGGTGGAAGTTGGAAAAGGAAAACTATAAGGTGGAGTTCAGGGAGGAATTAAGACAGGCACTGGGTGGCAGTGAAAAGTTACCAGTGAGCTGGACATCTACAGCAGAAGTGGTAAGGGAGACAGCTAGAAAGGTGCTTGGTGTGGCAGCAGGACAGAGGAAGGAGGACAAGGAAACCTGGTGGTGGAATGAAGAAGTACAGGAGAGTATACAGAGGAAGAGGCTGGCGAAGAAGAAGTGGGATAGACAGAGAGATGAAGAATGTAGACAGGAGTACAAGGAGATGAGGCGTAGGGCGAAGAGAGAGGTGGCGAAGGCTAAAGAAAAAGCATATGGTGAACTATATGAGAGGTTGGACACTAAGGAGGGAGAAAGACACCTGTACCGATTGGCTAGGCACAGGGACCGAGCTGGGAAAGATGTGCAGCAGGTTAGGGTGATAAAGGATAGCGATGGAAACGTACTCACAAGCGAGGAAAGTGTTGAGCACATGGAAAGAGTACTTTGAGGGGCTGATGAAAGAAGAGAATGAGAGAGAGAAGGTTGGATGATGTAGGGATTATGAATAAGGGAGTGCAATGGATTAGCAAGGAGGAAGTTAGGACGGCTATGAAGAGGATGAAGAATGGAAAGGCTGTTGGCCCAGATGACATACCTGTGGAAGCATGGAAGGGTTTAGGAGAGATGGCAGTGGAGTTTTTAACCAGATTGTTTAATGTAATCTTGGAAAGTGAGACGATGCCTGAGGAGTGGAGAAGAAGTGTACTGGTACCAATTTTTAAGAATAAGGGTGATGTGCAGAGCTGTAGTAACTACAGAGGGATAAAACTGATCAGCCAACAGCATGAAGTTATGGGAAAGAGTAGTGGAAGCTAGGTTAAGAAGGGAGGTGACCATTAGTGAGCAGCAGTATGGCTTCATGCCGAGAAGGAATACTACAGATGCGATGTTTGCTCTGAGGGTGTTGATGGAGAAGTACCGAGAAGGTAAGAAGGAGTTGCATTGTGTCTTCATGGACTTAGAGAAAGCATATGACAGGGTACCTAGAGAGGAGCTGTGGTATTGTATGAGGAAGTCGGGTGTGCCAGAAAAGTATCTAAGAGTGGTACAGGATATGTACAAAGACAGCGTGACAGTGGTGAGGTCTGCGGTAGCAGTGACGGATGCTTTCAAGGTGGGGGTAGGATTACATCAAGGATCAGCTTTGAGTCCTTTCTTGTTTGCAATGGTAATGGACAGGTTGACAGATGAGATCAGACAGGAGTCACCGTGAACTATGATGTTTGCAGATGACATTGTGATCTGTAGCAAGAGTAGGGAGCAGGTTGAGGAGACCCTGGAGCGGTGGAGATATGCTCTAGAGAGAAGAGGAATGAAGGTCAGTAGGACTAAGACAGAATACATGTGCATAAATGAGAGGGAGGACAGAGGAATGGTGAGGATGCAGGGAGTAGAGTTGGCGAAGGTGGATGAATTTAGATACTTGGGGATCAACAGTTCAGAGTAATGGGGAGTGTGGAAGAGAGGTGAAGAAGAGAGTGCAGGGGGGGGAGTGGGTGGAGAAGAGTGTCAGGAGTGATTTGTGACAGAAGGGTACCAGCAAGAGTGAAAGGGAAGGTCTACAAGATGGTAGTGAGACCAGCTATGCTTTACGGGTTGGAGATGGTGGCGCTGACCAAAAGACAGGAGGCAGAGCTAGAGGTGGCAGAGTTAAAGATGTTAAGGTTTGCATTGGGTGTGACGAGGATGGACAGGATTAGAAATGAGTATATTAGAGGGTCAGCACAGGTTGGACGGTTTGGAGACAAAGTCAGAGAGGCGAGATTGCGTTGGTTTGGACATGTACAGAGGAGAGATTCTGGATATATCGGGAGAAGGTTGCTAGGGATGGAGCTGCCAGGCAAGAGGAAGAGAGGAAGGCCTAAGAGGAGATTTATGGATGTGGTGAAGGAGGACATGCAAGTGGTGGGGGTGACAGAGAGAGATGCAGAGGACAGGAGGAAGTGAAAGCTTTTGATCCGCTGTGGCAACCCCTAACGGGAGCGGCCGAAAGAAGAAGAAGATATTTTCTGACTTTCCTGTTAAGGTATAACTTATCTGTTTTGTATTGTGTTGCGAATGCACAGTTTTCAAGCTCCATTTTGGGGTTTAAACTGTATTAACCTCTTACTATATCATTCCATAAAGCCTTTCATGTCTCAACAACATCTAGAGGATTATTAATGTATCAACACTTACTTAGCTGCCACCTTTGTCTCAGACAGCTTACAATGTCAGGTTTGCATATTAAGCCGTAGTAAGTTATTTACAGTATTACACACCATAATAATTTTTCAGTTTCACTTCAGGGCAAGTGGGCAAGTACTTTGATCAACAATAGTAGAGCAGAAGGTGGGATCTGTACCCAGGTCTTTCTGATTGAAAGGTGACTGTAACTTCTATGCTACTTGTTGCTTTAATATTTATCAAATATGAAGAATCACATAACAGATTTTATATATGCATCATAGCTGGATAATGGACTACAATAACAAAGATAACCACTTGGCTCAGCAACACAACAGCAGAGCTGACCCTGCAAACTTTTGTTCACCATTTTAACCACTGCAAATTCATGTCCTAAACCCTGGCTGGAGACCCCAAAAAGTTATTCAGTAATAAGCCAGCATGTTGTGGAGGCACTTAGGATTGGATGTGAAGAACAAGTTTGGACTCACGTCTGACTTTCCTGGGATCTTGACCCTGTGAAGAACTGCTGCTGGTACTGCAGGGCCTGGCAGGCTCGCTAAAGCAGGCTCGCGATCGGCCCTCAGAGGCCTTCCCACTGGAAGGGGAAGAAGACGACATAAAGCAGCTAAAAACACAGCTCCTCTGCAAACAGGGCATCTTTTCTCTTACTCACACACCAATTTAAGAAGTTTAAAGGTAATAAACATTGGTGACATATAAACAGGCCATACACATAGACAAATGCACTTCCTTGCATAGGTACATATGAACAGAGAAAGATATGGATCATGGGGGTTTTCCCTCCACACACACACACACCAATTCAAGAAGTTGAAAAGTAATAAAGTTTGGTGATTTACAATGTTCCACATACACAAGTAAGGACCCCCCCACATGTGCTTTTACATTAAAGATACCATAAAATGCAGTGCTGGATTGTGAAAGAAATACAAACACTGATTTTGCCAAATGTAAAACAAGCTTTACCTGTTTGTAAAAATACTAGAAAGCATAAGTGTGGGAATTCAATTTGGAAAATGTACTTTACTCATGACTCACACCAAAAGTCAAAGACATTTAAAACTATAAGGATCCACGTCTTTTCATAAATTAATCAGAGAACAGGTGGAAGCTTTGCAAATGTGTATTTTAGACCAAGAAGCAAAATACTTAACTTGGGTAATCATAAGAGGTTCTGTGGGTGGACAAAGCTTGACATTTTTGATAATAGGGGTAGCATTTTACAAACAGGTAAAGCTTGTTTTACATTTGGCAAAATCAGTGTTTGTATTTCTTTGCAAAAAGAAAAAGGGAGCAGAATTTGGGGCAACAATGTATGGGAGTGACAGAGACAATGAGTGGGATGTGTTAAGGGCGAGTTGGTCGGGGTGTGAAACAACCTGGACCGGTCGTATGCATGAGGTAGGGGAAGGGTCCCAGCTGTGCCATGGATTTCTTGCTGGATGCGTACATTCCTGGGCGGCTTGACCACAGAATTTATGAACGCCAGCTTCACCTGTCGTCCTAGGCAGAGCAACGCCATTATCCAACCCTAGAACAAAAGGAAACGCAGAAACCAAACCACACCAAACCCCGGCAGCTTACAGTCCACACCTGCCCCCAGCACCTAAGTACATGACAGACGGGTCAACACGGTCTCATTATTGAGAAGAATTTGACCCAGACAGTATGATCCATCACCCAAAACACCAAGTTTCAAATGCCACACCCAGTATTTGACATTTATCGTTTAGTTTGGAGTCATTAAAAGAAACCCAAATGCCTGCTCATAACCCATAACCAAAATCTAAGACAGACTTAAAACTGAATTTCTACAAAAAAACAAATATAAAAACAAATAACCGCATTTATATTAACTACATTTATTTTTTTATTCACTTAGACATCATCATCAACAGCAACACACAGCAACAACACACTACTAACAACTGTCAATACAATACTACTCTGCAATGGCAACGGAAACAGTGTTTTCTTGGGATGAATTTATGATTAGCACTTATATTAAATAACTATAAGTTCATTTTATAGGGTTCCTGAAAAGTTTTAACCAAGAATTATAAGAATTGGTCCTTCAGGCTCACCAGGCCAGAGATATAGTTGTTCTCACAGACTGATAGGGTCACACCTTCAAACCTTGAAAGAAATTTACTTTACATGTATTTGTAGATGGACTGCGACACATGGCCTGTTGAGTAGGTATTTAATGAGGGATCCGGCCTACCTTTGGGCTTCCCAGAATGTGCAGAAACTATGCTTTTTGTTAGCCGTTTCAGCTTCCTTTCCCTTTCCTCAGAGAGTCTGAGGTACATCTCCCTCCATGACTCGTACTCTTCCAGCTTCTCATTGCGAAAGTCTCTGTGACAGTGCCTCTCCCACAGGTGATCGGTCAAGCCAATGTAGGCCTGAAAGCCAAGCAATGTGTGAAATATGATAGCATTATACACTTATAAACCACTTCTCCTGTACTACCAATCACAGACAAAGACAGGACACAAAACAGCATAAATAAAATTATTTCCATAAACAATTTATTCCATTAATCTCCATTTAATGGAAGCTGAGCCAGAATATAAAACAAAAGGAAAGCATGCCAACAAACAAGCAGAACGCTGTAGTCTGGGTGTTGACAAAAAAGAGAGAACACCATTGTTAAATTGCACTGGTTACCTATAAACTTTATAACTGGTTTTTCAGATTCTTAAGTTTACAAAGGTTTAAAAGAATGGGTTCCAAACAACTGGTGCACCACTTATTCTAAGATAACTCAGCTGTACAATTTGGTGAAATCATTTAAAGCAGCAAGTTGCTTCAAAGAAATGCAAGTTTAAAAAATTGCATTACTCGTCATTTTTAACATATGTCACCTTAGGGAAAAACATCTGCCAAATGCACACATTTAAAAATGTAAAGTCTCATTTCAACTTGCTAAGAGGACCCAACAATCCATCACTGTCACAGAAATGCTTGTCTACTCACACAAGGATGACAGTTCCCACCTTCCCTCCCCCACAACAGTTTGTTCTTACCGGATTGCAGTCTTCAATATGGAGCAGCTGTTCAGGGGTACAACGCTCCAGCACTGGTTCTAGAATATCAAACGGTACTCCGCCAATCTCATGGAGTACTGAAAGAGATTGTGTGGCCTTACACTCCCACAGGACGCCGGACTCCAGGCAGGGATCTAACAGCAATACTCACAGTCAATGTTGTTCTGGAGGGTACGAATGCACTGCTGGTAAAGGGTCATCATGGCTGGGAGAAAAGCAGGTTTAGAACCCGAGTAGACTTGCATTTTCTTGTTGAGCCTCTGGCCCGTGAAGATCGGGGCATCTTCACAAACCTCCACCACTTCAGCTACAATACCAACAGCTCATGAGATTAAAAGAAGAATAATACAGATGCCCACTCCACCTTCCTTTATTAAGTGTTTCAGTTTAAACATCGGTTGTGCTTTTTTTTGTACCTTTCTTTTCAAAATATGCAAAATTGGACAGGTCTTCACAGTCTGGCAAAACAGTTGGCAAAGGAATTTTAAGAAGGTCCATTACTGATCCAGCTGAAACCTATGACAGAGGTTTATAAAAGTCAAGGCATACTAATCCTGTATTATTTGTTTTAAATGAACAAACAAGCAGAACAATTTTCCTCCCCATCAGGTTACCTTCTTGGGTGTCTCCTCCAACACAGACTCTGTCATGGAATTTGGCATGTTAACTGAAGATGTCCTTTTTTCAGGATCAGTTTTGAGTTTCTTTGTTTTCTTATCCTCACAGGGCTTCTTCTTCCGTTTTGGTACCTTCAAATCATAGTTCAGGCAGGACTCAAAAGACATTTTTGGTGCCTCGAGATCTTCGCTGCTTTGATCGTCCTTGTCAGGGATTTTTACACTTTCTTTTGGAGCCTTTGGTTTCACTTGGTCACTCTTTGCCTTCTTCTCGTTGCCACAAGAGAGGTTGGACTCACCTTTCTCCGTGTCACTTTTTTTGGTTTCCAGAGAGGCCTGCTTACCTTTTCCAGGCTGCCTACTCTGCAGCGGCATTTTTGCTTCATTACATTTCTTCTCTTTACACAAGACATCTTTATTTTCTGGTTCAGACACACATTTGTTGATGTGAGGCTTGTTGTTACCCACTTCCATTGGCTGCTTTGATTTTTTAGATAAGTCTTTCTTACTGGACTCGGAATTTTTTGAAGAAGATTTGCTACGCAGAGAATCGTCTTTAGATTCCCGTTTGAAAGTGCCCTGCTTGTGGCCACCATGAGATTTTTTATGCGCAGTCTCCAAGTTACTAACATGATTCTTATCGAAACGACTCGGCTTTTTGACCTCCTCTTTCTCGTGACTCTCCGTTTCCGACTTCTCCGTTCCACAGGAATGATCACCCTGGGCAACACTGAATCAAAAACAGAATTAAGCTGAGAAAATTTAAAAATGTCATTAATGAACAGTCAAGATACTCAGAAATGACCAGTACCCAAAAATGAATTCACATACAAATGCTCAGCATTTAAAATGAAACATTAACGCTCTGCCACTAAGAGCTTTAACATGAAGACAAGGTACCTGGGAGATTCCCTTGGAACCAACTTTTTCCACTGCTGAACTAATGTTCTTGCTAGTTCCCCTGCCTCGCTGTGCTTCCGGAAAGCATTCACAGTTTTCCCTATCCCGGTTTCCTAGCGGGACAATGAAATTGTGCTCTATCAGAAAATAATAAGCATCCAAATAAAAAATTTAAAAAATTTAAAAAAAAAAAAAAAAACAGAAGCTGAAAGTTGTTTCTTACTGCAAGGATGTCTACGGTTATGTCCAACTCCTTAAGTTTCTTCAGTGTTTTCACAACCTAAGCAAATAAACTGGTCTGTAAAATCTTGCATCAAGGATCACTGAAAGATGACTGGCTCAGAAAAGAAATAAATATTTTATATGATTAATTTTTGCATTCCATCAAAATGTGCAAAATTAGACCATACCCACCATTGTTTTATGCAATTGGTGTCAGTCAAAAACACTGCCCACATAATTTCACGTTCGCAAGCCAGCATTCACACGTTAAGCTGTTAACTTATAGAAAAATATATCCCTCAACAGTTTAAAGCCAGTGCCTGAAGTGGGTACGCACTACCAGCACTTCTACATTCTGCTCCTAGGAATGGCAGGGAAATTCACCTGTACAGTACCATAAAACAAGACACAAGACACATAAGAAGATGCAAAGCACATAAGTGACAATAACAGAAGACAATACCGCACAACTGACACCGTTCACCGCATCTGTTACGTTTTCCTTGCATTCTGGCAATTCTTTATAAAAAGCCATGCTGTGAAGCCTTTCTCGACTTCAGCTGAGAAGATTCTCTCACTGAGCTGCTCCCCCAGCAGAACCCCGCTGTAGTGCACGACAACTATTCACAATAATCCTCAAAACTACACGTCACTTCCTAGGGTGCACCAAGTTACGCTGCAAGTATGCCGCGTTCCTGACGTCTGCTCAAAATTTGTGCCCACTTTACCACAAAAACACAGTATACATCGTGAACACCAGCCCTCGCTCCTGGTATCTGCTCACTTTTTACTTGGACAAATCCTAAATTTAACACTTCACAGTCCACTGGTACCAACCAACATGTACACCCATGTGCCAAGCAGGGGAGAACCAGTACTTATCCCCTCCCGCCCCCAACTTCAAACACTGTTTAAGGCGATTAAATGGATTCATTGAGAAAAATTTCCCCTGTGCCAAATATGTGATATCCTGCTCAGGTTGTCTTGAAACCCAGAATTGCTGAGTGTGTGCTGAGATCAGGAGCTAAGTATGGGGAATACCAGAGCCCCCACCGCAGGCTCTACCACGTACTATAAATGGACAACGCCAACGGCAGCAGCTACCTTAGCCGTAAAAAGAATTAGCTGACCTCACAGGCCAGACTGGATACACAGGGCCACCAGCAGGCAGCAATATATTCACGGCAGATGTCACCGAGACAGACGCTCGGACTACACGTCGAGGCCCTCCCTCGAAGCCCGAAAGAGCGCCGAGAACTTCCCGTCCGTGCGCTCGGGCACCGCAGGCCGTGCAGAACTTTAAGTTCTTTAAGTGAACCACGTCACTAACACACCGCTTAAAACACTTGTACACCTTCCTCTGCAAGCGGGAACCTACACAACTCTTCCCAAGTCATTCTGCAAAGAAAGACCTTCAACACCTCAAAGACTCAGCAGATCCCATGTGACCAATTCCGATTTATGGCCGGAACAAAAAAAAGGAAGAAAAAAAGCTAAAGTTTGCCAGCATTAAAAACGCACCCCGTTCACTTCTCAGGGTAAACCTTGTGTAGTGAAGCTAATCCTGTTTTGTTTGTTTTTTTTAAATAAACCAAACAGTCGCACAGAATTGTGCTACAGTAAAATGCGTTAACCTTCAAGCCGGCGCTCCGATCATAACCCTGGTCAATGGCCGGAACCAAACTCGGGACCAGACTAGATTCAGGCTGCAATTTTTCATTTTTATATGCGAGCTGGAATTAAGCAAACCGCCAACTTAAACTCCAGGGGCAACAGTCGGCGAGCGGACCCGTGCAACGCCGAGGAAACGGCGTTCGCGCCTCACTTTTGCGTCACTTCGACCGCACAAAATCCCAAGAAGTGCGCTTTCCCGGCGCGGCCCTGCGAGTCTGGCGAACGCGAAAGCTCATACCGTGCCCACATCCGCAGACTGCAACTTAAGTTTGAATCGTAAGACTTTGTTTAAAGTCGCAGTTGCAGCCGCAGCCATGGCGCTCGCCCGCGTGCACAGCTCCCCCGGCGGCGCGAGGCGGCCACGTTTTATGCGGAGCGGCGACCCGCGAGCTGCGTTTAAAGTGACACGGCGCCAAAAATGCGATTGTTATTATTATTATTATTATTATTATTATTATTATTATTATTATTATTATTATTATTATTATTATTATTGCTTTGTGGTCATTTTGTCGTCCTTGCTTTCCTTGTCCTCTGTTATATTTCTGCATGCTAGTGGTTGTGAAATACAAAAAAATATATTCTTCTACTGTGCTTCACACATTGCAATGAATGTGACGACCTGTTTTAACTATTGGCCCGTCAGCGTTAGGAAAACTTATTACCTGTTTTACATATGAACCCTTTATTGTTCAGGGAAATTGTTACCTGATTTACATAGACATCCCTCAGCTTCTGTGGGTTCTCTGTAAGTTTCCTTAATGTACATTTCTTCACCCTAAACCTTGCCCTGAAGCTTTGTCCTATATCAGCTCTTTATCCCCTTTTTCGGAGAGCAAGCTATTGGTCGGATTTCTCCCGGGCACCTGCTGTACTGAGACAATCGATTAAGATGTCAAACAAAAAAAAAAAGTCAAAAGAGTTTATTTGTCACGTACATGGTTACCGAGTATACCGTGTAACTTCTCGGCCTGTTTAATTCCCTCGTGTGGTTTTTGGGTACATAGTACGCTAAAGTAAAGCGGAGGACTGTACTCAACTGTGTTCTATAGTTGTAGTGTAGTGTGAAGCCTTATTTGGTGCAGCCGCGGCCTGTATCGTGTTACCTGACCACCGGTTGTGGGATTGTGTTTGAAAGCCTGGGCTCCTGAAGAGAATGTTTCTTATCCATGTCACTTCCAAGAGAGGAGGAGTCAGCTGACAGTGAGCTTCAGGGGTTTTGCAGTCACTCTTTCTCTCTCCCACCCACCCAGGCTTGGAGGTGCAGGTCATTTCATCTCCTCCTCTACCCAGTCCTGTCACTGTGCGGTAAGGCATGCATGAAGGCTTCTACATTCATATTAATGTGTGCATAAAAATTAACTAGAAATCCATAATTCCAAAGGTTCGGACAGCTCTAAATAAGGGATGACCTAAAACCTTTAGTCTTAAATGAGCTTCTTTATGATGTCTTTTAGTTGTGTTATTATAGCCTCATACTACAACTCAGTTCAACTTACTCTTTGGGTGGAACAGCAAACCATTACGCTGTCCGGGTATTTCAGATTAATTTGCCATCATTTTCAGTGTAAGTTGTAGCAAAATCTTTTAGAAAGCTTTTGAGAGAGTCAAAAGAGTTTATTTGTCAAGCACATGGTTGTGTTTTAAAGAACATTATGGATTTTTATTTTCCCTATTTTGCGGGATCGTGCTTTAAATGAGTTAAAATACAGGCACGTGGTTTTTTGGGATAGTGACCCTTTAAAAGGTGGCTGGGGGGTGAGCTGTCCGGTGCGGCTATTCTTGGACATGGTGCTGATAAACTGTGACAGATGCAAGTGGAGGAATGTGAAGCAGGACTCCATGACACCAGGAACATTCAGTGTTAATAGACTGCTGTGTATTTTTGCCCTCTTTTTGAGAAAAGTTATGCACTGCTCTTTAAGCAGTATTTCTAGGAATATTTCTATCATTTTATGATACTTTTGAAATTGGTAAATCTGAATGCATTTGCTGCATAAACAAAAGCCCTGCAGGCCAGACAATTAATATGTAACGCAAGTTGAGATCAGTTATCTGGAGTCACAAGTGGTCGCATGAACTTGCACTTCTACAAACATTTTCTTATTATCTCTATAAGACTAGGTCTTTCCCTGCACCTGCCGGAGGGGTTTCGTTCTTTGTGAGAAGTTATTTGTTAGAATTCATGTGTGAAACTCTGTTACAGGTCTTGGCTGTGACCCATCTCTGCAGTCATGGCTCCAAAGAAGAACAAGGGAAGTAAAAAGAACAAAGGAGATATAAATGAAATGACCATCTTGGTGGATGATGCTCCTCTAAATAAAATAAATGGCCTGAATACTCTGTTAGAGGGTGGCAATGGCTTCAGCTGCATCTCCACTGAGGTGACCGATCCAGTGTATGGGCCAAGCCTCCTGGAAGGACTGTCTACCATGAGGCAAGACAGTTTCCTGTGTGACCTGACTGTCGTCACCAAATCCAAATCCTTTGACGTTCACAAAGTGGTGATGGCCTCCTGCAGTGAGTACATCCGTAATATGCTGAAGAAGGACCCTTCTCTCCAGAAGCTGGATCTCGGCGATATGTCCCAAGTTGGCTTGGCCACGGCGATCACGTATGCCTACTCAGGAAAGCTGACCCTGTCTCTGTACACTATTGGGAGCACCATCTCGGCCGCCATTTTCCTGCAAATCCATAGCCTAGTGAAAATGTGTAGCAATTTTTTGACTCAAGAGATCAGCGTGGAGAATTGCATGTATGTGGCAAACATCGCAGAAACATATGGACTCAAAAGCACAAAGGAGGCCGCGCAGAAGTTCATGCGAGAGAACTTCATTGAGTTCTCGGAGATGGGGCAGTTCCTGAAGCTAACCTACGAGCAGATCAGCGAATTCCTCATGGATGACTCTCTGCAGTTGCCCTCTGAAATAACTGCATTCCAGATTGCGATGAAGTGGCTGGACTTTGACGAGAAGAGGCTAAAATACGCTGCCGACCTTCTGACAAACATCCGATTCGGCATCATCTCTGCTCAAGAGCTAGTGAACCATGTCCAGAGCGTGCCGAGGATGATGCAAGACCCAGAATGTCACCGGCTGCTGGTCGATGCTATGAATTACCACCTTTTGCCTTATCAGCAAAACATTCTCCAGTCAAGAAGAACCAAGGTTCGTGGAGGCCAGCGAGTTCTTGTCACAGTGGGTGGGAGACCGGCCCTGACAGAGAAGTCACTGAGCAAAGATATCCTCTACAGAGATGCTGACAACATCTGGAATAGGCTTACAGAAATGCCTGCGAAGAGCTTCAACCAGTGTGTGGCCGTTTTGGATGGATTCCTTTATGTTGGTGGAGGTGAAGACCAGAATGATGCCAGAAACCAAGCCAAACATGCCGTTAGCAACTTTTGCAGGTGAGTTTTTCACTCTTGTCTTTGAGACAGTCATTGCAAGTGCCTGCTGTAGGCCGTTTTACGGATTGTCACCGAAAATTATATCTTGCCGAGTAAATATACTGTATGCGCAAACCAAAGAATTTTTTTTCTTTCCTAGGTATGATCCCCGATTCAACACATGGATTCATCTGGCCAACATGGTCCAGAAGCGCACCCACTTCAGTCTGAATATCTTCAACGGTCTCATTTTTGCCATAGGAGGTCGAAATTCAGAAGGGTGTCAGGCGTCTATTGAGTGTTACGTGCCCTCTTCCAATCAGTGGCAGACGAAGGCCCCCATGGAGGTGCCCAGATGTTGCCATGCTAGCACAGTGATTGATGGCAAGATTCTGGTCACGGGAGGCTACATCAACAATGCCTACTCCCGTGCTGTTTGCTCCTATGACCCCTCCACTGACACCTGGCAGGACAGGAACAGCCTGAGTACTCCCAGGGGATGGCATTGTGCTGCCACTGTGGCTGACCGTGCCTATGTTATCGGGGGCAGCCAGCTGGGAGGCCGAGGGGAAAGGGTGGATGTCCTCACAGTGGAGTGTTACAATCCCCACAGCGGGCAGTGGAGCTGCGTGGCTCCGTTGCACACAGGGGTCAGCACGGCCGGCATTGCCACCTTGAACAGCAAGATCTACCTGCTCGGGGGCTGGAACGAGGTGGAGAAGAAGTACAAAAAGTGTGTCCAGGTTTACAACCCAGATCTGAACGAGTGGACTGAGGATGACGAGTTGCCGGAAGCCACTGTCGGCATCTCGTGCTGCATAGTCACCATACCCACTCGCAAGACCCGGGAGAGCAGGGCTAGCTCAGTATCATCGGCACCTGTCAGTATATAGAAGCCACGCGGTTCAGACAACGTCATTCAGAAGCAGGCAATTGACAACAGAACATATAAACTCAAAATGTTATTAAATTTTATATTTGACAATGGTTAAAAACAGTATCCATCAGTTCATCCATTTTCAATAATCACCTTATCCTGGTCAGGGTCGCAGTGGTCCACAGCCTATCCCAGAATCACTGGATGCTTGGCTATGAAATTACACCCCAAGTGGAATTCCAGTCCATCACAGAGCAACAATAAATATGTTACTTAATATTTTATTTCTTTTAAAAAATCCATTTAAATTCATACATATCATGGTTTATATATAGTTGCATTGTTTCTGGGAAAAAAAAAAAAGTTTTGCATTTAATGTAACCGAAGGTACACAATGGTGACAACACAGTGTTTCCTGTGTAAAGTCGGTTTTTTAAATTTTCAGAATTATGCGGATCTCTCGAACAAAATCAATTGCTGAGTTTCTGCCTGGTTCTATCATATATAATGTCAGTCTGTGTGACCATTGTTAAGCATACAAAATAACATATTTCATTAAAGTAAAATATGTTTGGTTTATCATCTGAATACAAAACACTTAAATGAGTGTTTTTCCCTCTGGGGCCAATTCTGCATTGATTTTAACTAATTTCTTTATAATTTTACAGTCATTTCCTTTGTAGATGTTCAGGCTATAGAAATGTGCAGTTGCACGCTATTTGCGAGATTAAAATTAAACTGAAAGCTATTAAGCTTCTTAGATACTAGAGTGCCTGCAAGCGTACTCTATCTTCTGTTTGTGTTGCTGAAGTAAAGGGGCACACAAATTGAAGGATGACAAAAGCAGTAAGGAACATTAGAAATGTGTACAGGGCGTATAAGAATGTGCCATTATGTTAGATTAGTGTTGTGCCCGAGTCTTTGGATGGCTGACCATCATTTAGAGAAAGGGGAAATGCCTGCATTTTCTCAAAAGTTACTACCCATTACACATGGATTAGTTTACGTCTTAGACTAGAAATCTTCATGAAGTAATTAAAAACCCTCAGCATAATGCATCAAAACGTATAAGAAATAATACTAAGAAGGCACAAAAGTGATGTGGGTTAAGGGTGGCTATGAAAAAGTCAGAATGGTGATTGTATTTTGTAAAATGAAGGATAAAAGTAGTAGTTACTGAAACAAGTTAGTAGCCTGGGCTGGTTCAGGGAAGAGCAGTACTTTAATAAAATGCTTCCCAACTCCCCTTACAGCTCAAGTTTCCAATAATTTGCTCAAAATGAACAATGTGAAAAAAAAATCTCTGAACGCTACAGATGTAGGATGCGTGAGCTAAGTTGCTCTAATAAACTGTGTATTTTTTTAGACTCCATTTACAAAAGTGACCCGTTCGATTCATCCATCCTGCGTCAGATGCTGAAAAACATAACTTTCATTAAAGATGCCAACGAAAACAAGAGCTGTCTGATTTTTATTCTGCACACACAAGCTTTTCCATTGGAAAAAAATACTCCTGGATGAATATATGTTTAACAGAAGAAAGAAAAAAGAATGTTGGAAAGACCAGCTATACTAGCTGGCCCAATGAAAACATCAATGGAGAGCTGTTTAATGTTTCTGAGTGTATTTGTTTGAGAACTCTCAAAATATTAATCTCTTAACCTTTAACAGTAATGACGTAATCATTGCTAAAAAAATGGGCAAAACATTTCGCTCATGTATGATTAATGGTGCTGGTTGCTTATTACATTGTGGAGTATTGAAGCAAATCCATCAAAAATCACCCCAGCGTTACAAAACTTTTTACCGTGGATGCCTGCTCTCATTTTTGCCTTCAAAACCCAAAAAGTCGAAAAACCAGTCTGCTGACTGACAGATGCACGGAGAAAGACTTAGCGACGTTTCGGCAGCCAAGGCAACCGTAAGCCTAGAATATACTAGAATAATGCCTTTATTTGCTGTCCAATCATTAACCGAGCGATTTTTGCGCAGTCATCGTGATGCTGCAAAGCCCTGCTCCCACATAGCGACCTTTCAAAACCGTGAGCAAGGCTCTCTGTTTCCTTTCTGCATATCGCCGCGGACTACAAAATAACCACAGTCTAACGCCAACAGGTGTATTTGTTTGTGGGACCCGCAGCACGCGTGGAGGTGGGAGGGCTGCGGTGGCTTTCGACGGTCTTCAGTCGTTATTCATACAGTCTTCAAACGCCTCTTTATTTTACGGCGGGGTAGGAAGCGCCGCAAAAACAAGGTACGCCGTCCCCGCGTCCCCAGGAGCGGCACCGCGGACGCAAGATTGCTGAGTCACTACGTGACGCGGCCCCGCCTGACCCGGTCACGTGTGCGCGCAGCCGTCGTGTCGCGGCGCCCGTAGAAAAAGGGTTCGGAGGGGCGCCGGCTCTCACAGCGACATCGCCGTGTTGCTGCTGCGACTGCGGGAGGGCAAAGCAGTCCGTTGGAGGTGCCTTGCCGGTGCGGGGGTTCGAGAGCGAACACGATAGAAACGGGGGGGGGGCGGACACCAGCCGGAGCCGCGTGCGTCGCCGCGCTCCGTTCTTCCTTCCTGTTGGCACGCCGCGCGCTGTCAGCGGCGCCGGTGCGCGACGGAGCCGGGAGCTGCGCTGCGCTGTGCGGTCGAGCGAGTCTTTTCGTTCCTCGCAGCCGATGCTAGGAGGCCTCGGCCGGTCGTGCTAGCGCGTTAGCCGGCGGCTACAGCGTGTGCCTTTCACGGGAGGCGGGAAGAAGAAGAGCGAGAAAAGGTGCCGAGAGAGAGGAGCGATGGGGCTGCTGTCGCAGGGCTCCCCGCTCGCTTGGGAGGACACGAAGCGCTACGCGGAGCACGTAAGGAAGCACGGCATCCTGCAGTTCGTCAACATCTACAACAAGGTGAAGGAGCGCCAAAAGGACGTGCTCAAGTGGGGCGACGAGGTGAGCTGCGGATGGGGAAGGGGATTAAGGGGGTCGCCGGCCCTCACTGTCAGCGCCATTGTCGGTAACCGTCGTCTGTAGTCACCCTCGCTGCCGTCGGTCGCCCTGTTTACCGGTACACGTGCTTCCCCGCCGCACCGTTGCGCCGGACGCCCGCTTCAGGGATCGTTACTTCACTTCACTGCTTTAGCTCCTTATTAGCTTGTTACGCTGTTTTATTCCAGAGTTTCAACTCGTTTTTGTTTCTTGTCTTTCCTTTCGCCGTTTCATTTAATTGCTACATCGTCTATCTTTCACTTAAGCCAATCGTTGTTTTAGTGTGTCTTTAGCTTTCACATCAGTGTGTCTCAATTTGATCTCTCGCAGTTTCTTTAAAATTTTTTAGTTCTATATTATTCGTGTCTCATTTATTTCCATTGACATGTTTAGCTTCACTCTCACTGTTACGTGCGTGACCACGTTTTGCCACCTCTCCCAGTTCATTTTTGCTCTAAAGTCTGCTTTCAACACTTTCTTTCAGTGTTTGAATCAACGGTTCAATTGTTGTGACAAGCCATCACTCCGCAGAAACTTTCCCTGGATTCCACTAACATTTTGGAACATGTTCCTTGTCACTGACAGTTTAGGTTATGTTGTTACAGTTAAACTTAATGCTGTTGATGTCTTTGTGCAAGGTGGATGCCGGCCTTTACGGTGAATTTGCATTTGTACAGCAGCGTATTCTGACCTCATGGATTCAGGAAAAGCACTCGCGATCCAGAGTCCTATGTGGACAGTGGGGATCTGAACCTGGGAGCTGCAGATTGCAGGGGAACAACCTTAACCGGGACCTCCTGCTTTTTATATTCTGTATGAAGCAGGCACTTGTTTCATATTTAAGCCCTTTTTCAAACAAGGAGCCAATTACGTTCCAGTTTTTACAAACTTATGTAACGTCTTAGTTTTGCCCACTTAATCTTCCTGCTTGGATCTGTTTAGTTCTTAAGTTCTTACATATAGTCTGTCATGTATCGGCATGTTTAAAACGTTATGCATCACCAAATTTTATTACCTTTTAACCTGCTGAATTTGTTAAATGTGTGCAGGATAAAAATCTGTCTATGTCACGGTCTTCAAGCACACTGTGTGTGGGATGTCAGTACTAGTGCTTCTCCAAGCCTTGTCAGAGACCAAATTTAGCATTTTCAGAATATTAAGTAGCCTTTTTATTGGAGATTAATGAACTTAGAAAATCTTACATATAATGCAAAATACCTTTGTGCCAAACTTCTGTGGCTTGACAAAGCTGTGTATTACTTAAGTTTGAAATCAAGGAAATGTCGATTACAAAGACTTTAACAGCACAGATGTTGCATTTATGGCACTGTATTGTGATCTTAACTATTACTCAAGAGACTTAGTTCTACAGTCATAACTTTACATATTTAAGACCTCTCCCTAACAGGATAAATGATGGAATGAGCAGTGACTTATTGTAGTGTATAGACTGCATCGTATTGAAATGATGATTTTAATACTGCGCATATTTTTTTTACTTTACTGCACTAAATGCCTTTGTTATGCATTGCGTTGCAATGTTCAAATATCCTCAGGCTATGTGATCTGTAGTACTGTAATAGTACTAGTTTGGCTTGTGTTGAAAGCAGTGCTTTGATTTTTTTTTTTTTTTTTTTCTTTTTCCCTCCCACCCTTCTGGAATGTTGTTGCTTTAGATTAATCCATTACTCAGACAGTGGATTACTTGTCAAGAGAACTGATGTCAAGAAAAGTTATTTGGTGAATTGTAAATGAAGTGCTCAGCACCTCTTACTTTCAGAGGACTGCACTTGTGAAAAGCAAGTGATCAGCATTGATACTTCTGGGTTTTTGAGCAAAATACAAATGTGCAAGACATATTATGGGGAAATAGATCATTGGAGTACTGACAAGAATTTTTAAGTTTAGATGCCAGTCCTGTTGTACAACTGCTGCTGAGTAAAGTACTTGCCTGGGACTGATACACTGAAAGGCACCCGACTTTGTAAATATTTATGGTAAACTAAGCTGTTACTGTAATTAGCTTTAGAGTCAGCAAAGGAAATAAATGATCATGACATGGTTCTGAATTAGGTTAGGATAGCGCCCTACTTTTCTCCCCTAGTTTTTAAACCTACTGCATTTGATCCATTAGTACAGTCTACTGCATATAATCTACAATTCCTGTATTCACCATCTTGCAAATAAAGTCAGTTGCGTTCTGTAGCTCTGGACACACTTTGAGTAGACATACCACATCTGGAAGTTATGGTTTACAATAACATTTTTTAAAAAGCCTTGTGTGAATCAAGTGGTCAAATAGCAGTAATAAACAGGGAAACCAAAAGTGAAATTCAGAACAGAAGTGCTTATCAAATATAAAGGATAAGCTATACTTATTGGACATATTTTCCATTTCTTTTTTCTGTAAAATGATTTGTAGTTTATTTGTAGTGTTAATGTAGTTGAAACAGATTTTTACAGTTGTCATACCATTTTAGGAGAGTAAATATTTTCATTTCAAACTTCCTCCATTCCCATGGTGACCTTCATCAATAAAAGTTTAACAACGCAAATATTTCCCACCAGTAGAAGTATTACTGTACTATTTGTTGCCAAGGCCTGCAGTAAAAAGATTGCCTTGTTACTGTTTTTTTCCCTCATTTGTTTTTATTTATTTATTTATTTATTTATTTATTTATTTATTTATGTCTTTCCAGGTAGAGTATATGCTCATGGCAATAGATGAGAAAAATGAGAAAGTCCGCCTTTTGTTGAAAGGAGAAGAAGTGTTGGAGACACTGCAAGAACATGGTGAAAATATCAATCCTAAGTAAGTGGCCTTTTTAAAAGAACTAAAACAAAGATTACTGAGAAATCTTGAGTCAATGATGAGCATTGCTGTTTCCTGAAATCATAGTACTGTTTTCATGTACCATAATGACTTGGTGCATTTGTTCCTTCAGATGAGCAAAATTCTACATCTGGAGGATGTTTTTCCTTTAATTTTTGTTTTCAGGGATTTGAAAACGATGTTAATGTACCCATGTAGGGTGTTTGGACACATGAAAAAATGTATTCACACACGCTAATTTTCTGGCCTGGGAACTGTATGTATTACATAAGCAGATGTTAGCAACCTGCTTTCCTTTAGAGCCAATGGGAACCGAGTGGTGCAGCTGTCGTGCCAGCTTCCTTGGCTGCTCCATGTATGCTTTTCAGGGACACGGTTCACCCCACTATCACACGTCGGCAGAAGTGTGTATATCATCACTGCCAGTTGCAGCCTGCGTGTTGCATTGGCAGTGCACCTTGTGCTAATTCATTTCAAGATGGGTGTGGAAGTTTTTTCCCTTCTGTTTTTTCCCTGGTAGTGGCACTAGGTCAAGATTCCCCTGTTTGTTTTTAAATAACTGATTGCAATATTGTGGTGTTTTACTATTATTATTATTATTATATTCTTTATTTTATTTTAAACTGCAATTGCATGCATGCGTGGCCACCCTGTGCAGGGCTGGCATCCTGTTCAGGGGCAGAGTTTCATAGCATAGTGCCTGATGATTCCAGGATGGTCTCTGGACCACTGTGGTTAACAATGATGGAAGGATGGAGTTGCAAAAGAACCACTGACCTGTTTCACTGGCAAGTGATTTCAGGTGTATTTCAGCTTTCTACTCCAACATAAAACAAAAGTTAGAACTAAGTACACAAATAATGATGTCATTCAAGCAGGAATCAGCCCTTAATATGTCTGATACTCATTAACTCTTTGAATTTGCTTTCCAGTGACTTGCAGTGTAAAATTTTGATATCTGTCACTAAAATGCATGATGGAATGAAGCGTTTTCATTGTGTGCCACTGTGAGGGACTTAAAAATATGTCATGGAAAGCTTAATTTAAGCACTGAACATAATACTGAACGCAGTTGAGTTACTTATTACATTTTCTACATGTAATGAGTACTAGTTTTCTGTGTTCATGAATAAAGATTCCCTTTTAAGCACAGTGTACACCTGTGGGATAAGTTGGCATTCCACGAATGCACGTTCCTGTTCCCACAGCCTCGGCTCTGAGGTCATGAGCCTCAAGCCATCCCAGATCTGTGACTCAGACAGCCTCAAGGGAAACAGCAGTATTTGTGTAGAGGTGGGTGGGATGGAAGGGGCTCTCTTCAGCATTTTTCATTAATGCCTCTCTGAATATTCTGAGGTTCACCACCCTAGGTACAAAAAGGCGTTCATAAGCAGTTTTCCTCTCTGGTGCAGTGGATGGTGACCACTTCAAAGGAGGAGGATAAGTGGAGGATGGTTTGGGGTAACATCTTTTGGGAGCTTTTCTTCTCTCCTCCTACACCTGTCATTTGTCTCGCTATTTAACTTCCCAGAAACTTAGCCATTTTGAACGAGCCATTTACTGAAGGTTAATATTAGAGTTCTGATCTATAACTGTTATTTTTTTTATTTATTTTTTGTTGCAGCCATCCCACCTTGTGGAGGCCAGAGTACGGCAGCTACATGATCGAGGGGACCCCTGGTCAGCCATATGGGGGTAACATGTCTGACTTCAACACCGTGGAGGATAATATGGGCAAACGGCGGAGGGAAGCATTGTCTTTGTTGAAAGAAAATGAAACCGTGTGCACCATAACATCATTCCCAAGGTGCGTGCATTTCAATAACTGTCTGACAGATCTAGAAAAAGCACCTGTTTGTTAAAGCATGACTTGAGTGAAACTTAAATCTCCCTTCTGTGAGGACATATTTATGCAGAGGACTCTGTTCACTGAAATTTATATTCTCCATAATCATGTATGTTTGCATCTAAAGGCCATCATCTGTTGCTGAATGCACTAATGTTTGATGCATGTATAACCCCCTCCCCCACTGAACTAACAGCCCTGTTGATGTGGTTTCAGACTTGGTTGCCCTGGATTCACCATGCCAGAATACAAACCCACACCTGTCGAAAGTAGCGCATCCAAGTCTCTGTTTTTCCCCGACGAAGCGATCCAAAAGCACCCGCGGTTCAGGTAAGCCCCAGGCTAGAGTGGTAGCTGAGAAGGAGGTAGATAATATTTGTGCTTTCATTTTAAACTTGCACATGGGGTGACTCTCAGGAGTCAAGACCGATTACACCACATGTGCATTTCACACAGCCAGTGGAGGGTTTGAAGCTCGGGTCTGTCATGAACAATGTGTGAGATGACATCGGTGGTGGGGGTAGGGGACTGTGAAGGGGCAGTCTGGCAGACCGAAAATATTAGGAAATCCACTTATTGCATATAAACGGTCAAAAACCAATCATGAGCGAACACGGGCAAGGGCAGACAAAGGCTGCCTACGTATACAGGAACCTTACTGTCATAGGTTCTATTCAGAAGCACTGATACAGCTCATTCATTTATTGTCTTCTGTCATTTCAATGTGCTTGTGTTTACAGTACAGTGTTTCATTTACAGTGTTTATATAGCCTAGTAATGTAAGGTGTCGACAGATCTTCAAATTGGCAGTGTAATAACTGTTGACGAAGCCGCAAGGTTGGCATTCCAGGGCCAACAGTGTAATTTTCCTCAGATTAGTACAGGAACAGCAGGTGGTATAGTGCTTACAACCATCACCCTGCACTCGAAGGGCTTGACATCAACAGTTGTCTAACTGCGTGGGGTGGGGTGATTTGCTTAACCGCTCATTGTCAGCTACGTAGAATCATTCTGTGTCCAGTGGACAGATAAGGTAAACAAGTTTGTCTCATTGCATCATTTGCATTTTCATTTCAAAATAGTTTTCTTGCTAGGATGCTAATTTGTCACAAAAATACTGAAATAGCCTCAATCTTTTTGGTTATTTTCTTTTTAAACAGATGCTGTTTATTGAATTTTGATTTTGAAGAAATAAAAAAAAAAAAAACAAGCAGTCTACTATCAGCTTTTTTGTAACGACTAAGCAGCTTAATATAAAAAAAGTTACTTTCATTAACTGGCCTTGGAAAAGGTTTCGACTAAACCGAGATTAAATATACAGAAAATGCACGTTAACTTTGCTGGTTACAGATATTAAGATGCATTCGTCATGCTTTCACTCTAATGGACTTCACGAATGGTGTCAAACTTGTTTCTGTTGTGCATTCTTGTTTTTGCAAATTGTTTTGACAGCCAAATCACATGGCAACTGTTTCATTGTAGTACCCTGACCAGACACAGTCGAAAGAGAAGAGGAGAAAAAATGGTCATCAATGTTCCCAGTAAGAGGCCTTATGGATGTTAAATGTAACCCTAACATATGTACTGTCTGCCTCAGTGTGTTGCTCAAATTTTCAGTACAATAAAATGAAAGCTAGATATTTGACATGTACATGAGATATAAATACATTTATAAACTAAAGTGTTGCTACTGGAGTTATATTTTTGTGCTGGTGCAGGGGATAAGCCTAGGAAACCCATTTGTGTTGCCTTTCTGTTTTGTGAAGCATATTTAAACCAGATCAGTTGATTTTGTAAACATTGTCATATTCCTAAAGTAAATAATTATGTACAAATAGCTGATGTATTTAAGGGAAAATGAATACATGTTGTTTTGTCATTATTTGCACATTTAATAATGGCTGCATAAGTCCCCTCCAAATTGTGCTTTGAAGGGATATGCATAGGACTCATTTATATACCCTGTAAGCCTATGTAGCATCTTTCAGACTGCATACTTGCCCCCTATTTATCTATCGGTTTGTTTGTTTATTTAAAGTTTTCAAAGACCAAAAAACCCCAAGTCCATTTTTGGAGACATTCCCTGAAGATAACGGCGAGGCAGCTCATGCCGCACTGCCCGACCACATCTACATGGACGCCATGGGGTTCGGCATGGGAAACTGCTGTCTTCAGGTACTCGGACTGGAGCCCAGCATTCGTTCCCCTGCGCATGTGATGTTCTGGTGTCATTTAAGTGGCCTCTTTTTTGCTGTGCTTAAGTTGACTTCTGAATTAGAATGGTAAATACATGCTTTTTGGTTTAATAAGTGCAAGCAGGTAAACAGTGGCAGAATCCAGCCCCCTCCCCTTATGGAAGCAAAGCAAATGCTTTAATTCTGTGTATGCTTTGTCCTGCTAGGTAACATTCCAGGCTTGCAGCATAAGTGAAGCCAGGTACCTGTACGACCAGCTGGCTACAATATGTCCAATTGTGGTGAGTGGCGTTTGCTTTAAAATGCAGTGCTCTTACTAATTTGGCCATACTTTCTTGGATAATATGGGGAGGGTATAAGGCAGCTAGGTTTCAGCATATTAAGTTGCATTACCAGAAAGAGGGATCACTAAGTTCTATTTTGTAAGCATTTACAGTTTTCCAATCACAGTGTGGGGTGATGCTGTAAACAGAATGTACTTCTGTTGTAGTCTTGCCAGATCAAATGTGCTGAGATTGTTTTCTCTCAGCTAAAAATTTGTCTGTTTTCAGATGGCCCTCAGTGCAGCCTCGCCATTCTACAGAGGCTACGTGTCAGACATCGACTGCCGCTGGGGAGTCATTTCCGCTTCAGTGGATGACAGGACGCGAGAGGAGAGAGGTTTGGAGGTAAGCCCCCCCTTTTTTTTGAGTTGCCAAGAGGTCAGTGGGATGTGAACTCCTGCTGACTCTTTCAAGACTTGGCTGCTGAATGCACTTTTTCAAGGGCCTCACAAAAATGGAGCAGGTGAAGCTGAAACTGTGCATACTTTGCCTTTATTTAAACCACTTTTCACATCTGATAATACTGTATTCCTAGTTCATATTATCTGTTCTGTTTATTGAAGCTACACTAATACTGTAAATATTAATATCTGGGATTAAAGTAGTTCTGCATTTGTGTGACTTGTGTATCAGACAGGGAGCATTTTAACTGACTGCTCAGAGAAGCATGAATAAAAATATTGACAATTGAATTTGGCAGCTGATTTAGTTTTATAGAGGAACAGCTCACTATTCTAAATAAAATGCCAAATTTTGAGTTGCACTTTGGTACAAATGCAGAAGATGTCATGCTAAACTCTTTATTGCAGCCACTGAAAAACAATAAATTCCGGATCCATAAGTCAAGATACGACTCCATTGACAGCTACCTTTCTAGCTGTGGTGAAAAATACAATGATATACAATTAACAATAGATGAAGAGATCAACAAACAGCTGCTAGATGCAGGTAATGTGCAAAGTACATTTAGTTATTTGCTGAAAATTTGTCGCGTGACTGCTTGTGAATTTCCTCACATGAAGATATCCTGCATTTACACCTACTTTTGTTATTCATTTATGTCTGCATGTTTCCTTTTGTGCCATCATTGGAATCTCCTTATTTTGACCCCTACACACCAGTATGGGGAAAAATGCAAATTGAAAATAAATCCTTTCAGTGCAAAAACTGTTAAATTGCCCACTTGAATTTTTATTTCTCTGTTCGTCCCCCTCTTTCCCTCCAGGAATAGACAAACTGTTAGCCCAGCATATTGCCCACCTTTTCATCCGAGATCCTCTGTGTATTTTTGAGGAGAAAATACATTTGGATGATGAGAATGATTCAAATCACTTTGAGGTATGAAAAAAGTTTGAATTCTTTCAGCCAAGTGTGAAACTGACCCTGAAAGATATTTCAAAGATGACCAGTATGCGTCAAGCTGAACAGTAGTTTCTAACTCTATTGTTGAAGGTTAAGAAGTTGCATGTGATGCAAAGAGGAAGTATTTTGAAATGAGTTTTCTTATTTCTTACACAGAATATTCAGTCAACCAACTGGCAGACGATGAGGTTTAAACCACCACCTCCAAACTCTGATATTGGATGGAGAGTCGAGTTCCGTCCAATGGAGGTAGACATGATAGACACAGATACTTGTAGAATTTAAGCTGTCATTAACTGTTTTTGAAAGCCAGTTACATATTTTCTTTGTCAAGTTTTTTTTTTTCTTTCTCCCCCCCCCCCCAATACTTGCCCTCCCCTATTTCAGGTCCAGCTAACAGACTTTGAGAATTCTGCATACGTTGTTTTTGTCGTGCTGCTTACCAGAGTAATCCTGTCATACAAGTTGGACTTTCTGATCCCCCTATCAAAGGTGGCAACAATTTTCCTTTGCTTAATTTTTATCATTTGGGTTATGTGATAGTATACATTTAGAGCTATCTAATGAAATGGTTACAGTTAAGTTAAACATCCATTTAGAAAAAATCAGCTCACTGGGACATTTTTTTGGGAAGGTCAGATTCCTTTGTAAACTCAGGCCTCTGTGTCCCAACTGTTGCCCTGCCCTCTATCCAGGTGGATGAGAACATGAAAGTTGCTCAGAAGCGAAACGCAGTGCTGGAAGGCATGTTCTACTTCCGGAAAGACATTTTTAAAGGCAAGCCATCCAGTTATGCTTTTCTAGAAATTAAACTTGTTTACCCCTTAGGAATTTCTGGTTTATGTTAACATGTTCACAAAATCTGTGACTGTCACATACAAATAACTTTGACATTTGCTGGATGATCCTGAGTTCTGCCAGTGTTTACCAAAGTTGGGCAGCTTACCGTATTACCACAGTGACTGTACAGTACCATGTCCTTTTGAAATGCTGCTCTATTTTTATTTGCACATCTTGTGAAAAAGGCTGCAGTCCTGTTTTTGACGCAGCCTCAGCAACTCAGAATGGCCTGGAGAACAATGACAATGGTGGCAGCGATGAGGAGTACATGCTGATGAGCATCGACACCATCATCAACGGAAAGGTCAGGAGCCCCTACAGCCTCTTAGCAAAGTGCCGTACGGCTGCTTTTCTTCTGGTTTTTCAGGATTTTTAAAAAAATTTTTTTTTATAGGAAGGAGTATTTCAGGGATTGATACCAATTCTCAACTGCTACCTGGCCAACATGGAGGTGGATGTAGACACAAGATGCACAATCCTCAATTACCTGAAGCTGATTAAAAAACGGGCTTCAGGTATGTATATGACATTGCCAATTTTATGTAATTTAAGTAATGTGGACATCAACTAGTTTTCACATTTGATACTGTTTCCTTGGTTATTGTACACTTCATATTTATGCTGTGTCCCAGCTCAGATACCAGCCTAGTGACTATAGTAAGTAACTGAAACCATGGTAAATGGGGGGTCATATTCAAGTATCTTATTTAGGTGAATATACAGATACAGTATAACAATGCACTTTTACTCAAAATTCTCATCAGAAACACAAATAGTTTATCTTCATTGTATTGTGCATGTCCAGCAAAACATGCGTTTATACACTCACAAATGACATCCAGTTTTTGGAAAGAGAGAGAGAGAGAGACCACACCCACAGGTGTGGGGAGCACAATGAAGAACAAGTGCAAAGCATGGATGTCTTCCATCAGGTATAGCATAGGTGCCAAAGCCCTGTGACCAAAGGTTGGGGGCAGAGCATGAAAAAAGCAGAAAATGCACTGCCCTCATGGGGGAGGGGTCAGAGCATATGATATAAATATGCAAGAATCAGGATTATATATGTATTAATAATAAGGAAGATGTGCGATGCTAAACCCGCTACATGCATGCATGATCACTAATGAAACAGTGACAGTGTTAAGCAGGGTATTACTGTACTAACATTCAGAGTAAACTTTACTGCTTAATTTACATGTAAACAAATGTCCTCCCCACAAAACAAGATGTGCAACTCTTTCAAAGGTCTATTTCCAACAGCTTTAGATATAGATGCAGTTAGTTTGAATTTACCATCTTTGCTGGCACATGCTGCTCAATTTGTACTCTTCCAAGCATGAGCTGAAATTTATAGGCATTCAGTTTGCATCAAGGTCAGATCACTGCCTTTCCAGGATGTCTGCCTCTGCCAAAAAATGTGTAAGGCATTTTTTGGACAGTCTGCACTTGACATAAAATAAGGACTTCCTTGTTATGCATTGCAGTCAAACCTACTGTGCTATGAGCTGTTTATTGTAGGATAGGGACTAGGCAGTATATTGTGGGACACTACTGAAGCCCATGGAAGCATCCCCCAGGAGCAATCAAAAGCTAAACTGATCTGTTATGTGTGTGTGACACAGGGGAGCTGATGACCATGGCAAAATGGATGAGGGAATTTGTTGCCAAGCACCCTCAGTACAAGCAGGACAGCGTGGTCACAGACAAAATCAACTACGACTTCCTGCTCAAGTGCAACCGCATCGCCAAGGGCGAGGAGCGCTGCCCCGAGTTATTTGGAGACCCAGTCAACAGAAGCAAATAGTCTTATGATGCTGTCTTTCACTGTGCTGAATTACCTGATGTATGAATGTCCTCACTGTCATTTTGTACTTCTATATGAAGTGGAAGACCAAAATATGTTGGCTGAACATGATTAGTGGTCCAATTTGATTTCCCTGCAGATTACAGAAATATCCTGCATATTACAATGGCCAGTTAAGTGTATGGAATTTGTATATGAGATTTTTACTCTTCACAATTATTTTATTAGCAGAAAAAATCTGTACATTCTCATTTTATGGGTAACAGAAGGCTATGTACATGTAACACTTAGTTGTACAAGAGGAAAATTTTACCTTACAAATGGACTGTAAATATTACTCTGTTCAATACATTAACAATAGTATATTCTTGTTAGATTTTAGATCCATCTGAATTGGTTTAAAATGATTGTGTTTTACGGTATAAAAATTTAGTTGGCTGAGCAGTACAATATTGTGTTTAACAGATTGCTTTTTGTGCTAACATTGTATTGGGACATTAATATTTAAATTAGTTACTGAAAAAAAAAGACTGACATTTTAGGGGAAAAAAAGTAGTGTCTAATAAATCTATATGCAATACTTGCCTTTCATTTTTTGTGTAATCTTACTTTGTTTTACTGTATGATTAGAAAGGACAGGTGAGCACCTTTCCTTTGGTTTTTGCCAGATGTTCTATGGAAGAGGCTCAGGACATCATGTTTACACTGACATTGTCTCCCCAGCTCTTTTATAATGGTTCCCACAGATGCATTGCAATTGTGTGTTGTTTTGCTTTGTTTCTTATCCAGTTTGACCCACGTGTTTTGAGTGATGCTGCATGTAAATTTCAAGTCAAATGTCAAACAACTTCTGATACAAAATTCAAAAACTACATTTCATTAAAAATGAAGGCAGGACAATGCCCCATCACTCCTCTAGAGGGCGTGAAGAAATAATTTTCCACCAAGGGCTGACTGCACAAGTTTAGCTTTCTTTTTTTGCTTAAGGACAACCTGCTTTATGACCAATGTTTATGTTCGTTGTGAAAATTTGCCATTAAAAAAGGAAATCTAGCACTTGGAAAAATTTGTAAATGTGAAACTTCAGCCTGTCAACCTTGAGTGATAATGACTTCTGGGGATTTTCTTTTCCCTTTTAAGGTCCCCATGTACCACATCAGCAGGAACATTTGAGCCCTATCAGTCAAATAGATTGCTTGGTCCAGGTGTCAGTAAGAGCTTTCTTGTATTCCCTACTCCCACTGTCACACCCTTGATCAATGTGCTTACCCTGAATTGACAGTAAAAAAATATCCAGCAGTGTAAATGGGAAAGTAATTGTAAATAGCTGTTGCAAAAACCTAACATTGCAATGCACCTTGGACAAAGGTGATGGTTAAATAAAAGCTTGTGGACTTTGCATGGTACTCAATCATTGTGGAGATGGATTCCTTTCATACATCTACAATTATGCATATACGCATATGACTCTTCCTATTGGCTGACAACACAACATGAGACAGTGCAGCCAACTGTAACCCAGTGAGGAGATGAACGTAAACCCAATGTACAAGAGGCCACCTGATTGCACTAGAATAAAACCGACTTTGACCAAGATAATGCCACCAGGTTTGTTGGTTTTCAGCTAGGGTCAGTGACAGTGACTTTGCTGAGGTGTCAAAACTTGGATAAAAGTTCAAGATCTGTTCTTTGTTTACCGACAGAGGTATATTAAGTATGTCCTGTGACTCTTGAGTTCTTCACACTCGTTCAAACCATTGCATGGAAAAATGCCTCACAGAATTGAAAATTGTTTCTAGAACCTGTTCTTTGAGGCAAGACTTCAGACAGGAAAAATATACCAAAAGCACAATAGCTGCAGTGATAAATATACTATTTTTTATTTATTAATCTTCTAATTTTTGTTTTTACCCAGAGAAACTATATTAGAAATAAATGTGCAAACATAGCTTTGAAGATGAACTCAATAGAATTCATTTGAAATGGATGTTTATAGTAAATTCTATTACTCATCATAATGAGTTTAACATGCCCCTTATAACTAACTAGTTTGACTGGATGTCCACACAGCTTTTCTTAAACTATGCACAAAATACAACAGCAATGCACCATGGGAGATCCACAGCTCCATCACTGCTACCACAGTATGGCCTATCATACACAAAAAGCTATATCAAATATGTACAATACATTTACTATACACCCATCATATGGAAACAAGAAAAGAATACAGTATGTCAACAAAGCACAGTGACAATGTAAAATACTATACATGAGGTTAAATGTTCAGGCCGATGAGGCATATTTTTACTAAAATGATCAGTGACTCAGCAGTTCTGAGATGATAATTTGTCCGATCACATGAGAAACAGCAAAGGATGTATTCCTGCCACTCAAAAAGCCCGCCGAGATTTCAGTTACAAAGGAGAAATGTCATCACAAACTAACCATTTTCCATGCTTCAGCCTATCGTCCAAGCAGAAACAAAACACAATGTTCCCATTAGTTTGCTCCTTTTTGGAAGTTACCCAAAACTGCACAGGACAAAAAGGTATATGTAGGTGGAAAGGTACACAGTAATAACACCTTATATAACCACCAACCTGTTTTGCCATTAAACTGGTTGCATTTAGCACAGAACTGCTAGTGCCGTCTGATAGGAAAATGCCAAGGATAATGATGCCGATCATAGCTAGGTGGATAGAACAAAAACAAAAAATACATCTCCAAACTTTATTACTCTTACGTTACTAATGTGTGCAGCACATTTCACATTTTCATTTAACGTGCAACAGCTACCGGCTCCTTTGATAAAACACGTAGAGGGCATGGACAGCAAAGCATATGTCGGCTGTACCGACATTTACAGTAATAACAAATTCTAAGTCACCAAACTTCACTGCCTTTCCATTTGTGTCAGTAAGAAAGTACATCAGCATGTGTCTATGAGAGAGAGACAAAGAGAGTGTGATTCTGTGTGTGGAGTGAGAAAATCCACCAGCATCACGTACATCTGCTCTGTGAGTTACGTTACTACTCCTGATTGTCCAAGCCTTATCAGGCACCAAATTAAAAAATTTCTAAACAGTTAAGTAGCCTTTTTGGCTACGCAAAAATTTCACTTAGAGCGAGAGATACCTATGAGGCAAATTTCAAGTCTGTGGCTTGAAAAACAAAGTTGTTTATAAAGAACAAACCAAACAAAGACCGAGATTCAGTAATAAAGAGATCAATTGGCTATGTTTTCGCTAGCATGCTGTGTAACACTGACCTTCGCAAGAAGGCCGATAGAAAGTCCTTGTTCAAAATGAGGCACCTTTAACAAAGTGAGCGTCTTAAAATGTGGGAAGATGTTAAGCTTTTTGGTAATAACACATGAAATTTGTTTGATACAAAAATGATACTCCTCTCTCCCCAAACAACAAAATTCCTGCAATGGAGGTGGTAGCGGCAGCATAATGATTCTCGGTAGCAGGAGTTGGTCATTTGGTCAGAAGCGGAGACAATGGTGCTTTCAAGTACAGGCAAACACTTGGGGCAACTTACTTCGGTCTGTTGAAACTGACACTTGACCAGAAGTTTGGAGATAAAGCAACGTTGGAGTAGCTCACCACATCTGTCAGGAGGAGAGGGCAACATCCCTGGTTACCAGTGTGCTTACCTGGTGGACACAGCCATTACTGCTATAGTCGCAGCTATTAATGTGGGGAAAGCTGTCTCTACCAAATATTCAAGTGTTTCCTCTGAACAAACTTCACACTCAGTCAGTGAGAGCAGTTTCTCAGATATGCGGTGTAACTATAAATTTATTCACTTACCACATACAGTTGGAGATTTCTGAGAAACTTTGAATTAGGGAACCTCCTTTCCTCAGGGACCTTCCCCTTCCTGGGGCAGGAAACTACAACTTCTTGGACTCTAATCCAAATTCTTTAGCCACGATTCCCATTATCCCAAGATTAAACCGAGCGATATTTAAAAACGGTTTATTCATTTTGTCTCTTTACTGTGAAGCATTACTTGTGACGTCTAAATAATTATGCACTGTGGAAAAATATATTTCAAACCTCCAAACATCCAGAAACATTTTATGGTTGCGCTTTCCTTGAACCAATTAAAAAAATGTATGCCTCGCAACAGGTAAAAAAAAAAATATATATATATATATATATATATATATATATATATATATATATATAGCAAATTAATTATACTTCTACGACCTGTCAGTCAGTTCGACAGCTGTTTTATTTCCATTTTACCTCGACTTCACTACGTCAAACTCAAGGAAAGTTCTGGAAGGACAGCGACGTTACGCTTCCGCTCCCCTTTACGCTCAGTGACCGGCAGCCGTGCGTGCGCGCTCTCGCACGCCCAACCGCCCCGCGCCAGCGTGGACCCCGGTTGGGTGAGCGGAGCGCCGGGCTCTGATTGGCCAGCGCTCACGCCAGACGGATGGGGTGACACGCGGTGGCGTGAGGGTCCGCGCGCTCCGGCGTGCGGGGGGCCGCGCGGGGCACGCAACGCACGCACGCACGCACGCACGCCCGCACGCACGCTCGCCGCGACATTTTCATTTTCATTTTCATTTCTCAACAGCTGTCCGGCCGACCGTCGGCAGGAGGCTACGGAGGCGGGGGAAAGGATGGGCAAGAACGAACAGCTACGCACAACTTCACACACGAGTTAACACACACACACTCAAAAACACGACAAAGGTAATGAAGAAACCCTAAAACAGACAAAAGTTTATAACCGATTAGCATGAGCGATGTTAAATAAATATTAAATAAATACTTCGGTGCTACAGTGGGGGTGAGCTGAAAAAAAAAACTGAACTAAAGTATGTTTTCATCTCCACCTCAGCGATGGATGTTCATTCGTGTGCACAGCCCGGCAGACTTACTTTCTGTAAGCATGCATCAAAAAGCACAAATGATGCAAAAATACTGGCACGGAGCGAAACTAATATTAAAGACGATGATAGAACAAATAAGTGCAGAGATTTTTTTTAAAAAGTGCCGAAAACAATTGACTCGGGTGTGTGGTCTCAGATCTGCAGCGTATGCGCAGATTTGTTCGAAAAGGTTATTTATCGGCGATGAATTTTGTCCCGTTACACACACACACACTTATCGGTCTCTCTCTCTCTTGCTCTCTCTCTCTCTCACACACACACATACACACACACACACACACACATCCGCTTGCTGTGACACAGAGCCGTCGAGTCCATTTCTCCACTGTGTGCTGCCCGTTACACACCCAGACGGAGGAGCGAGGACGAGGTAACTCTTCATTCCTTTTCGTCTTCATCGTTATTATTATTATTACTATTATTATTATTATCGCTGCTTATTATTTCTTACTGTTAATGTCACCGCCGCTTGAACACAAAGAGGATTTGTGTGCGTGCGCGATCTGCTCCGCTGTGCGATGCCGACGTTAAAACGATGGGCATGACGGCCCATGGAAGCGCTGTCCTCCTCCCCCGTCATATTTTCACATTTTAAACCCGTCAAAACTCATCTTTAAGCTGCAAGTCCGCCTCCGAGTCTGTAAAATAAAGCAACCCAGCGGCCGTCATTGTTCCCCGGCGCCGCACTTTGGAATGTCGTTCCGCGTTTTTGTAACTTTGTACTTACCGCTCGTTCGCTGCTAAAAACGCCGAAAACGGGGCATCTACACCTCACGCGTGGAGTGTTTTTGTCACCGCTGGCTGGTGACATGCGACAGTGGCAAAGTGACCCCAGTTGTCCGCGCTCCATCCCTGCAGGACGGGACATCGTCGCATTTTTTCGGTCCTTGTGTTGCGCATCCTGTTGTCTTCAGCCTGCAAATGCCGGCTAAAAACAGTAAAAAAAATAAAATATTAAAACAGCAAACACAGTTTTTTAAAAGTGCATCTTTATTATGTTTATCAGCATTGCTATTGAGGTTTCTTTACTTACCGTCCAAATCCATTGATCAATTTTCCCATTTTTTACTTTCTAAAGCAGATTTTAACCTATTTCAGTCATTGATCAAAAAATACCAAAAAATGGACAAATATGACTTAATATGAAAACAGAATTTGACCATACCCACCGAATGTCTTGTCTACCAAAACTGGTCTTCTGCTTTATTTAATAAGTGATTAATTGAATAACTGATCTGTTATTTGTGTTAATGTTACTAACAGGATTTAATTTAAATATTTTTTTAATACTGCTAGGCTTACGTCCTAGTTTGTATACAGTGCAGCAGGAAAAATCCTTTATTAATATGATAACCCAAATTTGTATCACCTGAAACTATAAAAATTATGATATAGACCACATTAAACCAAAAATGTTTTCTCTTCTAACTTAGGAACAGCCTCCACACATCCTGCTATGCTATTGCTGTGCTGCTATGCTTGGTTTAATGGCCACGGCCCAGAAATTTACATTCGTATTTTGGGAACAGATTGTCTGTGCTAGAAGGAATGTACGACATAAATACTAGCTCATCGCAGAGTAATCCATAGCTCAACCATTTCTATATTTCTTATATGCCATACCTGCCACCTTGAGTCTATTCATGTTACTTATTTTAAATGTAATTTTAAAACACCCATTAGGAAAATACACAGCATTCTTACTTTTATCTGGTGCATAAGTATGAACACAAACCGATTAGATGATTTCTGCTGTTATTTGGGTGTGAATCGGCTTTGACTCATATTTGACTTTGATAGCTTGTGACTGACCAATCGGTGGCTTTAGTACCAAAGTGTGGTTAAAATATACAAGATGTATAAATATTAAAAAACCTTCAAGTATCAAACACTAACTTGTGCAAATGAACAAATATTAATACAAGATTGGAGCAACAGTTAGATAGCAGGGAAGTGCTGCTGTTGGAATGGGAGAGACCTGAGGTCATACCTATGGTTCTGGAAGACTGTGACTTTTTCCATTTGATAAAGAAAGGTGTGCATTATTTCGGTTTCTTTACAGCTAACCATCAAGGCACAAGGTGAACACTCACAGGGTTCCAAAGCACTGGTTACTGCAAAAGTAGTTTTGAGGACATCATTGGGGTCTTGACCTCATAATTTGGCTCAGATGGTAGTTTGACATTCCCCAGCCAGGGCCACACTTTCCATCGCTAGACCATAATGACTTTTGCAACAGGATGAATCAGACAAGATCTAATATTTCAATAAGAGGGGGATGTTTGTTAATGTAGAAGAACCAGTCCACTCAGAGAAGCAGATGTGTGGGTTTCATGATGCAGTTTAGTGCAACAGAGTCGGTGTGTGGTTCAAGAATGTTTCAGCTCACGAAGGGCTACTGCGACCATCAGTGAGCGTGAGAGACAGAGTGTGAGGCCATCTGTCATAGACAGCCTCTTTGTCATCACTGGGCTCCTACTGTGTAGTGCAGGCCTGTGCGTTGCAACTATTACCCAGGATAGGAGATGTGCCAGGAAAAACTAAAAATTACCATGGTGGCCACATACAAATTTTTCTGCCTGCAAGATCTGTCTCTATATACTGTACATCATCTCTTCAATATCTCTGGATAAAAAAAAATCAGAATCTGCCACATAAAATATCACATATTCTTTATCCCTTCTGAAGAAATGGTTCTGGTGTTTGTTCAGCAGATGTTCGATCGATTTCCAATTGTAAATAAATAACCAGGTTTAAGATACCTGTGAGGAGAACTTGTGAAAAGGCTGTTGAACAAATAAAGATTCGGGGCAGGCTGTTTTGGAAGCAGAGCACAATCACTGCTGAGAGTTCAAGGTCTAAAGGTTTTGACTGGCCAAGAGAATCATTTGATCACTCAGGTAGTTGTAAACCTCAGTTACTCATCCATGTTAAGCAGTTTCAAGGGTTTCTTTACCATGTGTCCCAGCTTCCGTGATGAACTGAGGCCAATGGTTTTGTTAACCTGTCCAAATTGAAGGGGATATAACCCACCCCCAACACAACAGAATCCAGCTATGCATCCTGTTAACTGCTGCTGTGGTCAGAACAAAATTTTTTGTCATATCCAGTGCTTAAAGAGGGCCGGTACTCAGTAGTATGTAGCAGCTGCACTTCTATATTTTGCTCTTTGGAGTCCCGGGACTTTTTCTTTAATGTTTGCACTTCTCATAAACTCCTGCAGACCAGAGTGGGCTGAGCTGCTCTCCCAGCAAAATACTGCTATCGTACTTGGTTATTATTCAGTCTCATAGCTACATTTCATTACTCAGGGCGGACTAAGTTAGAAGTACACTAGAATTCAGCTCACATGCTGCTTTCCTAATGTTAAATATGTCGCGAACATCAGCAAATATCCCCTACTATTTTTTATTCACTGCAGACATTTAATAACTCGTAATAGTTTTCTGATGCTAACCAATACACAGACAAACATGCCAGTGAGGGGAGCACCGACCCTTTTTTTATATTTCAAGCAGTAGCCTAACCTCTGTTTGTCAGGGTGATATTAGCGACAAAGCTTTGCGGATCAAATCTGGTGTGAGATGAGGTTATGATGCCGGCAACAATATTGGATCTTATTACAGGTTATGTAGTGTTGAACCTCTTCGCATCTAAGATGCTAAAGTCCTGTGCTGAAGATATATTGACCCAATCTTGCTATATTTCTTGACAACATCAGACTGACCTCAGTCGTTTGATTCAGTACAGTAGCAATACATTGTCTCAGAGGAGATGTTTTGGAGTTGTTTGGCCATTGCATCCCATTTACTTGTTAAGAACCATCACATTATTGTCGTTTCTTGGCAGTCGCATGTATAAAGAGTGCTTACAAGATGTTCTATTGCCCGCTTGTTTCCTTACGATTGAAAAGGGTGCATCCATTGCCCAAGGTGATTGAGTCCATTCAATTGGTTGCTGGTTGGTACCTTTTCCTTCAACTTTTCCAAGCATCACTGTTCTTTTGAGCAACTCCAGTCTTCGACATGACCAAAGAATGACACATCCTCTTTGATCACTGCTCCTTAAGTCTGGGTTTTATGTCAAGAATTTTGAAGTGCCCTTCTTAAGACCTTAGGTCTTACTGTGAGCTTAGGTGAAACTATGTTTACATCACCATTAATCTATGTATCTGAGTCTCCTTTACCTTTGCCATTCTCTGTGCTTGAGTAATACCCACAAAGCCAAGGCAAAGTGTAAACTGTAGTTCTTTGTAAATATGTCATGCAGTGTCTGATGGACACCCCTTTCCTCTTCTCTTCTCGTCTTCAGGTTGGAAATGGAAACGCTGAACCACAAACTGAACTTGTACATAGACTCATGGATGGGTCCCAGAGGTAAATCGAGGATTGTTCCTAACTCTAACTCTAACTCTAACCCCTAACTGTTGCCATAACTCTTAACCACAAACATTATTCAAGCCCACAATGAAAGACTCTGCTCGGTACACGTGGTAATGTTTCATGGGAATAAATTAACTGAAGACAAGTCCAGATCAGCAAAAAATGGAATGACCTCCGAGCAGCAGATATTAAAAAAGCCTTTACAAATGCTCTTGAAGAATGAGTGCTTTGATCTCCTGCTGCACAAGACAGTTTTTCATCCATCTGCTGTTTGAACACTTATGTTGGGTCCAAGCAACATATTTCACTATGAATCACTATTTCTAGCGGATCCACCTTAATGTTGAGCTACACATCTGCAGGAAAAAACTTGTTTTTTTCATGGAAATGTTGCATATCTGTTTTGACAAGTCCACAAGTCCTGTAGGGTCTTGTTATATTGAAATTGATCATATTAATGTCGGAGAATGCATTCATGGGAGTGAGTGGAAATGAAATGCATTAAGTAGAGTTTTTTGAGAAGCTGTTAAGTCTGAAGGCACATTGTCACTATTCCCTCCTCTTACTTATGAGCACTTCTTGTGCCCCGTGATGTAATAGATGTGCGTCTTTTGCGGTGACTTCCCACCCCCCGTTGCTGTGTGTGACATTTAGGCGCTCTGTTCCAGACCCCCGGGTTCAAGGATGGCTGTTACTCAACGATTACCTCCCAACCTTGCTGCTGACGCTCCTTTATCTCCTCATTGTATGGATGGGGCCCAAGTACATGCGGAGCAGACAGGCCTTCTCCTGCAGGGGCGTGATGGTGGTGTACAACCTCGGCCTGACCCTCCTGTCCCTCTACATGTTCTACGAGGTAAGTAGGAAGCAATGTGCCCGCCACTGTGGCCTCGGCCCCTGGGGATTATATCGCTGCTGTCTGGGTCGCTCGGTTGGCGAAGGCGGATCACCGTGGAGATTATATTGCAGGCAAACAGATGGACTAGACGATGCAAGGTCATCGCTACCGTGTCAATGTTCGTTCGGCGCATAAAGCAAAAGTCTGGTTAATCGTTTGATGGCACATAAAAAAGCCGGCAGCCCGAATCTCACTGCGCAGCCTGGATACACATGCAGCAAGCTGTGTGCTGTGCCGAATGTCTTCAGATGTGGGAAAGCACGGCTCTAAATTCCTCACATCTGAACGACCAGGGAAGTCCACTCAGTACCTGGGATTCAGCATCACTGCTGCCATGGTAACCAGGGGACAGAAAGGTGTGACTTTTCCTGCTATATCGAAGTCATTAGTCCAAGGCGAGTTGCTCAGTACAGAGAAAGCCTACAATAGGTGTGGACAGACCAGGCACCATGGTAGGAACAATACTCCTCTCAAATAACATGAGAACAATGGAGTTTGCACTCTTCATTGTAATCTTTGTTGTTCTATGGAATCAGTGTTGTGTATCTGCACTGATGGGTCTATGGATTCATTTAAATAACATCCACACAAACAAAAGATATGAGTTTTGACATCACCACTTTAACTACATAATCCATTCTGCAGGTGTGATTTATAAATGGCATCTTGTTCTTTTGTTACTTTTATTAGCATTTATTCATGTAGCTGACACTGCTTTCTAAAGCAACTTCTAATACCAAGTTACTCAAGCAAGTATGTGCACCCCTTTCTAAAGGCTGAGCTGATCTGTTTCAGCTACATCCATGCAGGATACAAACACATTCTAGACAACCGTGTGCTTCCAGCTTTGTGGCCACAGTTTGGGGAAGAAGGTCCCTTCCTTCTCCAGCTTGACTGTGACCCCCGCGTGCACAAAGCGAGCTTCATAAACACGTGGTTTGCCCAGGCTGGTGTGGAAGAACTTGAGTGGCTGCACGGAGCCCTGACTCCAACCCCACTGAACACCTTTGGGATGAACTGGAATGTCAACTGCAAGCCGGGCGTTCTTCCCCAATCTCACTGATACTCTTATGGCCAAATAGGCAGAAATTCCCAAAATCTGGTGGAAAGCCTTCCCAGATGATGGAGGCTGTTGTAGCAGTAAAGGGGGGAACAACTCCATATGAATGCTCATGCGTTTGGAATGGGGTAGTCAACCAGCACATATGGGGGTGATGCTCAGGTGTCTCCATACTTTTGGCCATATAGTGTATACAGAGTGACTTTTTCCTCCGCTGAGAGAGAAATGTTCCAAGAATTAGGATCAAAAGTAGGACAAAGTTTATAAATTGTTGATATTTGTTTTAAACTGCTACACTGTCCTGTTTAGCAAGAATAAACTTTGAAACAGGGTGTGATACAAATTTTAAGCATGAATTTTGTTGATTATTGGGAGATTCGTAGGTGTTGGCAACTTTAGGATGAAAAATGATTTATGTTCAGTTTACTCTAATCTGAAATTTGCACGCATGATTCTTCCATCCAGGTCTTGTTTTGGTGCTGGCAATTCAGGAATGTGAATAAGTAAATCTGTGAATCAGTCAATGTAAAAAAATCAGCAAAATGTGAAGGGTAGACTTACGAGTTAGGGCAGACAACACAGCAGCACACTGGTGACCACACACTGACTGAGCCTCCAGATGAATGGCTTGAGTGTAAACTGTGAACGCCATCTCATCTGTTCTCTGTCATCTCTTCTGCATCCTCAGCCTCAGTGCACCACTGTCCTTCTGCACTGTCCTTGCTGTAAAACACTTAAGACTGTATCCATTCATGCAACCAATACTTTTCTCTCAAGTTACTTAAGTGTGAGGTTTGCACACCAAGCAACCTATAAATATTTATACATTTATACAGCTGGGTAATTTCTTTTCTGGAGCAATTCAGGGAAAATACTTTGCTTAAGGGTACTAAGGAAGGAGCATGAATTCAAGCAGTTTTTATGTGGAATGAGCTGACTTTAACCACTATGCCACCCTCTGACCAAAGTTCAAGATGGGTAATCAAAGCACGTGGAAATGTCTTTGGTGCCTCAACCTCTAAAGGTTGTTTCTGTCCTGTCCAAATGGGACCACCCCCCACACACACACACACACACACACCCCTACAGGCACACAAGCCCATGCACCTCTTCTCATTGCTTTGTGTCTGCACTGCGTCATACAGCAGCCAGCTGGCCCACATACTCTGTGTCATTCATTAAAGTGTCCTGTCTTGCCACTGCGCTATACCTACTGAGCTTGTCTGATTCCGATTAAAATGCAAAGTAACTGTTTGGTGGTGGGTTGTCTGGGTTCCTCAGAAGGAGGCAGCTTCTTACACAGCGCTCCTCTAAACATAAATCAGAATTTTCTCTTTTTGTCACAAATAAACCATTGTATTCTGTGATAGCAAGGTGTATTTAAGGTTTATTTATCATCTCCAAACTTCTCCATATCAGCTTGCAGTGCTTAACAACTACTGCTTACATTTATTTACCCATTTTGACAGCAATGTAATTTTTCCTCTGTGAATTTAGGGTCAATACTGTGATCAAGGCCACCACAGTGGATCTAAGTCCTTACAAGGCACCAGCTGTAACCACTATGCCACCTACAGGTTCCATGGAAAATATGTTGATTAAAATAACACATTTTATAAGCTTGCATTATAATATCCAGGTTCAAAGAAAATAGTAAGCCAAAATTTCAAGTCAAAATTTAGTGTGCAAAAAGACCAAAACCCTAATCCTAACCCTAGAGTAAGAGAAAGTAGCATTGTTTAAGTACATTTTTATTAGACTAAACATACAACTGAAAAGTGTTGCATACTGTTAAACATTGAGAATATCAGAATCCAACTTCAGCTAATAAATTAATAAATTTAATGTAGACAAGTTTGTTTAGTTAAAATAAGTCATCTGTATATCACTAAAGTCTGTTTACTCGTTTGTTCTTAAGGTTAGGACACACAACTTTGTTTTTCAGGTCACAGACTTACAGTCCACTTCACTCTCTCACACACACACACACACACACACACACACACACACAGACACTAGTGACATGTGCCTTTAGGCGGTTCCCAGATAATTTGTCTGGATGAGGATAAACGGGCCATTTTTCATTTTCATTTAATTTTTTTATAGTACTAACAGCAACACATGTATGCTAAATGCAACCACTTTAAGGGAAATATAGCTTGGTGTTTATATAATGTGCTATTGCTGTATATTTTTCCACTGTGTAACCTGGCCAGCATGGGGTACTTAAGCTAGATATACAAAATCATCTTCCAGACTTGTACTTTTCTCAAAATAAACACCACTCTTGGAGTAGCCGGGGCAGCAGTTTTGTTAGAGCTTTCACAGTGCTATGAGAAGGTGGCTGGAACAAATCCTTGCACCTGCTGTAATGCCCTTAAGAGAGATACTTACCTTAACAGTAAGAATACCATCCTTTCATCCATTATCAATAACTGCTTTTCCAGTACAGATTGGTCTGGAGCACAGCTTTATGGATTTGGATGCCAATTCATCTCAAGGTAGCCACTCTTGTCTTTCATACACCACAGGCAATTCAAAGTCAACAGTTCAAAAACACATGTCTTTGGACTGTGAGAGGGAATAAGAGCACTGGCAAACTCTACACACACTGAGCTGGATTAAAAAATATGTCCAAACAAATATAAAGTTGACCCTGTAAGTCTACTTATCCAAAGTTATCAGATAAATGAAGGGTAATATTAATAGCTATGAAGGGCCTCTGTTTTGGTGGATCATGAATCTGCTGTATTATATTTGAAAATTATAGTTAATAGTCCCTCAGGAATGTTCATGTAAGGCAAGCAAGGACAGAGTGACACAGGAAGAGTGATGAAATCTATGCTTGTTAGGACAAGAGACTTTATCTAAGGTAGACATCCGAGCCCCTGCTACGTAAACAGCTGTCTCTTGGCAGAGGCTTTACATTAGTGGGTGGTTCAGAGATGGGACAGCACTGTAGGCTAAATCTGAAATTAATCTTCCAGAAATGTCTAAGTGTGAGTGTAACCCCAGTGGGCACACGCCTGCATCATGGATTTGCCGGTATACACCTGAAGGCACAGGGCCCTACAGAAAGGACACACCCTGGAAGGTCTTCCTGTCCCAGATCTTTATAGATCTGTCTATTGGAGAAGAGGCTCACTTCAGAAAAAGATCACAAAGTTTCAGTGCCCAATCCCAGCAGGTTAAGCAATTGACTCAAAAGGCTTGTAGATTCAAGTACCATTACATATCTGTAATTTTACTGTAGTGTCATCCAAATTTTAGAAATTTGTTGTTTGGCCATTTTCAGGCTGCGTAAATTTAGTCTCTTCTCCAGAGACCCCTTTTATATTTTTGCACTACAGGTAAATCCCATTTTATGCACAAATTGAAATAGGATTTCCAGGATCCTTTTTTACTTTATTTTTAAAGGGAAAATAATAATGGGTTTCAGCTCATCTGAAAACCCCAGACCGAGTTTCTCAAACATCACTAAAATCCTGTAGCACACCCACAGCACACAGAGGGCATTTTGCTTGATTACACTACATGGAGACGCTGCACAAATGCATAGAAAGACAGTGAACATGTGACATGAAACTGAGGATAAGTGTGTCCCTTATAGCTTGCCTTACTCTACAGTATTGTATCACAAAGCATTATGGTACAGGAAAGAGCCTCTCACCTGATCCGTGACCTTTGAATATCTTCATTTCTTGCAGACAAATTTGTGGTGTTGTGTTGTGGCGAGGTCTCTATTGCACAAACCATGAGCTGGTATTAAAAACTTAGATGTGTTATAGTGAAATTGTATGTACTGAGGTTGGGTTTACCAGGGTTTAGCTTATTGGATGTGCAAGTGATACAATCGTTTGTCTGTTGCTGTGCTTTTTTCTGTGACCCAGTGTTAAAATTGTTCCAATAAAAAAAAAGCGGAATTGTATGTTTTGTGAGTTACCTTAGATGAACGAAACTAAATAGCAGCAAGTTTATTGTTATTACAATGTACAAGAGTTGTATGGTCAGTTAACGGAGTACTGGAATATCTGTTGTTCCCTGAAAACTCCTAGTCTTTCCTTGTAAGTCCTCTGTGTGAGGGCGGCATTGCTTTGAAGTGACTCAGAGCAGGACCGTGGCCACGGTTTTCCATGACGCTTTCTTACTGTGGAATAACTCAGGGAGATCTGTGAGCCAAGAGGATAACGTCACCTTAACCCTTTCACGTCAAAGGCCTTTACAGAGCTTCCTCCCCATTCCTGGCTTTCTGGTGTTTGCAAGATTAGTGGATACTGTAGCAGATTTGGCAGGGAGCCTCATTGTGGGTGTGTTTTCCTGAAGCAGCGCAAGGCTTCCTTTAAACACGTGACATCCACTTCTAACTGCTAAGTGAGAGCGTGCAATAGCGGTGCAAATATTGACCAAAGAAGGCCAGGCTCCTTTGAAACAGTCAACTTGACCCATTGACTTTGACTTGTGTTTTTATTCTTTCTTGGTGAGAAAAGCGGTTGTGTGTAGAACTGACGGTAATAACCTGCAGGCTGTTAGCAAGGACTAAAGCAAAATTTTATGTAAAAAAATTATTCATCCACGCATCCAAGGCCAAGGTCATGGTGGTCCGGAGCCCATCCTGGAATCACTGGGCGCAAGGCTACCGATGTCATATGCGACGTGTATAATTTTATAATGCAAAGCAGTTTATACAAGAAAAGCTTTGCACATAATTTTTTGTTAGTAGATATTTGGTGTACTGTAATATCTTGGCTTTTTTGCTATGAACATTTCCACAAATGTCTTCTTTTGGGAATTTATTTGTGGTTCTCTGTATATCTTGTGTGTGAATATTGCAAGAATTTATCATTTGGCTGTGCTGATGGCATTGCGCTGCAAATCCAAATACAAAATGAGGACGTGTGCACCAATAAGGATCATTTTTAGTGATTTATTTTAACAGTCGGAGGAGTTAAAAATAAAAGCACTTGCCACTTAAAGCAAAATGTGAAATGAAGTGAACAAGGGCTGCACTCAGCCTCAGCTGCAGTGGTTTGGAGCCTGAGGAACGCAGCTGTGCAACAATAAACAATGGGCAGCCACAAGTTCAACTGTCGCCTGAAAACACATCGTAGCAAAGGTGATGCTTCAGAAAGAAAGCTAAACTTGAAAATTAAACAGAGTAACGGCCACTTTTTATCTGGTTAGCGGATTGTTTCATCATTGCAGTGCTGAGAATGTTTGTTGCAACCTTTGGATCCTTTTGGTTCCACTGTGAATGCACAACAGTTCTCTTTTTCACACAGGTATTAAATTCGGAACTTTGGTATAAACACAGTGCTAAGGTGACCTGGTCATGGCAGCAGGTGGATGAGCTGTTTGTTAGTTTCCACCAAGACTCTGCTGCTGGGTGTTCTGGCCATGGGGAACCGTCACTCGTGGTCAAACAGCACCGTGGCGTTCCAGTCTCACTTGTAAAATTCGAGACTTGTGTTGGCCAACTGAGGAAAGTAGTGCATCTGCTCAGAGTGCAGTGCTTCTTGTAACTTCAGTGCAGTTAGTGGTTGGCCACAGGATTTCAAAAACAGCTTTCAGGCAATCTCATTCCAATAAGATTACCGCTCGAGAGCCATTGTGTCATTAAATGTTTCACTTTGCGAGTCATTTTTCCAACCAGTTCTGGTAGTCGGACAGGTAGATGAGAAGTATGAGCATGAGCAATACCTGCTGTGCTGAAGGGCGGTCGTGTGGTGTTCGTGTTCTTCTGCTTTGTGTAACAGTCAAACAAGAAGGTTCTCTAAAACTTAGACTCCACAGAGCTTCACATGCATTAGTGACATCGTGCCTGTTACCATGCGATCTGAGGGACCTGGGCTTGACTCTGCTCCTTGCTGTTGTACTTTTGATAAAGTGACAGTGGTGCTAAAAAGTGTGCGAACCCTTTAGAATGTGCAGAATTTCTGGATAAAAATGACCTAAAGTCAGGTAGTCGTCTAAGCCACAAAAATGGAGAACCCAGTAAACAAATGACAAAATGTTCTATTTTTTCATTCATTTATAGAAATGATCTAACATTAAATGTCTTTCTCAGAGAAAGTATGTGAACCTGTGAATTCAGCAATTGCTGTGACCAATAACTAGACCACGGTCTTTCTGCAAGACTCACCTTTTGAATTTCACTTCTCGTACAGGTACCCTCACAGCTTCCTGCAGAATTTGTAGAACTGTCGGCTCCATCCACGATGGAAAGTCACCCTGGTCCCGTGGCAGCAAAACGGGCCCAAACCATGATGCTCCCACCACTGTGTTTCACAGTTTGGATGAAGTTCTTATTTATGCTGTAATTCTAAGCATAATGTTTCTCACTTAAGCCAGAAAGTTCTTTTTTTGACTCATTTGTCCTCAGAAAATTCTTCCAGTAGTTTTATGGTTCATCCAGGTGGTGTTTAGCAAAGTTTAAATGGGCGGCAATGTTCTCCTTAGAAAGTAGTGGCTTCCTCCTTGCTGTCCTCCCATCACACCATTGTTGTTCAGTGTTTGATGGTGGCCTCATGAACATTGACATGAGCCAGTGCAAGAGGGAGGGGACTGCACAACCTTAGACATTACCCTGGCATTCTTCATGATCGCCCAGTATGTTATACGCTTTGCTATTGGAGGGATTTTTGTTGGAGGACGACTCCTATTGAGAGTAACATTGGTGTTGAATTTTGTCCATTTGTACACCGTCTGCCTGGCAGTGGATTAATGAAGCCCAAAATCTTTAGAAATGAATCTGTAACCCTTCCCAGCCTGGTGACCATCGACATCTCTTTTACTGAGGTCTGCAGAAATCTGCCTTGATGGAGACATGGCATGTGCTCACAAACCTGTGTGGTGAAGACCAGACTTTGGTAGTGAAGATTTATGTTGTATAAATAGTGCAGGGCCACCAAAACTGACACCTTATTGTCATCCCATTGATCAACACTCCTCACTCCAATTTCACCCCCTTAACCGAACTGATAATCCTAGACGTTTACGTATATTTTCTAACAAAGACATTCTATGCTGGATTGTTTTGATTTAAAAAAAAAATCAATGAAAAAGTATAATATTGGTGTGTTTATTGGGTCCTCTTCACCTTGATGACAGATGAAGATCTGGTCAAGTTTTAGGTCAAATTTATGTAGAAGTTGAGAAAATTCTATTGTGTTCACTAATTTTCTAGCACCACTGTACCAAGGTTACCTTGAACTGCTGCAGTAAAAAATACCCTGCTGTATAAATGGATAAACTGCTGTGGGGAGCTTAATACACAAACCTAGCATTTATAAGCTGCCATGTAGAACAGTTTCTGATTAATTAAAATGATAGGGATATAAATTTATACACAATAATCTACTATACATACGTGAGTAAGGACCATGAATGCAGTAAGAAATACCCAGCTGTGTAATTTGGAAAAATCATTGTAAAGTTGAATATCCACCATTGCAGGACACCTCGGACAAAGGTATAAGCCACGTAAAATAATGAAAGAACTTGCTTACAGTGAACAATATGGGTGAAAAAGATGCAGTTACGTGGCTGACAAGGTTTGCTCTTTTTTTTAGCTGGTTACAGGGGTGCTGCAGGGGAAGTACAGCTTCTTCTGCCAGGACACACGCAGCGGAGGGGCAGCCGACGACAGGGTGAGAATCCCAAATGGCAACCCGCTGAAACATGCAGCTCCTAGTCCTGGTAACCACTTATGAAATGTGGTGTTAAAAAAAAAAAAAAACAGCATACATCTCAGGTTGTTTCTGGTCACCCAATAAATCGGCGTAGGCTTTTGGGTGGGTGTCGGCAACACGGGAGAGCTCCAATGTCGCTCCGTGGGAGACAGACCATCAAGGTCACCGTCTGCTTAAACTGCAGACGCAGGCAGATAAGGTGCCAGAGTGTTTGCCCACTGCGGCATCGTCACTCCTCACCTCCTTGGTATCTCTTGGGAGCACTGGACACTAAGGGACACGGCGATAAAAACTGCAAGAAGGTCCTGCAGGTGTCTGGCTTAGTTGTGCATTCTTTGCGCTTTGAGGAAGCAAAACACAGTGTTCATTTATTTTGTTTTCTTGTTCACTAATGCAGCAAAACAACATGCATGTCAGCTTCTTCGCATCATAAACTGTAGACAGCAGGAAGAATGTTTTGCTTTGGATTTCCGTACCCACGCGTGATTTCATTATTTTGTCGTCTCAGATCATGAATGTCCTTTGGTGGTACTACTTCTCCAAGCTCATTGAGTTTATGGACACGTTCTTCTTCATCCTGCGGAAAAACAACCACCAGATCACCTTCCTGCATATCTACCATCATGCCACCATGCTCAACATCTGGTGGTTTGTGATGAACTGGGTGCCATGCGGCCACTGTAAGCCCCTCGCCGTGTTTTGTTTCTTCGTGTCAACGTCCTATGAAAGTCAGCATGTTGTGGTGGTTGGACCATCTAGCATGATGCAATAGTATAAAATTGCAAACTTCTTTGTTGTTTAAGAAACACAAATTAAAACCTTCATAAAAAGTTTTCATTTAGTAAAGCTCACCAGTAACCAAAAACCGTAAATACTAACTACAGTTTAACACAATGAGGGTGAACAGGTGGCACAATGGATCGAGCCACTGCCTTGCATTCAGAGGGTCTGGGTTTGATCAAGGTCCTTGCATTGATCTGGTGCAGCTCTATAAATAATGAAATTACACAGCATTTAACTGTGAACTCCAGACCACAGTTCCATCACTTACAGCCCAGATAGAAGTGTAAACCTACAGATTATTTTCTCCAACCTGACCTGTGAGGTTATTTTGTGGGTTCAGCAACAACCCTCATTGTAGAACATTAAAATCTTACGTTCCGGCATAAGGAACATTCCGGATATTCAGTATTGTGTTTATTATGCCTGCTTTCCTCTTAAACTTTCACTTTCTTCCAACAAGTTTAATTTTAATGTCTTTCATTGGAACCACCTTCTCTGCCGCTGAATCTGGAATACAATCTTCTTGTTACCACGCCTTTTAGCTAATAACAGCGCAGTGCAGCGCATCGTATCTAAAAGCTCATCGGACCATTTTAATTAGCTTAGCATGCAAACCTAGTGTAACAGTAAGGAAAGTGTCAGCTAAATTCATTCAGGCAAGCTTGAGGTCAGGCAGACGTATTATTTAATTTATTTAAATAGACATAACACGCAATTATTAAATGAAAGAATATCAAGAAAGTATCGTCAGTTTATATTCTAGGGTATAAAATATGGATGTGTCCTTGCTACTTAAGCTGGTAGCCTGTTGGTTATCCGCTGACAACCTTAGTCACTACACCACCTACAGGCCCTGCAGTGTACTGATAGATGCAACACATGCGTAATGCACATTACGTCCACGGCACATTCAATGTAAGTACGGATAAGGAAGGGAAGAACACTGACTTTCCCCCCAAATTCTTCTTTCCACAGCATATTTTGGTGCCTGCCTCAACAGCTTCATCCATGTGTTGATGTACTCCTACTACGGGCTCTCGGCGATCCCAGCTATGAGGCCTTTCCTATGGTGGAAGAAGTACATCACTCAAGGACAGCTTGTGAGTCACAAACTTTCGCATGATGAAATGAGGGGGAAAGAAGTGGAAAAAAGGAAATAAGGTTCACGCTCGTAGGTTGCTTTAAGGACCTTGCTGCAGAAAGGAATTGGCTGTGACCGGTTCACACTGACCTCTTCAGCGTGGCCTCGACTCCACGGGCCGATCGAAAATGATGGCCGATTAAAACCGGGGTCAGCAGAACGCGCAAAGTAAGGCTGAGGAGGCCACAGCAACACCGCCAGTTCCTCCCTGGCAACACCAGGCAGATGGGCACAAAGCTATCCTGAATGAAATGGGAATGCGAGGAGATGCCTTCGTGATCACTGTTTAATGTCAGGCAGAATGAAAAATGCCTATGGTTCCCTCAAGGTCAACGTGCATAGTGTACGCACAAACACCGTGACAGCCAGGGCTTCTGCCCAGCATACAGAATTATGGTTATTGCTATGCTGGAGTCGGGCCAGAAGCTTCATTTACAAGCAGACCTTCAGTTATGCCTCTGATTTGGAAGGCATCATCTTCTCCATGTAGGTGACTTATTTCCAGGCGCATCACATGGCTTCAGCTCATAACTGCCCGTGTGTGCTTGTTAATGTTGGATAATATTGTCTTACCAGTGAATTCAGAGTATTATGTACGTGTTAAAGTTATTTATACATTATACATATTTTATACATTACATATTATATACTTTTATTATTTATTAAAGTAGCGGCAACATGAAGTCATGGCTCATAATACTGGTATCTCTAAGCCCCTGAGCTGTGGATTCAAAGCCAGCTTAGTACAGGGCGTATCTTGCCTCACACCCCAGGCTTCCAGGAGAGGCTCCAGACCACCACGACCGTGCTGGGCAAGCACTGAATGATAAGAAAATAAATAATGAAGTATCAATAACGCATTGACAGCAATTGTAGCTCCCTCAATGTAGAGCAGTCCCTTGAACACTGTTTTTAGGCCAAAAGTTGGACCTAAAACCCATTAATTTTAAAGGTAATTGTAAATTAATTACCCAGGAAAAGACACTGTGAACCCAAACTTTATGCCTGACACAGAAGAGCCCCAAGCACCAGGACAGACTACACTGGCCTGCGCCTCTCGTAACTCCCCGCTCCGTTTAAATAATTATTCTCTAAATGGATCAGAATGCACAGACCAAGACACTAAAGAGGTTTTACCAGCTGTCCAACACAACAGGTATAATCCCTCAATTCATCACCTCTGTCTGTACTTTAAACATGATGGGAGAGGCACAGCTCTGTAGTACTTAGTGAATGACTGCATTTCCCATAATTCTTAGAGTTGTGTGTATTGAGACGATGAACTGAGAAGTACAGGTGTATTTTTGTATGTACGGTATTGTCTGAATCACGTTATTTCTGTGAGCTTTACTGGCGCAGCAATCTATACGTTTACATGATCAAAGTAGAGTGCTAAAATATATGTTTATATATTTATAGTACAGTCAGAAAAATAGGAAATGCATTATTAAATTTAAACCCAGACATAAATACAACACAGAACTAAATATGTAGAAAATATTTATTCTAAACTGCATAGCAGTGTGTGTATGTATAGGAGGTTTATAATTTTTTTTTTTTTTTTAATTTTGATCATCCCTTGAATCTGTGTGTGTGGGAGAGAGAGTGGGGTCACTCTTTTTCATACAAAAATATAAATATTAAACAGTGCTAGAATATTGCAAGCTCTAGCTGGGGTGGTGGACGTTTCCCATCATCCTTTGCTATTTATGTTTTAATTATGTTTAATAAATGTTTCGGTGCACTGCGTAATGATAATTATGGTTTAGTAACTGGAGTGGGTTATTGTATTAATGTTTATTTGTTTGCCCACACCCCACTGTAGCTTTTGTCATTTTTGGGGTCAGAACTGAGGGTTTATATCCTCCCTGTGCTGTGTGGACATGAATAAACGGCAAGCAAGAATTAACTGTCACCGGGAAATGTTTGCAAATCGAAATGGCGGAACTGAACGTGACTTTGTTATAGCAAATTTTTGTAAATGGAGTGTTCAGACATCAAGAGATCACTACACATCGTTTTTTTCTATGTTCTTGAGCATTGCTCCTCAATATTTCCAATATTTAACAGCCAGCCAGCCATTACTTAACCTGTTTGTTACAGCCAGTTTTTGCAGATCAGATGTTTATAAAGTCAAGGGATGACAGTACTGTGATATAAGACTGATGCTGCTGTTTACTGACAGTTTTTCTTTATTCCCTTTGATTTCCAGATCCAGTTCGTACTGACTGTGGTTCAGACTACATGTGCTGTTGTGTGGCCCTGTGGGTTCCCAATGGGATGGCTGTACTTCCAGATATCTTACATGGTCACTCTGATCATCCTTTTCCTTAACTTCTACGTACAGGTGAGCTACTGTATCAGGGATTTTTCACATGGCAGGTGTAGCTTTGAGGTCACGTGGCTTGGAGAAGGGGCAGAGTTTATTTATTTATTTATTTTTAAATGAATAAACCTTCTACTGGACCACATTGCACCTATTACTGTCTTTTCGATCAATCAATGACATTCTTTAAATGTAAGTTTTATAATGGTGCAGTGTGTGAGTGTGTGATCTCCCCATAATGGACTGGTGTCCTGTCCAGGGTGTACCCTGCTTTACACCATAGGATTGCAGGATAGCCTCTGGACCACCATGACCCTGCACTGGGCAAGCAGTTACTCTTACTGAATGAACGATGAACAATGGACAAATTAACTCCACCGGTTGTCTTTAACGTAACCCACCGAGGTTTTAAGATGGCAGAAGTCAGTCACGCGCTTTTATGGGATCCTGTCGGATTTTTATTTTTCAGACCTACAAGAAGAGAGCTTCTTTGCCAAAAAAAGAATACCAGAATGGCGCGGCGGCGGCATCCATGAACGGCCACTCCAACGGAGTGTCGTCCGCAGACGGCATCAAACAGCGGAAACTGCGGGCAGACTGAAGCTTCACTGCTGTCCCCTGGTTAACCACCTGATACCTTACATAGCGCCATATTTTGCTAAGACTTCAAACTAGTTTCTTCTACAGAAGTGATTTAGAAAAGCGCATTATATCCAGTCTATACAAAGAGGCACGTCAGCATCTTAGGGATTCCGCTAGGTATTTTGCACACAACGTTTATTATTCATACTGAATCTAAGCTCATTATGCTAAATGGGTACAAATTTTAGCAAAGCAAACCAAGACAAGTCCCTATTCCTTCAGTTAAGGGCATTTGTGGTAGAGCACAGGGTGACTGAAAAAATGAGCACGCTCAGAAATGTATTACTCAGTAGCTAAGCATTATATGAATATGTAGTATATTAAGCTTCTGTAAGATTAAGAAAAAAATGAATTACTTTACGAATTGGTTTAACTGCGCATTCATATGATAGTCTACAGAGTATGAAATGTACGAAAATGCTCATTTTGAATTACACTGTGTATCCTCGATTTAGTGCGGTGTCTCCTGCCTGCAAGACATTAAACAGACCTGCACTTAACTACCATATTAATGTATCCATATGCATATTAAATGTTTGAATAGTTATTAACAGCGAAATGAACCGAAAAGTACACCAGCGCACCTTTATGAAGCCAGAGCGTTTCAGTGAATGACTGTTAGAAATGCTGAATGTGACTCAGCGTTGACGTGACTGAATGTTTTGGAGTTCTTGCGTTAAAAGTAACTCACATTAATACTCCTGATTCATTTGAGCTTACAGTACGTGACTGATCCGCGAAACCTTGGACTCATCTGACCTCACATATCGAAGTATCGCATCTTGCCTTTTGTCTGTTTAGTGGTGAAATCATTCCGTCTCTGTAAGTAAGCATCTGAACGTTGCCGGTCCAGCATTACCCTGCGAATAACAATTTACCTCTTTTAGTAGAATTAAGGCTTTGGAAGAGCCTGACAGTTTTCAGCTTTTTTTTTTTTAAACTAATGTTTGTTAATTTATTATATTTCCAAACTTTAATGAACATTTATTCTTAGTTAACGTTTTCACGAGATGGGATGTAATTTTATGTTCAAAGAACATTTGGGAGAAATCATCCTCGCTGTCACTGTGTCCTCAGTGGTGTAACTGCGTTCATTTTTCAGTAATCATGTTAGAAGTGTTGGCTTGCGTTTAATGATTGTTGGTCCCAGTAGTTTGCCAAAATATTTGCTTAAACCATCGAGAGGCATCTTTAGCCAGTTGATCTTAATGCTACACATGCAACTTTTGACCAAATTTTCATTTGGAAGAGTTCTTGGTTGAAACTTGGTAAGATATGTAGTACATTTAGAACTTAAAATGAGATGTTTCTATGGATCGTGAGTATTTAAATGTAGATCCATACTAAAATATCTCTTTAACGTGGCATCTGAACCAGTAATATCCAGTTAATAAATAACTATGAAAGCAACCTTGACTTGACAAAAATCTGCATCGCTGAGGTCCATGGACCAAATGGGATTATTTTCATTATTTGCATCCCTCCCAAATTTTTTCAGCATTTAAATTACATTACAAAAATATATCAGCCAAAAAAAACATGAAATGCAACCAAAAAACATTTGTTTGAAGATATTAGCTGCAGGTAACTGTGGATTGTTGGCTATAAAGTTATTCTAATGTATTTTGACTCTTTCGTGTGGACTAACATTTTTATTACTTGCTAAGCTGTTGCCCAGATGATGCCGCTTTTTGCCAAAAGTGTCTAAAGTACTTGCAAAAGGAAATCCTGGTTTATCTGAAACGTTTCAGTGTCATCATCATTATTAACCAAACGCAAGAAAAGTTCTTGATCAAAACATGTACAACAAACCATGTTCAAATGGGCATTTGCTTATAAAAGCAACTTTTTTTGCATTTCTGCTGAATGTCCTAATATTTTAATTTCTCACAATTTGGTTGGTTGACAGTTTATTACTTTGAATCCTCTCTACTGTCACTTGCATATCTATGTCATTGATCTCCCTTACATTCCTGTTTTGGATGTTTTAAAAAAAACTGCAGCAAATATATATTATATAGTATGAACGCTCACTTACAGCTGAATTTGGCAATATCATTCCAGATGACAGTGTTGGAGACCTCAAAAAACATTCAACAAGCCGCCCCCTTCTAAGCTGTAGGGACAACAACTGCGACTCTCAGTGGACACAACTCTGTCCCTTCTTTTTAAGGTATAGCACAGAACAAGGACTACTAGTATTAAACAAGCAAAGCTGTAGCTAGTAAGAGTGCTGCGCAACTGGACAGGGCCCTTGTAAGATATCCAAATAAGCAGCTCGAAACCTCTGTGGATGCTGAATAAAGTTTTTAAAATGGAAACTGCGTCTCCCTGTTACGCAGGGTGCATTTTCACGTGTTTGAGTGCAGCATGGCAGCTGTGGTTCACTTTGACTTAGCGGTCCTAAAATTTTGTAGCTGTTTTGGCAAATCATGGCACTGCTTTCATGAATATTTACTGTAAAGGGTGTACTTTTCTTCTACATTAATTTCATGGTGCCATTTTGTGGGAAAGTACATCAAGCCTGCAAATTAGTTGCATGCAATGATGCACGAGCTCCCTGCTATTTATCCCGATTGCCAGTTTTCGCACTTAACCGGCCGACTGAGCCTAGTCTTATGCACTGAACAGTCTGTCTTGCAAAAGACTGAAAAGCACCATCAGGGCAAATTAATTTATGTCAAAGTTGATTTTTGATGTTACTTTTTCTTTGAATCACTAATGTATTCAGGTTAAAGTTACTGCAACCTTCCAACAGGAACAAACTTGATCTCCACCTCATTTCATAAATGTTCATTTTTTAGAGTACGTATGTTGGTAAGTCATACTGTAGCTGAAATTTTAGGTTTTCTTTTTTTTTTTTAATCAGTTTCAAACTCCCCTTTTTCATATTTGCTGCTGGGCATTTAGCATTGTGTTCTCAAGCCCATTTCAATTGTTGGTGTCAAGCTCATAAGCTCATAGTGTCAAATTAAAGTAAAGCTTAGCTAACTGTGGATCAAAAATTACATGAAGGCCAAATATATGTATGTGTGTCACTGTATTTTTCTCCAGGAGGAATACTGCCTTAACTGAATTTATCTGTAACCAGAATGTTGTGGTTTTTGATCAACACTAAAAACATTTTCCAATAAATAGTTTCACTAGTGGGACTAGTTTTGCTGTAATCTGAATTGCCTTAATGTGAACATCAGTGGACAAACCAGCACTGCAGGATCAAAGGTGTCTGACTGAGAGATCGGTTGCCAAGTGTGTGTGAAAAAAACACACACACACACACACACACACACACACACACACACACACACACACAGCAGTGATTTCATGTTCCTGCTATTTGGTCCCCTAGGATGTCCCCCACCCATTGTGCAGCTGTGTTTAACCCCTCAGCTCTAATGCTGAATCACTCGAGCTGATAGAAAATGGCTAATACATGCTGAGTGCTCATTCCTGATGCAGCAAAATGTCACGTGGAAACTTGTCGCCCCCCCCTGGACTGAACAAACAGCTTGGCTATAACCTAGACACAGATGTACGTGTCCGCAATATTATGAAAAATAAAGCACTGCTGTCCTATAACTGTAATGCCACAGGGTTTTAAATAGTAAGTAAAAGGTATTAATGTCACCTCTATCCTCTTATCTGTATTCACTTTTCTCTCCTGCTTTATACAAAGCTGTGTTTTTCGCCACTTACACAGGGACCAGTTGTGTTTGTGTATTACACTAGCAGGTACAATAGCAAGACCCTGAATTTCAACTGGCAGCCAGTTACACTGCACCCCTCTTATGAAGGGGTCCCATACAATGAAAAACTGCTACACTTTATAAAAATAACTACTTTTTTCATACAACAGACTTCCTTTAGAAAAATGACTGCTAACGTGGATAAAACAATGATGGGATCAAACCAACATCACCTGGTGTTTAAAGGCACAGCACCCCTAAAGTGAAAACGTAACGTTGTGAAATAAACATACATGAATGAAATGATCAAACTGCCTCTTTAAAAGTTTGGGAAGAAAGTGCAAAACACTGAGAAAGGCTGCAAGATTAAGGAAAATAAATTGAAAAGAAAAACAATCAGCGGATATATTTTTCATCCTGGAGCTGATTATTTTTTCCCCCAATTAGAAGCCGTAATTTGAAGACCTCGCAAAGGGAATTTTGTGAATGTATGGAACAAATTGCCTTAACAGCTCTACTTCCCGCTTCCCAATACGTATCGTTTCTTCTAGGTGATGCAGATTACAGGGGATCTATGGGGAAGTTGAGTTGCACGTTGCAACTCATACAATGTATATAGCAAACAGGGATTTTCAAGGTACTGAAATAAAAAGCACTTACTGTGTACTGTAGGGACATCTATGCAGTTTTGTTTCCCCTGTGAACAAAACAGGAGCCAGATTAGGGATCTGTTTTTCTGATGGCGAATGGCAACAATGCTGCTGTTACGCCCGTGATGGACTAAGTGACTACAGACGCCCTGACCTGAGGGTTTCTGTCAACATTGTACCAGCCTTGCCTACCATTACACTGCACTTTTACTTTTAAACCAAAAACTAAGACATTTAACCAAACTCCATGGGTTTGGAGTACATACCCTCCTCGTGCCCCATGGTTCCATCACCATGATGGCAGTTGCGCACGGCTCCTTTAGCATCTCCTGCAGTCCGAGTCACTGAAGCGTGTGCCAGACATTCACTAGTAGGGAGCTCCAAGGTCAAAGCCACCAAGGTGTCCTCCTGTGGGACACAGTGACTCACACAGAGATGATGCTGGCATTTCACACACCGCTCGCACATTTTCGGTAGTTTTACTCAGCTCTTTTGCCTCATGTACAAGTTTTTCCCCAACTTTACAATTTAATTTCCTGTGCTCTTCACATCAATGACCTGCTGACATCAGCTAAATGCACTTTTATTCTGCCAAGGATGGAAGAAACAAACACCCTGCTAAAAAAAATAAGTTGTGCACTGTGTGTGGTGTCCTCAATGCAGCTGGAGTGAGGTTTCACTAGCAATGTGCTTAAATTACAGAAGAAAACTCTAAATCTGTTCCAACAAGAGAGATTTTACATGAACCTCAGCCCTTTTAACTCACAGGCTGCAGCTGTAGCCACTACTCTATCTGCCGGACGAATATGATTTAAAAAAAAAAAAAAAATCAGATCCTGTAGTGAAACGGTGGATAACCTATGCTGTGTCACTGTCTTCTCGTTGTTTATCCTTTGGACACTTGTTCATCACTCTGTGTCACCCTGTTAAGAAGAGCACTACATAAAAATAAACTGAAACACGCAATAATGAAATTTAAAACCCAAACAATACAAAGTTTTGACAGAGAAATACTGAACTGGTTACCTAAATTCAAGTTGTGTGACCGACTTTTTACCGTTACTAACTCAGAACAATAAACTGGATGTAACAGGAAAACAAAAGCACAGGCTTCGATTTCAAGCTAATATTTAATCATTCCAGTTATTACATTATACCAAGTTTTCTACGCTGGAATTTAGGTTTAAAGCATTTACAAAAAATAATTTAACACATTCCTTATTAAGTTTTGGGAAGAAAAAAAATACACAAAGTCAAACTCTAAACATTTCAATCATGTCCACCAGGACAGTTTCTAGTATAAAGAACATATGATACTCTTCCCTAACAATTTATGCTGCCATACATGTCACTCAGTGGGGAAAAGGGGGGGGGAGGTTTTTCACATTAAAGTGTCAAGAACATCTTACACCTATATAAGTAGGACATAAAACCTCAAAATTTAAAAAATTAAGTAGGAAGCAGAGAAAATTACTAAATTTTTTAATATACATTCATCAAAATTATACTCCAGCATAAAAAAAAAACGGGCAGCGTCAGGTGCAGTTGTTTTGGTGTGTGTATGCGCATGTGTGTAAACCGCAAAGTGAACGTATGCGTTGCTTAACAGATCTTGGGCTACAGGGGTCTCTCGGACAAGGCAGTGTAGCTCTTGACACGGGCGAAGAACAGAGGCGTGTACATCTTGTCCATGTCAAAAGCAGTGACCACTGTCTCTCCGGTTGATCTAAAGAGACCAAGCAAAAGTGTCAAAGTTATGACAGCATGAACCCGTGCTCTTTACACACACATAAAAATATAAGTCACAAAACAAAAATAATGACAGTAATGACCACATGATTGAGCGTAAAAGTAAAAGTGATATTCTAGCTCTTTACCACTATATGAGAGAGAGAGTTAAATTAAAACATCTGCCCCTTACCTGTATGTGATGTGGCAGGAGTGGTGGATCCACACCAGTTTGTTAAAGCGCTGGCGCCCCCCAGAGGCCAGCTGTAGCCCAACATGGAAGCTACGCTCTGTCTCAGGTGTCAGGTTCCGCCGGCAGAACCGGGTCTTCTGGTACTCTGCCGCTTTCTGTTGTGCATAAACAAAGTAACCGTTATACCGCTTGGCTAAAAGAAGAGAGAAGTTAATAGCAGCAACGTTTGTATTCATAGTTTATTTTTCTTCTCTGATCCAGAGTGCAACTTGGATTTAAAACAAATCTTGATCATTTCCACTTTTTTAAAACTGTATCATTTAGCTTGCAGGATACTGAAAACCCATCATCATGTTCCTGGAACCACTTGGTGAAAACACATTACTTCTAATTTTCAAAAAGTGTGAAGGCAACATGTGTGCCTAATAAACTGGCAGCTCAGTGTACAACTCAAGGTAGATAAATATTGCATGTTACAACAAAGAACTTGATGGCTGAACAAGTTTGTCCGCTACCATCACTGTTTTTTGTAGTAGACATTACTGAAGGAGCCAATTACAGAACTCAGTCAGATACAGAGAAAAAGCCTTTGCTCAAAGGGATAAACAACTTAAGCAACAACAACAAAAACCTTCAAACCTTGGCTTCAGACTTACCACAATGCATTATAAAAATGACATAATCTATACATACAACTCAAAAATAAGAGTTTGGAATTAATATAAATTAATATTAATTTTATTAATATTAAATGTTAATAAAAAGGACACACTGAAGATGCTAACCACCCATGGAGAATGAGAATTCCAAACTGTACCCTTTTTGCTGTTTTTCCAAGATTTAACAAATATGTCCTTATACATTTTCCACAGACATGTTCAACACAATTATAAAGATACTACATAAGGAACAACTATTTATGTGATTCTGAAGAAAAGGTTTTCAGTAAAAGTCAACTCTTATTCTACCGTATTTGTACTTTCACCTATCTAATAAGATGTTATAATGACCCTGTTAAGTGCTGTTTCAGTTAGTGCTTCACATTCTAGGAAGTTATCCTGAGCCCTACCCAGAGTATTACTGTATAAGACAGACCCAGTACCCGAAGAAAAACATTAAGGAACAGAATTTGGTCATGGTCAAACGTAGAGGTGACTACAACCTACCTCCTCCTTTCTCTTTGAAACAACAACAAAAACTTTGGTTTGATTATCTGTGTCCTGGGACAGACGGTAGTGACCAAACAGGACCGAATCAATCCTTAAAAATAGAGACAGAAAATGTATGTCAGGACATTCAAAGAAAAGATTTGCATATTAAAATCAGGAAACTACAAACAAGAAAAACTGGGAAAACTGGCATGTCTCTTGTAAGCTTGGGCCTTGTTACAGTCACTCTTCTCCAACTCAGCAGATAAGGAATTTCATGTTTGGGTCCCTGGCTAGCAGAAGAGCCTACTTGCAGTTTCTGCTTTTCAAGCGAGAAACAGTGATGAGAGGGTCCTCTGGAGTGGTCAGCATCATGACTTGGCCATCGGGGAAGAAGCGCAGGTACCTGCAGGATCAGCAAGAAATGAGTAAAAAGGAGCAGACCACAGTCTGTGTGGAGACACTGCGCCGACTCCAGATCTACCTGTAGTAGTCAACCTGATGCCAAGCGCGGTAGAATCCGTCCAGCGATTCCTCTCCTTGGCGGATGTAAGATGTCTTACTAATATACACACCTGTAGAGGTTGTCAAAGCATGATCAGTCAGATGTACTGGATTCTTGCTTGAGAGAACAGGACTGAGATGCTGCCTTGCTTTAACTAAATTTCATACTGTTTTATAGCTTTAGTTTTGAGTGTTCCTCATTGTGGGTGATCAGTCACCCTGTATTCATGAATGTAAAGAAAATAGTCTTAGCCACTTAAATCACAATTGTAAGTGGCCAAGACTACTTTCTCTGCATTCACGAATACAGGGCAATTCAGAAAGAATGTAACACAAGTATCATATAAACATGTAGTCTAAACCAATTTAAGTAACTCAGCTTTTTCTTAATATTACTGTTCATTGTACTACATATTTATATGATAGTTAATTATTCAGTAATTAATTTATTATAGTGTTCACGACAGTCAGTAAATTAATGTCAGATGCTAAATAAAATGGTGTTATCATAAAGTAATTATATTCAACTACGATCAGTTTTTAATAAATAAAAAATAAAAAAATAAAAAAAACATTTCACAATCTAATAAAATTTCAGCATCTGAAGAAGGCACAGACACTTTTTAAAGCAGGTGTTTTACCATCAAACCGCACACGAGGTCGCTCCAGAAACATCTCCCTCCAGGAGCTAAATGGCACCATTTTAGTGCAGGTTCGTCCCCACACCCGCAGACAGGCGGAGCGCCATATCTCAGGGTCCCTGGTAAGCAATACAGCAGTCAGGCATGCTATCAGAAAAATGCAGAGGACACTGAAATGCAAACTATCTTAGGTGGATAACTGCTCTGCGCTGACATCACACTATGCCAGGTCATTCCTGGGAAGGTTGTAACCATGCTAATAAAACTCTGTATCCTCCAGTAATAACAATGCTGCTTTACTGTTGAGACATCCTACTCTTGTAGAGCTCTGCCATTATCTTTAACTGATGCCTCAAAACAGTAATAACAGAAGAACTAAGAATTTAAAGCTACAATCATATTAAACACTGACCTCAGGAACAAACATAACGAGTCATATTTTTCAGAAACAACTAAATGGGTTTTGGTAGTTAACAGGGAAGCCTAACAAAGGGGCTTCAGGCCAACAGACAAGTACAAGGTTGGCAGTATCACTGGACCAAGTTTGGAGGTTTGTGGGAATCCCACCTAGCGCACACATAGAAGCCCCTGCACACCAGGGAGAGCTGCTCCAGGGCACGGAGGTCCAGCTCACTAGACACCACCCAGCGGAAGATGTACATCATGACTTCCAAAGGCAGAGCTAAGGGCACAACAAGCAGAACCAGGATAAGCAATAAGCAACTCATCACTGCCTTGGCTTACATCTTACAGATGTAAACTTTTCCCTGCTATGTATTTCATACCTCATACCCAAGGTCAGATTTCAAAATGAATATTTTATGCTATGCAGCTGTGAAAAATTGAGTGGGGAAAAAGTCACAAATTCAAATTCATAAGAGGACACTGCTTTTGTGTGGGTAAAAATACTAACCTTTCATTTAATGGTGTAGTATCAAATCTCCCTAAATAAATGTGTTGACTAAACAAAGTTTTAAAAAAAGTTGATCCCCATTAAAGCAAAAATAGACAGCTGTTTTGCCAACTAACATGTAAGGTCCGTAAATAATGGTTTTGATGCCATTTTGTCAAGAACACTTGGCAGCAGAACAAGAATGGTGGTCATGAAAATGCACCCTGAGTGCCTAAACCTTACAACTATGATTTGATGTCTAATGTGAACAATTGAATAAACTTATTTTAACAAAATATAAGGAAAAATATTTATATTTAACAAATGTTCACCTTTGCTGGATAAATTCATAAATGCATGTTTTAAGCAACTTTGACAGTGTTTCAAAGAACCATTCAACCATCTACACTGTAAGTTTCTTAAAGTTGGAAAAGTACCCTCTAGTCTAGTTGCAGCGGTGTTCTAGTTAAATTTTATTGACTGGTATATTTAAATTACAGTACTGAAATATAATGTGTTTACAGTCCCAGTGAAAAATTGAGTAGACAAACCAAAAACTAGTTTGATTTCAAAAGATATTGGGTGAAAAAATTTGTTCAGGAAATGAGTCATGTGTTCCCAGCTCTTACCATGCAGGATACTTGTGAATAGCTTCGCTTTCACTCTTATATCCAAAGTTCAAGATTTACTTTATTCTTATTCTGCACTTATATACATGTACTAGTGAGAATGAAATTTAATTCGACAAGTCCTGTTATTTAAAAAAAAAAAAAAAAAAACAGTCAGCAGGGGCACTACCTGAAATGTGAGTTTGGGTCATCTCAACTTCTGGCTCACATATCTTCTGAGACACATCCTGCAGCGTGAGCTGCTGCTGGAAGTAAGTCAGCAAGTCGCCCATCTCCCCATTGCCTTCATTCTCTGCCATGCTGTGACATTGAGAATCATCACACATGCCTTCATCTCAGGTTGACTGCCTTCTTTCAATGAATACTGTAATATCTCAAGTGTTATAAAGGCGTTAAAATCTATCCCTTCATGATCTCTGAACAGTCCTGCTGTCAGCTTACAAATCTCATACCCGAGTAGCAGACCAATTTCAAGAGATGGCAGTTCAACAGATGTCTTTATACAAGGAAAAAGAATTACAAATATTCATAAAGAGTGAGTGATACACTTCCCAAAACCTCATCAAGATATCTAAATCATCTCCCTTAGCTTACAGGGAACCAGAGGAAGGCTCTATTCAAAGCAGATGATTCAAACACTCACTAGGTGCTGCCAACTCCGTCTGGATCAGGGGTGCGACAGTAGTTGATTTTAAATTCAATGTCAGGCACAAGTTGCATTGCCCTGCGATAGTACTTAATAGCTGTAAACAAAGAGGTTAATAAAAAAAAAAAGGTATTTCAATTGTCTGTCTTGCATAAAGGTGTTTTTAAAATTAATTCTGAATACACATTGAATCCATTTTAATCGTTCAATTTACCTTCATAAACGGCTCCATTTTGTTCTTCCTCCACTGCTTTTAGAAATAACTCTCTGGCCTAGAACGTACAAGAACCCTTAGTAAACATACGTTGTCTGTAACATGAATTACTATGCATTTCTTTACCATCATTAAGTGTTTCTAAATAACAGGGAAAAGACTTTACTGATAATGTCTTTGAGCTATGTGTCTCTTTGGAGGAGAAAAAAAATTGTCTACAAAACGAATAAATGAACAGAGAAATCAAACTTTTTTGGGGAAAAAACTGCTTCATATGCAAACACTCATCTCTATGCATAGCAAAATAATGCAATTATGAATACATGACCAATAATCACAATTATTTGCTGAAAGTACATTAACAGTACAAGAACCCCGAAATGTTATGAAACATGAAAATATAATCCATACAGAAAAACTGACTAGATGGAGGTTTATCAGATAAACTTACTTTTTCTTCCCGTGCCAGCTCTTGCTTCTTCTTCAAGTCAGCATAACGCAAGAGTCCTTTTTGAGCTCCACTTAACCCTGAGGTGGGTTTCAGTTCTGACATCCATTGAGCCCGAAACACACTGAGCTCCAGCTGCATCAACAATAAAAGTAAAATAATAGACTCAAACTCTTGTACTCTCAACCCTTACACAAGTGTTCCACACAACAAAAAAAACAGCTAGAATGGCTTAAGTACAGCTATTCCTTGCCATCCATTACCTCTCAATTCAAAAATGTGTCTTTATGATTCACTTTGTACCCAAAAATCACAAATACCGGTCTCCCAAAACTGCCATCTGAGAAAAATTCAAAGCTTGTACCAGCCAAGTTGCACGAAAGTCCTTGCAAGATAATGTACTGCCCTCCAGTCATATTTTAGTTGTTGAAAGGATCGTGTCTCAAGCTCACACTGTGAAGATAAGTGTTGTGCTTTTACTTTTTCAGTATTTTTTCTGGCACTGAGTGAAAATCTCTCCAAAGAAAGTGAAGATAGGAGGGATACGGTGGGGGGCTCACCTATGATGGCCTTCTATGAACTGCAGTTCAACTCTTCAATCAATAAATAACCTTTTTTTTTCTTTTAAACTGCCTTGTTTTAAGTGTTACATGTATTCATCATGTGTTTCACTGTTTACTTACATGTTCATTCCAGTTTAAAAGGGAAATGTAACTGGTTTCTGATGCAGGATAGCATTGTTGTGTACTGTGCACACACAATTGAATAATTAATGTTTTAAATGCTTTATACGTATTGTGCATAAGTCCTTGGTTGACTGTTACATGAGCTTCTTAAGAGTCTATTAGTGATATCTGGAGAAACTAGTTTGGGGACTTGGAATGTGCTGGGAACATATTTTTCCAGTTGAAAATAATGGAATTTATGCTGCTGCTATCTGAACATTTGATACAAAAGACATTTATGGGAATGGAGTAGATCTGGATAATGAGGGATATCTGTACACCCTTTAAAAAAAATAAAACTGGATTATTATTCAGAACAATGGCATTCTCACAATTAAGTGAAGATGATACAGCACAAAATATTTGTTAGTAAAGCTACGCAGTAGCCTGATAGCAGTATAACTTTTGAAGCAGTATGAGGTTTTGAAAACATGAAAGAAATCTATTATCTTGTGAACTTTATTTTTTCACATCTTGAAATCCATAAGCCACACTATTAAAATCTCTGCTAAAAAGACTGAAAAGAATGTGCAAAGCCACTGAAAAAGGATGCAAACACAGAAATACAAACTAAACAGGAAAAATTTAAGATTATGCATTAATAATTGTATAATCTTTAAGGACAAGACAAAACTCAGTGTTACAAATACTAGAGAATATCTTGCTCATGCATAAAAATAAGTTTTTTTGCCATTTTCATGTGGAATATTTTTTGTCACCAAATAAGAAAGAGTGGCAACTGTGGTGTTATTTTATTAACCAAATCATCCAATAAGAAAAATTAGTGTAATGTGATAAACTCAGTGGGCAGCAGAAAATTCACTGCTTAGCGCCATCACTCTGTAGCCTGAACATTTCTGACTCAATTCCCACTCCTGCTGACAGACCCTTGTGGCCACACCCTCAGTCAAACAGACTACCCTGAACTGATGCAGTAAGAATACCCCAGCATATTAATAAATTAAGCATTGAAAAAATTCTCACCATAGACAAGGGTGTCAGTTTAACAGTCATAAACAAATTCAGTTCAATAACCATCTACTGCTACATGCAATATTAGAACATATTAAAATGAAATCTTGCTCACATGAAGATCGGAGTCTCGTGCATTTTCACTCTCATCATCTTCTTCCTCTTCTCCTAAAATGCCAGCTGAGTTGTTTTCGCCTTCTGCCTGCAAAGGACAATAAGGTACAATTTAATGCCATATATTTAACATGAAAGAACATAACATGTTGGGCTTATTTAAAAAAAAAAAAAACTCAAGGTATATTAGTTACTGCTAAAGGTGCCTTTGTGGATCCATCTGATTCCACGTGTAAACAACACTAAGCAACAGACATTAATTCTCCTGTTATTAATAATCATCATACCAAAAACTATCTGTATCTGCTGCAAGAAACTTCTTGCTAAACAGATGCAGTGTTCAGTAAATAGTCTACTCCATACTGCAGACTTCTTTAAATGTTACCACGTAATGGCAACAACTTAAAACTGAAACTTATATTACACATAGTAATGTCTGTTAATATCAATTAAATATATGTACTAATAAAAAAAAAACACTGTATATTGTTTAAAAGTTTTGCGGAATACAACCACCTAATATGAAAATTAACCATTTACCAGATCCTATCATTGCAATTGGCTACCCATGTACTTTGAACATTTTAGCCAACTACCTGGAGTATTATATTTAACTGATTAATTAGTATAAAGTTAAAACTTTACTTGCTACACTTGACACTAACTCGGCTATACAAAATGAGCATTAGCACAAGACCTCCCTAAATTCACCAAGAATTGCATTCAACATCCCACATTTGTTTAAGTTGACATGTTGTCTGAGGTTAGCTTGTAAGCTAATCGGCTAGCTGGCAGGCAAGCACGTCACGGTATGCGACCGTTCTACAGGCTGTCAAACCCTTAAATTAGGTACCATTATAGAATTTTAAAGACTTCTTTATTTATTCCGTTGAGAGAGATTTAGGTTTAGTTGAGTTCTCGGTCGGAAAAGCGGACGACGCAGCGGGCGAAATTGCGGGCTCTCCAAACGGCAGCCATGTCGACTAGTCAGTCAGGGAAATAGCAGCAGCTCAAGCTAGAAAACAGTCCTGAGATTACGCTCCCAAGTGTTATTGAGACGTACCGGAACTTGCAACGAGTAGCCAATTCCCATTGGTTGATATTCCGGAACTGTTACTGAGTGAACCTGTATCCCATTTTCATTGGATACTGCTGTTGAGCTGTTGCTCTGAGAACCGGAACTTGAAACGACAGACCGCTTCTCATTGGCTAATCGGCCACAGCTTTTAGCACGTAAACAAGAACTGGCGCAGAGCGTTGGCCCCATCTAGTCGTAAGTCTTTGAAGTGCAATTTGAGCTTCTTTATCAAGTGGTTTAACGTGTAAATTCTGAATTGCCCATTAGTGGCGTCGGCACAAACCACAACGAAAAAGCATCGTTTGTACACTTCTATTCAAGTCTGAATAGAATAAAAAGGAAAATGCTGCGTTAACTGGTCTATTCACTGGTGATTTGACTGGAAGAAATACAACACCATATTCATTTCTGTAAATCCTGTCTTCGGGTCCTCAGTACCGCAGCTGTTGTTGGTCCTCTGGCAGAACCACCCCTGCATTACTATTGAGAAAGGGGCGTGTCCACTTAAAAATAAAAAGGAATTTTTCTCTTTGATCTGATTGGTTGGTGCACAAATGGGCGGTGCGTGACGCTCAAGTCGAGACTTTCCCTGTTGGAAGCAACACCAACAACGTGCTTCCATCCGCTATGTCCAGAAGTCCCACCCCCTTGAGGCGCTGACCAGTAAAAACACAAAAGAGGTCCTACGTCATCCAATGAAAAGGCAGGAGCAGCGCTGGGCTCTGGCGTCACTTACGACGTGAATCACCGCTCACGGCCAGCGACGCCATGTTTATTTGCGCGGACTGCGAGCGGTAGTTCGGGGTGGAGGAGGCGCCTCGCTCGGCGGGTCCGTGGCCACGCATCCGAGCCCAAATGTTTACCAACAAAACCGAATCACGGCAGGTATGTGCTGGGCTTATTGCTCGATCCAATACAGCGACACAGTTGATGCTTATGATGCACTTATAACGTGTTACAGCTTTAAAAAAAAAAAAAAAAAAAAAGATCATGTGCGCGTCAACTTTCAAGATTATGTTGAAATTCAAAATAAATAACTGCAAAGCATGCATCTTCATCCTTAAACCAACCCCACAGTTTTCCTTTCCGTGTGCATATTTTTAGACGGACAGAGCTAGGTGGTCCTTACTGTAAATGATGCAGAAAGAGTAAAAACAGCACGTCAGAATCTTGAAATAAACAGTGTTTTTGTCTATTCTGTGTCTGCAGAAATGTGTTTTACTTATTTGGTATGGTCTCAAATATTAAGGTTTGAAATCGAAATGGTAAACATTTTTTAATGTTTGAAGTTTGGTTTTTTGGGACTTAATGTGAATACGTTACAAAACATCTATTTTTATATGTCAGCAGATAACAAATATTGTGCATTAAGGTGCAGCAGTAAACATAATTTATTTAATTTGAAAGGATCTTATTTCAGACTCATTTTTGCCACTTTTTAAGTGATGTAAATTGTGCAGAATCATTTTTTACTGTACACACATTTTTTGGCATGGACTGGTCATAATTGTTTGTTTTCCTCTGTTTTAAACATTCTTCTGTCTTATTTGCTTTTTGGGAAGAAAGAAGAAAACTCCCATGGGCAAAATATGCGTCCAAGTAATAACTAACCGTGCGGAGGAAGGGTCCTTATTCACTGCTGGTACTTTGTATGTGTTGCTGATGCTGTACAATTTTGCAGAACAATAAAATTCAGTCATTTTAAATCAGTGTTTAAGTATTGCGCAGATTAGTTAAAAGGAAATGCTGCATTTTTAGATTTCATAACCAGAGGTAGAATTTCTGCACGTACCTCTGTGCATCAGAACCCCATCATCTGGCAGGTGTTCAAGTGCTTTCTCAAGCCATCTGCCTCAGTCTCATTTCTTCAGATGCTGTTCAGATGTTCGACATTTTTCCCAACCCTGTTCTCTGAGTCTGACTGAAAATGACTTTAAATAAATATTTGTTTGCTTGCATAAATTGCTTGTACCTTCCACTAAACTGAATTTGTGTTTTCCTTTAAAGTTCCACCGATGCTCTGAGGTTTTCTTTGGTCTGGGTGTTTCCAGCTGATGACTCTGAATTGGCCTGTGTGTGTGTGTGTGTGTGTGTGTGTGTGTGTGTGTGAGAGAGAGAAAGAACACAAATGAGTGTGTTTGTTTGCTTGCACCCTGTGCTTCTCAGACTTAACACCACCATGACCATCACCTGGACAAGTAGTTATTGCTAATGGATGGATGGATGGATGAATGGATTTTTTTTTTTTTCATTCTCTTATTAATTTGCATCTGACAGGACTTCCAACCCTGCCGGCCCTCTTCTATCTTCTCCACACAGGTGCTGGGCAGCGTGTGACAAAATTATGACTCCTGTGGCCCTGGGCGAGCCTTCTCCGGTTGTCCATTGCTGTTGTCACAGAAAGATCTGGTTGCACTCGACAGTGCACCACTGCTGCTGCCAGCCGTCCCATGCAGCAGCTGGTTTGCTCCTCGCCCCTGGGCGCTGGTGACAGAGGAACGCCATGAATAGATACGCCACACTCCGGCAGCTTGGCGACGGCACCTATGGCTCGGTGCTGCTCGGCCGCAGCCTGGAGTCCGGGGAACTGGTGGCCATTAAGAAGTAAGCAAGGTCCCTTCTACTTATTCTCACTTCTTATATGACATGTGTACTAATGCAAACCAGAGTAACATGGACATGGAGAATAAAATGTAATATGTCTCCTGCAAATAACAGTAGTCCTCTTACCTATGAAAATATTTACATTCAGTTGTAGGCATAAAACATCTGAGTATTAGATTTATCTAAGTAATATTCACCATAACCATAAACAAGTTCTTTATTTCTTGCACCTAGAGTCTTAATATCTAGAGAATGTTGTATTCTTTTTTTTTTTCCGCTACCAATGGAAAAAATGTCTTCAGTCATTTATGTATACAATAAAATGATTTTATCAAATTTACAGATTTCCACAGCGGGGTGTTTTTACTTTTTCAGTGTGAGTGCCTTGATCAGGGGTTTTGCAGCTTGAGCAGGGACTCAAAGCAGAAACCATCAGTTTGCAAGGCGAGAGCCCTAACTGCTATGCTGTCTGCTTCTAGAATTGAGCTTCTAGTGCCTAGTTCAAATATTTAATGTTTTTAATAGCTGTCCACATTTCTTCGCTCCTGCCCCCACATGGAAGATAGTCTATGGGCTCTGGGTCATGTCACTACAGATGTATAATCTGCGGAGCAGCAGTGATCTGACATTTCATGTCTGTGTGCACAGTATTATCTTGCTGTCACTCCTCTGTCCACGTGATGGTGGGATAACAGCTGGTCACACAGTTGCGGATAAATCGCAGCGCAAAGCCCACTTGTTCGGCTCTTGGCAGGTGGACATCTGTTGGGTTTCCATTGTGTCACTGAAGGCGCAGATTTAACATCGCCGTGCACGTTACAGTGTACAAGTCCTTGAAATTCACTGGTTTTGAAAGCACTAAGACACCGGTTATTTTAAAGAGCTGTAAACAGGGAACGTTGCAGCTGTCCATCTTTTTGAGAATGGTGCACGCATGACGCAGAACGCGATCCGTGAGCATACGCTTCGTAAATGACAGACATTCCACTTAAACTCTCCCCGTGCTGTGCACATTAGAAGGAAATGGCTTTGATCAAATCATCTGACTTTGCTCTTGTGAGCTTGTACACATCCCTGCAGGATGCCTAGCATGTCTCAAGATGCTGAGATCACTAAGATGCTCAAAGAGCAGAAAACATGTCTGAGTGGGAGAATAAAACAGACTTTGGAGTACATCTTTCTGAGTAAACAGATTGTTATCTTTGTCTATTTTTCTGTGTTTTGTTAGGCTGTATTGTCTTTCATCCAGGAGAATAATTTGATTTAACATGAGTCATCACATTTTTCAAGAGTCCCTAGTTGTACATAATTTAACAATGTGGCACATTAATGCAAATGGGTATGTAATGCATCATTAAAATGGTGGGGAGAATAACTGCCTTACTGATGCTGTGCTGGATGCTGCAGATTCTGAATGTGTTGGCACTTAGCCTATTTGGCCAGATACAGCAAATCAGCATAGATTTATTATTATTATCATTTTTTATTATTATTATTATTATTATTATTATTATTATTGTTATATTCAGCTTTCATTGTTTTCTAAAGTGACTTAAAATGTTAGGTTTGTACAACAAGCTACTTACAGTTATTTATTTATAGAACATTTATTGATTCTGGCTAAATGGATAAGGGAACTACAACAGAAGTGAGACTCAAACCTGATACCTTTGACTGGTAATAACAATGCCAAATGAGGCCATAAAACTTTGTATTATGTTTTATTGCATCTTTGAGCATGTGTTTCTAAATAGTTTTTGATTATTGGAAGCTGTTTAATTCTTACCATGTTGTGCACTTAAGTAAGGCGAATTTTGCTGTCTTGTATTTGTATTCTGCATTGTAAGTAGCTTTGTACAAAGGTATCTGCTCAATAAATAAATGTGATTTTAGTATGTATAGAAGGACTCTATAATATATATATAGGCATCCCCTACTATGTTTGCTGGAAATGAGCTTGTAAATGACATGAACAGTTTTTCTGTAAAAAATCAGCCTCATATTTAGTTGTGACTCAGTAAAAGGTATTAAAGTTTGCTTTTATATGCAGAAACTTGTAAATCAACGGCTTGTATCTTGAGAGATACATGCACTTGTGTGTGTGTGTGTGTGTGTGTGTGTGTGTGTGTGTATTATTTTTCCAAATTTCACTTCCTTCAATCCCGAGTGTCTTGGCTTAGTGATTTGCATAATTTATGCATCTTGGCAGTTTTTAAATATTTTGGGTTCCTGACCCATTTCAAAAGTACTGTCAGTTTGAAGTCTCTATATTTGCAGCCCAAAATCTGTTGCTCTCTTGTTCCTCAGGGGTACATCATTTTACCATGCATGTATATGATGTCCCTGCCTGTGTTTCAGAATGAAGAGGAAATTCTATTCCTGGGAAGAATGCATGAATCTCCGGGAGGTGAAGGTAAAATCGCCCCTATTTTCAGTGGATTTCTGTGCTTCCCTCTGAGTACAATTTGAAATGCCTTTGGATGCTATAAATCGCAGTGTTGTAACATAGCTGTGTGCCAGGACCATGTTCGTCCTTGAGTACAGAGCGACTAGCATGTGAGACCACAATGGAGCTCATTGTTCGCGTAGCAGTTCATGGGAATGATCTGCGTTGATGTTGTCACAGATGCCTAGATTGGTTGGATGGGAGCTGCAAAGCCAGAATTCTGAGGAATAAAAACAAAGGAGGACATAATATTTAGGTTTTAAGAATAGCAGTCAACGCTGCCACTGCCTAACAGTTGTGTCTTGTGCTGTTTTTGTCCACAACTCAGAACCCCCCTTCAATCTTCCCTTTAGTTAAACCCCACCACTGGTCAGAAACCAGCAGAGGATACAGCAGGTGACTGTGTGTCTCCCTGAGATGTGTGAAGTCTTAACTCCTCCTTTCCTGGTGCCCCCTCCCCTCCATGAAGCTTTTCCATCAAATAAGATGGGCCATTTCAGAAACAGCATTTCCAATAATGTGACACAGTAGAGTTATGGCAGCTGTGCCTTCCTTTGGATCCCCTAATAACTAGCTGGTCCACTGCTGCCACCCCTTCTTTTGCCCCCACTCAGAGGCATTAGCATGGCACATGGTTCGCTTGAGACCAGAACCTCCTCCAACGCATGGCAGACCTTAAGATACACAAAAAACCTCTTTCTTCCCCCTGTTGTCGGCTTGCTTTGATTTGTGATGATACTGCAGATCCTTGCATTGTGTGAAATCTGATGACACCATAGAAAGAGTCAAGCCATCTAGAAAGGCCTACATTCAAGGATGTGTCCTCAAAAATAATTGCACCTCCCTATAGCCTGTTTTTGTAAATAGTCCAGCATGTTTCTCATGCATTCATCTGTCATTGTTACTGTATATAACCTTCACTTAATCTACTTCTTTCAATGTTACCTGTATTTGCAGTCGCTGAAGAAACTCAACCATGCTAACGTGATCAAGCTGAAAGAGGTCATTCGGGAAAATGACCATTTGTACTTTGTGTTTGAATATATGAAAGAGAACCTATACCAGCTGATGAAGGACAGGTAAGTGCTGATTTCAAAGACTGTTGGCAGCTGGTGCATATGTGTGGAGTGTCTGTGTACTGTAGAATAGTGATATTGTAGTACACTTTGTTTTAAAATGTGTGTGAGATTTGTATATTGGTTAAATAGAATGGCATGTGTGTGTGTATGTTGGAAAATCATTGCTTGGAGCCTTCAGCAGTGGAAACACCTGGTGGCTGGAAGGGGTGTCCATGCAGCGCTATAGTGATACTGCCCAAACTTCATGCTGTTCCACACACACAAACCTCTAGGGTGCAGTACTGAACTACATTCAGTGGCGATTTGGTGACTTCACCATACCAAACAAGACAACTTTTTTATTTATCTGAGCCAACGTACATTTGTATCTGTAACAGTATATTGGCTTGATTTGCTATATTCAGTATTTCAAGGTGTGCACTTTTTTTCTGTGTTAGATTGACTTTGAAACTCTGCAGCTAGTATTTGAACACACTGAATGCATAGCTTAGCTGAGGTGCTGTTGTGTGATTTATATTGCAGGAGTCGGCTGTTCCCTGAATCTGCAGTGAGAAACATTATGTACCAGATACTGCAGGGTCTGGCATTTATTCACAAACACGGTATGTGTGCAGGATGCTAACTGTCCAATAATTATTTATGCACAAGAAGCTCTGCCCGATGCATGATGTGCCTAATAAGAATCTGTGTTGTATTATTTCATGTTTTTATAGCTCTTTAGTTGTACAGTTTTTCTGCATGAACCTTAATTATGCCCCACCATACAGGATTTTTCCACAGGGATATGAAGCCCGAGAACCTTCTGTGCATGGGCCCGGAGCTAGTAAAGATCGCCGACTTCGGGCTGGCGCGGGAGATACGATCGCGGCCCCCCTACACCGACTATGTCTCAACAAGATGGTGTGTGCATCAACCCACCGGCTTCATTTGGTGCACTGGGGATTATTGCCAGCGGACAATTTGAAGTTGGCCCTGTGACCCACAGATGCTAAATTAATCATTTATTCTCAAGGGCAGCAAGTGAACCACAAACCCATTTTTTGGATGTGAATGTTCTCTTGATTTTGCCTTAAAAAAAGTCTGCTTGTGGTTAAATGACAGTTTTATTAGAACAGGAATGGTCAACCCTGTTCCTGAAGTATTGCAGTCTAATAGATTTTAGAGAATGTTTTTTTTTTTGTTTTTTTTATTGCAACCCAATCTCAGTTTCCCTATGCCCTCCCCTTAGGTATCGAGCTCCTGAGGTCCTCTTGAGGTCCACCAGCTACAGCTCCCCGATCGACCAGTGGGCGGTCGGTTGCATCATGGCTGAGCTTTACACTCTGAGGCCTCTGTTCCCTGGCTCCAGCGAGGTGGACACCATTTTCAAAATTTGCCAAGTACTGGGAACGCCAAAGAAGGTACCTTGCCTTTGCCAAGCTGTCCCCTCATCCATGACAGAAAGAGACATCTGTCTTAAAAAAATAATAAGTACAGGCTCTCCCCACATTAGTAATGTAATGTAGTGTAATTTACTACCAAAAATCTGCTCTTAAATTGCATTCTTTTAAAACTGATTTTGAGCCATGAAAGGCATACTTGTTGTTTTTGCCAAGTATGCAAAATTCCTGTGTAACCATGTTAGACATGGAGAAACGAAATTAGAAATGCAAGTGCAGAATATCAAGTTTATCTTTCAAAAATGGTGTTTCACAAATACGGCTCAGTTGGTAATTTTTCATCTGATGTACTTGCAGAACGACTGGCTTGAAGGCTACCAGTTGGCAGCAGCTATGAATTTTCGCTGGCCTCAGTGTGTCCCAAGTAACCTGCGGACTCTAATCCCCAATGCCAGCAGCGAGGCCATCCACTTGATGAGGGACCTCCTGCAGTGGGACCCCAAGAAGAGACCAACTGCCAGTCAGGTGACGTGTCACTCGCGTAAAGAACCGATTTCACAAGAACTGCAGTATGTGGTCAACTGGGTGAATTGTCTTTGTTGTGTGTCTGACCTGTGACACAGTTGAAAAAAAATTTGATGGTCTAAACGTACACCAAGTATCATCTGGGCAGTTGCAAGATGTTGGATGAAAAGAGAAAAATTTTTGGGGCCGTGTGTTATGTGTGACGGGTCTCATGATGGAAATTGTATGACCTGCTTCTTTCCATCCTGCAGGCTCTCCGGTACTCATACTTCTATGTGGGTCAGGCTTTAGGGACCCCACAGCAGATTCAGGAACTGGGTAGGCCTCAGCCTGGCCCCTTCTCCCTACAGCAGCCCCCACTCCCCCCGCAGCCACTCCAGCAGGCTCAGCACTTGAAGCCCCTGCCGCCACCCCACCCCCCACCCCAGAACCATCACCGCTCCCCATCACGTCCCTTGCAGCAGATTCAGCCAGGCCACATAGCTCAGTACCAGCGGCGGGATGAAATCATGCAGGAACCACGCGAGGAAGTTGAAGGACCTCCCCAATCTCGATTCCCCCTCATTCCTGATAAAGGGATGCAACAGGTATTGATGCTGACCTGTGGAACTGCTGATGTACATATTAGGAAATAGAACCACATTTATATGAATATTCTGCACTGTTCAACGGTACAATGGAGTAGTAACAATAATACGATGCCTTGCAGTATTTACACCCCTAGAAAGTTATCAACATTACCTGGGTTATAAATTACATTGGCACATATTTTTCCTATTACTATTTGTATTGTAAACTCTGCTTTAACAGTAAAATGGTGGAGTCGACATAAGCCAGTTTTCTTGTAGATACGTTTAAAGAAAGTTAAAAACTGAAGTATGCTACTTGCATGAGTGTTCAAACCCCAAACATTTATATTTGGTAGAGCCACCTTTGCTGCAATAACAGCTTTAAATCTTGGCGTGAGTACGTAGCACCTTTACACACCATTCAGGATTTATTTTTCCCATTCATTTTGGCAAATTCGCAGCAGGCGGTTGATCATATGATGCCTGTGGATTGCAGTTCTCAAACAGCCACAGATTCTCAATTGGACTGAAGTCGGGGCTTTGACCGGGCTGTTGTGGGACCATCAGCTTTTTGTTTTTCAGTCACTCCAGTGTTGCTCTGGCCTTGTGTTTGAGATCACTGTCCTGCTGAAAGCTGAACTTTCTCCCAGGCTTCTGATTCTTAGCAGAATAAAGCAGGTTCTCTTGCAATATTTCCCTATATTGAGTTTCATTGATTCTTCCTTTAATTTTTACAAGATGCCCCATGCCTGCTGATGGAAAAGCATCTCCACAGCAAAATCTCAACAGTAACTTTGCAGTGGCTCACAGCGGTCAAACAGAGGAGAATTCCTGTGTTCTCTGATCTGACTTGGTGGTTGTGGAATGCTTAAGAAACGAACAATTGGTTCCATCTATTTTTAGTGAAAATGGGGTAAAAATGCAGTTTAAATCTGATTAAACTTGAGCAGACATGGCAAAAGTCAGAAAATAAAGCTACTACTTTCTTTTTATTTTTCGTGACTGTCTGAGGAGTCGGAGAACGCAAACCTTACCGACTATCCGGCAAAGCCCAAGGGTGGCCGCCGACGATGGGGGCTCGCCCCGGAACCTGTGAGGACAGACGAGTGGGACGATTATGAGGATATGGACACGTCCACGGCCAACGTCATAGGGCGACTGAAGCTGCCCTCTGACTGCATGAGGCAGAGAGAGGAGGCGGCAAGCAGGTACGAGCCTGGCCATTGTTTCTCCCAGAAATAAGGCTTCCTTCCTGCTAGCTGAGTGTTTGCTTGTGGTATCCATCAGGTTTGGGAGTGTTCTGGACTTCAGTGGCGCCAACGGCAGCAGTGTTGTGGGGTCCACAAACATGAACATCATGCTGCCCTATCAGGACCCAGCTGTTTCCAGGACTGCATCAGCCAAACAGCACTACTTGAGGCAATCTCGATATTTACCAGGTAACCATCAACATACACCACCTCCATGCATTACGAACGGTAGAATTAAGAACTTTTGAAGGTAGTATTAAAATTTTCTAATATATTTGTTTTTAATTGCTTTTTCCCCCTTTCACTTCATTATTTTATAAAGTTTCAATGAACAAAACCCATCTTTATCTGTAAAGCTGACAGGTGGCAATGAAATGCATTCAGACAGAATAGGGATGTCAAATTGGATTAATGCAATTGTAAATAAATGAATAAACAGGGAAACGTTTGCATCTTCAGTAAATAGTGACTTCAGCATTTGTAACACAATGAAAAATTACGCTTACCTGGAATAACCCCTTAATACAACTTGCTTAAGACATTTAACCTGTTAAGTAAAGATAAAAACATGCAGAGTACATAAAAATAATATAACAATTCAAACATGCTAAAGTGTCCCACTGGGATTTAATCTCACTGTTTAAATGGAACAGTGGTGTTCATTCCTATCGTGGTCTGTACACGCTGAACAAGGAAAGCCTGCAGAAATTCGTGTAGAGAATGATTAACATACGTGGAAGGGCGAGTGTGTCCGCTTATCTCTTTTTGCTTTTAAATTGCAACAACAACACTGGGTCACAAAAACAGATATAAAAACTGTGTTACACAGATGCACTATATGGGCAAAAGTATGTGGACATCTGAGTATCACCCCCATAGGTGCTTGTTGACCATCCCATTCCAAACCATGGGTATTAATATGGAGTTGTTTCCCCGTTTGCTGCTGTAAGAACCTCCACGCTTCTGGGAAGGCTTTCCACCAGATTTTGGGGATTTGTGCCCATTAGGCCACAGGGAGCATCGGTGAGGTCAGGTACCGATGTCGAGCAAGAAGCCCTGGCTCGTGGTCGGCGTTCGGGTTCATCCCAAAGGTGTTCGGTGAGGTTGAGGTCAGGGCTCTGCGTTTGGATGCTGTGTGGGTGTGCCTGAAACAGCTCAGCTCGGGCATTAGAAGGGGGTCCACATGCTGTTGTCCGTACAGTGTGTAATTGTTAATTCATAAGTGAACAAACACCAGTGTCCTACAAAAAGTATGCATATTTCATGTGAGTTAATCGTTTCGGGCATCTGTAATGAGAAGACAGTTTAACTACAGTATGTCACAGCGGCAGAATCCTGTTACAATAAAAGTTTAAATTATTAAAAGCAAGAGAGGAGTAATGCAGCTCCTTAGATGTCAGTGTAATATTAAACTAATATTTAAACAGTTTCCATCCATCCATTATCATTAGTTGCTTAATCCTTAATGCAGCCAGCTTGGAAAATGTGCAGTTCATGTGACCTCCCCTTATTTAATTTTCATTGCTTTTTTTTAGTATCGCCCACCTCAATAGTTATTATATTCTGATTATATACTTTAGAGCTGACAACGTATTATATTCAGTTTCTACATAATTTATAGTGCATTAACATTGCCGTAAACCAAAAATGCTCTGGCTTTTTTTCTATGTTTGTCGTCCAGGATTAAGTGCAAAAAAGAACGTGGCAATAAATTCCAATAAGGAGTACAGTGGGGGCAACATGTGGGGCACTGGCATGCCGGTAGGAGGAACCCTGCCCACCCGAGGAACCCAAGGTGACACCATACACCCTTGCGGTGCTAAAGCAGCATATTTAAGTGTATAAAAGTCCTGTGACGAAAACAGTTATTGTATCAATGAATAGAATTAATGTAAGTTGGTCCACATTGTTGTCCACTGTTGCATATCTGTCAAATAGAATGGCTTCAGATCTTTAGATAAAATGTAGTATTAGACAAAGGGAACCTGAGCAAACAGTTAAGTTTTTACATGATTATTTAGAATCAAAGTTGTCATGCATGTGAAAAAGTGATAAAGATTTTAAACCATTCAGTGTGACAAATATGCAGTAACAGGGGAAACTGGGAAGGGAGCAAAGACCCTTTCACAGCACTTTAAGTGTAGGGTGACCCATGCCATTATTATGTAATTTATTTAACCAAATGTGTGAAAGAGTGTTTCAGCTGATAACATGGGTGTAGCTGGTAGTATAATGGTTCAGTGGGACTGCCTTATGCTCAAGGGACCTGGGATCAAATCCCAGCTCATTCTGTAGTCCCTCTGACTTTAGATAGCAGAAATCACCCTGCTGTATAAATGGTAAATAATTGTAAGAGCCTTAGTGTGCAGATCTAACATAAAACACTGAAAATGCATGTTTGGTTGGTGGAGTTCTGCTCCTTTAACCGTGACCCTGGAGCCACAATGTGTACGTGACCAGAACCGCACACAACTGTTGAATCACCGCTCATATTTGTTGAGGCAGCGTCGGGCTCTCGGATGGTTAACCCACCTGTAGCGGCAGTTTTAAGGTGTCGCTCTGGCTAAGTTCTCCGCTGATTCCAGGTGCCAGCACACTCCCCAGCGGCTATGTGCCCTCGTTCTACAAGAAGGAACTGGGTTCAGCAGGCCAGAGGGTCCAGCTTGCCCCGGTCATGGATTTACCTGTGTCAAGTGAGTGGAATGGAGGCTCGCCATGGCAGCCTGTGAGCCAAGCCCATAAAAAGTGAACTTCCATGGATTAACATGTTAACGCAAACAAAACCGACGCCAAAATAAGATCCGATTTCAGAGAGACGTTTTCAGAGTTTAGGGTTTAACTAATGTTTAAGTGCTCATTTAGCCAAAAAAGGAGTGAGAATAAATCAAGATATTCTTGATAAGTGTTTGTCAGTCTGTTAGGTATATGATATCATTTCAGCTATTTAATCTGCAGCAAGTCACAGTGTTTGCTCTTTGATGGAAAACTGCACATTTTACTTTATAGCTGTTTGCTCCCTACTTAAATTGGCAGCTGATAACAGAACGGCGGAAATTTGCTGCACACAGAGTTAACACGCGAGCATGAATTGGCGCTTTTGTGCCATGATTCAGCAGCGGGAGATGTGACGCGTGTAGCGCACGAATGACAGCGCAGTTCTGTATTTTTGTCCCAGATTATGCAACCTGGAGGTCCAGCCGGAGTCAAATCGGAGCCTCGTCGTACATCTCCTCGCCAACCAAGAGCACTCCAGGCCTCAGGCCTCGTCCGCCCGTACAGCCTGTCCACGGGCGCACGGACTGGTCTGCCAAATACGGACATCGCTGACAGCCCCCCGTGGACAGTCCTGATTCAGACACCCCTGTTTTACCCTGGTATTTTGATATAACTCGTGTACATACATACCTATATGCAGCAATAATATGTTTTGTAAGCGTTTCTGTATATAGTGTACATGTGTACAACACTTTTCTATATGTTTAAATATGCACTCTGCCAAAATTGTTTGGTTGTGTGTTTTGGACAAACGGAATGCAAACTTTATTGCAGGGTCAATGCCAGACGTTGTTTTTGTTTAAAGAAATGTGCCCCAGTATACGTGTGATCCCGCCGCCATTTCTTGGGAATTTAAACCAGTGTTAAAGGCTGTAAGAGCATCGTGGTTCGTTCTGTTGAACCTCATTTATTAATTTCAGACACTTTAGGTTTGTGAGAAGTGGAAAGTGAAATGATGCTGTACTCTAAACAAGAGTGAATTTTATATAAATCCTCATTTCCCCGTTGCATTTTCAGTGTATTTTCTATTATACGTTCTATAAAATGTGTACTTTTTATGTTTTCAGGTACATGTCTCAGTGTCATTGTAACCAAACAAACCTTTTTGAATATTTAGTATATTTTACCACATTATTTACCAGCCAGTAATATATACTTGTATTCTTAGTGTTTTATTTATTCTTCCTTCCTTCGCATTGCAATAAATAAGTGTTGTGTCCGATGTGTTTCAAATTATAATTATTTTTTGTTCAAAATGGAAGTGATGGAAACAACATGGAATTGTTTACAGTTGTGTTTAAGCTAAATAAAATGCAGTTTTAAAAACTTACCGTGAAACACTATTTCGATTTCCGTTAGCAGTGAACCCTCAATTCTGAGCTGAGTCTGAAGCAGCTGTTCTATGCATTTTTTTTTCTCCCCAAGCACAATCTCTTTTATGACATTAATAATTCTAACCCCAACGTTGTATGCGCTGATATTTTTAAGTGATGGTGTTGGTGATTTTGCTATGCTGTTTGACTCATAAATAAATATGTTTAAATAGAAAATTCAAAAATGTTCCTGGCTTTATTGAGGAATGTTTTTAAGTTTAGAAAATAGAATTTAACAGATGCACATGCGGTGTATTATCATTTCAACTGAACCTTTAAAGAAGAATGTGCACATGGGTATTGTATATGCATCATGGCTACAGTGCTCCTATTCTGCTGATTCATTCAGCCGTCCAGTTAATGTTTTATTAGGTTGGTTCCTCCTCACAAATCCAAGGGATAAAGTACATTTTCCTCAAACCCGCTGTATGGGCTGGAGGTTTAGCACTCAAACGCCTACTTGGCAAACTCTTCTGTATGAAACTGTAGTCAAACATGGTACTGACAATAAAATAATTTATTCCAGCCTTAAAGCCTTTGTTCAGTGGTTCAAAAGGTTGAAAGCAAAGTTGTTCTGATCCGTTACCTAGCAAAGGTTCACAATATAGCAGCTGTTGATATTTTGCGATTGTTAAATTTATTGCGACTCGGCGACGGTAGCGTAAACTCGAACCTCCGACCGAACCTTTTTCCCCTGTGCAACTGTGAAATACTCTACAAATAGATTTGCCTACATGCAGAATGTGTTTAATCACATAAACAAAAATCTGTTCCAACAGATTTTTAAGTATTTATAAAAAAGTATTCACCCACTATGATTTTACGACATTGAATCACGGTGGATTTAATTTCGCTTTTTGACACCGATCACCAGAAAAAGATTCAAAAGTCAAAGATCTCCGCACAGTCTAAATTTATTATAACTATTCAAGGGAGCATTTAGGAACTGCTGCAGCCTTGAGTTTGTGTGGATGGGTGTCTGTCAGCTTTGCACACCTTTGCACCCCAGTCTCCCTACCTTCTCTGCAAAACTGCTCAAGTTCTGTCAGCTCTTTGCAAGTCCAGCCCTAAAATTTCACGCTTAGTACACACCAACATTGTTTCAGTGCCTCAGTCAATCTGTTGGGCTTTTTTAAAACAAATATTTGAAACCGGATGGGATTCGAAATGCAAACTAAGCAAGGATCAGCAACGCAGAACTGCAGGCAACTCTGACCTACTCGCGTCCTCATTACATTTTGGTACGTTTACAAAAAGAGGAGCAGAAACGTCTCATCCACCCACCTTATCCTTACCTCCAGTTTCTTATCAGGTGACTCCGCTGGAAACCACTGTACATTATCATGGAGCGCCACACACACTGTATGGCCAAAAGTATATGGACCTCCCATTCTAATGAGGGAACTGAGCTGTTTCGGCCGCACCCACAAAGCATGCAAACGCATTCTAGACAGTTGCGTGCTTATAGCTTTGTGGTGAAGAAGAAGTTCCTTTCCTGCTCCAGCATGGCTGTGGCCCCCTGTGCACAAAGCGAGCTCCTTAAACACGTGGTTTGCCCAGGTTGGTGTGGAAGAACTTGAGCGACTGGACAGAGCCATGACCTCAACCCCACCGAACACCTTTGTGATGAAATGGAACACCGACTGTGAGCCAAGTCTTCACACCCAACCTCATTGATGCTCTTGTGGCTGAATGGGCACAAATTCCCAAAATGTGGTGGGAAGCCTTCCAGGAAAAGTGGAGGCTGTTATAGCAGCAAAGGGGGAACAACTCCATATCAATGTCCATGTGTTTGGAATGGGAGGTTCAGTAAGCACATATAGGGGTGAAGCTCAGGTGTCCCTTGGCCATATAGTGTAACTGTACCTCCTATTTAAACACACACACATACATACCAAAATACATGTTTAAAATATCTGAAACAATATGTATATCACCAAACACAAATGACACAATGGAAGGAAGTGCTTTAAGAAAACACCGATGAGGACCTTACGATCCTGTCCAATAGCTGTGGTTCCACTATTAACCCTAACCTGCTTCTTTTTGAAACTGCCTTTGGACGATACAATGCCCTAAGCATCCAGGTGGGCTCACAGGTGAGCCTTGTATAGTTGCCACCTGGAGGTATGACAAAAGTATTGTAACAGCTGCAGGGGGAGCTTCGGCTTTCCCATCATACTTTGCTGTCCACACACGTGTAAATAGTTGTCCAACCATCCTGAGAAGGACAGGGCAGAGGAGGACAGGGCAGGCGAGATGGTGACCCTGCTGCTGCGTTAAGTATTTGAGAGCAGCATGGAGCCCTGACCTCAACCCAACTGAACACCTTTGAGATGAAATGGAACACCGACTGTGAGCCAAGTTGCGTTGAGTATTTGAGAGCAGCAGGGGCCAGTGGTGACGGGGCACCACTCTTGGACTCTCCAGCTGGATCCCTGGCCAAGGAGGACTCGGTGTCTCCTGGGGGTCCCGATCAAGGACAGAACTTTGTTGCTATGACCAGAAAGAGGAAACAGCGCAGGAGGGAGGCTGGGATCCATTTCGGTACCACACAGAGGGAGCCTAGGGGTTGCGGCCCCCAACGCGTTGGCTGAGAAGCCAATCCCTCCTCCGCCATTTCGTTGAGGTTTACTGACAATTGATGTTTCTGCCGTTGGGGTCACCTAAGGGGTGCAGTTCCTCAGAAGAATTGCTGCAGGGAGCCCAAGTAGACATTGGTGAGGAGGGAAACATTTTCTAAATGATTGTTAATTGTGTTTCAGAGATTTTAAATTTGTAATATTTAGTCCTAAATGTTTAGTTGATTTTTAAAGTGCTTGTGTGTTTGCGGTAGAGTTTTATCTTAACATGAGATGGGTTGAGATGGGTGGTATTGTTTAGTTTTGTTATCTTCTTGGAGGTTTTTGTCTTGGCCACTGTTTGAGTTGTCTTGACTTCAAGTGATTTTTAAATATTTTACTATTTATGTCAAGACAGTACTTGTTGGGTTGCTCTACTGCGGTGTGCTACGTTTCGCGAGATGTTTCTTGTGTGGTGGATTTGGTTTTCATTTCATTCACCTGTCAGCAACACCACAGATGCGGGCTGGTGTCCTGCACAAAGTGCATCAACGTGACAAAGCGACAGGGTGAAACCCCCCAATTCAAATTGCTGAACTCACCCCCGGGCCTCGGGAGAGCATTGGCGGAGGAGGAAAAACTCTTAGAGGTTTTTAGGAAACTGTTGATTTTATTGTGTTTTATGGATTTTAAGGGTGTTTAATATTTTTAACATCCTTTTGAGATTTAGTTGTGTTTTGCTGCAAAGCCATTTTAGACCTGTTTTTAGAGCAATGTCTTGTTTTTTTGTAAAGTCTTGTGTTTATTTGCTCTGAAATAACTTTTTGATAAATGGGGATTCTGGTTCTTGTGCTTTGGAGAGCTTTGACAATGGGCTACAAGAGGGGAATCCTAAGCGGATGACTTCGTTGTGATGTCAAACTCAATACAAAGCCATAACGCACTTTGTATTGAGTTTTTACTTTGGTGGTTTCTGAATGTTGCTCTAATGTATTACGGATGTTAAATAAAGCATGGGGAAAAATCTCAGGGAGAGCATCCACGCCCTGTGAGGAGGTCCATAAACCAGCGTGGGAACAGGTTTGCGTCTACGAGCACCGAGGTGAAGAGTAAAGCCTGGACATAAAAACGTGCGTTTCAAACAAACGGGGAGCGCAGAACGGGCCGTGGTGCGCGCGTCCGCCATGAATTAAAATAAAATGAAAAGAAAAATGAAATAAACTGGGGAAAAAAAACTAAATTAAATGAACTAAAATGAACGAATTGAAATAAATTGAAAAAAAAAATTTTAATGAAATGAAACAAATTTTTTAAAACTGAAAAAGGAAGGCAGGCTGCCACGTGCAGTGCCTCATTTGGATGTGTCTGAAGTCTCGGGAGCTTGACTTCCCTACGTGTCTCCTACAAATGGGCGCCTTGGAGCTTGTTTGGAGGTTCTAGCAGGGGAGCGCAGCTACTCGTAAACCTTTGAACCGAAGAACGATTCTCTTCCACCGGGACCTCGTCCTCTTCCACCGAGCGCGGAGCTTCGGGAGGGACGCACATGGAGCGGTGAGGGAGGAAGGGGACACCCGCCTAGCCAGCCAGATCAGCCGAATCAACCCTAGCGATCAATGGGGTGACAGATGTCGCAGCCAGATCGCCCTCACATCCGCGTACTTAGCGGCCATTTTTGCCTTTTAACTCACAGCAAATGTCTGGCGTGCTCGCCCAGAGCTTCGCCGGCACCCACGCTGTGAAAAGAGCGGGGCGACCGCGACATTTTGTGCGAAAGCCTCTCCATCGCGACTTTTCGCGTTTTCCCTCCTTTTTTAAGTCTGGTTCGAGGTTCATATTTCAGCTCGGCGGCCCACAATACCCCGCGGCGTCAAAAAGTGAAAGCATGCAAATGCGCCTCAGCGTACGCCAACCTCATTGGCTAAGCTCCGCCCCTCTTTACGCGACATGGCCTCCGATTGGATGCCGCACCGCATATTACGCCGTGCGTGAGCGAAGCTGAAAAGGCGCTCCCGACAGAAGTTCGCTGTATTCCGAGCGACGGTTTTTTTTTTGGTGGGAATCCTGGGCTTCTCCCGCAACGTAAGTGGCTACGTCGATTGCTTTGCATAAACGCGGTTGCACGCTGCTTTCTCTTACCTTCTTAAGGTGTTCGCCTTCTGTTTCTGCAACTTAAGGCACCGAAAACTTGTGCAAAGATGTCCAAAGCTGTGTTGTACTACTTTGATGGAAGAGGACAAATGGAGTCCATCAGGTGGCTCTTGGCTGTGGCTGGAGTGGAGGTGGGAGACATTGGTATTATAATATAATAACTGAAGTATATTCATTATAATAACAGTATCACTGTGTACATTCTGCACAGCCACCGTGTTGCCAACTGTTATGTAAGCACACAGAAGAGGAGGGGGGGGAAACCCAACAGTCAGTTTCTATGCTTGACAGCTATTGATTTTGCCCCATATTTAATTTTTCATTTTCATAAAGGCCTTTAAAAATATTTTGCATGAGCGACGTCTAACAGTCGCTGTTTCCATGTATGAAGGACACTGACTGGGTAATACTATGTTTAGTTTTTCACTTGCACAGAGCCAAAAAAAGTGGAAAAAGACGCAAGAACAAAACATGCTCATATTCTCTTTCCGTTTCAGTTTGATGAGGTGCTTCTCAAGACCAGGGAGCAGTTTGTAAAGCTCCTGAATGGTGGGTGTTTCGTGGGTTATCTTTTAAATAAATGAATCGAGGCTTTCGGTTATTAATCTTAGTTGTTTCGGATGTTTTTGCATTGAAATTTTCTTGTGAAATTAAAAGCTGAAATGAGGATTCCCACCCCCCCCACAACTTGCCTTTTTGTCGACTGGGGTTGAGCCGTGTTCGCTTTCCTAGATGGATCCCTCATGTTTCAACAAGTTCCCATGGTGGAAATGGATGGGATGAAGCTTGTGCAGACCAAGGCCATTCTCAACTACATAGCTGAGAAGTACAATCTGCACGGGAAGGACCTTAAAGAAAAAGTCATGTATGACCTTCACTGTACATTTCTGTCTAGATTACCGCAAACCAAATGTGACCCTTCTTACTCGTCTTTCGTTCAAGGAAACTTTACAGGCGTTAATCTGTGTGCACTTTAGTTTATAATCTGCTTAATATGTTAAACATTGCTCCACAAGGACTTAATTCACAGTCATGCAGAAGAGGTTTTGTTATTCCTACTCATTTAGCCGGACATAGGAAAGTTCAATGCAGTGCGGTCAAAGTGTTGCTTTGGTTGAGCCAGTGGTGTGACACCGCTTTTGATTTTAACAAGGATCGACATGTACGCTGAAGGGACGAGGGACTTGATGGACATGCTCAAGGTGCTGCCTTTCATTACACCGGATGAGAAGAAGACTAAACTTGAACTCGTCCAGACCAGGGCCCTGGAGCGCTTTTTCCCTGTTTACGAAAAGGTGCGTTTTGAACAAGAAGCTCTCATTTTGGAGAATTTTGCAATCCTGTACACACAGGATACTGAAAATAATGCATCCCCATGTTTATAAACTGTTTAAGGTGGCTAAAAAGATTAAACAAGTATTGCCTTGGCTTTTTCCATTGAAGGCCCTTTCAGGTTCCCAGTACCTGGTTGGTAATCGGTTAAGCTGTGCTGATGTTCACCTGTTGGAAGCTACATTAATGGTGGAGGAGAAGTTCCCCTCAATACTCTCCACATTCCCAAATCTACAGGTAAACATCCGTCTGCCTATCTGTCCATCCATCCATCATCAATAACTGCTTGTCCAGATCAGAGTCACAGTGCACTATTTGTGCTGAATAAAGAAGTTTAAGTATGTGGGGTCTCTTGTTTTATTTCATCTCAGACACAAGTGACATGGTTTGCTCACCTGAATTCAGATAAAATGTGTTTCTTTTTCAGGCGTTTCAGGCAAGGATGAAAACCATTCCTGCGATCAGCAAGTTCCTGCAGCCTGGAAGCAAGAGGAAACCACAGCCTGATGACATTTATGTGAAAACTGTGAAAGAAGTGCTGAATTTTTCAGGTCCGTTATGAATGTTTACAGGTTGGGGAATGAGATTTGGACACTGGCTTACACTAAAGTGTGCAAGATAATCACTATAAAACACGATAAACATGAACATGTCTACTTATTCATGTAATTTCTCATGCAACACTAGAAATGTATGGTGAAAAAATGTATGGTGTAAAAAAAAAAATGCAAATAGTATAATAAATGTTGCTATAAAAGCAAAAAAAAAAAAACATTTTGTATTCCTGTTAAATAAAACAGGATTTAGTGGGCCAAAGACTACAGGTGGTATGACAATCTAAGCAGAACAAATAAAACACAAAAAGATATCAACAAAGCAGTTCATAGACAGGGAAACACTGCGTTAAAAAATGAGGACACCAAATCACTGCCTTTTTATTTCTGACCTGATGCCTGCTCCAGTTTACTCATTTATAAAGCTGCGTTGGTAATATTTTTTTTATCAGACCTATTCAGTGTTGAACTTTGATCAAGGTTTCAAGGGTTTATTTGTCATGGGTGCACTAACAGCAGCATAGCAGTGTTGTGACCATGAAAAGTATTGCTTCCAGGCATCCTCAGTAAATAAGATATGAGAAATTTAAATAATAAATAATGAAATTAAGAAAAATAAGGAATAAAATGTAAATATATAAATATTCATAGAAATTAAAAGTTAGTGAACGAGAAATAAGCAAGCAAACAAACAACAGCCAAACCAACAAACACACAAAATAAGGGCATACAAGACAAGAGACTGATTGATGAACCACTGTGCAAAGGAGGGGTCAGTGGTTCAACAGTCTTACTGTGTGGATGAAAAAACTGTCCCGGAACCTGCTTGTTCTCGTCCGAATGCTTCTAAAGCGTTCGCCGGACGAGAGCGAGGAAAACAGTTTGTGGCTGGGGTGATTGTGGTTCTTCAAGATGTTATGGGCCTTCTTCTTACACCGCTGGGGTCCTTCTTACACTATAGAGGTCCTGCAGGGCTGGCAGATCAGTCCTGGTAATGCTCTGTGCTGTCTTGACCACTCTTTGTAGAGCTTTACGGTGTGACGCACTGCAGCTGCCATACCAGGCCGTGAAACAGCCAGTCAGGATACTTTCAATGGTCGATCTGTAGAAGTTGACAAGTATCCTGTTGTCCATGCCGAACCTCCTCAGCCGACAGGAGGAAGAAGAGGCATTATGTTGCCGCCTTGATGACGATGCTGGTGTGCCGTCACCAGGACAGTTCCTCGGTGGTTTCCTCCGAGGAACCTGAAACTGTTCACTCTCTCCACTGGGACGCCGGCTATAGAGATGGGCGCATGGCCGTTCTCCTGCTGTCTCCTGAAGTCCACGATCAGCTCCTTTGTTTTGCTGACGTTGAGATGGAGGTCATTGTCATCATGAGGTCAGGGTTCTCACCTCCTCTCTATAGGCCTGCTCATCGCGGTCGGTGATCAGGCCGATGACAGTGGTGTCGTCAGCAAACTTGACGATGATTTTGGAGCTGAGCGAGGCGACGCAGTCGTGCGTAAACAGGGAGTACAGCAGGGGGCTGAGCACGCAGCCCTGGGGGGCGCCCATGCTGAGAGTCAGTGCTGAGGAGATGACGTTCCCCAATCTCAGCACCTGGGGCCTGCTCATCAGGAAGTCCATGATCCAACTGCACAGAGTGAGGTTGAGTCCTAGGTTTTTGAGGTTGGCAACGAGCTTAGAGGGCACGATGGTGTTGAATGCTGAGCTGTAATTGATAAAAAGCATTCTCACATACGTGTTCCTCTGGTCCAGGTGGGAGAGAGCCTTGTGGAGGGTGAAAGCGATTGCGTCGTCAGTTGACCTGTAGGATACTTTGGCAGGAGTAGGATTTGAGCCTAGATCCTTGAGTGCAAGGTGATGGGCTTAACCACTGCAACACCTGCCAGTACCACCATGACTACAACAGCTAAAGTGCTGAGTCATATTCATCTAAATACCATTTACCAGTGTAAGAGGTTTGACAATCAGCATTTTGATATGAAATATTCTAAAATAACTAAAGATGACCAGGTATAAACCTGGTATTTACTCTATAAATGAGAGCACTGACAAAAAGTCTACACCAGGAAACCAGCAACAGTGGCTGCAAGTCAGCGCTCAGTGCCAGGAGTACATAAACACTTTAGAAGCAGTTTGAAAAATCACACTCGAAACCTCTGCTACCAACTCCCTTGACCGTATGGTGACCTTCACAAAGTCAGTGTTCATGGTTCCAAAACTATACATACCTGCTGTACAAAATGCACATCCTGGGGAAATTACTGCAAAGGCTGAGCAGCAGGAAACATAAGGTGGTCACATGATCTGAAATGTTTACTGGTAAAATACAGGTAGAAAATCATTTTACGGCTTTGGCCAACAAACATTTATGGCTGTTAAACATTCAGATGGAGCTACAGTGGTATAGTCAGCCATTGGACCACGTGTGTGCTGTAAAAGGCTGCGTAGCATCCACAGAACGTAACACCCGATGACACTGGTGACACCAAACATATGCTGCTAAATGCGTTCATGAACAACAGGATGAAGGCAAACTCCTCTTATGTCCAGTTACCAAATCTGAAGTTCACTGAAACATGAAGGGAAGTTGCGGGGCTCAGAATGCAAAGTGTTCTTCTACCTCCTTCCCTGAATTATCTGGAGGCTTCCCTTCTTCTTCCTGATCCAAAAAATGGTCCAAACAGTTTCTACTTATATGACAGCATGCCTGCAGGAAAAGTTTTAAAAGCAGAGTGTTCCTTGTCTTTGTTAATCATTTCGTATAATATTTGGTGTTTATATTATTATGCCCGAGTATAAAAGATTGAGCTAATATGAGTATGTACTGTCAATAAAACACATTTCATGCTTGTACTTGATAAAGGGTTTCCTTTAATTGTACAAACTAAAGAATTATGATGAAAATATACAAAAAGCACATGGCCTGTATCCCCTTTGTTGAATGAATGTTATTAAATGAGATGAGATTATTACGTGCAGTACAAAGAATAAAATTCATGTGGTGACCTGCATTTAATTACAGACATTCAGAGAGCTTTATGATAAAGTTTCACTCAAAGCAGAGACTGAACCTGTTTGTCAAGAGCAAAATCACAAAGTGCTGGAAACAACGCGTCGGGCACCGACCCCCCCCCCCATCGACAGATCATTCTGTAAAGACCCTCAGCAAAGCACCCCATCACCTAATCCGCCAGTTACGCAAAAATCAATATACAGTTGTGTTTCACTGGAATTATTATGCAGACAGTGCAGTGCTATTGATATATAACAAAAAATATTCATTACAAATTTATTTTTAATCTGACTACAGCTTCAGTTTTAAATGTGTTTTACAGTTTATCTGGAATGTTTCCAATGGGAAATACAAGCAAAAGACAGTTACAAGTAATGAATTAGATATGTCTGCTGCATATATTTTAAAAAGTTGGTGAGGAAATCAGTGCTATCTAAATATGGCCCGGTGTACTGATGCAAAGCAATTTTGTAAGTGTAACTGTATTTTGTAGTTGGCATCATGTAAAAATTATTACAAAGAAGTCCGTACCTCTCTTCAAAAGACTGACAGCACTGCATAAAATTCATGAATCTGCCCAAGTATGCAAGCAGTGTGACGGTAAAGTCTTCCCTGGAGGCTGCAGTTGGTCTTTGAGGTACTTCTGAGCTACAGCACAACGAGGAGAAGGAGCCGCAGGACCATCAGAAGGCTGAAAATAGAACAAGTGCGCCGTTATCCTTGACATGGACGTGCTGAGAAAGTATTTGTTCCCAAGGCCTCCATAAAACCTACCTTTGAAACGATAAAGAACTTTTTATTTTGACAGAAATATGTAGGAATGTTTACAGATACATGTCTACCAATTTAAACTGTTGCCCGACAGTTCATTTAGTTTTACTGCTCACCTCAACCCTGTCATGATTCCTGCCGGTATGAGTTTCCCAGATTTTTGGAATCTCACTCCCATCACTGCACCCAGAGAGCCTGATGCAACTGTGATTTAAAGCCAAACAAGAGCTTGTTAATACCAAAAAATAAAATGATCACCCCCTTAGCAACCCATAAATGCCCAGCACTGGTACTTACTCAATAATATTTTTATGTCGCTGGGATCATTTGATAACCTGAAGGCTCCGTATGCAGAAAGGCTGCCAAAGAGCAGGCCGGCAACCATGGACATCACGCTGCCTAAAGAGCGAAAGCAGTAAGGGTTAAGGCGTACTGTGTGGTGCAGTGTTTATCGTTTCTTCTCAGTCTTGAGTTTTTACAACAGTGTCTGCAACTGCTCTGGATTGCTTGAATCTTTCAATTATTCAATACAGGTGAGTGTTTTTACCTTTCCTCTTGTAACCCATGAAGCCCCCCATGATAATCGCCGCAGCGTAGCTAAATCCCATCCAGTCGATTGCCATTTTTCTGTCGGAGGGGGAAAAAAATTATTATTGTTATTTATTTAGCTTTTATCTTTATCCAAACCAGCGAGGACTTAAAAATTAATCACAGGCAGCAAACACAACATTAAACTATCACACAAACAAATACTCTGTTTATAAATTCTGACTTGCATGGTGTTTTGGGGAAAACCATCTCCTAAATAAATACTTGTGAAAATATACAATTGCTAAACAATTCAATATATCCAACGTGACATGATGTGCTCTCACCAATCATATCAAAAAGACAGATTACACAAAGAAAGTTGTTAGCTAATATGTTGATTTGAAAATAATCCCTGTGACAACTGAGGAAAGGAAAACAAAAAAAGACAAAGGAAATGGAAGAAGAAGAAACCTCCAGGTACCAGCGGCTGCCCACGCTTCCTAGGTGATGGATCGGTACATTTAATCACATTTACTTGGTTAAATATTTGAGCATTAAACCTATCCTTGTCTCCACAACTGCTTGCTGTTGCATGGCTTACTTAATAAACTTTGGTTGGACCGTCTTTAGCTTTCATTACGGCACGCATTCGCCGTGGCATCGTTTCGATAAACTTTTGCACTGTCACAACATTTATTCCCATACAAAGTCACATTCATTTTTTGCCAAGATCTCGTATCGATGACGGGAGAGTCGGACCGCTGCGTAAAGTCTTCTCCAGCACAAGATCCCAAAGATTCTCAAAGGGGTTAAGGTCTGGACTCTGTGGTGGCCGAGCCATGTGTGACAATGATGTCTCTCTCATGCTCCCTGAAGCACTCTTTCACAATTTGAGCCCCATGAATCCTGGCATTGTCATCTTGGAAGAAAAAATCCACTGATGGAAAAACCTGCTCATTCAGTATATTCAGGTAGGCAGCTCACCTCATTTTTTGGGCACATAACGTTGCTGAACCTAGACCTGACCAACTGAAGCAACCCCAGATCATAACACTAAGTTAAATCCAGGGGGTGACTTTTTTTTGGCCACATGCCGACGTCAAATGCAGTGTCAGTATTAACAGATAAACAACTGACCAACATAAGCTCATAAATGGAGACTCGAAAATCTTAAACATGTGCAGATGGGAGCAGTTACAGTTGTGGAGGCTGTAAAAGTCGCGTTTACTTGCATGTTATTCAAAACTTTTCGGTTTATGACGGATTAAAAAAGCAGAAGCCTCGTCCATTTGGCCATTAAAAACGCGATTAAAGACAACGACACGTATGACAGCCCCCCGGATGCATTATTCCGCATCGGCAACGCTTGACAGCAACACATATTTTGCTAATATTATTTTAGTTTGTCTTACAAAGAAAAAGGCGACGCACTGTATCCGTGTCCCCTCGTTGCCCTTTGACCTCTGAACCCAGGTAAGGCGCGGTTAAATACTCACTTAATAGCAAAAAACGGGTTTAAATGTTTTCATTTACATCCTTTCACACTGTAAACCGGCTTTACATATGCAACTCCAATTTAAAAATATATATATTTTTTCTAAATGTTTGCGTAATACAAGCAGCCATATTGCGAGGCGTGTACCGACCGTTAAAAGAAACACGTTATTACAGAATACAGTGCGACAACGCAGGAAAGAGGGCATTTCAAGACAAATTATAGCTTAAATGAAAATGATTTATAAGTGTTTTATTGCTCTTTTAATGGAAGTGGAGTGCTGCCATATTGAATGTGGCAGGTGCCGAAGGGGCTGCGCGACCTCGCTGATCAGCCATCTTGAGTGAGGAATGGACTGCGGCGCAGGGAGGAGGGGGAGCGCTGCGTAAGAAATCATTACAATAAATTGTAAAAGAAAAACTAAACTAGAAAAATAGTGCATCAAACTGTAGGGCAAGCACTGGAATTAATTATTAGATTGATAAACTAAATTTAAAAATTGTAACATACATTTATACGCAAATCTAAACGTGCTTTTCCTATTAACTCCATTAATAATTCACATTTCCTTTTGCTCTTTTGTCGCTTTAACGCTTTCCTTTGCATATTCCGGCCTAGAGTTTCAGAAATGATCAGCAAAACCTGGGTCAGAAGCGAGGCAGAAAAAGGGGGAAGAAAATTCAGGCAGCATCACTTACAAAGAAGACATACAAACCCGACATCATGCTGTGAAACAGGGAGGAAATGAGGGAAAAGGAAAAAGTAAGCAAATAAATTGATTTTACATAAGGAGTGGCCATAGCAATGTCTAGGAACATCTATGGAATTTCTTGTACTGCGAGAAAGTTTGTCAAGATTGCCAAGGTTTATTTCTCATGGGTGCACTAACAGCAGCATAGCAGTGTTGTGACCATGAAAAGTGTTGCTTCCAGGCATCCTCAGCAAATAAGATACGAGAAAATTAAATAATAAATAATGAAATTAAGAAAAATAAATAAGGAGAATAAATAAAGAAATAATAAGATATAAACAAACTGGAAAAATATACATAGAAGTCAAAGTTAAAAGTTAGTAAACAGAATACGTAGAAGTTAGAAGTTAGTAAACAGAAATAGCAAACAAAAACAAGAAGTAGCAGACAAGAAACAAACAACAATAGTCAAACCAACAACCACACAAACCGATAAGGGCATACAAGGCATAATGTGGAGTTAGTGCCAATAAGATTACGAAGAGATGAAGTGTAAGAGGAGCCTGGAAGACGGCAGCCATCCACGTCGACGCGATCTTGAACAACCCGCATGCTGTTATGTTTGGCCCTTATTTTAGGAGGGATCGGGTTTGGGTCATAGCAATAACACACTTACTGGTCAAATTCCTAAAAATTTGTTCAGCGGCTTCATCACAGACTTTGGCTGTAATGTATAGAGGGACACAAATCAGTCTTTTTGATGTCAATACGTTGAAAAATTTGTTACTGAATAGAACGACGATGAGTCTGCATACAGAGCAGAGGTCAAATAGCTGGTGGCTTGGTGTTGAGACAACAAAGGAGATGGTTGTTGACTTGAGGAGGAGCCCTCCTTCTCGCACTCCACTGAACACAGACGGCTCTGTCACACGACCCCATACCTGAAGCTCTAGGTAATAAGTGGACGTCTCGTGTAACTCTGCTGCAGATCGAACTTCCGTAACGCTGTCTGTTGTGAACAGAAGCAGCAACAAAAAAACAAGTGATTCAGGGCAGCAGACATAAGAAAGGAAAAGAACAGCAACAAACCCAAAAAAGAGACACAATGCCCTCCCTGCTCGTCCCCGTGACAGATCTGTGCCGCAGCGATAGCTCTGGACGTGGAGGGAAAGCATCTCCTGAGGCCTCCTCTGCAACAGTCACAGCCAAACTGTCAGTGAATAAAGTGGGGGAAAAAAACAAGTACAGACCCCCTAAGGTATAAAGCACTGTGGTTTTCCAGTAACAGATAAAGCTTTGAACTTTTTCCCACTTCCCCGCCGTAGCCAAAAGCCACTTTCTGACTCCGAATGGTCAAACAGATGGCTTCTGCCTTTGCGGAGAGCTGCACTGGAAGTTTCTTATGGGTGAAAGCTTTAGACACCACGATGAATTTGCACCGCGTTCATAACAAAGGAGAAACAAATTGTGGGGTTCTTTGTTTAAAACTGATATGGCAGGGCAAGGAGGAATGTACCTGTGGGTTATCAGAGAGCAGTCATCCTTACGGCAAATATTCTAGAATCGGGGTGGCTCCATGAGTGGTGCTGCCACTTTGGAGTGCCTGGCCTGTTTTGGTGTGAAGCTTGCATGTTCTCCCCATTGTTTGAATGGATTTTCTCTGGGTGCTCTGGTTTCTTCCCACAGTCCAAAGATGTGTTTCAGTTAATTGATCTCCAAGTCACATATAGAATAGGTGTGTGGTCACCGTGTCAATGCTGGTGTTCCATCCAGGGTGTACTTTCATAGGCAAGCACTCTATTCTGGGATAGACTCTGGATCAACAGAAAAACAGTGGTTCAGGATCATGCATGGATGGATGGACGGCCTCTTAAAGCAAAGAGGGAAAAAGGCAAATGTATATCATGCTCCAACTCCGAAATCCCAGTATGCGTTTCGGTATTCCTATTTGCGTGCTTTCATTTTTTTATATTTCGTATTCAAATAAATATTCTCAACTACAAAACATTTTGTATTGATTTTAATTCTTTCCCAAAACATCATGAATCTGCAGAAGAGCTGAGTACTGAATGCAAAGAGTGCCTACAAATCCCAGACAGGAAATCACTTACAAAAAGTAATACAACCGAAATCATTAAAAAGGCAGCGTTTTAAAAACTTCCCCATTCCATTTGCAGCAGAGACTTTTATTTGAACATTTTCAAAAATGTAAGAACGAGCACAAACATTTCAGTGCAACTTTCACACAGCTCTTGATGATACAGACGTGACCGTTTCGGGAAATACAGACAGAACGGATTAATATGGCTTGCTCACAGTATCGCGTTAACAAGTCTTAGAAGGATAGGCGTACAAAGCAGCACCAGTTTCTGGATAACCTCAGCTCTTCATTACGTCATAAAACACACCGGTAACAATTTGCTTTATTCAAATTGTCCTCAAATGTCAGAAAGTTCTTCCGATTCATAAAAACGGAAACGTCACAAGGAAGAGATGCAGGCCGTTGCAGGATGCTAAACGGGCCACGGACCTGCACCAGTGCTACAAACCAACTCCTGCAAGTGCTGTGTTTTGCACCCGATCATTACAATTAAAAAACTGCCCATTTGATGGATGTTGAGAGGCAAAAAAAAAAAAAAAGGGGAAAAAACTGGCAAGTTAAAACCATCACTGTTACTACATTTTTTTTTTTTTTTTTTTAAATTGATCAAGACCAAATACACCCAAATATCTAGATACTTCCGTATTGTAGTCTGCTTTACCTGAGCATGATGCAGATCCATTTCAAGACAACATGGCGGTTGGTGATAAATCAGATGTCTGAAGACTGAGTGCACACAGGCCAGATGAACAGCAGGAGATTCGAACAGATCAGTTAAACATCATATGGATTTAGCTGGTAAATGCAGCTTCAAAACCAAGATTGATTTTGAAATTGGTGCTACTAAGCATTTATCGCACACTGCCTTTCAAGAAACTACTAAATACTTCAGACAGCGGAATTGCTGGTGATGGTTTATTATCAAAATGTAACTGATCAGTTTACATTGACAAAATAGTAGTAAATTCAGTGCTCATTTCTTGTACAATGAAAATGGCGCGATCACAAGTCAAACATCTGAACATATGATGCAGACTCCTCGCCGTGATCACTGCCTTCAGCAATAAAAGGAAAAATGCCATCAGCGATGCAGGATAATTGTTACATACTCGAAAATGGTCAAAAAAAAGTTCAGAAAAAAAAAGTAAAATAAACAAAGGGTATAATCTTCAACAAACAGCAGTCAATACCATAAGCCAAAGAAATGTCATTCCTCATTATGTTTACTTTTACTATAATCTGGAGTGAGAGATTTGGGAATTGGTCAATACACATAAATACAAGTGCTTAAGTAAACCCCTGCACACATAAATAAAGAGCTTTCAAAGCAAAAGTGCACGTAACCACCCACCAACCCACCCACCCACACACACCCCACCAAAGCAAGCATAATGTGCAAGCAAGAAGCTTTTCTTGTCCATTCCACTGTCTTCAAACTTTTTGGATCATTTAGATCTGAGAGAAATTTTTCCACAGAGGTAGAATTCTGTATCTTTTCAGTAATATGGCTATGATTTCAGAGATGAATAACTGACACCTCCAAACTTGAATACTGATGCAAATTGATGTCAAAGTAAACCAAAGACATTTAGATGAAATAAAATGATCAAAAACAAACATTGTAATGATGTTATCCAAAAAAGTCTTGCATTTCACAGAGGAATTCATGAATACTAGATTTCTGGAAGCCAAGTAATTTTAGGAAACCACAATTATTTAGTGAATGATGCAGAGTTTTACAAGTACACATAGTAACAAAAACAAGCAATTTTTGCAAAATGATAACAGTTGCGATGGACAACACAGGTTGACAGGTTGGGACTCTATGCTGACCTGGGTACAAAGTGTATGATTGCTTGAGATCGTGTCTTCAATACTGAAGATTTTAACGGCTCCTTATACTCAAATGGAGTCATTCTGTCCGATTCCCCCGCTGCGGTTTCATTAGCCCCATGTTCCATGCTGCAAGCGTCGCCGTTTCTACTTCTCGCTCATAAAACAATCGTACTCCAATACTCACTCCAATAATGAATTAAGACAACCACACAATCTCAAAAGGTGACTTAAAATGTGGCCTGCTAAGTTGAACATTGTTCTGTATTCAGCACAAATACTTGCTGGCTTGCAAACTTTGAGTTTGTTAAATGCTCTACAAGAACAATACTTCCTTCTGTGTAACCTCTTCTGATGTACTTGAAGACATACAAACCACCTCAACATACAAGAACAAACAGGTCTGACTAGTAGTCATTGCCAGAACCACACAGGTATCAAACGTGGACTTCATGAACACTTCCATTTGGGTCCACAAGATGGCGTACCAGTATAATCAGAGGCACTCAAAGACCTCTGGGCCCTGTAGTCTCTTAGGATTGTCCTTGGATGGAGGGTTGAGGGTAATTCTCTGATTTGGGAGAAGGCACAGACTTCTGGGAAGAAATGGCACTTTAAGATGGCTTCCCTCAGTAGCTGCCAGCCATCCGCATGAACCAGGCCGATTCCTGACTTTTAACGCTGAATTCAGAGCGAACGGGCCAGCATGCCAGCTGCAATACGTTTACGTGGTATAAAAAGGGATGCGCAAAATGCAACATAACAGGTGTTGATTAAAACTGATCCTTCTTAAGGAAAACCCTGGAAAAATATTTGATTATTCAATACAATTGTGACACAACAGCAGAAAAAATAAATATTGTCATTATGAAACACAAATAAGCAAAAGTATCATTTTAAACCAGCTGTACTCATAACATCAAAATTAACTTGGCTTTTCAAACAGCTTTTTTTCAAACAGGTTTACTAAGGAACAAAGGCAGTGGACACACAAAAGCTTCTCCAAAAAAAGGCAAAAAAATTACAATTAGAAATTTGAGACTTTCTATATCTGTGTGCAAAGCTTAATATTCTTTGTATTAATACAGGATAAAGAGTGATGCTGTCTTGGTAGTCAAGAATATGCAAAAAACTTCATTGCAAAAGTTGTAATGTATTGTCAAAACAAGGCTTGAACATTCATTATTCAAATTTCAAACTTTCACCTACAAACACATACACGAAAAATTTGGGAGGGGGGGGGGGGGAGACATAGAAGAAACCCAACGTCTACAATCCACCCAGACGCATACTATTAATGGAATAGGGAACGATCTGAGGTTCTAGAGCAGTTTGTGAAAGTAAGTAAATGCAGAAAAGGAGCCCGTCGAGCTGTGGCAGGAATCAACTACAACCCATCAAAGCCAATTGAGGTGAACAATCAACCATTACACCATGTTGAAGAAAAGACACGGGGTATGCAAAAGTAACCACCTTCCTCCTCTTATTCACCGACGACAACCACCTTTTAAGATCTTGTGTTTAAGTGCTAATTTAACCACTGAGGGAGTAGGTCAATATCCATAAAGACACACACATACTTTTCCACGTCTACACTGAGAAACATTTTCCCCAGAGTGTTTAGCAGAGCCGAGGATTGGGAATCGAGCCAGGGCAACTTAGCTGGCCGACAGGATGAACGACCAATGCTAACCTAGACTTAGAACACTATGAAGGTGGGGGGGGGGGGGATATTTTCTCTACTAAATCTATTAAAGGGACATATAAAGCCGCCTTACTCGTAAAACTGAAAATTTACGCAGATTCTTTTCTGAACTCCCATCCTTGTCCACTCAGTGAACACTTAGAGGAAAAGTGCTGGTTACCCAACCAGCTTGATGGCAGTTCTTTCTTCCTCATTCATCTTCATCCTTATGGAGAAATGGAGACCCACAGCCATCCCAACAAAGTGCCATAAATCCAGGTTTTTACGTACAGTTTTCTGCCCGACTCCGTCAACAGCATTGGCAACGTGAGGCCGCCCAAAAAGAGAAGAGAGGGGAGTGTCTTCCTGAGGCTCAGTGGTGATCGCTGGCCTTCACCAGGAAACCTGCATCTCGTGTCTGGGTCTTCTGAGTCATAGAAAGCAGTCAGCAGCCTGGGGTGGGAGAAGCATATGGCTTAAAATAAAGCAGTGACACATTCAAAGACTGCATTTGTTTAAGAAGTTAGCAACATCATTTTAGAAAGCAGCTACTGGAAGGTATGGATTATTGCTTTCTTGTTGGGCCAAAACGGTTTGCAGACACTTACTTGTCCTTGAGCTCAAACCTGTCGTGAAGCCACCTGCGGAAAAAGATCGGCTCCGGAGGAATTTCTGCTACATCCACTCTTTCAAAGTAGACATGGACTCGTGGGCATTCCTTGCACAGGAATTCTGTCAGCCAGGGACAAAAGTGCACTCGTGAGACACAGCGCCACATATAGACAACATCTTTCACAGCAAGACAGAAAAAGCTGCAAATCCTGCATCCCATTGGAGGCAAGAAGGGACAGGGTTCTAGCTGCTCTGTTCAGGAACACAACAAACTCAATCAGCCAAGTCCTTGAATTTTTTTAATGGGAACTGGGACCAAGATTATAAAACATCAGTGTCTGCCCGAGCAACAAACTTTCTCTGGCAACACCCTTAAGGGGCTTTGTTTGCACTCAATTGTTCTGTTCATTTGACACTTTAATATGACTTAATCCAATGTGTAGGATTCATAAGAGCATAGCGGTCATTTAAATAAATAAAAAAAAATTCACTACTCTGCATGTTAGTAGAAGAGGTCCAGTTTGTTCTGCTGTGCATTATCGTGTGTAGGCAGCTGGACCTCATCACCATGGGCCCATGGGAAACGGGACAGTACCACAAATGTTTGAGTCACATCACTTGAACCACCCCAGGGGTTGGGGAATTTGAGCCAAAATGTCAGCCTTTCCTGTAACAGACTGGTCACCATAAATTATTCTGTTTGACCACTTGACCCTCATCAGAGCGGAACGTTTGTATGCCATTCGGACCTTCTAAGTACAGAAGGTGCGGATGCTGGCAAGGCGGCTGAACAGAAAACACTGAATAAAACTATTTAAATTTGTTTTATATTGGACTTCGATGCCATTAAAAATAATATCTAATTGGACCACACGATCAAACTAATAAGCTGCTGGCTAATTTATCCATTTATACTGGTTCATTTTTAACTATGAATTCAGGACTTTGTAATACAGGAGGAGTGAGATTCACTACTTCAAAGAGACCACTGTAAGCCCTACATCAGCAGCTCTCCCCATGTTATAAACCATATATACATTCCATTACTGAAATACATATTCTTAAATCATTGTGTAAAGCAGCTAAATCTATCTATCTATATGTAGAGAAAACCCAGGAAGGGGGAGGAAGCACTTATAAAGACACTCCACTTTTATAACAATAATAGGGTATAAATGGAACACTGACATTCTCACAAAGGCCACAGTGTTTTCCACATGAGGGAAGGGTATCAAAGCCCACAATCTTGCGCTGCAATTCCCAGGAAATTAAACCGTATGTGTGCAGTGATTTTGTGGAGAGCAGCCAAAGCGGTCACCAGCCTTAAGGAACCCAACATTAGACACTAGTGGAGAAGCCAGCAAAATATATAAATATGCTCTGTTTTATTTAGATACTGTAGTTAGATAAACACAAAAAAGCAGGAGACATCATCAGTAGCCATTAAACTTTAGAAAATAAACCGTAATAAAAATAAGTGACCGTCACTACGAAGCTGTCTAACATTTGTAATATAAAACCCACTACTGATAAACAATCAATCTTCTTAAGAAAGTAAATTACAAGTAATGAGGAAAGTATGGAGGGGATCTGTTGTACATTATCCATCATTCCTCAACTTTTAAAGCCGTTCCCCGTCATTATCGCTTTAAAGCGAGAAACTTCAGGCAGAGCTGTCAGCTCCCAGCTGGCCTGGGGTGCTGGCATGGTAAAAACAGATTTCGGTGCCTGCAGTCTCACCGTGTCTGTTTCAATTTCCACCAATGTGCTAAGTTGCTCATTTTCAACACCAATAATCACTTTTTGAAATACACTCACCCTTATATTATGAGTAGCTGTATAATGCAAATCCACTACAGGACCCCATGAGAAATAATCTTATTATTCATTATTAAACTGCATTCTTGCTGTTTTACTGTCATTTTACTCTGCACAACCACTTGTGTCAGACAATTTAAGGCAAAAATGCACACCTGGTAGGCTAAATCCAACAAGTCCTCAAAATCTTTGTCTCAGTAATATTTGGCTATTTTTTTGGCAAAATCTAATGATCTGGAAACAATGAGCACTTGTGCAAATAAAGCTTTATCCTCAAGAGCATCAAAGGTTTGTTTGCTACACTACATCGGGTCCGCAATCTTTGGAGATTGACATGTATAAGAAATAATCTTATTAAACTTAAAGATTTAATACCATAAACATTCAAGTCAAATTAAATTTGAATGAAAAATGAAAAGAAAGTTAAAGACACTGAAAAAGGTTGAGGGCTAAAAAAGATGAATTGGGGGGGGCAATATGAAAAAACAACATTATGCTCTCCAACGGGCTGGTGCTTCTGGGACAGACTCTGGACCTCTGCACTGGACAAGTGTAACCACTGTCATGTATAAAAACCATTTTTCTTAGT